>CM066962.1:0-713646 GCA_033971965.1 Cucurbita ficifolia | reverse complement strand
ATTTGAAGTTTGACAAATGCACTGAAAAACTACAAACTCTCTCTATTCATTAGTTGTAGAAGAATAAAATATCTATTCCATTTCAAAAATCTTCCACTGGCTGTGCAACACAACATAGAAGCCATATGTTGCAAGTGAATGTGAGGCTATATTAACAAAAAAAAAAAATTATATATATGAAAGTAAATCAGAAAGTAAGGATGCTACTCCTTTCCTGTTAATCCCAAAAAAATCATTTATCTAAATAAAAAATCTAAATCTAAACTCCAAGAACCTAAATCTCCCTTTTCACAATGGCATCAGACATCTCAGTAGTAGATGGGGATAGTAATGATCCATACCGTAACCAATCTCTGGTGCAAATGAGGGCCTCAAGTATTGCCGGTGGCAATGACCTTCGATAGCTATCAATTCTTTGGATTTCAGTGTCGAAAACTGAGTCACGAGGAACGGTCGACACAGGCATGGACAATATATCATAGGCCATTTTCGACAACGTAGGATACCGGTATCTGTTTAGTCTCCACCAACTCAAAACGTCGAACTCTTGTGATTTGGGAAATAACTCCTCCTCCAAATAACGATCTAACTCTGATTTTGTTTGCTCGTTTTCAGAGATCTCAGAGATATATACATCAAAATCTGAGAGCCCATCACCTGTTGTAAGATATATTTCTCCCTGATTTTCTTCCTGATGTGTCTCGTTTATGGAGATTTCGATATTCCCATCTTCTCCAAAGTTCTCTGATAGAGTAAGTGTTTCCATGGTGTACTGGAGGAAAAGATCACGGAGACCATAGTCAACAATCCTGGTCCAATCCTCTTCATTCTGAACAAACACTTTGGCGAAGATAAATTTAACAAGCTTCAATTTGTACCTTGGATCCATCACCACTGCCATTGCTAAAGCTAAGCAACTATCAGTCCAATATTTATCAAACTTATCTTTCAAAGGCTTTGTCATGTCACGAACAAGTGGATCCTGGCTCATGCTTGCATTAGTAAGCTCTGTTTGAATTTTTGATACTTCTGGGAAGAACACATTTGCAGTTGGATAACAGGGTGAAGTTAAGATGTTAGCCACATCGAAAAAGTACTTCAAATATGTGCAAAGAGTTTCTGCAACCTTCCAATCATCCGTTGATATACTTAGTTCATTACTAGGATCAGATTCGTCCAAGTACGAAAAGACTTCTTTCAACTCACAGGCTGCTGTCAACATATGAAACGTTGTGTCCCATTTGGTTTGATTATCAATTGAAAGCTCCTTAGTGCAGGGTACTTGAAGTTGGCCCTTCAACTCAAGGAACTTCTCCTCTCGGACAAATGAGGTTTTCACATACTTCACGCTTTCACGAATCTTCCATACAACTTCACTCATTGACGACAGTGCACTCTGTGCAAGCTGACAAAGAACCTGAGCTAAGCAATGTCCTAACAATAACTGACCATTAAGGAAATTTGGGTCATTAGCAACTAAGAAAGTTCTAAAATTCCTAGCAAGGGTATCGCTTAAAAAGGACTGATCAACTGTGAAGGCAAAGACGCGTCCATCCAATCGCCAATTAGATACGCAAGTGAGGACGGCCAGATTTAGAGCATCATCCTTAAGAGAGGGTATTCTAACAACATTTAGCATCAGACAATGTGAGTTCCAATTATTGTCAACGAAATGACCTTTCAAGAAGACATAGCAAGTGGTGTCACTCGAAATCCAAACATCTAATGATAAACTTATTCGACTGGGAATTCCACACACAAAATTCAAGAGGCTTTCTTTTTCTCTAAGGTATATGGATGTACATTCTTCTTGTACTGTGGCGTAGCTCATCATGTTGAACTGTGGTTGAAGGCTTCGGACGAAATCAATAAAACCCACCTGCTCTACCATGTCAAGTGGATACTCATGCATAATAATCATTATGGCAATATCATGGTTACAGCGATTCTGATCAAAGGGAATACTCACAAATGTAGGAGTTGCTCTATAGCGTTTTCTAGGTGGATTGGCAGCATTCCCATTAGTGAAGGTTGTAGGAGAACAATTAGACTGATTTCGCTCACGGCTTACAGGACAGATTCCCAAAGCAATGTGACGCTTTAAATGGCTGGTGCCTGCTAACTTTGAACCAGTAATGTAAGCAAAAGATTTATTGCACTGGTTACAATAGGCTCTGATACATCCATCTTCAACCGTTTGAACAGTGAAATAATCCCAAACAATAGATTTCTTTCTTCTACGCTTATTTGGCTTGTCAACAAGTGTTAAAGGAAGATCCGGTGTCATCAAAGTTGTAACACTGCAAGAAAAACAAAAAGTTCACACTAAAAATTCATCATACACATTCTTTTTAACTTATCCTCTATAAACATGCATACGTATGCCACAATTTGGACGTACAAATTCCCTCTAGATTATAAAAAGAAGTAAAAACCCCAATGCACATAATGCAACAGCAATCAGAAGAAAGAAAGAAAGAAAGAAAGAAAAACAGATAAGAACCCCCACCCAACCAGTCCCCTAATTTTAATCACCCAATTCAAGGAAACAAATTCGAAATTTTTCCTGTTTCCTCTAGCCCAAAATACGAAAGTCCATCCCACGAACATAGTCGCCGTCAAGCAACAAAGACTGTTTAATAATTAACCGAACTCGAAGACTGACAGTCACAAATTTGAATGCAAGCACCAACTCCGATGACTCGACAAAACGCCGATAAACCCCAAACAGAGAAAACAACAAAACCAAACCCCCCCGAAAAACGTCGTTGAATCAATTTCCTTCAAGAACACTCTAAAAACGCGGCAAACAAGAAAAAAGAAAGAAAGAAAGAAAACATACCAAGACTGATGAATTTGGTTATCAATTTCCCCGTTATGCAACTCCATCACAGAAAACCAGAAAAGAACTTCCGTTTGCTATGTTCTTCCAGGCTTCGAAAAAGTTAGAAAAATACAAAGTTGCAGAAAGTTTGAAAAGTTGGCGCAACGTCTGTTGAAGATGGAGCAGTCTAATGGGCTTTTGCTGTTCAATGTTCAGAGCTTCATAAACCCTAAAGTGGACCAAAGGAAACAAAGGATTAAACAAAAAGAAAGGAAAGAAGGAACTAGGGCGAATTGGACCGGGCGTGGGCTATTTATAGGTTTATTTCAAAGACTAAATCTCTGTGGTCAAGTTTTTAGCCCACCTCCAATTATTTAATCTCAACCGTCCATTTTTTCCATTTTTTGTTCTTTTCTCAAGGTTTAAATTTTAAGATTATAGGAGCTTTAGTAAAGTATTAGGTTAAAGTATTAAAAAAATATCTTCCAGTTTTATTCGTACAAATCTTAAAATTTTAAAATATTCCAAAACTATTTGAAGTAAAAATTTGTTAGAATATTAAATTGATAGTAGATTCGTCTATGTCTGTGAATGTTTAGATTTAATTTAATAAAAGAGATGTCTGCAAAATTTTAAAGAGAATACACAAAGATTATAAATGAATAATCTTTCGTGTAAGTTTCAAAAATGATATTCTAGATTTTTTTTTTCTTTTTCTTTAGAATATTATAGACATTGTAGATATTTAAAACCTGGCATAAAGACGAAATTAAGGTTCAAATAAGGATCAACAGGAGGATTTGCAATCTTCACAAGAAGAAGAAAGGCATCACAAACTCCTTCCCAAAATTTGAAGCTTCCAAATAAACCTAATGGAAGAAATAATAAGATTGTTTGGGAAGAAATCAGTCAAATTTGAAGTTTGACAAACACAGTACAAAATGTTAAACTCTATTTATTAGTTGACATAGAAGCATAAAAGATCCTTATTCCATTCTAAACATTTTAAACATCTTCAATGATTAAGTGGGTGATGATTAAGGGGAGGGTGAAATTCCTGAGTCGAAAAAGGGGTAAACATAATTAGCTCGAACCGTCGCAAGTGAAACCATGCTAGAGAATAAGTGTATACATATTTGTCCAATGGCTTAATCAATCCAGTGAAAGAGCTGTCGTCGTTGTCGTCTTCGTTTTCTTCTTCCACGTAGAACATCAGTCAGTATTTTCACACGATGCTGCAACACAAGACCGACCCAATTGCCGGAGTAATAGATAGAACTCGAACCAACTTCGAAACAAAGCTCTACTTGTCTCCACCTCCAAACATCCCCATCATATCTTTATTGGAACCCATTTGCTTCATCAAGCTCTGTAAGCCACCCATCCCGCCAATTTGCTTCAAAATCTGGGGAGGAAGGACCTTACTCATGTGCTGTGCATTCATGTTTCGAGATAGAGCGCTCATTTCGCCCTTCTTTGGGATCTTCAGCCCTTTCATCTTGCTCCATACCTTGGCGAGGCGTTTGTACTCTTCCATCATTTCCATTACTTCCTGAATGCGGCGACCTGAACCTCGTGCTATGCGCATCATTCTTGACTCGTTCATGAGCTTTGGGTTTGAACTATCCAATTCTGTTACAATAATAAATCCATGTATCAGTCTCACAATCATCAAATTCAATAGACACCGAGGTAGCAAGAAAAAGATAGGCAGAGCATATGGATAGTTTTTGCTTTCCTTCATCAGTCATTGAGTCCATCATAGTCATGTAGCGTTTTAGTTTCGCTTGGCTTTCCTTTTCACGCCCTTTCGGCATCAATTCAGCACTAAATCCAGGAAGCATTGAAAATACCTAAACAGACCATTTCTTAGAATAATGCTTATGTCTGTTTCAAGAAGTCATTGATGTAAAGAAAGACTGCAATCAGAGAATTAAAAACTTGACCACCCAATCAGCGTAAGTATAGCAAGTATTTAGAGCAGAGGTCCAAATTCCATGTAAACACACATTATCTCAATTATTTATAACACGAAATTGGCTAGAAAGAACTTGTATTTGCTAGGACAGTTGCAGATCTGTGAATAAAAATGTGAAGCAAAACATATTCTAAACTTGCTTAAACGATGTTACGATGCAACTCTGCGTTCCTCTATAAAGTATCTATTGCAAGAAACAGGCCGTATTTCCAAGATTTATGTCAATATCATTAACCTTAGTAATGTAAAGTTTAGAACCTGAGGAACAGTTTTTACTATGTTGAACCTCTAAGTGACACTACTACTCACAAATCTCCCTCAGAACTTCAAAAGGTTAACCTACTTTTTTTTTTTTCCAAATATATGGGAGAAACAAATAATAAGATTAACGGTATTTTATATCATGTCGGAATAATACCTGGCTAATTGGACCCATCTTAAGCAAGTTCTGAAACTGCTCGTACATAATTCTCAAAGTAAAATTTCCTTCTGAAAGCTTTTGCAAAAGCTCTGGTTGCTGATCCATCGGCACGACTTCATGAATTTTATCCATGAATCCAGACCAGTCTCCCATGCCTAAAGAAATAAAACAATCACTTAATGAACAGAAAACATGAAATAACTAAAGCGAAAAGTTCAGATTCAATAGACAAAGCACCTAGGAGACGGCTGACAAATGGTTTAACATCAAAAACTTCAAACTCATCCATGTGTTCTCCAGTTCCAATGAAGATGACTGGACTCTTTGTTGCTGCAACACTGCAACCATACGTAGAAAACAAACAAAGAGACTTAGCTCAATGATTCACCATTCATATATACATCTTTCATATGTAGAAACATTAAAATAGAATGCATAGAGTGAATCCCAGAAAAAAGAGAACTGCAAGTGTGTAACAGAAGCTATTTAACGTGACCAGGCACTTGATCAAACAATAATTCCGATGAATATCTACAGATATGTTCCATAAGGCTCACAAACTACCAAGAAAAATAAAGCTTTCGCAAAACAACCAGCATGGAGTTTCCAACTTTCATTATGGTTTTCCATCCCAAAAAAAGCAGGAATAAACAGCTTTGAAAACTTACGCACTAAGAGCACCACCTCCCTTTGCGTGACCATCCATTTTAGTCACAATCACAGCACCAACTGCAACACTTTGTTTGAATGCTTGAGCTTGGTCAAACGCTGCCTGACCAATACTGCTATCCATAACAAATATAACAAGATCTGGTTTCTGGACATGGCAAAGAACAGTCAGGAATGTTAACAAGATAAATGGCCATAAAAAAAATAAGTACAAGAAAATTACCGTTGCTTCAGAAACTTGCCGCATTTCTTCAAAAAGAGCAGCTTCTTGTTTGTGACGCCCACTGGTATCAACAATTATGAGATCACAATTTTCTTTCTTGAATCTCTCCACACCTTCCTCCGCAATTTTTACAGGATCTGATTCCATGTAACTACAAAATGGGGAAACAAAGAATAATGGATATACTGAGTGACACCTTGATGAATAAATCGAGCACACTGCAGAAACAAAGAAAACTTAAAGTATAAAAGTAAAAACTACAAGGAAAAAAAATAAAAAAAAGAAGGAACACACACACACATGTATATACATATTTCTGTTCCAGGATATACCTGGAACCATAAACTCTAAACATATCTCCTTCTATACCTCACCCGCCACCAATACCAACCAAATTACAAACACACTAGAAGAAAGAAAGCTAAGAAGTCCAATACTATCAAACACAAGAATCAATACATGCAAGGAAGTAGTTTGCTCTTGGCAAGAAAAGTTCTAAAGAGGACAACACACTAAACTATTAATTTGGTAAAACCACCCCCTCACATATAGTTACTATTCCTTTCAATAGAACCATGTTTCCATGATCATAGAAATGCACAGTCGAGTCAACTCAATAATATATAGGTACACTACCTTCCATAAAAGGGAATCTTTGCTTTGGTTGCATTCTGCTTCAATTGATCAAAGGCACCAGCTCTGAATGTATCTGCACACACCAAGGCAGGCTTCCAGCCTTTCTTCTGATAATAATATGCATACTTTGTACATGTTGTGGTCTTCCCAGACCCTGTATTTTAGAAAATAAAAAAGTATAGGGTAACCAATTACATGTAGAAAAAAGTGAAAAGAGTAAAAAGAAAAATATGGATTTCACAAATCAAACAATTATAGTTCAACAAGAATGAATTATAAGAGAAATCCTTATTCTAAACAAACATATAACTACAAATCTTTCAGATGCTGCTACATCGTGAATAAAACAGCTCCCAGATGGTAGCTTTAGATTTCATCATGACAAACTCAAATAGTGACGAATGATGATAACAGCAACTAACCCTCATCATTCTGAATGTCCAAACGCCACATTTAAGTGGATCAATAAATGAGTACTGAAGAAAACAATCTTACAGTTGACATACCTTGCAAACCAACAAACATGATAACACTAGTTTTTCCTTTCTTTGGCGTAAAAGAAGGCTTCCCAGGATCAAGCATTTTGCACAATTCATTAAATACAGCCTACATATGGAGAAAAGAAAACCTCTTAAAACGCAGCTTACCAATGAATAGTATACAATAGGTAATTTTTAAAATAGGTGAGTGAAGAGACCAACAAAAAGAGTAAAGTTGTTCAGCATGGTTTTATTATAAAAAATAGTCGTAAAAATGATGAAGGATATATCATCTTCAAATGCTGACCGTTGGAAATTAACCTTGGTTAGCTATAAACATCAGTTACTCTGTACAAAAGGGTTAGGGAGTGTTGCAATCACCTTCTTTGTCCGTTCCAGTTTTTCTTTTACTACCTCCAACTAGTTTCCTCTTTAGTCAAAAGGTCACATTCTTGAGGTTAACCCTCTCTTTCAAAACAAGAATCCCACAGAACAATGATGCCCACGGAAGTACTAACCCACCCAGTTATCTCTCTACAACAGCATACTTTGAAAATTTGGAAGGCCGAACAAAAATTGCAATAGCAACGTTAAAGTACACAAATCCTAAAACATGTCATATTGATAAACTTCGACACACAATAAAAATAAAAATAAAAAAGTTAAAATTAAGTGCACTCAGAAAGATTTTTCGTTTCACTTAGCTTCTCGTAGTACATAATCAAATATATGGACAATTTCGAAAGTCATTGAGCGCTAAGATACAGCAACAACAACAAAAAAAAAAACTAGTCTTAAATTCAGCTGTAACTCTTGCGATCAACTTTAGTTTCATAAAACGCTAAATCATAAAAAAAAAACATAAGAATTCATTGGCCATGAAGAGAAGATGGAAAATAAAAACGACACATACTTGTTGAATGATCTTGCGCTTATTATGACCGGCGGCGAGGTCATCCAGATTGACAATTTTCTTGATGTTGGTCTGCATGTCACGGACAAGCTTGAATTGGACATCGGATTGAAGAAGAGCGCGGGTGATCTCGTTGAGACATTCGTTCAAAACCTTCTCGTCGATGACCGTCGCATTGCTCATCTGCTGGAGGGCACGGGAGATGCTCCCTCCAAGCTGTGCTAAAACCATCTTGGCCGATTGTTCGAAATCTGAATTCGAATTGTTGATTGATTGAGCGAGCTTTCGGAGCAGGGTTCCGATTTGAGGGTTTCAGAGAATTTAACGACGTCCTTCTCCGCCTTTCGGAGTCCGATTCGGAGTGGTAAAAATGAAAAATCCGATTGTCGACCAAATGCCTATTATTATATTATGCGCCTGCCCGTAGAGGATCCTCGGTTTATTTACTCGAATTGCAGTTTTTTTTTTCTTTTCTTTTTTCTTTTTTTTGGGTCTAAATAGTACAGATATTTGTTCTAAAAATAGTATTATATAATTATGTGCTTACGTCATAACCAAAAAAGCAAGAAAACTAGTAAATCCAATGAGACCGAGAGGGACGAGAGGATGAGGAAAACAACAATCAACTCGTGTCAACCTGTGCCAAAAATCGTATTAGAACAGGGAGAAAGGCCGCCGGTTTCAAATTTGATATCAATTTGATAAAACGATAATCGAAGATGATACGAACAAGAATATTTCAACAAAATCCCATTTCTGAAGAAGTCAAAACCATTTTTGTTTAATAATACCTTGAAATGCTACAAATGAATGTTGTGAGTCTCCAAATGTAACTCTTAACCATTATCATTATAACAAGTGAGACATACAAAAACTTGGCTTGAAGAAAGTAAAGAAGAGCACCCACTCTGAGCACAATGTCACCACTGGAAGATGCCTCAAGAAAACATCTCCAGAAAATGGCCAAATAAAGTCTTTGATCCATTATTGGACAGCAGTAAAATCATCTACAGCCGATGAGGTCGAACGAGAACTCGTAAACATTGTTCGCTTTCAACCGAGCCAAATTTTACATGTGGGGCTAAAAGTTATCTTTCAGCCATTTTAGAGCTCCATTCGCTACAGACCTGCAAGTTCCACATGCTTATAAGTAGAGGCAACAGCAAGCTATCACTTTGACACAAGTCTTTGTAAAACTTAAGCTTATGGTGCATTCAAAATCATTAATCATGAACAAATGATTCCAGAATGTTCAATAATTTCAGACCTTCAAAGCAAACAAGAAAAGAAACAATTTTTGGGAAATCATAATCCAAACATAACTTCAAATTTTATACTGCGTGGTTTTAATCCTTCCACCCTACGTGTTGTTAAACTCAAGTTAAAATGACTACTATGTGTAACGGTCCAAGTTCACCGCTAGTGGATATTGTCCTCTTTGGATCTTCCCTTTCGGGCTTCCCCTCAAAGTTTTTAAAATGCGTCTGCTAGGGAGAGATTTCCACACTCTTATAAGAATGTTTCATTCTCCTCTCCAACCAATGTGGGATCTCACACCATGTGTGCTTAATCCCCAGAATATGATTGTTTAAAGAGACGAGACCAGCAATTAGCAATATATTTGCAAAAACGATGGAAAAAGTAGGCGAGGCGAGGCAAGCAGTTAATCTTCACACAATGCAGTGGCAACAGTCATTTTGGATCTTCTGTTAAGACTCGAACATCCGAAAGACTATAAATAATTTAATTGGAATGGAATGAGTTCACAATTTACTTTTCTATGTCCATTCCCACCAAACGAACCCCAAAACGAAATGGGCCAATTGAAAGCACGTAAAAGAGAGAGAGTACCCGGCAAAATCTTGTACTTTCTTCCATAGATCGTTCGAGTCCCCATCGTCAGTACTATTGGCAACTGTTTTGACCTCATCTTCTGTACTTATACCTGTAAATGCAATCACTTCTGAGAATTCCACTATTGAAAAGTGTGTATGAAAATGTTATATGTCTATTAAGATACAAGATATACATGAAATTCCTGGTTAGGAGATTAGGAAAACTTGCAGGAAAGATCTGTCAATATAGCTTACTAGTTGGTTGTGGTTGTGGTTGGGGTTTTGGGCGAGTTCTGAAACGGCTCCCGGTCCCAGAAGCGTTGTTCAATGAAGCTAGCTCTTCAAGCAATTCTCGCTCTTTTTCACTGTGAACAAAAATAGACATTGTTAATACTTACCAAAAGATGAAGAAAAAGGAGAATCTAGAATGAATACACTTTTACCTGATACGATTTGGTATGGTTACTTTGATTGTGAATAAGTGGTCGCCTCGAATCGATGGCTTATTCAGTTTTGGAACGCCTTTCTTTGCAAGAACAAGAACATCACCAGGCTGAGTACCAGGTGGAATTTGTAGATCAGCCATTCCTTCAACAGTCTTCACCTGTATATCTCATATGAAAAGATTAAACCATATAGCAAAACAAATTCAACAAAATACATGCATCATTTGTTAATGAAGAACAAAGAGATTAGTAATAGTCCACCTTGACAACAGATCCCATAATGGCATCCAGATAACTGATAGCAACTGTTGAGTAAAGATTGATGCCGTCTCTTTGAATTCCAGGTATTTCTTCTACATCAAGATACACAAATAAATCTCCTGGAGGTCCCCTGGCAAACAAAAAGGCTACCTGGCTTACTTGTTTGAAATACTAACCCGAGCTTAAGAATAAAACCTGGAAAGAAAGCTGGGCCATTTTCATTCACAAAATAAAGGAATCTCAAAGCCAATATTACATTTCAAGGACACGTGTTCGACAGATTAGTGCCTCGCAAGGTTATGAATCAGAAACATCACCCTAAAATATTCTAATCGAAAGTAAAAAACTTGAGCTCATACCCTTTGGGTCCAGCATCACCTTCGCCTGCAACTCTTAGGATACTGCCTGCACTAACTCCAGGAGGAATTTTAACCTTGATGACTTTCTTAACGCGGATGCGTCCTTCGCCAGAACACTTGCGACAGAATTCAGATATGACCTCACCATTGCCACCACAATTTGGACATACAGAAACCTGACATAAGTATTGGACCAAACCGATCGGCTTTAAACAAATACAAAACTATCTCTGATGGCAAACAGTAGATAAGCATTCCAATCAAACCAAACGAAACAAAAGCTTCTCATCTCAGAATTGAGTCGATGTAATATGAACAATAATGTAGCAAATACAAATTAAATGAATTTTCAAACTCTGCCACCTAGAAAGTTAGGGAAGGCAAAAGTCAAGTTCAAAAGCAACAGTGATGTCAATACCTGAGAAAACAAGCCGAAAGGTGTTTGCTCGGTTCTCATAACTTGACCTCTCCCTCCACATGTTGAGCATATCCTCATTTTGGAGCCTACCTTTGAACCAGTACCCAAGCAGACTTCACATGTTTCCAGATGGGACAGATCAAATTCTTTCTCTGATCCAAATATGGCTTCCGAAAATCCTAAATTGATGTCATAACTGGACTCAAAATATTGAGCAGTCATTTAATGTCAATTTAATGAGTCAAAATTGAAAAAGGAATTACAAGGAAATAATATTCTACTGATTGAAGACAGCCCGACAAAACACGTAGTCAATTGAAGTACTTGTTATTCTAGTCACCTATTTGTTATAATTCTTTTTTTTTTTAAATATTCGGGAGTATTTGGACCAGCATGTGCACACTTCGACTATTCTCTCAAGACAACTATATAACCCTGCCATGACTTGAACTCATTCTCTCTAAGTGATTTATTATTTACGACTCTTATTGACCTCTATGCCAACCCATAGTGGTTTTGTTAGAATTCTTTTTCCTATCCAAAAAAAAAATAGGGGGTGTTGAAAAGTCATGACTACAAACATTGTGCTAAATTTTTTAGTCGAAAATAGAGAAATTACGGTATACAAAAACCAATGCCTGATGCTCTCAAAGTAGAAAAAGCCCAATCAAAGGCATTTGTAATGACAAGTGCACAGGTCAGAGTGGCTTGCAATGCCTCACCTATTGCCACTGGCAAACCTAACTGCGTCTCTATAAACCTATGTCCACTTAGTACCAATATCATTTAATTAACTACATAACTTTAAGCAAGAGGAAGATCAAGTGACAATTCACACCAACAAGTACTGTAGAAAATGAGGATTTCCTGAAAATTTTATAAAATTAACAGGTCGCCTTCTAGATCTTATGGAGGTAGGAATGTGTGGGGGAGAGAGGAAAATCAGGTTATAGCATGCCTTGTAAATTTTTCTCAAATCAACAAAATAAATAAAGGTTTTCCTCAGCATGACGAAGCGTAATAGCATAAACATAGGCACATTGTAACAACCCAAGCCCGCCGCTAGCATATATTGTCTTCTTTGAGCTTTCCCTTCCGGGCTTCCCCTCAAGGTTTTAAAACTCGTCTACTAGGGAGCGGTTTTCACACCTTTATAAGGAATGTTTCGTTCCCATCTCCAACCGATGTGGGATCTCACAATCCACCCCCCTTAGGGGCCCAGTGTCCTCGCTGGCACACCGTCCGGTGCCTGGCTCTAATACTATTTGTAACAGCCCAAGCTCACTGCTAGCAAATATTGTCCTCTTTGGGTTTTCCCTTCCAAGTTTCCCCTTAAGGTTTTAAAACGCGTCTACTAGGAAGAGGTTTCCACACCCTTATAAGAAATGTTACGTTCCCCTCTCCAACCGATGTGGGATCTCACACACATTTACTTAAAATTTGTTAACAAATACTCCAATAGAAAATTTGTAACACAAAACAAACATGGAAATCAGCGAAGGTACAAGTAAGATTCCCTTGATTGAATCTAACTAACACAGGCATTGAAGGAAATATCACCCTGCCCCAAAAATAGTAGCAAAAGAATTGTATTTTTCAAGCACTTGTCATTCTGTAACTCACCGTATGTCTTCACCCTTAGTAACAGTACTGCTACGGCGTGTGCGGAACCCAGTTGGATCCATACCGCCAAATCCTCCCATGCTTGGTCCAAAGAATGTCTCAAATAAATCAAAGGGATTAGTCTGCAACAACAATATATTGTATAAGCCCCAATATTTCTTGATGTAAAAATGCATCAAGCAGGAAGCACTACTTCTCTAGCAAATTAGAGACGACGTCAAATATCAACAAACCGTATAAGCACTAGATCCCCCTACTGTACTCTTCACTCCAGCTTCACCATATTGATCATACAAAGCCCGCTTCTTATCATCTGAAAGAACCTGACAGCATTGTACTTGAGATTCAAAGGACAATATTATAAGTGCGAAAATCAAAAGGGTAAAATGCTTCATCAGCAACCAATAATGTCATAAAGTGAAGAAACCAACATTTGAAATGATAAATTTGGAACAGATTGCAAATATAGATAGTGTTGAGGATTGTTGGGAGGGAGTCCCACATTGGCTAATTTAGAGAATGATCATGGGTTTATAAGTAAAGAATACATCTCCATCGGTATGAGGCCTTTTGTGGAAGCCCAAAGCAAAGCCATGAGAGCTTATGCTCAAAGTGGACAATATCATACCATTGTGGAGAGTCGTGATTCCTAACCGATAGTTGAATAAGAGCACGCCATAGATTTAAATATTGCCAAAGAAGACAGGAAGACTACACATTTCAGATATATTTGTAAGTTGAAATGGAAGCTCTGAGAACATAAACCACATGCACTATGATTAAATCTTTTTCCTCAACCATACCTCGTAAGCAGCACTGATCTCTTTGAACTTCTCAGTTGCTCCAGGTTCTTTATTCACATCAGGGTGATACTTGAGAGAAAAGAGAGAATATAAAAAGTCATGTTGGCAAGCCGAAGATTTACAAACCAAACCACTCCACAATGAAGCTTACAAAAACTCAGCTCAATCTGTATATTTCACAGCCCATATTCTAGAGAAAACATTTAGAAAAGATGAAGCATTACGATCATCAGCTATAATTAACAGTATTGTAGTAGATTTAAATTATCAGTGATTGGCAATACTCGAAGAAGTTCAAAGATGACATTGAGAGTTTAAACAAACAGAACCCATTTCCCAGAAATTTATTCCCGTATAGATAAAATTCTCAACAACTAACCTCCGGCTTCATCGCGATTACCAAATTACACCCAGGAAAAAACTTGAACAAATTTCGTACCTGACGGGCTAATTTTCGATAAGCGGCCTTAATCTCCTTGCTATTAGCAGACTTGGGGACGCCGAGAGTTGCATAATAGTCCCCGGAAGCACAAACGACAATTCCCATGCCTCGTCTCGAAGTGACCCTTTTATTAAATTGGGAATTGGGAGAAGAAAGAGAAGAATTAGATGAATAAAAATGCACATTAAGGAAGTTCCTGTGGAACTTGAGATGGGTTCCGCCATGGAAGAAGGAAGATGATGAAGCGGAAGAAGCAGAGGCAGAGAAACGCTCGGAAGGAGGAAAGGTGAGGGGAGAAGGAAGGAGGGAAAGAGACGAAGCGGCCATTAAAGCATGAAGAGAGGAAATGGGTTTGATGAGAGTGTTAAATTGAGGAGAAATGAATGCGATTCTTCACAGTTTTGGTGGGAAATTTACGCTCGCTTTGGAGACTGTGGGCGATAGGAAGAAGAAGAAGAAGAAGAAGAAGAAGAAGAAGAGGATCGAAAGATGTGGTGTGATTTTTCTTGTTACACGTAATGCCACTGTTTTAATCGTGTTCATGTTGTTTTTATGAAATTTTAGGTCTTTTTCTTTCTTCAATTTTTTTAATATATTTCAAAGATTTATATAATTTTTATTTTTTTTTATTTTGGCTCCTTGTAATTAAAAAGTATAAATCGCAACCCAAATTTAGGCAACAATTTGTGAGAAGTAATAGAAGCAATGTTTATAGTTATTTTCTGAAATGATATAATTTTTACTATTAACTTGTTAACAATTTATCCATTTAGGCAACAAATTTTTTACCCCGAATCTAAACATTCAATCCTTGCTCGAGGAATTCATGAAAAGTAAATAAATAGAAGCAATGTCTATAGTTGTTTTTTTAATCTAAGTTATTTCTCTATACGAAACTTAACCGTCATTATTCACGAACGAAACCTAACCATCATTAATCACGAGTGAAACCTAACCATCATTATTCACTTGCAAACGATCCGAAATTACAGTTACTTCAACTTGTAATTTAAAGAACATAAATTTGACAATAATTTGATGTTCCAGGTCGTAATGAAATGAAACACCCAACAATCATCAAATTGAACAAAGGCTTTATTGAAAAGCATGGGGAAACAATAGAAGATCCACAACAGAGCTGCGGTGGCAGTCACCATTCCAGGTTGACGATATGATCAAACTCAAATACAGAAACAAACACACACTGGTCTGCAATACCTCTATTCATAGGATGCTCCATTCCTCCCTGCTCTCCCCTTCCCTCATCTCTCATTCACGCTCTCTGCTACTACCTTTCTGCAACCAACAATTTGATCTTTACACTGCTTTTTGCTAGAAGACATCGGGATGGAAGCGTCCGGGAATCGAGCTGCTTTGTTGAGCCTGCTTCAAATGCATTGTCAATGCATAATTGTTTACCTGTAACAACAAAAGCAACGAAGTTCGTTTCCAACCGGTTAGAAAAATACTAAGGAAGACAATTAGAAGAGTTGTGCAGTTTATTCTGACCTCTAGCGTTCTCAGCTGCTCCTGATATTGAGATACCAACTGTTTAAGGTGCTGCAACTCTAGGTTCTTATCCTCAAATTCCTTCTGACGTTCATGTTGTATGGCAACTGCTCGCTTAAGAATTGTATTTTCTCGTAGTAGTAATTCAATTTGTTCCTTCAGTTGCATGTTTTCCTGAGTAACAGTGGAAAAACATAAGTTTATAGCAATAGAATGTTTGACAAGTGAATGAGCCTCAACCAAATCTAACTGCTTTCAAATGCTCCAAAAGCCTACCAGTGTTCCAAATTTGTTCCCCAAGGATATGGAAAGCTTATTGGAGTTGTGAGGATTACGATTGACGTACCTTGTGGAAATTTTGTGCGGCATCAGCACCAGCACGTGCACTAATCGAGCTCTCTAAAGCCTCTAATGCTCTTGCTGCACGAGTCCTAGCATCATCTACACTAGTAGCGCTCATCATTTCCCTTACAAACAAGTCAACCCATTCCCTACCATCAAGAGAAACACTGCTTGGTGCCGAAAAATTCTCTGAAGCAGCAGGCTCCCCATTGTCAGCAAATGAACCTACAAATTTTTTAAACATACGTCGAATTATTCATGTTTACAAGAAAGAAAATGGGAATGGAAGTTCAAGAATAACAAACTGTTGAACAGTGCCCTTAGTAGAAAAAATGCATGAAGCAAGGTTCAACATTAATATGAAATTTTTATTGAGAACAAATCATGCTGTGAGGCAGAGAAATAAATTATCAGACTAAAAAAACCTCATTACAAACAAATCAGGGGCAATACAGCATAGAAGATTAGAATTCCTTTCACAACTTTATCTCCAGCAAAACGGAATTAGGGTTATTTTCCAATTGTTTATGAGCATGTACCTTTTCCAATTGTTTATGAGCATGTACCAGCCAATCCCGAAATATATACTTGCCAAATCAAACTACAAACAGCAAGGTACATCATACTCCAAATGAGAAAAAAAAAATACATCATACTCTAAGAGAATGGACGTATGGTACTCTACATGAGAATTCTGTTTCTTGTTTCTCAATCAAAACTTAAATCATCTTCCTCTAACCTGGACAAGGAACGGGTATGATTAGTAATCCAAACTAGGGACAATACGCAAGGGGGGCCCATTGGATCTCTTCCATGAAATAAGCATACATTATATTCCAATTGAGAACTATGTTTACCTTTCTTTCTTTGAACAAGGAATTCAATCATGAATTCATCATCATAATATAATTAAACTCATGAATAAACAGGAACAAGGAAAATAAACATGAAGCAACTCCTTCATTATTTAGCACCATGTGATACCTTGGTCCAAATTTGTCTCTGCTGCTGTAGTAGCAACAGGATTCTCAACAGTAGATCCCAAACACATGTTACTCAGACTTTTGATGGCAGCATCCAAGTCGTTGCCACATTCTTCAAGGACTCTCACAAGAAGCTGAAAGGAAAAAATCCAACCGTGATCAAGAAAACCTTGGGGGAAAAACAAACTAGCAGTATCGATTATTACATACAGGCAGCAGTATCAAATAAGAAACCGAAAGAGATGCATCACGAATTAAAACTGAATAAAACCCCTCCAATTTCATGCCGCAACTTAGAGAAATAAGTTGATGATTTCACAGCCCAAAAACGCATATAACTTCACTATTATATACAAAACGAAGAGAATAACACGATTTCCCTAAGGTTACACCTGTTTTCAGCAAATCCCAAATAAATTCATGTTATAACCCTGTCAAGAAATATGATATTACACAGAAGCAAAAAAAAAAAAAAAAAAAAAAAAAAAAATCAGAAAACCTCAGAAACATGAGCGACAGTTTCTCAAATTAAAACGAAACTATATATTTAAAAAAGACAAGGAAGAAAGAAGAAACCTGATGGTCCATTTGAGGAAACAAATTCTGTAGCTGATCAATAAGACAGGACGCAGCGAATCTAATCGGAGAAGTAGAAGAGGAGCAGCGGAGGCGCTTGGAAACGGGAGGCGAAGGCGGTAGTTCTTCAAAGAAAGATCTTTTGGTTCCGCACACCACAGCAGACATCGTCTCCCGATTGTCGGTTGCAGAATCTAATTCCTAAAATCACCGTTCGTCCCCGAAGCAAACACCAATTCGAACCCGATTGTAAGACGAGGCGAGGAACAGAAAGGGAAGAAAGGTTAGGGCTAGAGAAGGGAGCTTGCTTGGGCAGGAGGAAAAAGGAAGAAGAAGAAGTAAAGAAGGGAATGAAAGATTTTGATTTCTTCGGGGTTAGGTTTCTTATGGTCTCTCTGGCTTTTAAAAGAGGAGCGTTTATTGGGATTTTAAAGGGGTTTATATAAATGTTAAGTGGGTGTGAATTCAAAGCAAATAAGGAAAAAATACAAATAAAAAAAGTCCGTTCAACTCAAATAATAAAAAATACAAAATTTTAGGGAATAAATCAATTGAAAGTGTCGTTAATAAAATTTCTAAACTAATAATTATATTCATAACACGATAATCCTCATAATTATATGTTAATTTTATAGGAGAATCAATTTCGATCATTCTTTCAAATAATCGATGATTTCTAAATAAATCATAATTTGTGTGCATACATAATAAATTAAGAACTTAAATTAGTACACTAATATTTTCTTAAATAAAATTTAGAAGAGCTTCAATTTACGCAATTATTAGTATAAGTTTTATTAATTATAATTGTTATTTTAGTATAAATTGTTTTTTTTTTCTTTCTTCCTTTACTTCTACAATGAAATAATCGTGTTCTTCAAATTTGGCTCACATTTCTATGTGTTCTTTTCTGCAACTTAAAAATCCCACGTTTGAGTTCTATCATCTTTATTTAAACCAATTTTCCAGTAGTTTTTATTTGTTCATTTAGTTTTAAAAAAATGATTCAATTTTAATTTTGATTTTAAATTAATCTTTGTCAAAATGTTAGTTTTAAAAACTCATAAGCCAAGTAGAAACACGATCAAAATTTATTCTCAATTTTATATTTAAGTCACTACTCGCACGTATATTAGTTTTAGAAAGAAATAACAAATTTTCACTTGAAATTTTGTTCTAAAAACATGAAAATTATTTTGGAAACAAACTCAAAAGTCACGAAGTTCTTAAAATTACTTACTTCCTCTCTACATTAATTTAAAAAAAAAAAAATCGCTTCTAAGTTCAGTGGAAGCACAGGGGGATTGAAAGAGGAGAGTTGGAAGGGAAGTAAAAGAACTTTATACAGAAACACCCAACAACAAATCCAGGCTGATATTTACACGTCAGAGTCAATCTTCTCTCTCTCACTTCTTTATTCTAGAATCTAACTTGTCATGTTCATAAATCAAATGCTAAAGTTTCAATCTCTGCACATCCTAGTTCCGGTGGCCACTTAGTTAATGGCAAACAAAAGACAGAGAATAGCACACAAATTGTTTCATAACTTCAAATGGCTAGGCTAATTTACCTTGCAGCTTGTGTTATTCCATGTCCATTTGCTAAGTCAAGTAATGCAGAAACCGGCAGAAGGCCTATTCCTGCCTTCTGATGCACTTTTAAAAAACCCCCATATCTTGGAATATAATAGCCGTCCTCTAAAGATATTTGCTAGCTGAAATCCAGCCATAGGAATCTCCTCCTGGTTGGAACCGTCCTCGTGAACTTCATAATTCACGGGATCGCCTTGACCAGCTACTTGATTCCCTTCAATAGATTTTGATTCTGCTGGCAGACTTTATGGGAAGTAAAAGTTAAATATCTAGTAGAACAGAGTAAGAAGCAACTATTGAGAAATTTGTCTTTCTATTGAACTACGCTAAAGAAATTAAGGATGGTAAGTCCTAGATGATAAAGGCTAGTCTAATGATGAGTATGGATGCTATTTACTTGTAGAAATGAGAAATGCAACAGAGAGTACAACTGCATTACTGAAAATGTGAAATAGAAACAATGGAAATTTATCGTGGAAATGATTCTAAACAAATTGTTGACTCCCCTCAATGTGATTTATTATTATTATTATTATTATTTCAATATTTTGAGGCAAAAGATTAGATTACAAAATTGAAAAAAAAAAGATTGGGTTATGCCATACATATGAAAGAGTATACAATAATGATGTAATGGTCTAATAACTAACTATTCTGATTAGTTGAGAGTTTTGTGAAAGATTCCTATAAAAGATTTCATTAACCAACTCCTAATTCATGTCAAGTAAATAAACCATCAAATTGAGGAATTGCATTCAGAAATTAGAATGGTATCTGCCCGTGGATTGGCATACTTATGCATGTGCCATGTTCTAGTGCAGCCACTAAAAAGAACAACACCAAACAACGCCGTTTTGTAAGAAACAGACGCATGTGCTATTGTAGCCACAAGAAAGAACAACTTACAACAACACTGTTTTGCAATGAACGGTTTGGTTCTTCCTATCTCTCTTCATTGGTAGACAGTTGATAGACATATGCCTAATAAACTGAAGCTGCATAATATACGAGGGCAAAACATTAAAAGGTACAGAGCAGCAGTATTCAACTCAATAAACAAGCAAGAGACACATCACAACATTGTCACACCTGATCACCATCTTTGATGCCTACAACTCTAATGTATGCCTTGTCATCAATAAGCTTTTCGCCTTCATAACATAAGCAGAAATGTCCCCAGACAAGTGACCTACGAGCACATACATTCATGCAAAACCCAAATAAAATTACAAACCTCCCAAAAGAAACAAAAACAAAATCAAGGTGGTAAAATTAGTCGCAAGTCTCATAAGATGGTCAATACTACCATGTAATCTTGCAGTGTTCGCTCGCCCCGGGTGAATCAAAAACTTCCTCTATCGCTTGTTTGAGATCTGCTACTGTACCATTGCGCGCTACACGAACACCTGGATAGCCAAACCATACGAACTCCATTCAAATTATAGTTAATAATACTGTAATTCTAGCAATACAAAGAACGAGTAGATTCAAATATTTGGTTATTTTCACTGTACACGTTATAAAGCAGGGGAAAAAGAGGAATAATGTACAGGAATAGCGAGAGTTACTTTTCTTGTTATCGCATTTTTCTTAGTCATATTCGCCATAAGCCATTACACTTTAATTAGTCACTCTTTTCAAACACTTTTCTCTACAGTGTTCTCATAAAAGTAATCGATTCTATTCTCTTAATTCTTAAGCAGGTTATCATTAAGCACTTTCCGTTTCCATGCCGCTTTCAGGTTTCATCTCGACCACCTAAATAGCAAACGATAGTTCATCTCGAAGCAAAAGCGAAGTTCATACATGATATAGTTCTGATTTCTTGCAAGAAACAGAGTAAAAAAAGAAAGAATGAAAAAAGAGGACAGAAATGGCAAAGGAATCACCAAATACAGAGCCGTCGAGCTTGAGAACAAAGAGATCAATGAGCTCCAGCCGAGGAAGCAACCGATAAGGCCGCCGTCTGAGAGCGTCAACATCACCGTCTCCGTCGAGCGTAAGCGGAGCCAAGCACCGGTTATCAATGAAGCGGTTGAAACGCCATAAGTTACCGATCTTAGTCCTCTCTCGGGGACCGCCAATCCTTCGCATCCTAGGGCTCTGAAGCAGCTAGGGTTTGAGTGAGATCGAGACTTTGAAATCGGAAAAGACGAGGGAAGAAAAATGGAGGGATTTCGGGGAAGTTTGTTTGTTGGTTGGTTCTGAGCTTTCAAATAGAGAGGAGAGGACCGTTACACAATGGAGGAGGTTTTTCCTTTTACATATGGACTCGCGCTAACAATTTTACTTTTAAATCCAGAAATTGCCACGCGCGAGTGGTGGTACTCGCAATTTCTTATATACTACTACTCGCGCCCTTCTCCCGCCATGTGTACAAAGGTGGCCCCGCTAATTAGTTACTCTTTTTTTTTTATTATTATTATTATTTTGCTAAATATCTCATTAAATATAAATATAAATTTTATATCTAAATATCTAATATATCTATATAAAATTTTACTCGGAAATTATTATATATCTAATATTCATAGCTTTACTTTTTCTCCTCAAAGTACTTTGGAAAAGAAAAAAATATATATATTAATGAAGGGATCCAATTCTCTCTTTATCCATTCCTTTTGAATTTATGGAAGGCTTCATCATATGGAGAGAGGAAAGGTTTAGGCAAACCAAGAAGACCTACTTACTTTAGATTTTGGTCTAGTACATATGTGCGAGGTCGAGGCCGAGGAGGAGAGAGAAAATGTAAACCGTTCATGACCACCATTAATAGATATTGTCCCATTATGTATCACCCTCAGTCTCACACTTTTAACTTGCGTCTGTCAAAGATATGTTTTCATACCCTTATAAAAAAAATATTTTGTTCTCCTTTTCAACTGATGTGAGATCTCTAAATCCACCTCTCTTGGGGACCAACGTCCTCATTGATGCACAGCTTGGTGTTTGGGTTTGATATGAACTTTGTTTACGTAAAGGCAAAACACATCTGTATGGATGATAATGATGACATGTTGAAGACCATGAAAACCTGTGTTATGGTAGATAAATTTCATCTTTTCGTAACAGTAAGTTAGAATCAGCCATAAAATTGAAGATTCAATGGCTTATTGCACACAAAAGTGAAGTTGAAAGGAATATTTTATACTTTCAAAGTAATAATCGATAGAAATATAAAAGTTTAAAGACCGTTAGACGACTCAAGTTAACCTCCACAATTTTGCCCGACTCATTTTCGAGTGAAAAATATAAAAATTATGTTATTCTAGTCCATTAGAGACATAACATAATATTTGTAAAATTAATTAATTAAACTATTTTGATTAATTCATGTTGAAGTGAATAATTTTATATATTATTTAAATATAGAAAGTTAAGTTCAGTAATAAAATAAATAATTGATAATATTTTCTTTACATTTGTTCACACTTTTGTAAATAGCCCATGAAAAATAATCAAATATTTATTCTATAAAATAATTACGAGAAAGAAAAAAAAATATTTATTTTATAAAATAGAATTCGATTATAACAATAAAATAATTCAAGCATTGCATCCAAAACTCATAATTTACACATTTTTCTTTTCAAAGTTTAATGGTAACAATTTTGAAATATTAGAGGAGTGATCGGTTATATTAAAAGTAGAAGACAAATTCCGAGAGCTCGGGATGACTTTTACAACGACGGATTCCGAATACTTCTACTCCATTGGTTCTATGAATCCCGATCAATTTTTGTAGGTCTATTTGCTCCTGAAGTTCGATATCGTGTCCATATTTTAAATATTAAAAAAATATAATATTTTTAATACAAGTCTGTGAAATGAATCTTCTCCCTCCTAAAACAACAAAACAAAGAAACAAAATGAAAGCAAAAAGAAGTCTGTACATACACACAGAAAGAGAGAACCCAGAAAGTTGGATACAGTTTGATGCCACTTACAATACAATACAATACATACACACAAAAATAAGAACAATAAGAACAAAAAGAGCCAAAACAAATCATACAAATCTCAGCTGCACTCATAAAACAATGCTTGAGAATCATAATCAATACCCAAATTTACCACTCTGACATGCTTTTGTAAGTGACAGCCAGAGCCTCCTAAGGGAAAATGGGGAAAGAAAAAAGGAAGAAGAAAGAAGACTTAGCTGCTATTCTCATGTGGGTTTGGTGTTGAATTCTCTTTTGAATCCTTTTCTTCTGATATCAAGTCTGAGCTATCTTCACCAGCTGCTGTTTCTGTAGTTTGTGCTGCACCTACTTGATGGCTCTTGAACAGTTCATCATCTTCTAACTTGCCTACCTTCTCTTTCGATTCTCCTTTTAGCAGCTCTACGACTTCGAGCATGGTGGGACGTTTCTCAGGCCGTGAATGGGAGCAACTGAGTGCAACGAGGACGACTCGCTTTAGCTCGTCTGCATTGTACTCTCCATTTAGCTTTGGATCTGCAAGTTCGTTGTATTTTTTCTCAACTACTACTGGCAGCGCCCAGTCTGTGATTGTGCGTTTCGTTGTTGCACTCAACTTCTCAAGAGGTTTCTTCCCGGTTGCGAGCTCGAGCAGGAGAATGCCGAAGCTATATACATCACAACTCTCTGATGCCTTCCCTGACATACCGTATTCTGGAGCGAGGTATCCTAGTGTGCCCTTGACTCCTGTTGTTACATGTGTTGCATCATCCGGGATGAGTTTTGCGAACCCGAAGTCGACTACACGAGCTTGGAAGTCTGGATCGAGCAAAACGTTATTCGGTTTGATGTCCTGGTGAATCATACGTGGAGTTGCTTGGTGGTGAAGATAGCTGGACCAAACAAGATTAGGAGCGTTATAATGTGAAGAACGATGGAAGATAAATGAAGAAGTGTGTACTTACGCAATTCCCTCGGCAGACCCGATAGCGATTTTCATACGACGTTTCCAATCGAGTTGGGATTCTGAAGAGTGATGCCCATGTAGATGGGAGAGAAGACTTAGATTGGGCATGTAGTCATACACGATCAAACGTTCTTGCCCTTCAACACAATAGCCACGTAAACTCAATAGATTCTTATGCCGAACTCGGGCCAGTATCTCGACTTCAACAGAGAATTCCATGTCTTCTTTGTTGCTCCAAACCTTCAACCTCTTAACTGCAATCTGCAAAACTATTCCATTCAGAATCGGTTGCAGTTTTTGTAACTCAAAATACAAATAATGTTAACATGTTCAAAGTCCTGATATGGTATTTCAATCCTAGAAGTATGCCAAAGAGGGATTAATTTACAACCAAGATTCCCTTTATGGTATTAACTCCTTATCATAAACACTTAAACCTCTCGAGCGAAAGCATACTTAGCTCCAATCCTAAATTATCGCGAAAGCAATAGAAATTATTACGAAGAGTAACATTCTGCTGCTAAGAAACCAAACAAAACAAGGGAAGAATTTCTTGATTGAAGCACTACCAAACCAACCAAACAGCCCTGGTCACCATCTGTCGTGGAGAGGGGAACAGAGCACCTTTATAAAGGTGTGAAAACCTCTCCATAGCAGACACATTTTAAAAACCTTAGCGGTGGGCTTGGGTTGTTACAAATGGTATCAAAGTTAGACACCAAGCAATGTGCCATTGAAGAGGCTGAACTCTGAAGGAGGGTGGACATGAGGCGGTGTGCCAGCAAGGATGCTAGCCCCAAAGGGGGTGGATTGGGGGGTCTCACATCGATTGGAGAAGAGAACAAGTGCTAGCGAGAACGCTGAGCCCCGAAGGGAGGTGGATTGTGAGATCCCACGTCGGTTGGAGAGGAAACCCCAAAAAGGACAATATCTGCTAGCAGTGGGCTTGGGCCGTTACACCATCCTTTCACAATCATGTGACAAGCATCAGGAAAATTTTACATGATATGGAGCATGTACATGAAGTTTCAAAGAAGTGTAAACTTCACCTCTTGAATCTGAAAGACTACAACATCCAATGGATTATTCAGCACAAGTGAGATCGTAACTCAATCCCTTAAGAGTAGTTCAAAACTAACCAAATAAGTACCTAAATGGTGCTAAAATGACTGGGTAAGTTTGAAACAACAAAGAAAGGCGGCACAATTTCCATGAAACATATTGAGAAGGAATATTCCAAATTCAAAACTTAAATCAAAGAATCTATGTCACATCAGTGATAGGACGAAATGTGATAAGATAGGCTTCCTTCGATCATTATTGAGCAAATAATCACTAGAATTTGAATTAAGAAAAGTTAAGGTATTGATTACTTGTGATCCATCCCAAAGCTGACCCCAGTAAACGCTACCAAATTCTCCTTCTCCAAGCTTGTTATCATAATTAAAATTATTTGTGGCCGAGTGTAACTCCTTCAATGAAAACACCCTCCATGTTTGATGTTTCTTCCCTCTTCCTTTCCTGCACAATAAAACAGTCAACAAACAAAACCTTCAATCATATGAATCAGGACAATCAGATGAAGAATCAAAGTTCACTAAAACTTCTTATGTAACTCTTTCCTCCCAAAACATCATGCCCACAAAGTGCTCGATAAAATTCCCCTTAGAAGTTTGAACAATACCTCGCAAGTTCAAAGTCAGACCCGAGCCCAAAATTCAAACCCAATACAATACACATCAGATTTCCAGAAAACTAAAGATTTTAAGCTCAACCCAGAAGTAACCAAAAAGGGGCACAGAAAAGGGGGGAAAAAAGGCCAAGAAGGGTACCAAATAACTTGATGAAGTAAATCAACACAGAGTTTGAACTATTAAACGTACCGTGCGGAACCAATTCCACAGCAAAACATCGCGCGAAAGGCCATCAACACGGAGCCAAATCACACCCACTTGGACCAAAGAAGAACTAAGCTTCTTCTTTCTCAATTTGTACGCAGAACGTATGAGACAATAGAGATGCGAAGCGTAAAGGAATAGAAGAAGAAACAAACATTTGAAAAGAGGAAAAAGGGAAATGGGTTTTGTTTGATGGGATTTTGATTTTGAATTTGGGTGTCAAACGGTTAAAAAGAGAAGCTCGCCGAGTGTCGGGCTTCCAAGACAGAGAGGCTCAGACGAAGACGAATGAGAGCGTTTTTGTAGAGAGAGAAAGAAGAGAGAGAGTGGAGGCGCGCCTGTAGTCTTCTTCACGCCTTCATATCTGTCTCTCTCTGTTCTTTTGTCTTTTTTGGGATTCTAATTATATATTTCAAATCATTTTCAAAAAAACAACAACAATAATAATTAACAAAAAAAAAAAAAAAAATTAAAATACCATTTAAATCACTAAATTTATTAAAATATTTAGTCTTTATCAAATTTTAGAAAAATATTCATATTAATTTATATGCTACCTGTTACCATATTTTTTTATTAAATTAAATTACCACCTAATGGGTCAGGCCCACGTGACACAAAAGTTTACTGGGCCTAAAGATACCCTACACAATTATATACTTTAAATAAAAAAAATTCTCACACATTCAATTAATTAAAATATTATAAGCGAAAAGACAAAGGAAAAAAAAAAAAAACAAATAAGCCTTATCTTACACTTTATGTTATAATAATTTAATGATGAGCCAAATACAAGTAGTTAGTTGAAACAACCAAACTAGAATAGAGCTTGTCCGACGTGTCCCGAGCGATGAATCACCTCTAGTTACATTTTCTTTACCTTTTGAAATGTGTTGTACGGTTCGACTTGGTTTAGAATTTGGGTCATTACATGGACCAATACCCTCACTATATGGTGAGGCCGACATGTCGACAACTCCGGTCCCAGAGTCGTAACACAAGTTCGAGTTATTGTACAATGTAAGCTTCCTCTTCATCTTCCAAATCGTTTGTTTCTGCAATGGGATTCGTCCGGTCAACATGTTATCATTGAGTCTTAGATCGTTGAGGTTTCTCAAATCTTGAAAGTTTGAGGGGATTGAACCGTTAAAGTAGTTGACATCAAGATGTAGGACTCGAAGATTGGATAATCGACCCAAAGACTTAGGAATTGGTCCTTGAAAGCCCATATTAGAAAGAATCAATGTCATCAAGCTCAACATGCCGTCAAATAGATCATTAGAAATGGTACAACCCATTAGATTTCCTTTCAAAATCAAAACCTCTAATGAGCTCAAATGCTGAAGTGACACTGGAAGTGGACACGAGATTTGATTATAACTCAAATCCAAAAGTACGAGATCCTTAAGCTCGGTAATGGATTCTGGAATTACTCCCGTCAAACTATTACGACTTAAATCCAATTTAATCAGAGACCGACATGTCACAATCCTATTTGGAATCCAACCAGTTAAAAGATTTTGACTCAAATCAAGTATTCTCAAATTATCCAACCCCAAACTCGGGATCGAACCAGTCAACTTATTCCAACTCAAATCCAACGACCTCAGACCGACCAACCGGTTCAAGCCAACCGGAATCGAGCCGTTTAGGTTATTCCCATGAAGATCCAAAACCTTGAGCCGGGTCAAATTAGTCAATTCACTGGGAATTGGGCCAATAAGCCCATTCTCTCGTAGGACCAAAGTCTGCAAGGAAGGGCCCAACTGCCCTAAAAACGAAGGGACAATTTGCGGATTATCAGTAAAACAACGGTAGAAGAACAGCGTCCGAAGATGGGGGAGTTTAGCGAGAGAAGGAGAAATGGTGGATCGGGTCGGGTCGCACGTCGGAAATGCGGTATCGTCGGAGAGTGATCCGAAAGAGAGAGAAACAACATGGAAGAGATTGTGATTATCAGGCATACATTCAATGCCGTGCCAGCGGCCGCCGCAGACGTCGGGGATTTGAGTGGCCCAGTGATTGCCGGTGGCGGACATGATATCGTAGACGGCGGATTGTTCGGCGGGGTCGGTACGGACGGCGGCGTTATGGAGGGAGAAGCCGGATTGGGGGCCGTCGACAAGGGCAGAGGGAGCGCCGGAGTCAGACATAATGACGGTGAAGGAAGCAGAGAGGGAAGGATAGTAGAGAAGGATGAAAAGTGCGAGAAGATGGAAGATTTGAATTAAGGCCGCCATTGGAGGAATTTGAAGAAGAAATGTGGCAATTTGGGAATTTATAGTGTTTTTTGAGAATTTATTGGGTCACGAGAATTCGAAGGGGAGTATTTGTAACAAGATAGAGAGGAATGTTATTAATTATTCATATTTATGGAGCTCACGGGATTTTCGAGTTTGAGCCTTGGGCTTTGGTGGACTGGGCTCTCCACGTGGGCCCATTTAAAAAATATTTTATTTTATTCCATCAAAATCATACAAAATAATTTAGTTTATTTATCGAGATATATTAGTAAATTGATTAAAATATTTTCATATCCAAATTATCACCTAATTTTTTTTATTAAAATTCAACTAAATTATTATTATTATTTATTTAGATATATTAGTCAATTAATTAAGATATCACCAAATATAATTAAATTATTTAAGAGCGAGTGGAAAATGATTTTAAAATTTGATGGGATAATTTTTTAATTTTTTTAATTTTTTAAAATTAAGCCTACGCAATGTGACGTTTCCTTAGGTTATTTGTTGTTTTATGTCTTTTGACATATATTTACCAAGCTACCTTATAAAGATTTAAAAAATGTTTTTTTTTTAATTTGGTTAAAAATTCAGATATTTAAAAAAAAAACATGAAAATTTAGTTGAAAATGATGGTAAGAAAATCACTCAACTTTTAAAAAATAAAAAGTTAAAAAGAAAATAATTATATAATTACTAATAATAGGGTTAGGTACGTGTCAAATACACTACCGCCATGCAAACGAAACCCTTGAGAGCTCGACACCTGAAAACTTCCTTTTCCCATTTCCTTTCCACGCCCATTACAAAATCCTCAATTTCCCAAATCACAACCCCCAAAAGAAAATTAAAAATTAAAAAGAAAAAAACAAAAGAGAATGCAACAGACGGCGAGGGAAGCGGAGGCCCGGGCGATCCAAGAGAAGAAGGTGAAAGATCTGATGACGGACAACAAGCGGTTGGTGGAGGTGCCGTATTCAGCCTCTCTAGCTCACACAATGAACGTTCTCGTCGCCAACCGCGTCGTGGCGGTTCCCGTGGCGGCGCCGCCTGGCCAATGGATCGGTGCCGGTGGATCCATGATCATGGAGACTGATAAGCAGACTGGGGTTCTTAGAAAGCACTATATTGGGATGGTCACCATGCTTGATATCTTGGCTCATATTGCTGGCGAGGAGGATGGTTCTGATCTGGTCGATCTCGAAAGGAAGATGGCTGTTCCCGTGTCGTCGATTATTGGGAATAATGTCGAAGGGTTGAGTCTCTGGACTTTGAGTCCCAACACCAGGTTTGTAATTGATTCTCAATGTGGTTATTAAGTTTTTTTTGGTTTGGGTTATTCATAAACATTATGGATTATGTTTTATTTGGGAACCGTTATTTTTATTAATAATTAAATACAATCCTAGCTTGGAAGACTTTTTGATGTTACAAACTTGCAAGACCGTTGAAATATTTCGAGTGTATAAATTTTTTCACATCTTACAAAGATCTTCGACTCGAACATAAGACAAGGTTAAGGCTATTAATATCTAATATATTAAATATTAATTTTAGATCTTCAAATTAATATATATATAAAATATCTAATAAATTAAATATATTTTTATAAATTTCTAATGTATTCTAGTCATTTGGTAATTGATTCTCAATGTGATTATTAAGTTTTTTTGGTTTGGGTTATTCATAATGTTCTTGAAACATTATGGTTTGACAGCATATTAGAGTGTATGGAGTTATTCAGCATGGGAATCCACCGGGCGATGGTACCCATCGATGGGGAGGCGGCTGGGGTGGAGCTGGTCAAGTCAGCATCCAGCTACAGAATGCTGACACAAATGGATGTGTTGAGGTTTCTATGTGAACAAATCCCAGAAATGCAAGAGACTTTGGGACAAAGTGTGAAGGAAATGGAAGCCATTAATGAAAATGTTATGGCCATTACAGATAAAACCAAAGTAATCGAAGCCATAAAGTGCATGAAATCTAGTTTTCTCAATGCAGTTCCTATTGTTAGAAGCACACAGCTCGGCGGCGACCACACCCACACGCAGCTTTTTACTGTATGTCCACTCATTTGCTCAAAGTAGATAATATCATACACATATCTTCCTTATATCTTCCTTAGTTATTTTGAGTATGTCCACTCATTTGCTCAAAGTAGATAATATCATACACATATCTTCCTTATATCTTCCTTAGTTATTTTGAGTAGCTTATACTCAAAGTGGACAATATCATCATTCCTAACCTTCTTAATCCTTTATTTTATATTAAATGAGCTGATTGATTGAAACTTTTGTGGGGGGATCTCAGGGAAGAGGAAGGAAGCTAGGTGGGACGTTTTCAGCGACGGATCTGAGAGGGTGTCACCTCGCGACGCTGCAGACGTGGCTGCAGCAGACGGCGTTGGACTTCACGGAGACGATCGGGAAAAGCGCGCTGCTGGAGGGGACGACAGCGGGAGGGAGAGAACTGGTGACGTGCGGGGCAGAAAGCTCGATGAAGGAAGTGATGGAGAAGGTAGTGTCGAAACATGTGCATAGAATTTGGGTTACTGATGAGCATGGTTTGCTGCTTGGGCTCATCTCTCTGTCGGACATGATTAGAGCTATTAGGGTTTCACTTGTGTCTCAACTACAAACCTGACCTGATAGCCCTCCCGATCTCTATATATTTATGTGTGTATGTTTTGTTTATATTTGTGTTTGATTATGGGTGTAATGTTCCATGGGGAAGGGTTTCTTTTTCCTTTTTTTGAAGTATAGTGAGTGGGAGTTTGTTGAACATTGTCTCTTGAATTGTTGACCAGTGGGTGTATTTGATTGATAATAATTCAAAATTGCAACACAAGTTTACAATCCTATAGTTCGTATATGACTTGTATATCAATCGTATGACTTGTATATCAATCGTATGACTTGTATATCAATCGTATGACTTGTATATCAATCGTATGACTTGTATATCAATCGTATGACTTGTATATCAATCGTATGACTTGTATATCAATCGTATTGTAGCTACTTGAGATTTTACCTCGATTGGAGAGGGTAATCGTATTGTAGCTACTTGAGATTTTACCTCGATTGGAGAGGGTAATAGACGATTCCAACGAAAATTTGTTGTATTATGGGTGTCAATTTTATTCCTAGTGAGTGGTCTCCACAGTTGCTGTATGACACATCAAACAATACATTAGTCTATGAACTTGTAGACTAAATAAACAGAATAATATTTTGAAAATCTCGGGCATTAAACACACTTGGTGGCGTGTAATCCATCAACAACATTAAATTATAAATGAATAAATGAGTATGATGCTAAATTCCATAGTACATAAGAATTGAGGCGACGCCACCAGCAACAATATTATCATGATTAATAGGACAATGGAGAGTGTAGTACACGCGGCAACACACCATTGGATTCCCTTATCCATAGTTGGATTTGATGTTTGAGAATAAAGAGAAATAAATAAAAGATAAAGATAAAGACAGAAAAAACAAATTCAAATAATAATAATCAGGTGAGATAATGTATGAGGTGTTGAGAGACGAAAACTTTTTAAGACTTTTTTAAAGATAAAAAATAAAGTTGAGGGTGTTAATCTATTTTTAAATTTTTATGGGTATTTTTTTAAACATAGAATAATGATATGGGTATTAATTTTTTTTATCCCTTTAGCATATTTTTATTTTTAAAAATGAAAAATTCACGTGTAAAATGTGGAGTGTCAATAATTATTCCCACCAATGACGTGGAAATTTTGAGTAATGGTCATTTTTGTCTAGTGTTGGGCCCCATGAAGTCTGCCTCTAACAATTTGAATAAATGTTTTTTTAATAGAATAAACTTAAACTGAAAAAAGAAAAAAAGCAATTTTAATCATTTTATTTTCTCACTATATTGAAGGCTAATATTCTAAATAAAAAAGTTGAAAGTTGAACACGTTTATGTCATATTAAGTATTAAACTAATTAATTTTTGTTACAAAATTCTAATGGAAACAAAAGAGTATACACCCCACCATCGAATTGTTACAACTTAACCCTAAAATTAGCATAATTAAAATACTATTAACATATATTACAAATGTGTTATTATTATTATAATAATAATAATAAATGTTCTTAATTTGGAAATGTTATTTTCACTTTAAAGGTGCACACAGGTGCATTAAAAAGCATTGAGGAAACAAAAATGAGATAAACCAAGTGATGGTCTATTGTCAACATCCATTGAGTATGTGAAATTGTTGAAGAGGGAAACAAATTATTTTTTAAGTGTGGAAAACACATTTTAAAATTGTGAGACTGAGGATGATATATTAATGAATAATATCTATTAACGATAGGCTTGAGTTTGAGTTGTTACAGAGTAAATGTGTAGTACATAAGTGAACCTAGACTAGGTTTAAGGGCTAACCATCTATTAGTTTAGAGAGGGTTAATTTCAATTAATTATCCTTGAGCGCCTATTTAAATACGTAATAAATCAATCGCTCAACCACGGAACACCAATCTCTCACCTACTTTATCATTAAGAAATCGCCATTTTCCCCCTCACATTTTTAAGAAAAATCTCAGATCTCTGAAATTTCCCCATCCCCATCCTCTTCCTCGATACCTCCGCCACCAAACCCCGATCTATAAAACTCTCCCACCCTTCCTTCAATGCGCCCCTCCGCGATCTCCGATGGCATCCAACGGTGCTGCAACAACTCTAACCGGCAATCTCCGGCATAGAATAGACAGTCGCAACGGTAACGGAATCGGAAACGGAAACGGAAACGACGGAGGGAAGATGACGAACAAGGATTTCCACAGCGGCGATGGCGGCGGCTATTATTATAAAGGGTTCCGGAAGGCGTCGTGTATGAGATGGACGGTGGAGGATGTGGCACACGTGGCTAGGCATCACTGGATACCGTGCGTTTTCGCTATGGGTCTGTTGTTCTTTATGGGCGTGGAGTACACTCTCCGGATGGTTCCGCCGGCTTCTCCACCGTTCGATTTGGGGTTCGTGCTCACGCGCCCGGTGCATCGCGTGTTGTCCTCGTGGCCAGAGCTCAATACGCTGCTAGCGGCTCTGAACACGGTTAGCCTTTTCTTTTCCCAACTTTACTCGCCCAATCAATTATCGTCCTTATATTAATGCATGCCTGAATTATTAATTTCTTTTTATTTTCTGAGTTCTGTGCAATGGTTATAATTTTCGAATGATTTATTTTAGAAAAAAATTAAAAAAATTAAAAAAATAGTTTTAATTGTTTGGATGAAAAATTGTAGGTGTTTGTGGGAATGCAAACAACTTATATATTATGGAGTTGGCTAATCGAAGGGCGACCAAGGGCCACCATCTCCGCCTTGTTCATGTTCACTTGCCGTGGCATTCTCGGCTATTCCACCCAACTTCCACTCCCTCAGGTGTGCGTCCTGTTACAGTTATGCTTAAAGTGCAATTGGATCTCTGGCATTTACTTGATTTTGGTTTTAAAATGTAGGGATTTCTCGGGTCGGAGATGGATTTTCCGGTGGGAAATGTGTCGTTCTTCTTGTTCTTCTCTGGTCACGTGGCTGGATCGGTGATAGCATCGCTCGACATGAGGCGGATGCGGCGGTGGGGGTTGGCTTGGACATTCGATTTCCTCAACCTCCTCCAAGCGATTAGATTGTTGGGTACTCGAGGTCACTATAGCATTGACTTGGCGGTGGGCGTGGGAGCCGGGATTCTTTTCGACTTGCTTGCTGGGCATTATTATGAAGGCAGGCAGAGGAAGATCATTGAGGACACTAAGTTAGCTAAAACTTTTGCATAATTGGTTCTCTCACCCCCAAACCACAGATTATTAGGAGAGAAGACCCCATTGGAGGACAATTTCAATTAGTATGTTGGACTTTATTTTTATCTTAATTTCAATGTTATTTTTTATTAATTCATATTTTTAATTTATTTTCTATGCAAAGGACATATATTATTAAATTCGTTTAATCTTGGTTTATCTGTTTCCGAGGCGTTCTAATTAAGTTGCAGAATGGGCCACCATCAAATAGTGTAAAGCCCAAAGTCCAAGGCCCAAATTCCTGTGGGTCTAACTCTGTATTCGGCACTAAATAGATCACGGTCACGTCTAGAGTGAAGACTATCTCACGAACCTCTAATCAAATTATGTTTAACCATGGAATTCTTGTTGGTATAAGTAGTATGTTTCATTTCTTTTAAGTTTTTCTTAGTCATCCTAATTTTAGGATTACTCTCATTCGGATGTCGTTTCAGTTCATTTATGTACCCCTCTTTTACTGAGTGTCATGTGACGTCACTTGATCCGAAGACAATGAAACGAATCGACAAGAGCAAGAAGAACAATGAAACGAATCGACAAGAGCAAGAAGAATCAACGGATCGACAAGATTGTACTATTATTTTGAAAATTGTCTTGATGTTCAACCATACCAACAAACCCTAGTAAACAAAAAACAACTCCATTTTTCAATATGGGTCGGTTCAAGTTCGGTCTTTCTTAGTTGGAACATCTCTTTTATTTTTTAAAAAGCTCTCTCCATCTTTTCATTCGGATTAATTCACATCTTCTTTTCTGCAAGCACTTAGCGGGTCTACCTAGTGCAGCATGAGCTAGAATGATCTTTCACTAGAAAGATCTTTCACTTTCACTAGAATGATCTTTCACTAGAATGATCTTTCAAGAACCCCGTAACAGCAAGAAAAGACGATTTTGTACTACACTCCGATAATCTCTTCTCCACCATCAATAAAATGATATCATAAATGAATAACAACACTATAATTAGCCTAGTTTCTGTATGATATAAATTAAATTATAAATTAAATGATGCCTCATTTCTCTCCCACCTCACACCTAATAGATAGAATTGTCTTAAAACTTCTTTAATTACACCGTCTTCTTTAATTATACAGCCTAGTTTATTGAATGGTATGTTTTGGCTTGTTATCTATCGTTTCCAGTTTCATGGTTTTAAAAACCGCGTCTGTTAGGGAGAGGTTTCCACACACTTATAGGGAATACTTCATTTTTCTCTCCAACTGATATGAGATCTCACAATCCACTCCCCTTGGGAGGCCCAGCATTCTCGAGGTTTCCACACACTTATAGGGAATACTTCATTTTTCTCTCCAACTGATATGAGATCTCACAATCCACTCCCCTTGGGAGGCCCAGCATTCTCGAGGTTTCCACACACTTATAGGGAATACTTCATTTTTCTCTCCAACTGATATGAGATCTCACAATCCACTCCCCTTGGGAGGCCCAACATTCTCGAGGTTTCCACACACTTATAGGGAATACTTCATTTTTCTCTCCAACTGAGAGATCTCACAATCCACTCCCCTTGGGGGGCCCAGCATTCTCGCTGGCATGCCGCTCAGTATCTAGCTCTGATACTATTTGTAACAGCCACCATTAACAAATATTATCTACTTTAGCTCACTACGTAACCGACCAAAACAAACAATATCTACTAGTCGTGGGCTTAGACCGTAACAGATTGTAACATATATTAAGACCTAATCATTTAAAACCCACCTACTCAAATATTTGGAGAAAATTTTTGGTACATATAGTTGAGATGAGTTAGGAGACAATAATATTTTTTATTATTATTAATTATATGTGGACATCAATTTATGTGGGCATCACTTAGCCAAAACTATTATTAGTAGTTATTGGAAATAAATGAAGACTACTTCAACCACTAGAATGAAGAAAGGTATGTTATAGTACTGAAGTTTTATTTTTTAAAATCATATGAACCTTATATTATATGTCTGTTTATGAAATATCAAGTTGAACTTGATTTTGTGTTACTATATTAACATGTCGTTGAACGAATCACATGTCTTTAGAATCGGCTACGAGAGAGATTTGACAAAATTGAACATTTAAAAGTATATAGTTTAAAATGAAACATCTAATATGAACACAATTACATATGATCCAAAATATAGGTTTGAAATGGTTTAAATGGGTAGCCTCCCAACCCTGAGCAGCTATGAGATGAAGGGTTTGAATTTTTATTGATCCCAATTAATTTGACAGATGGAGGGCTGTGTGTTATTTAATGCTCTATTTTCTTTCTAACTTTTTGCACATGCTCCACCATTTTGAGCATTTCTCAAAGTGTTTTTACGTATGCATTGTAAGATTCCATATTGATAAGAGATGAGAACGATGTGAAAACCTCTCTCTAGTAGACGTGTTTTAAAACTGTGAAACTGACGACGATACGTAATGAACGAAAGCGGACAATATCTGCTAACGGTAGGCTTGAGATGTTACAAATGATACTAGAGTCAGACATTAGCGGTGTGCTAGTGAAGATGTTGGAGCCACCAAAGGTTAATAAGAGATGAGAACGATGTGAAAACCTCTCTCTAGTAGACGCGTTTTAAAACTGTGAAACTGACGACGATACGTAATGAACGAAAGCGGACAATATCTGCTAACGGTAGGCTTGAGATGTTACAAATGATACTAGAGTCAGACATTAGCGGTGTGCTAGTGAAGATGTTGGAGCCACCAAAGGTTAATAAGAGATGAGAACGATGTGAAAACCTCTCTCTAGTAGACGCGTTTTTAAAACTGTGAAACTGACGACGATACGTAATGAACGAAAGCGGACAATATCTGCTAACGGTAGGCTTGAGATGTTACAAATGATACTAGAGTCAGACATTAGCGGTGTGCTAGTGAAGATGTTGGAGCCACCAAAGGTTAATAAGAGATGAGAACGATGTGAAAACCTCTCTCTAGTAGACGCGTTTTAAAACTGTGAAACTGACGACGATACGTAATGAACGAAAGCGGACAATATCTGCTAACGGTAGGCTTGAGATGTTACAAATGATACTAGAGTCAGACATTAGCGGTGTGCTAGTGAAGATGTTGGAGCCACCAAAGGTTAATAAGAGATGAGAACGATGTGAAAACCTCTCTCTAGTAGACGCGTTTTAAAACTGTGAAACTGACGACGATACGTAATGAACGAAAGCGGACAATATCTGCTAACGGTAGGCTTGAGATGATACAAATGATACTAGAGTCAGACATTAGCGGTGTGCTAGTGAAGATGTTGGAGCCACCAAAGGTTAATAAGAGATGAGAACGATGTGAAAACCTCTCTCTAGTAGACGCGTTTTAAAACTGTGAAACTGACGACGATACGTAATGAACGAAAGCGGACAATATCTGCTAACGGTAGGCTTGAGATGTTACAAATGATACTAGAGTCAGACATTAGCGGTGTGCTAGTGAAGATGTTGGAGCCACCAAAGGTAGATGGATTGTGAGATCTCACATTGGTTGGAGATGAAAACGAAACATTTCTTATAAGGGTGTGGAAATCTCTCCCTAGTAGACGTGTTTTAAAACCGTGAGGCTGACGACAATACATAACGAGGTTAAGCGGACAATATGGGCTAAGAGGTTAAAATAGGAGAAATTTCTTGATGGAGTAGTTAGAAGTTACTGGTTTGATATCATTTTTGTATTGCTATAGTCCACATTTGAAGTGGAAAAAGAAGAGATATTGAAGAAGTTTAGAGAAGATCCATCCCCCTCGTTGTTAGGTGGGAACTTTTGGCATATCTAGTTGAGATGATGTAGATATTAATAGGGCAGCTATTAGTATCTTAGAGCTGAAAATGAGCTCTTTTTGTTTCATCAACATTTATACCACACTTACCTTCTTACATTTTCAAATAATTAATTAAAGGACGTTAGTGTAGTGTTGTGAGATTTCACACTGTTGGGCGTTGGAGTGGGGGAACGAAATATTTCTTATAAGAGTATGGAAACCTCTCTTTAGTAGGCGCATTTTAAAATTGTGAGGCTAACGACGATCCATAACCGACGAAAATGGACAATATCTGCTAACGGTGAGTTAGAATTATTACAAATGGTATTAGAGCTAGACACTGAATGTCAACGCGAATGTTGGGTTTCCAAATGGGAGGAGAACAAAACATTCCTTATAAAGATGTAGAAACCTCTCCTTAAAAAACGTGTTTTAAAATTACAAAGCTAATGACGATACGTAACGGGTCCAAGCGAGCTTGGACTGTTACATTCAAATCTTTGACTTGTTGATTGAAGATACATATTTTATATGAATTGAGCGATGTTCCCCTCGACCTAAAATAATTTTTTTTTCCATTATATTTGATAAATAAATAAACAAATTTCAATTATGTATTGTTAACCATAAATTGGATTGAGCAAGTTCTTTTAAATTTCTTCTTCAATATAGCTGTTACAACCAGTCACCTACCCCACAAGATAATTTCTCAAATTGCATACAAACCATTTAATTTCTTTTTTAAAATAATAAAATGGAAGCCCATTTTACTATAAATAAAGGCTGAAGCATTTAAGCATTATTTGAGCTGAGGCAGTGCTACTTCCAAAGTCCCATACTCTTTGTTGTCTTTGCTCTCTGCCATTAACGTCCCGTGCTCCTCTAATGGAAGCAATAAGAAAAGAGCTTGAAGATAGAAACAATGATCAGAAGGCTATGGCGGTCGAAGATGAAGCTCCGGTGAGGCCGGGACGACGACCGATTTTTAAAAGAAAATGGACAAGTGTAGACAAACGTTCTGCTGGTGCTGTTTTGGCTATGCATTTGCTTTGTCTCTTGGCGCCATTTCACTTCACTTGGCCAGCCTTCTGGCTTGCCTTTCTACTCTACATTATCACGGGCCTGTTTGGTTTGACGCTTTCGTATCACCGACATCTCACGCACAAGAGTTTTAAACTCCCCAAATGGCTTGAATACACATTCGCTTATATTGGCGTCCATACCTTGCAGGTTAATCATACGTCGTTTACCATTCTCTATTTTCATTTTCCTTTCGTTTTATTTGAGATTTCTAAGCCTTTTGTTATGTTATATTATAGGGCGATCCAATTGATTGGGTGAGTACGCATAGGTATCATCATCAGTTTGTTGATACGGAAAGAGATCCACACACTCCGACACAAGGATTTTGGTTCGGTCACATTGCGTGGATATTTGATTCGTATGGTTTGACTAAAAAAGTTTGTCCTAAACACGTTGAAGATTTTGAGGAAAGAAATCGAAAACGAAAGGTTTTTAGCAATATTTTTGTGGGATATTTGAAGTATGGAAGACCAAACAATGTGGAAGATTTACAAAAGCAAGCCTTTTATAGGTTTCTTCGTAGAACATACATTCTTCATCATGTTGGTCTTGCAGTTGTCCTCTATGCTGTCGGAGGGCTTCCCTTCCTCGTTTGGGGAATGGTAAGATTTTTTTCTCATAGAATATCATTTTAATTTTAGGGTTAAGATGTCTCGTACGTGGATTTTCTTATAAGATCATGCATAGGAATTCATAACAATATAACATAAAATAAAAACATAATATTCACATAAAAACGTGTAGCTTTGTTCATGTTAGGAATTATGGATCTCCACAGTAGTATGAATATTGTGGAACATAAGCTCTTATGACTTTACTTTTGGTTTTTCAAAATGTTTCATATCAATGGAGATGTATCCTTCTCATGATCAATTTCTTGATTAGTCGATGTGGAACTTCTCTCCCAACAATCTTCAGCGAAGAATTGATTGAAAAAACGAATGATAATGATTTGAATTGATTGAAAAAATGCAGGGAGTGAGGATCGTATGCTTTCAACATATCACATTTGCGGTAAATTCTTTGGGCCATATGTGGGGAAACCAACCATGGAACACCGGAGATCAGTCGAGAAACAACTGGTTCGTCGAAGTTTCTTTCATTTTTACGTTACGTTTTGTTTTGTTGTCGTTAAGTAAATCGGCTGATGAAACGATTGGTTTTTAGGGTATTGGGATTGCTTATATTTGGGGAAGGGTGGCACAACAACCACCATGCATTTGAGTATTCAGCTCGACATGGCCTAGAATGGTGGCAGCTGGATGTAACTTGGTGGGTGATTTTGGTTCTTGAAGCTCTTGGGCTGGCAACGGATGTGAAATTACCCTCTCAACATCACATGCAGAAATTGGGCATGCAACCTAAATGCGAGTGATGATCATAAATGTGTTGAATCTCTCTCAAATTTTCATGCTTTTTATTTCTCTATGTATGTTTAAGAATAATGTAGGGAACAAAAGAAAAAACTACCATATTATCCTCAAGTATTTATATTTGAGTAAGATGTGTGTGAACAATATGTACTTTATAAGAATTTGTGTGTGTCTTTTCCTATAATTCAACCTCTCTTCCAAACGTAGTGTTTCGTAATCAATTATATGTAGATAGATACGCCATATACTTCTGCAACACGGACGTATAAAAAAAAATAGGATCACAAGGTAGGACGTAACCCACTCTAAAATTTCAAATAGTCAAATAAAACATGGATTCAACTTTTCTTCCGAATGCTACTCATAGACGCTATTGTAAGGAACAATTTGTTACCCACCGCAAACTCTAGGTCTCTATGTAACAATCCAAGCAACTGCTAGTAGTAGATATTGTCCAATTTGACCTATTACGTATCCCTCACGAATTTAAAATGCGTCTAATAGAAAGAGGTTTCTACACCTTTATAAGAAATGTTTCGTTCTCCTCTTTAATCGATGTGGAATCTCACAATGCGGTGTGGTGTGCGAGCGAGGACGCTGGCCCCCAAGGGGTGGATTGTGAGATTCCACATGAATTGGAGAGGAGAACGAAACATTCCTTATAAGAGTGTAAAAACATTTCTCTAGCAGACGCATTTTAAAACCGTGAGGCTAACGATGATACGTAACGAATCAAAACGAACAATAATACTAATAGTGGGGTTGAGCTGGTTAGATTGTAACTCTAAAAACTAAACATGAACTCAATTATTATTATTTTGAGTTGAATATGAACCCACCTTGGAGTTTGGATGGTGGTTTATTTTTAACACTAACAGTTTTGAAATGGAGAGGTTTTGACTGAATGTAAGAGGTGGGTTTTGTTGGCCTATTAATTTGAATCAATCAGTATGTATGGCCTACTTGTTGAGGTTGGACAAATATAATAGATTAAAAGGGTAAGGTTTGATAACGTTTTAAAGCATATAATGATGAAAATAGATAGTAAATTCAGGTTTACACAAAAGGTAAAGTTTACAAAAATGATATTCTGAATTTGATTTAGGTCAGAAAAATGGTTGGGATTTATGATGATGGGTATAGGCTGCAAAATAAATGGGTATCCCCAAACACCCAAACACCTCTCATGATGGGTTTGAATATTTATAGATCCCAATTAATTTCACAGATGGAGGCATTATTTTGTTTTCAACTTTTCACACTTCCACTAATTTCTTCTTTCTCTGTTCTTCCTGTTCTAACAACCATTCGTGACTAAGATTAGTTTTGAAAATATAGACTGATGTTCCTTCAATGCCAATGTGGTTACTATCAGACCAAGCTGCCTCCGCTCGCACCAGGCCTGACATTGCATTAGGAACACCGAATATGGTTACTATCAGACCAAGCTGCCTCCGCTCGCACCAGGCCTGACATTGCATTAGGAACACCGAATATGGTTACTATCAGACCAAGCTGCCTCCGCTCGCACCAGGCCTGACATTGCATTAGGAACACCGAATATGGTTACTATCAGACCAAGCTGCCTCCGATCCCACTAGGCCTGACATTGCATTAAGAACACCGATGTGTTTGTAACGGTCTAAATACATTCACTAGTAGATATTGTCTTTTTTAGGCATTCCTTTTTGAGCTTCATTTCAAAGTTATTTTCACACCCTTATAAAAAAATATTTCGTTCTTCTCTCTCTGACCGATGTAGGATCTCACAATTCATCCCTCTTCGGGGCCCAGCGTCCTCGCTGGCACATCGCTCGGTGTCTACCTCCTTCAGGGCTCAGTGTCCTCACTAGCACATCGCCTTGGTGTCTGGCTCTGATACCATTTGTAACCGTCCAAACCCACCGTTGGCTTTGATCCCTCTAGGTTTTTAAAACGTGTCTGCTATGTACAGGTTTTCACACCCTTATAAAGAATGTTTTGTTCCCCTCCTCAACCGATGTCGAATCTCACAGCATTATTCCCTTAAAACACTAGTGAAAAACATGATACAAACCTATGAACATCTAAAGCACAAAACATACAAGGAAGAAGATGAGACAATAATAAAAATAAGTAGAACATTTTGTTTGTGTTCATTGTTAATTATCCATTTACTAACTTTTTGTTTGTGATCATTGTTGGAGTTAAATCAAGGCTATAAATATTCATTTTAGATTTATATGAAGTATTTTAACATGTTATCGAGTACTTAATTATGAAAGATGAAAATTAATAAGAGGGTATGATGAAATATAAATATTATAATGAATTTTAATAATTTGACCCATGCAATATAACAGTCATTCATGATTGTAATAAACAAAAGAGGAAGCTCTACTTTAAAATCTTTGAAGTCAAACAGCACACCATCTTGGAACTTCGCATTTACTACGTAGATAGTCTACTTTATGGGAGGAAGCCTGTACCTTGTTTAATGTCTCACGTCTCTCCCGAGGTTCATACAAATTGTTATAGTTTTGTGAGGTCCTATATTGGTTAGAAAGATGAACGAAACATTTTTATAACGATGTGGAAATCTCTTCTTAATGGACGAACGTGACTGCGAGGCTGACGACAATGCGTAACAAGCTAAAGCGAACAATATCTATTAGTGGTGGGCTTGAGTTGTTACAAATGGTAGACACTAGGTGGTGTGCTAACAAGGTGAATTGTGAGGTCCCACATCAGTTAGGGGGGAACGAGACATTCTTTATAAGGGTGTGGAAACCTCTTCTTAGTAGATACGTTTTAAAACTGTAAGGCTGACGACGATATGTAACGAGCCAAAGTTTTGATCTTCTATTCAAGTTTGCTCATTATTTTATCTCTTTATCTCTAACATTACCCTCAATTGACGTGCCTTATTGTATCTCTTCTGCCTTCGCCATGTTTCTCATGTTCCTTAATAAATATCTTTCTTAAAGGGTTATCTTTTTTTCTTTGCATGCATTAAGCCCCCAATATATATTGAAATCTAAACCAAATTCTTTAGAATATTTCAATGTCACAATAGATTTAATGGAAGCCCATTCTACTATAAATAAAGGCTACCGTTTGAGCTTAATAAATATCTTTCTCAAAGCTAGCATTTGAGCTGAAGCAGTGGTACTCTCGATTGCCTTTGCTCTTTGCCGTTAATGTCTCTTGCTCCTCAAATGGAGGCAGCAACGAAGGCTATGGCCGTCAATGACAAAGCCCCAGTGAGGCCCCGAGGAAGGCCCTTTTTTCAAAGAAGATGGACAACGTTGGACAAACGTTCTGCTGGTCTTCTTTTGGTTTTGCATTTGCTTTGTCTCTTGGCGCCATTTCACTTCACTTGGTCAGCCTTCTGGCTCGCCTTTCTACTCTACAATTTCACCGGCCTCTTCGGTTTGACACTTTCGTACCACCGACATCTCTCGCACAAGAGTTTCAAGCTTCCCAAGTGGCTTGTATACACGTTCGCTTATATTGGAGTCCTTACCCTTCAGGTTAATCATTTGTTGTTTACCATCCTAAATTTTCCTTTTCGTTTTTTTTCTTCATTAAGTATTACTTTTGATGTTATAGGGCGATCCAATTGATTGGGTGAGTACACACAGATATCATCATCAATTTGTCGATACAGACCGAGATCCACACAGTCCGAAACAAGGATTTTGGTTCGGTCACATTGCGTGGATAATTGATTCGTATGGTTTGACTAAGAAAGTTTGTCCGAAACATGTCGAAGATTTTGAGGAAAGGAATCGAAAACGAAAGCGTTTTAGAAATATTTTTGTGGGATGTTTGAAATATGGAAGACCAAACAACGTGGAAGATTTACAAAAGCAGGCCTTTTATAGGTTTCTTCGTACAACATACATTCTTCATCATTTTGGTCTTGCAATTGTCCTCTATGCTGTCGGAGGGCTTCCCTTCCTCGTATGGGGAATGGTAAGATTTTAATCTTTAAGGAAAGTGTTTGTAGGTTTATGTAATCAACACTCAAATGCAACCTTTCAATGCAACCTTTCAAGTGAGTGATAGTGTAATAGTTCAAGTCCACTGCTAGTAGATATTAATTTTTTTGGGCTCCCCAATCGATGTGAGATCTGACAATCTACCTCCCTTCAGGGCCCAACGTCCTTGCTGGCACACCGCCCCATGTCTAGCTCTATATCATTTATAACAGCTCAAATCCACCGCTAGCAGATATTATCTGTTTAAGCTTTTTCTTTTGAACTTTTCTTCAAGATTTTTAAAACGCATCTGCTATAAAGAAGTTTATATACTTATAAGAATTCTGAGTAATGGTTTGAATTGATGGAATAAATGCAGGGTGTAAGAACTGTATGCTTTCAACATGTCACTTTTTCCCTAAACTCTATCGGCCACATGTGGGGAAACCAGCAATGGAACACCGGGGATCAGTCGAGAAACAACTGGTTCGTCGAAGTTTCTTTCGCTTTTACGTTACGTTTTCTTTGGTTGTCGTTAAGTAAATCAGCTAATGAAACGATTGGTTTTTAGGGTATTGGCATTGCTTATATTTGGGGAAGGGTGGCACAACAACCACCATGCCTTTGAGTATTCAGCTCGACATGGCCTACAATGGTGGCAGCTCGATGTAACCTGGTGGGTGATTTTGCTTCTTGAAGCTCTTGGGCTAGCAACCGATTTGAAGTTACCCTCTCAACATCACATGCAGAAGTTGATGTTTCAAACCTAAATGCGAGTTATGATCATAAATGTGTTGAATTTCTCTCCTAAAGTATCTCAATGCACGTGACATACAAAATGCATGAAATTCTCATTGCTTTAAATCATAACATAATGTATGATGCGAGTCATACCTCCTTTCTTTTCGTAAACATAACTTGCTTGAATAACATACGTGGCTAACAGTTTCTCATTAACATGAAGTGAACATGTTAGCATAGAGGTTTCATGCATCATACAACGTAGAAATCACCACAAGATACATAGCATGACATAATCGTCTCATGGTATCACATATAAGATAACATAGCTTTTGTTATAGCATAACATAACATCATATGCATCAAACAATCACAAAGTATAACACGTGGTCACAAAGCACGTGTCATTCATACCTCATACAATTCATCCAATCAAACCAATAATAGAGTCACTTATCTAATTGACCTAAGTCGACGTCACTAAATTTTTTGAGTTGATGTTCGTTTGATCCTACTTATCGAGGTCTAATCTCGAAACCAACTCATGGTTTCACGTCTTTAAAAGTTTACTTGTTAGGGTAGCAACTCTCTACGAGTGGTAGGCAGTCAAAATCGGGCTTTTTAATTAGTTGTAGGTATTAATGTGATGAAAGCGTATTGCATGGTACCTTCTTCAAAATGTTATGAAAAATTAAAGGCATCATGTTTTTGAAGGAAGAAAAGGCAAAGGACTGACAAAGGAGAGGACAGATTGTGTCAGCTGCTGTCGAAGCCATCCGTGGCCGACTCTACTTATCAAGATGAGTCCTTTCTCAGTTGTTGGGTGTTTTTTAATATGAGCCATTCATTCTAGGTTAGTATTTATTGGCGGTGTACGTGAATCAGATAATCCGACCACTCGAAATAACCAACTCAGATTCATTAGAATTGTACATGTATGTCGATAGTTTCAATACGGACATGAGAGCTTATCTGATAGTTTAAAAATTTTAAATTATTTAAAAAGATAAATGGTTACTCGATAGTTTAAATTTTTTATGATTATAAACTTGGTAGAAATATCCATAAATATCGACATGTCATTAATATTTTCATCGAGATTCGAACCTTGAGAATTACAAAACATTATAAGTAGGGTCCTTTATGGCTTAGAAAAGGTCCTACGTGGGTTTATGACCTTACCGGCTAGTTTTGAGTAAAGGGCAAATCATGTGCCAACTAAACGCCATAAATGCTGCTACCAAATTAAGATATCACCTCCCCATTTTATTTAGGGTAATTCTATTCATTTAATTACATTTAAATCCGGTAAGTTTTATGTGAGATTTATCGACTTGAACATAATTCGATTGGTAGAGTCATTTTACTGACAGCTAATGACTCCTCGTGAGAGATTTGAATCTTCCACTTTGACACCCGAATAAGAATTGAATATATAAATGAACTGAAATCACATTCAAATGAGAGTAATCATTAAGATAGGATTGCTGAGAAATGGCTTAAAAGAGTTGAAGTTACTATCTTATACTTTCTTTTTCAGTACCTAAATTTAGAGCAATTTACGTTAGATGACCTCCTATGGTCATGTCACAACTCTTTAAAGCAATTCAAGACAATTACTTGTGGTCATGTCACAACTCTTTAAAGCAATTCAAGACAATTAAGTAATGTGGTGATGTCATAGAAAAATATCGGAACCATTAGATACCAACTTTTAATCCTAAATCCTGATATGAATCTTAGACGGTATATAAAAAAGAATTGGTTTGATAGGGACATTTGGGTTTCAACAAATTGGAATAAACTTCAGAAACCAGCAGAAATCAGAGGCTAACTATTTGTGAGGCAAGTTTGGGTATAAATATAGGAACTAAGCAGATGAGAAACACAAAGAAGGTGGCGCTTTCAATGGTGAAGTCCAAACCTGCTCTTCTAAACAGAAAATGGACCATTTTAGACAGACGTTCGGCTGGTGGTGTTTTGTTCTTGCATTTCCTCTGTCTCTTAGCACCATTTCACTGCAACTGGCCAGCCTTTTGGGTTGCCTTTGCACTCTATTTCATTACCGGGCTTTTCGGAATAACGCTTTCCTACCATAGAAATCTGGCACACAAAAGTTTCAAGCTTCCCAAATGGCTCGAGTACTTGTTTGCATATCTTGGAGTCCAAGCCTTTCAGGTTTGTCGTGATTATCGTGTCATGCATTAAAAACATTAAAAGGGATAACAAACGAGCTTGTAGTGATTTGAAGTTTGCTAAATTTTGCTACAGGGTGATCCAATTGATTGGGTTAGTACACATAGATATCATCATCAATTCGTTGATACAGACAGAGATCCACATAGTCCTTTAGATGGGTTTTGGTTTAGTCACTTAGCTTGGATGTTCGATGCATATACCTTGACAAAAAAAGTTTGTCCAAAAAACGTTCAAGATTTCGAGGAAAGAAGTACGAAACGAAAGGGTTCTAGAAATATTTTAGTGGGATATGTGAAGTATGGAAGACCAAACAATGTGGAGGATTTACAAAAGCAAGGGTTTTATAGGTTTCTTCGAAAGACATACATTCTCCATCCCACAGCTCTTGCAATTGTGCTCTATGCAATTGGAGGACTTCCCTTTGTTGTTTGGGGAATGGTAACTATTATTTCTTTCATTTTCTTAAACGCTTCTTATTTATGTATGATATTTCTTCTGCACTTACAACACAATAACAACTTTTCCTCACTAAAAAAGAGCACTTTCTTATGGAAATGTTCACTTTTTTTTCTATTTTTTTTATGTTCACATGATTTCTTCTCTTTACTATTATTATTGGCTTCGGTGGTTGGTTGTGAGATCACACGTTAATTGAAGAGGAGAATGAAACATTTCTTATAAGGGTGTGGAAACCTCTCCCTAACATACGTGTTTTTAAAATCGTGAGGCTGACGGCGATACGTAACAGGCCAAAGTAGACAATATCTGCTAGCGGTGGGCTTTGACTATTACAAATGGTATCAGAGCCAGACACCAAGCGGTGTGTCAGTGAGGACGTTGGGTCCCCAAAGGGAGTAGATTGTGAGATCCCACATTGATTGAAGAGGAGAATGAAATATTTGTTATAAGGGTGTGGAAACCTCTCTCTAACAGACGCATTTTAAATCCGTGAGGCTGACGGTAATATGTAATGGGCCAAAGCGGACAATATCCGCTAGCAGTGGGTTTGGGCTGTTGCAAATGGTATCAAAGCCAGACACCGGGAAGTGTAACAGTGAGGACGTTGGACCTCAAGGGGAGTGGATTGTGAGATTCTACATTGGTTGGAGAAGGGAATGAAGCATTCCTTATAAGGGTGTGGAAACTTCTTCGTAACAGACTCGTTTAAAAAATCGTATGTAATGAGCCAAAGCCGACACTATCTAGTAGTAGTGGGGTTGGGTTGTTATATTGGTTTCTGTTGAAAGGAGATGGTAAGAAAATTGATGAGTGTTAAATGGTGAATGACATGTGGCAGGGAGTGAGGCTTGTTTGGGTGCTGCACATTACTTTCTTCGTAAATTCTGCCTGCCACATATGGGGCTACCGACTGTGGGACACAAATGATTTGTCGAAGAACAATTGGTACACTCACTTTTTGTCTTCTTCAGTAGTTACTGCTTCAAATTCCTCAAATTCAATTGGTTATTATGCTCAATTGTAAATGTTGGCAGGGTGATAGGGTTGCTTGCCTTTGGGGAGGGCTGGCACAACAACCACCATGCTTTTGAATATTCAGCTCGACATGGCTATGAATGGTGGGAGTTTGACTTGACATGGTGCGTTATTTTGTTCCTCCAAGCCCTTGGGTTGGCAACTGATGTGAAGTTACCCTCCGCACGCCACCAGCAAAAGTTAGCCCTAAACCCTAAAACAAGTTGATGGCTTCTTATAGACTTGTTTGTTGCATTGATTGGACTAAACATAGTTTGTTAAATTCGAGTGAGTTTGAATTATGTGTGACATCCAAGTAAAAAAGAGTTACATGAATGAACTGAGACCATGTTCAAATGAGAGCGATCATAAGGATAAGATGACTAAAAAAGACTTAAAAGAATTGAAAGTCAATATCTATACCAACAAAGTGCACATCTCTTTTCGGTGCCACAATTATAAGAACTTCATGGTTAAACATGCTTTACTTTGAATAATTATATATTGGGTGACCTCTTGATAATTTTGGTTAGATACACGTGAGTGAGGATAAAACATGCTGAAAGAACCTGTGTTGGTCTATTGGGATGGTCTTTACTCTTAATAAGTGATGAGTAGGTAACATGTTGTAGGGGAATGTCGGTGTCGAGATCATCTGGATTCCAAATCTTGACATTCATCCTAGGCATAAAGTCGTTACATTAGGTCCATAGACTTATCATATGTCACACCAATTTTCACAAATGAAGTTGCGTATGACATCACGTACACCTATTAAAAAATTTAGAAGATGGATTGAAACTTGCTCTAATTTAACCTAATCTTATTATATAATACAAATTAATTGGAGATAATTGATTTGAGAGATGTCATCCCACCAAATAAATTATGGTACCCAAATTAAATGTCAAAAGTAGCGCAACTATTAGGTGCAATAATGTGTTCTTAGGAAAGCGAAGCTTCTGTGGCCTTACAGAGCTATTGCTATATCACATCATGTGGGTACCATGCTTTCAATCTTTGCATGTGACGCCCTCGGTTTGGGGATAGGATTCATTTGAATTTAATTACGTCTCATCACTAGAATTCTATTCAACTAATTTGAATCGTGATCGTGATGGATTCAAGTCAACTCTATTAAACCTATGCGTATAGGCCAACACGTGCATCACCTTTGACATGGTTAAATTACCAACTCCTTACTTCTAAAAGTGAAAACTATCCTCACAAACCAACATAAATTCTTCCACCATACTTTGTCCTCACTCACATGAGTCCTAGAAAAATTATCACAAGTTCACCCAACATAGAATTGCTTCGAGCGAAGCAAAACACGCTTAACCATGAAGTTTCTATAATTGAAACATCGAAAATGAAGGTGCACCTTGTTACTATAAGTAGTGACCTTCGATTCTTTTAAGCCTTTCTTAGTCATTCTATTTTCAAGATCGTTGTCAGCTTCTTTACTCCGATGTTACAATAAAATTGTTTGACGAACCTCATACTTGGGTGAATCCTAACCAATTGGATATAAAAACGTAGATGCCAAAATCTTAAAGCTTTGCAGGGAAATGGTTTATTGCTTTTAAATTTGGATACATTATTGGAGGGTTTTTGTTTGAAACGTAAAATGGATGAGTTTTACCCTATTTAAGATATGGATCCTCCTAATATGGATACTTTAACCACTTCCCTTTATATTTTATTTATATGGAAACTTTAACCATTTGGCCTATGTTTAAGATACTATGCATATGCTTAACAACTTCCCTTATATATTTTGAAGTTTTATTTAATGGGTTGTCCAATTAACCTAGTCCATAGTTGTAATTCTCCATCTTGGCCTTGTATTGGTTCAAACTTACGGCTACCTTTACTCCATTACGTATGGCACAGTTTTAAAATGCCTCTACAAGGGAGAAGTTTTCACACCCTTACCACAAGTGTTTCGTTCCCTTCTCTAATCGATATGGGATCTCACAATTCACTTGGGCTATTACAAATGGTACGAGAGCCCATGAGAACACTGGGCGCGAAGGAGGTGGATTGTGAGATCCCACGTTGATGGGAGAGGAGAAATTATATTTATACTTTCCATTTATTCTATTTTAGTTTCTTTTAAGTTTTGGTATGAATTTTACTCTTTTAAGCCACAAAAACTATATTTAGCAAACAATTATTCAAAGAGAGAAAGGTAGATGTGATTAGGACACTTAGTTTAGTGATTTATTGGGTAAGAAGTTTATAAGGAAGCATAGAGTAGACTACGTACTTGGAAACAACTCAAAAATGATACTCATTTGGAAGGTAGAATGTTGTAAATGGTATCAACATGTGGGATCGCTCCTACCACAACAAAAGGCAACATATTGACTGGTCAGAGTTGAGGAACAAAGGGGAAAGGGAAATCAAAGTGAAAAGGGTGATAGAAAGTACAAATTAGAATAGAGGTGTTTGATATTCAAGAACACAAGGTGTATGAAACTTGCCCTAAGAGAGACAGACGTAAAAGAACAGACAACTTTTTCTGAAAAATGAAATAGTTTCCTTTTTAATGTTTAATAAGTTTAGGAAAAATGAAAAAGGCAAAACAAAAACAGGGGTTGAGTCATCTTTAAGAGATCGCAATATCTGGGTCAAATTTCTCTCATCAAATTCGCCTCAAATCCTTCACAAATTCACCATTTTTTCTCTTCTAACTTCTTCAATTGCCTCCAACACTCTGCCAATTCAGAGTCGGCGGTTCTTGTATTCTTCTTTTTCCTATGGATCTTCTCAATTCTTGTTTGTCCGATTCCAAATTCCACCGCTTTCCCTCCCTCCGCCGTGCAATTCACCATCCCCGGCTGATGGCCGTCAGTTTCCGATCGGTTTCTGGCGACCCATTAGGCTTAAACTTAGTGGGTCGTTGCAATTTCAAATCCTTGAGGCTGAATTCATCGTGTAGAATCCAAAACAGAGCAATTCCACCGCTGACAGAGGCGTTTGAACCAGGGTCGCCGCCGCAGCCGCCGGCTACTGGGAAGAGGATTTTCTTATCGGATGTGGTGGTGAGGCGGCCAAGGGAGGTGTTTTCGGGCCGGAAATGGACTTTTCATGACATCGGAACCGCCGGAGTGGTGGCGGCGGCTCATTTACTCGCTCTTTTGGCTCCATTTCAGTTCAATTGGGCTGCATTTTGGGTTGCAGTTTCTTTGTACATTGTCACAGGTCTTTTCGGAATTACCCTTTCGTTTCATCGGAATCTTTCTCATCGCAGCTTCAAACTCCCAAAATGGCTAGAATACTCCTTTGCTTATTGCGGCGTTCAAGCCCTTCAGGTTCAAATCAAATCCTATTTTTTCCTCAAAATTTGAAAATCTACTCTGTTCTGAATCTGTTTTTTTATATCTGTTTAGGGTAATCCAATGAGTTGGGTCAGTACACATAGATATCACCATCAATTTTGTGATTCAGAAAGAGACCCACATAGCCCAATCGAAGGCTTTTGGTTTAGCCACATGAGTTGGTTGTTTGATATCAAAACTATGACTGAGAGAGTGAGAAATTTTACTCTGTTCTTAGCTGAAATTTTACCCCTAATTAATGGATTCTAACTTTTAAATTGGTTTTTTTTTTCAGTGTGGAGGGCAAAACAACGTTGGGGATTTGCAAAAACAGCCATTTTATAGGTTTATTGAGAGTACTTATCTTCTTCATCCGATTGCTCTTGGTGCTCTGCTCTACACAATGGGTGGATTGCCATTCATTGTTTGGGGAATGGTAAGATGGATTCTTCTTTTTCCTTTCACATGCACTGATTTTGGGTCAATAATGAATCAAAGACTTGTGTTTTTGTTCTTGATTACAGGGTGTGAGATTAGTTTGGGTGTACCATATCACCTGGCTGGTGAATTCAGCTTGCCATGTATGGGGAAATCAGGCTTGGAAAACAGGGGATTTGTCTAGAAACAATTGGTAAATTTGGGCCTTTTATATGGTGATTTCAACTGATCCGACCAAAAATACCTTAAAATGTTGATGATATGTTTGTTGGTGAAGGTGGGTGGCGCTGTTTGCATTTGGAGAAGGGTGGCACAACAACCACCACGCATTTGAGTTCTCGGCCCGACATGGCCTTGAGTGGTGGCAGCTCGACATGACATGGTACGTTGTCCGGCTTCTTCAAGCTCTCGGTTTGGCCACAGATGTGAAGATACCAACGCAACTTCAGAAGCATAACTTTGCTACTGTCAACGTCACATGATTTTGTACCAACTTTTATAAGCCAAATCTTAGAATCAAAAGCTGTATGCTTTCTCGTTCTGAAAGTTAAAATGTAACGACCTGAATTTCTTGACTTGAACGGATGGGGCGTTCAACGAAAATTCCATATTTTTTATGCACGTTGAACACTACAAGAAGTAAAACATGGTAGAGAATTCACATAGCTCTTCATGAATATGTCTCACTTTTATTGAAAAGTTATCAAAATGCCTTTTGGTTCTCTACAAGCGTGCCCCTTTCATCTGTGTTTTGGACACCAAAATGTGAAGCTCCCATGGAAATCTCTCAAGCGTTAACTAGCTAGGCTTGGACTGAGTTTAGGCTCCATCCAAAATGTAATATCAAAGTTGTGAGATACCAGGAGAACGAAACATTGTAAGTGTGAAAACTTCTCCCTAGCAGACGCGTTTTAAAAACCTTGAGGGAAAGCCCAGAAAGGAAAGTCCAAAGATGACAATATCTGTTAACGGTTAGCTTTGGCCGTTACAAATGGTACAAGAGCTAGACACTGAGCAGTGTGCCAGCAAAAACGCTGAGCCCCAAAGGGAGTAGACACCGAATGAGTACCAACGAGGACGCTGGGCCCTGAAACATTATGTATAAGGATGTGGAAACCTCTCTCTAGCGGATGCGTTTTAAAAACTTTGAAGGGAAGTCTAGAAGAAAAAGCAGATAGGACAATATTTGCTAGCAGTGGCTTGAACCGTTACAAAAGTATTAGAGGTCCCATCATAATCCCATGATTATTCAATTTCAGCAAGCATATTCAATTTCAACAAGCCTACATGTAAAAACTTGAATAGATAATGATGAAGAACGTTGAGCAACGAGTCAAAAACTGGTTTGGGAAAGTGTGAGTGGCAAAGGCAGCCATGAATGAGCTAAGCTAATGGCTTTTGAAGATGAAAAGAAGCCACAACTAAAGCAAAACAAGAGATAAAAGCCACGAAATTCAACCACTTCAAAAGGGTTGTCTTGTTTTGTTTCGCAGGAATTTTGGAAAAGAACAAACTCGCACCCCCGACATTTGGAATTTCGAAGCTAACAAGGAAAGAAGAGTTAAGGAACTAACAAAACAATGGTAATACAATGATGTCCTTAGAAAGGACAATGAAAAGAATGGTCTGTGCTTTGTGTGTAGTTTCCACTGTAGAAGTGCACGGGACACACAAAGCATGGTTTAAAGGAAACTGTTTCCTTCTTTTGAATGCTCCTTAATTGGGATAAAAAGGAGAATGAAAAGTTTTAAAACACGTGTATTCGAGAGAGCTTTACACACCCTTATAAGTAATGCTTCGTTCTCCTCTTTAATCGATGTAGGATTTCACAATCCACCTCCTTGAGGGCTCAACGTCCTCACTAACACACCGCCTGGTGTCTGGCTCTAATACCATTTGTAAGAGCCCGAACCCACCACTAGTAGATATTATCGTCGTCAATCTCACGATTTTAAAACGCATCTACTAAGGAGAGATTTTTATACCCGTATAAGAAATGTTTTGTTCTCCTCTCCCATCGATGTGAGATCTCAATAGAAACATGGTTTAGAGTAAATATGATGAAGTAGTATATGATATCGTAACATTGTTAGGGGAGAAAAGGTAATCGATGAATTAAGGTTAATTAAATGGTTGGGTGACGACTTTGATATGTAAGAAGCATGCATTAGGGGTAGCGAGGAAGTCGAGGTAATTATTAAGAAATGAAACATGCTTGAAGAAGAAGGGTTAATTAATTATTTCTTTACCCATAATCCCAGTTATGCTCTCTTTGCTGCACACTTTTTAATAACTTTTAAGTAATTCATTCCAACTTTAACATTTTGTCTTACATAATTTAAACCATCATTTGCTTCTTACATACATTCAAACATATTCTTTTAATATTTTGATTGAATCATTATCACCTTTCTTCTAATTCATGCTCTTTCCATACACAAAACCCTCCATCTTTCTTATCCTCTCAATAACTTATGATTTTATATATTTTAACCTACCTTATATCATCCTTTATCATTTATTTCGAGGACGGGATGTGTAACAACTCAAGCTCACAACAATCATATATTGTCTGTTTTGGCTCGTTGTGTATCGTCGTGTCAGTTAGGGAAAGGTTTCCACACCCTTACGTTCCTCTCTCCAACCGACATGAGATCTCACAATCCACCCCTTGTGGGTCTAACGTCCTCGCTGGCACATCGCCCGATGTCTAGCTCTGATACCATTTGTAAACAGCCCAAGTCTATCACCAACAGATATTGTCTGCTTTAGCTTTTTAAAACACGTCTACTAAGGAGAAGTTTTCGCACTTTTATAAAGAATGTTTCGTTTCTCTCTCCAACCAATGTGGGACCACAGATCTCACCGACATAATGGCTAAGGAAAATGCGCAAAATGCTTATGTCAATAAGGTGCATCTTCCTTTTCGATGACTTAATCATGAGAACTTCAAAGTTAAGCGACCCATATTTCGGTATAGCGAGAGTCTTTTCACTTTTTAGAGCTTGAAATGAGTATGAGTTTGAAATATAATGTATAATGAATGAGATGAGGGAGTTGAATGAAGAAAGGAAATGAATGGTGTTATTATTATTGTATCAACCTGTTATTCAGTGAGAGTGTTAAATGAAGTGCCCATCATCACCACTTGAAAACTGGGAAATCATTTTTTTACTTTCCCCACCATTTACACTCTTATCAGCACCTCCATAACCCCCTTATTTATGGGGCGCTCAAAACCCTAAACTCCCAAACTCCTACGCCCCTCCCATAAACAACCAAATTCCAGTTTCCCATTATATAATATATATATTTAAAATGAGTTGCCAACCAAAAAGCTCTGTGCTTTAACCTTGTAACCCCTTGAGAACATGAGTTTTGCAGCTCCAAAAAAAAACCCCACCTTTTCTTTCTGAAATGGCGAGTGTCAACCTGACAGGCAACCGGTTGCAGATGTCTGTCGGGTGGGAGTCACTGAGTTAATTCCCTCCGCCGCTTCCTTCTGACAGCACGCGAGCTTACTGGCTACTGGCGGAGCTGGTCACCCTCCCTCCATTCCCACACCACCCTCTTCTCTTACATTTGTCTACTTGATACCCCACATTCTTACCTCGAACAAGTCCCAAACCAGCACGCTTTGAGTCGTCCATAAATTTCCTCCCATTTGGGAAGTGAACTCCACTCTCTAAAACGTGGAGGGAGATGATTGGGTTGTGTAGTTCACGGCGTGGCTTGGCGTGTGGGAGATGGGGTTGGATCATTCCAGGGCAGTGCCTTTAAATACTGGAGTAGGATGCCAGTTCGGTGAAGGGTAACCCCAAAAGGCAAAAGCTTTTAGTTTTTTCTCGAAGGTTTAAGGGACAGTGATTCATATTTGATTTGTTTGGTTGAGGATTTTGGATTTGTCGATCAGCCGCCAAAACGGGTCTGCCTCTGTGGATGCTTGGCTTCAGCGCCGACAGGTTGCGAGCCGACATGAATCGCCTACTCGCCTTACTCTTCCACCAAGTAAATTTCATAAACTCTCTCTTTTATTTTTCACTTTTTCATTTGGTGGCTTTACAATGCGATTGTTCTTCAATAAAGATTCAAGGGTTTTGCTTCAATTACTCAAAAAATTGAAATTTTTTGTGTAATAATGATTTATCTAACAAGGGTTTAACGTGTTTCTTCAAATTTAAACTCAAATGGGGAGGAAATGATGTTCGAATGATTCTCAAACTCAAAAGTTCTTGCTCGGATATCGTATTATAAGTTCATCACTAAATTCAATTTTTTTAATCATATGGTTAATGCAGGGAGTATTAGACGAACAATTCTTGCAGCTGCAACAGCTTCAAGATGAAAGCTCTCCGAATTTTGTATCGGAAGTAGTCAACATTTACTTTCAAGAATCGGAACGGCTCTTGAAAAACCTAAGAGCGTTGTTGTAAGTCTTTTTTTCTTTTCTTTTCTTTTTGTAATTCTCACGCACACCCATAATTTGAAAGGTTGTTGATTGGGGTTAGGGTTTTTGTTTGGATTGGACAGAATTGAGAGAGAGCTGACGGATTACAAGAAAATGGGAAACCATTTGAATCAGCTGATGGGGAGCAGCTCAAGCATTGGAGCTAACAGAGTCAGAAATGTTTGCATTGCATTTCGAGCCAATTCTGAACAAAGCAACCGTGCTGGGTAATTCTTTAATCAAAACCCAATTTTTATCCTTTTTATCTTCTTATTTATCATCATTCAAAAAAACACATCTGGGTCACCCTTTTTTGAGCTTCTCAAACACTCCACAAGGGACACAAACTCATACGTACAATACAATGCCTACACTCTCACCTAAAATTGTGTGCTTCTGTTACAAAGTTTGTGTTGGTGTTGGGAGGGAGTCCTACATTGGCTAATTAAGGAGTTGATCATGAGTTTATCATATTATTGTGGAGATTCGTGATTCTTAACCTGTTGATTTGGATTTATAATTGTTATATGAATTGTTAGGTTTAGAAATTTGAATAAAACCCTTTTGTGTTTGATTTGACTGGCAGGTGTTTGAGAGCATTGGAAGTTCTTGAACACGAGTATTGTTATTTAAAGAGCAAACTTCACGAGCTGTTTCAGGTGAGTTAAAGATAGGGAAAGATGAAAGTTTTATAAAAATTCTTACACAAAGAAGGCAGCTTTTTTTATTTACTTTTTGTAATTTGCATGTGATGCAGATAGAGCAGCAAAGAGTGTTGGGCGCAGGAGTTAGGTACCCAATGCATCAGAATTGAACCCAAAAAGTAGAAAAGAAGAAGAAGAAGAAGAAGAAGAAGAAGTGATTGTAATGACAAAAGAACAATGGAATGGCTCATTGGAAAACCCTACTTTTTCTCTTCGTCTCAAACATCTTTTCATTTCTTTTCTTTTCTTTTCTTTTCTTTTTGTAGAGTTATAATTCTTTCTTCCTTCGTGTTTCTTTTTCCTTTTCTTTTCTTGTTTTTTCGGGCAAAAACTGGTTGTGGTTGTAATGTTAGATTCAAACTAATGATATCCTCACCCCAAGTTTCCCTTTTTCCTGCTTTAGTCGACATATCGTCGTCAACTTCACAGTTTTAAAACGTGTTTATTATGGAGAGGGTCTAGCCTTATTCCGACTAATGCCTAGCTCACACCATCCGGTGACTGACTTTGATACCATTTGTAATAACTCAAGCCCACCACTAACAGATATTGTCTGTGTTAGCTCATTACGTATTGTCATCAGTCTTACGGTTTTAAAACACGTCTACTAGAGAGAGGTTTCCACACCCATATAAGGAATGTTTTGTTTTCCTCTCCGTGGGATCTCACAATCCACCCTCTTGGGGGCCAGCGACATAGCTGACACACTGCCTGATGTCTGGCTCTGATACCATTTGTAATAAATCCAAACTGACAATATCTACTAGTAGTGGGCTTAAAATGTTACAAGTAGATAGAAAAAGTTAAATTGTTGTGTGAACTCAAAACGTTAGGATTAACAAGTTGGGAAGAATTTAATCTTCTTAATATATTCTTTTAACACATTGAACATTAAAGGTCTGAGCTTGAAAATTGGTTGGGAGTCTAATACATGGAGTATCATATGGACATGTAGAGCAAGTAATGATCGAAAATAGCTCAGCTCTATTAGGGTCTCATTATGCATATGAACATGAGATTAAAGGGTTTGGAAATGAACAAGACAAGAAGCATAAGGGATTGGGAGTTGTAGCCATTGAAGCATTCATTTGAGGTAAAAATATGTGGTGGGAGAAGAAACCCTCGAAAAGGGGATCACAATCAAAGAGTCAACTCATCACCAAACTGCAAACCTTCACGACGCTCAGATGACCTTGCGAACAGGTTGTCCTCCGGCAGTTGCGACCCACGACGGCGAGTTCTTTGTTCCAGCCGGCGTTTGGACCAACAGCGGCAAGCACCCACGCTCCGACGACATGCAGTGACCCACGAGCTTATCTGTTAAGCCGTGGCTAGCCCTATTCGTTAAAGTTATTTCCAACAGTCAAGTTCATCATCCTTCAGGTTTCACTAAAGAACTAAGTTTTTAAAACCTGTCTAGAAGGTTTCCACACTTTCCTCCCTCTTAGATGGAATGGATCTCATATTATTATTTATAAAAAATTAGTTTTATTTGGTTACTAAAATTTTAAATTAACATTTTTATTTCCTAAATTCTCCTCAAATTTGTGTTATTTCATCGTTAGTCTAAGGTAAAATAGTTTTTTTAAAAGAAAGTTTTTATCTAAAATGATATTGTTCTTGCTTATATACTTGAATTATTCTCCATCTTTTAACTTGACGTCGAATCATATCACATCTCCAAAGGAAAATTTAGCTAACTACAACGCAACAAATAGTTAGAAAGACTGATAAACACGACATCAACATCTTTATTACTAATATCTTTATTACTAATATAGATAGCAAATAAGTATAATTTAAAGTTTCCATATATTAACAAAATCAAATATTAAATGGATACCATTTAAAAAAAAAAAATTATAATTCAATAGAAAGAAATTAGATTGGTGGTATTATTTAGACTTATATGAGGGAAGGGAATAAACTTTAAAAGAGCATAAAATAGGGTCAACATAGGGTTAGCAAAATAAATAAATGAAGATTAGGGGTTTGTGGCTCAAAATAAATATTTAATTTTGTCTCCAAAATTCCACCATCAAGGCATTGCTTTTGAAGCTTGTACGTACGTGGCCTTCTACTGTCCTCCATTAATGTCCCTAAAGTACCCTAAGTTGGAACATTTCATTATAAATTAAAACTTTCAGTTGGAAATATTAATTACACGAATGTGTTTTCTCATCATCATCTAATTAAAATATTGCTCAAATATAAACAATTAAACATTCTAGAAAGATTCATACAAACTATTTCACTTATAAAAAATTAAAATCTTAATCTTAATCCTTACTCTTTTTATTATTATTATTAGGGAATTAATTAGATTATGTTAAAAGAAAATTTTATGAGTTAAATTGAATTTAATTGAATTAAATTGATATGTAATATATACTTATGCTTTTTATTTAATTAAATAATTTAGAAATTATTAGAAAGTGACATAGATCCAATAAGCTTCAAAACTTTATTGTATTTAAGAAATTATTAGAAAGTGAGGTGTCCCCATGAAACCCAAAACGCCAAAAAGCATATAATAATTTCTTCATGTGTCTACGCATGGTGTGACTTAATAAATATCCCCTCTTTCTTCATATCTATCACGTTTACATTATTATCTTATCAACTCAACCAATTAATATTCCATCTATTATGTTTTTTTTTAATAAAGATAAATATACCATAATATCTTTCAAATCTTATTCATTTTTTATATATACAATCACTTCTTTAATTAATATCTTTCGTGTATCGATTTTCTAAATAAATAGTTTAAAATTTTTATTAAATAAAATATATTTTAATATCAATAAAAATCATATCTAAATAATTCCTCTTCAATTACGCTTTAAACTTTATCTAAAGTCAATACTTTTTTTCTAGAAAGTACATCCAAGTCACAAGGAATAATGAGCTAACAACTTGTGGATATGAAAGATCAAACCCAGATTCGTGAGATTATGGCTCGGGGCCCTACTCGACCCTCTTCGAACTTGTCTTTAACACTCGTGTCATCTGGTTCTCTCGAACTTTGCGTATACCTCGACTTAGTTTTAATGCACACTCTTGGTGTGTTAGATGATGTACAGTCTATCATATTATGACACTTCTCAATCTTGGCTCAGACATGGCTAGATGAGCACCACTTTGGTCGCTCTTTATTTGTCTTGATGAATGGGTTCACAATCTATTTTCTCTCGGTCAAATTTAGGGTATGACTCTAATATTATTAACAACGTTAGAGATACACTAGATCTCAAGATCTCGATGTCGAATGTGATTCTCAATTCTACTTAATAAAAATAAATTTTTTTATAAAAAAAACAATATTTTTAGAAGACCAAAAAAGAAATACGAACACTTGAAACGCGCCAAACTTTAACCTCCGCGTTCATGTTTCAAACCAGACCCACCACTATCAGTCGCCCATTTCTTCTCGAGTTCTCTTTGCTGAGCCGTCCCGCCGACCCTTCAACCTCTGTCTCTTTCTCTTTCTCCTCCACTCATTCGCATTCTATCTTCTTTATAAAAGGACAGAGCTTCCCATTTCTCTGTATCACCAAAAACCCACTAAAATGAAGGTTTCTTCCATTGATGACTCTCAGTTCTTCCATAAAGGAGTCGGCATCGCCTCCTCCTCCGCCACCACCACTACCACCCATCTCACTGTCATGAAAACCTCTCTCTTCTTCGCCGGAGATGGATTTACCGTTTACGATTGCTATGGCAGACTCGTCTTTCGAGTCGATTCATACGGCCCTGATTCTCGTTACAAAGATGAGCTCGTTCTAATGGACCCTCATGGCCGATGCCTCTTCACCCTCCGCCGCAAGGTAATCCCTCATTTCTGTTTATTTTTTGTTGAATTCAAATGGGTTTTGGGTAATTTTGGATTTGGGTACTTGTTTTTCGAGTTTTGTGTTATGGGGTTCTTACTCTGTTTTTTATTCTGCGAAAACAGAGGCCGAGTTTGCATCAACGGTGGGAAGGGTATCTCCACGAGAGAATCAACGGTCAAAGACCGATTTTCGGAGTGCGGCGGTCGTCGGTCATAGGAAGGTCGAGTGTCACGGTGGAGATGTACAGAAATTCCAGCGAGGAGTATCAGATCGAGGGGTCTTTTGGGCAACGTTTATGCAAAATTTTGAACGTGAAGAAAGAGACAGTGGCTGAGATTAAGAGGAAAGTTGATGCTTCCACCAACGTGTTGCTTGGAAAAGATGTTTTTTCTCTTTCCGTGAAGCCTGGTTTTAATGGAGCTTTTGCCATGGCCTTGGTGCTTGTTCTTGATCGGATCAACGGTGACGATGGGGTTTATTCTAGCAGCGAACCAAATCGGACCCTTAATTGATTTTGAGGCTTTTTTTTTTCTTTTTGCTTTAAGGGGTTGTTTGTTTGTTTGTATAAACTTCTTTTTGTTTGAAATTTGATAAAAAAATTCAAAATGATTCCCTCACAAGAAACATAAAACTAAAACGAACACCAGAATTAAATATGTTTTGAAAAAAAGAATGAATCAGTTAGCCAAAGAATTAAAGATGTTTTGATGTTCTTGGAGCTTTCTTCTTTGATGCAAGAATGAGCATCAGAAGAGCAGCGGTGGCTGTGAGAAGCATTGAATATGAGCCTCCAAATCGAGTTCTCGTTGAAGAGAGCAAAAACATAAGCTTTGACGAGAGTTTCCCTTCTTCATCAACTTCTTACGTAGATTATGATTGCATGTCTTTGCATTTTCCAACGTGGCACCAACCTCATTGTCGTCCCGTGAGAAGCCCAGCCAGTCTTGGAAACGATGACTGGCATGTTGGGGAAACCGGCGTTGTGGAGAGCAGCATAAGTGGCATCGACTTGAGCGTCGAACATGTTATCGTTGTTGTTGTTGTTGAAGAGTGCATAGATGATGTGAATATGTTTAGGGTCATTAATGAAAAAAGGAGAGGCAATGAGGGAGAAGAATTGCAAAAGAGGGTTCATGAGATTCTTAGCCTTTGTCTAAAGATGATTCAAATTTTGATGAGAAGGAAGAAGATTCGTTATTCCCATGGAGTTGTTTAACGGAGGCATAGTATAGATTCTTCCCTTTCTTTTCATCTCTTGCTTTTCTTCGAAAAATCAACCTTCTTTTTCAACAGATGTTTCATGGGGTTTGGAATATCCATTTTGCTTCCTTTCAGTGTGATGTTTTAGTTCTTCGAGTAATGAAAAATGCAGAAACTCAGAACGGGTGAGATCCCACATCGATTGGAGAGGAGAACTAAGCATTCCTTATAAGAGTGTGGAAACCTCTCCCTAGTAGACGTGTTTTAAAATCATGGGGCTGACGACGATACGTAACGGGCTAAAGCAGACAATATCTGCTAGCGGTGAGCTTGGGCTGTTATAAATAGTATCAGAGCTAGACACCAGTCGGTGTGCCAGCAAAGACGCTAGGTCCCCGGTGGTGCATTATGAGATCCCATATCGGTTGGAGAGTGAAACGAAACATTCCACATAAGAATGTGGAAACCTATCCCCAGTAGACGCGTTTTTAAAGCCGTAAAACTGACGGTGATACGTAACGGGCCAGAGCGGACAAAAGAAACGGGAAAAAAACAGCAGCAATATGAAACAGAGGAACATCTTTCACCTGAAGTTAAATTAGAAGGTTGATTAACTAACAGTAACATTCTACAGTCAAAAGAAGTTCAGTAAGCAAAAACAACAAAAGCTGCAGATTCTAAACTCTAATTCTGATAACTAAGAGTTCTCTTTTCGGTAAATACATTCGTAAAACTAAAGCTAAGACATACTAAAGTTACTGTCATCGTGGAAGAGAGTAAGCAGTTGCTACAAAGATCTGGTGTCAAGACCGCCAAAAGGTGATGGGAAGTAGGCATAATACAGCAGTCTGCAGGCGGTTGTGGTATGCACTGCTGCATCTATTCCTCGGTCTGTCCTAGCTAAAGCTTCCCGTTTTCTTTCGTCAAGTTATCGTCTTCGATGCTTCGGTCCTCGGCATGAGCTGCACCATTTGTCAAAACATCGTGATTACACTTAGCCTCATTGTCTTCTGGTGCTGCTGCTTCATTCAGATCATTTTGTTTCTCTTCCTCGACGACTCCTTTCGGTTGTAGGACGACTTTGCCAGGATCGTTGTCTTCCTTGTCGGGAATGTTGTTTTCTTGGTCTGTCTCTTTTTCAGATTGGTTAACCTCAGTAGCAACAGTATGCTCATTAGGTGAGACTGTTTCTGCTACATCATTTCCTTGCTTTTCAGCTTCTTGAATGTAACCTCGACCGTCGGTTTCGCCACCATTCTTATCCGTTTCGACTTTACCGACGAATTCAGAGTTAACATCGACATCGGAACTTCCCTTGAGGACTTGTTTCTCACCTTCTTTCACCTCAGGAGCCATCTCCTCGGTGGCTGCCTGGTGTTCTGTTTGACCATTTTCAGCTTCACCAACATAGCCACCCGCCTTATCATTCCCCTCTGCATCTTTCATTTCAACTTCTTCAGGAACTTTAGGAACTGCATCAGCTTCCTCCTTATTGTCTTTCTTCGAACCAGAGGATTTTCGGCTCCGTTTCTTCGGAGGCTCCTCTTTAGGCGGAGTTTCCTTAACCTTCTCGCTAATCCTTACTGATCTTCTAGGCGCCTCGCCGGTGCTCCAATCAAACTCCGATATTGCAGGACTACCAGGATGCAATTTTAGGTACTGTTCCAGCAGTTTCCTGTTACCAATTTCTTCACCAGTTGGAGCAATGAATACAATCTCACTCTTTCTTGGTGTACCTGCCTTCTTTGGTATGAACTGAAACAAGAAAAACAATTTGTTAGTCATAACATGAAAATCTTCCAAAGGAGAAGATCCATATACGCCAAAGGTCGAGAGTTTGGCAGGTTTCACAATACAACATGTATCAGGCTCAAGGGTGAGATCCCACATCGGTTGGAGAGGAGAACGAAACATTCCTTATGAGAGTGTGGAAACCTCTACCTAATGGACGCGTTTTAAAACCTTGAGGGAAAAAACGAAAGGAAAAGTCCAAAGAGGACAATATCTGCTAGCGGTAGGTTTCGGCTGTTATATCAAGCCACCCGAACATGTTTTGAAAAGGCATGAAATAACTAAGCTAATGCATCTCACTCAAAAAATCCAGAAAGAACAAACATGGAACAGATGGCAGGGATGGATGGGGCGAGTTGAACGGCTATCAATGTGAGATCCCACATTGGTTGGAGAGGAGAACAAAGCATTTCTTATAAGGGTGTGGAAACCTCTCCCCCTAATAGACGCCTTTTAAAACTGTGAGGCTGACGACGATACGTAACAGGCCAAAACGGACAATATTTACTAGCGGTGAGCTTGGACTGTTACAATCAGTATTCAACACGGTGGAGAAAAAACCTTGGTAGATTTCACTCGAAGAATCGAGGCAATCTCCAACTGCAAACCGGGTTGCAATAGGACTTTTCATAAAACATCAAGAACTGACATGCTTCATAGTTCATACAATCAGTAAGAGCAGACTGATTAAGACACCGACAGTTTCAAAAGTGCTTCCCAAGATGAAGCCTTCCAAGTATCTCAAGAGCACACAAGATCAAGAATATCAAACACATGACACCACTAGCTATCATTCAAAAAAGCCGAGAAAACTTAACCGCCCAAGCCCAAGCCCACCACTAGCCGATATTGTTCTCTTTGGACTTTCCTTTCCAAGCTTCCCCTCAAGATTTTTAAAACACGTCTGCTAGGGAGAGGTTTCTACATCCTTATAAAGAATATTTCGTTCTCCTCCCCGACCGACGTTCGATCTCACATTAACACTCTTAAGTGGAACACTCCAGCAGGTCAAATGGTACATACAGTTCCTTATTTTCAATCAAACAGAAGCTCTTTCATAGATATTCATCATCTAGAACTTCATAGAAGCTCGTTTTTCACTTCAAATCCAAAAGATTCCCCATAAGCTTACATTTCATATCCCATCTTCAAAAAAAAAAAAAAAAAAAATGAAGAACTCGGGAAAAAAGCACCAAAGAAACGCCTAAATTTTCAACAATTCTACCCACAAAAAAAGAATCAATGGACTGTTCAACAAGACAGCTTTCAAAGACAAGGAATTAAGGATGTAACAGAACCCTAACCATGCAAACAAGCCCTAGAGCTAAAAACAGAGTTCTAAACCCAAAAAAAAAACACAAACTTTAACACAAAAACAGAACATTTGAGACGAAATTCACAAAACCAGACACAAAAACTGCAATATCAAGAGGATAAAAGCTCCTTTCTGGCAAAAAAGGACCTAAATTTAGAGAAATTTTCAAACTTTTAGAGAGAGAGAGACCAGTTTCTTCCAAGCAGGTGGGGCAGGAAGCTCCACAGAAATGACTTCATCCATGGCTGCTACTCCTTCTCTACTCTTAGTTTGAGCTTCATCTTCCACTATCATCATGGCTTCCTCTTTGTTCTCCATTTTTCTCACTTTCTCTCTCTAGAAATCTGTCTAACTTCTCTCTCTTCTCTCCAGTTTTCAGTCTTGTGGCCAAAAAAGAACGCATAAACCGTTGAGAGAGAGAGTCCCTGAGGTGTGCCTTTTTGGTGGTTAGTCCTAAAATCCCACAAGGGCTGTGCTAAACTTACCTTCACCGCAAAGGCAAAGTTCAAAATCCAAAACCCATCTGACACTTTGTCCAATCAAAAGAAGGGTGAGCTTCAAATCCTTTAATCATCCCCCACGTGTCAAGATCAGAGAGGCGAGTTCAGGGATTAGGAACTGTTCCTGTGTAGGGATTCTGACTTAAAAATCCAATCTTTTTTGTTTCTCTCTCTCTCTCTGGCTTTGGATAAGAAAGAAAATCCAAAGATTCCAAAATTCCAAAATTCCATTTTTTTCCTTTTTAAATTTTTTTTATTTTTAAAATGGAAAGGAATTTTTGTTTTCCCGCACTTTGTTATCAGGGCTTGGAAAGGAGGAGGAGCGTGGGAAGGTCGTGGTGACGGTCTTCGAGCCACCTGTCAATCCGGACGTGAACGCATTTGGATAACGTTGCTTTTAAGGGAATTGAAATGTGAGTTTGACGTCCGAATCTGACCGTCTTGTGCTGTGTTCTAAACCTGTTCTTGGATATATATATATATATATATAACAATTTTTATAACAATTTTTTGTTTAGTTTTTCATATTTTTAAATCATATTCCCAAATGGATCTTCATTCTTTAGTCATCACTTTAATGGGTAGAGCTTTATTATGTTCTCTGTCAATGCCTTGTCGTTTCACTTTTAGTTGACGTAGAAAAAAAAGTGTTTTCGAGGTTCAGATCAATGTTTTCAAAAGCACGGAATATGTTCACTTCTCCAAAGATATCCTCGAGTCGTCCACAGAGTTAATAGAGATTATTTGAAAAAAGATATATCTATTCATGACCTCGTTTTCTTAGGATGTAGTAAACAAAATATGTTGAAATGACTCGTGTTGGTCTGTATAGATAGCATTCTCTCTTAGAAGCGACAAGTAAGTAATATAACTATGTCACGGGGGATGCAATGGAATGTCGGAGGCATCAACTGCCGAATCTGAATCCTGGACAGGTCGCTGGAGAATGTCGGAGGCATCAGCTACCGAATCCAGATTTAGATACTGGGCATGGATAGTTACATGAAATATAGAGAAAAAAAAACTTAGAGAAGTGTTTGTCATGCATATATATATTTTTTTCTCAGCTTAGACGTTACTAAATTCGAGATCGATGACTTAGACAAAATTATTCTTAAAACATAAAATTATAAGATATAGTTGGAACGAAGGTCAAATTCGTAACTTCACTTTTTCTATAATTTTTAATTATCTTTTATTTATTTAAAAGTGGTGTGGTTTATAAATAATTTATAAGAGATTGTGGAGTCCACGCCCACTATTTTATTAATTATTATTCCATCTTGATATAACATTATAAAAGTAGCATGTTATGCACATCGTGGCACGTCATTAGCGATATTAATTGTTAACTAATACAACAATTAATGGAACATTAAAGTTATTCAAGTGCATCTTAATTACTCACTAATTTTTTTAAAAAAAATTTAATTATACAATTACCAACTAAAATCCGTTGACTTGTATCCTACTGTTTTATACAAGTTTGAATATTTAAATAAATGTTTTTTTAAAATATTTACCAAATATAAGAAAAAACTATTTTTGTCAAATAAAAAGTCAAAGTAATCATAACAAAATTTCATATTTTATTCATTTGTTTCCAAACTTTCATATTTTTAATAATTTTTTAAAACTACACTTACCTTTTATATTTAGTCCCCAATTTTAGTTGTTTTACAGAAAATATAATTTTAATCTAGCCCATGGTTGAAAATATAAAAGTCTAAGGACTAAATTAAAAAAAAAAAAGAATTAAAATTGGAACATAATTCTATTTTTTCTTCTGTTCATCTTCAACTTTCACCAATTGAATCAATGAAATTTGAAGCTAATTTTTGATGGGCTTATTCAAAACCATAGGTTTCTTCTTCTTCTTCGTTTTTCTGATTCAATCCCACATCGACATTGTCAAATCCCAAGAGATTGACAAGCTCAATCCAGGCTTCAAAGCTTCTGCATCAGAATTAAACCACACAAATGGAGTTTTTCTCCTCTCCAAAGCCTCCATTTTTGCTCTCGGCTTCTACGCCGGTGCCAACGACGACACTTTCTCACTCGGAATTACTCACATTCTCAGTTCCAGAGTAATCTGGACGGCGAACAGAGATTTTCCGGTCAACGGCTCTGCTCTGTTCGTGTTCGATGAAACAGGGGATGCTTATTTGGATCAATTTGGCCCGGATTCGGCTCCAATTTGGTCGACTGAGACGGCCCGACACGGCGTTGTTTCAATGCAGCTTTTGGATTCTGGAAATTTGGTTTTGAGGAGCAAAAATGGAAGCTTCGTTTGGCAGAGCTTCCATTTTCCGACCAACACTCTTTTGCCCGGCCAGGTTTTCTGGGAGGGAATGAAGCTTAAAAGTTACCCAAATGACAATAATCTCTCGAGTTTTTTGGAATTTAAACAAGGAGATTTGATTCTGTCTGCTGGTTATCAGAATACCCAAATCTATTGGGCTCTGTCGAATGATAGCCGGAAAATAAAGACTGCCACCGCCGGTTCCGGCAGCGGAAACGGCGGAGATGGTTATGTTCTGTTTGCAATTATGGAGTCAAATTCTTGGAATTTCTTTGGCAAGAATGGGGAATTGTTATGGAGATTCAAATTTTTCTGGCAATCGAATTGGAAAGACAGATGGGTCTCTGTTTTAAACACCGATGGATCGATTGCTTTTCACAATTTGGAGAACGGAAAATCAGCTCCGCCGGAGCCAATTCGAATTCCGGCGGAAAGTTGCGGCGTTCCAGAGCCTTGTGATCCTCTTTTCATCTGTTACTTCGACAACCGATGCCAGTGTCCTTCCACGATTCTCGACGATAAATTCAACTGTGAATTCCCGTCAATCTCCTGCAATGGCAGATCCAATTCTACCGAGCTTCTGTATTTGGGGAAAAACCTTGATTATTTCGCTCTCCGTTTCTCTATTCCTGCGTTGAACTCCGATTTGAACAATTGCAAAGCAGCCTGCGCCGGTAATTGCTCTTGCAATGTGATGTTCTTCGAACCAAATTCAGGGGATTGCTTCTTCTTCGACGAGATCGGAAGTTTACAGCGATCCGACGAGAGCTCCAATGGGTACATTTCGTATATGAAAACAGAGCTCCCCATCAACAGCAACGATAACGAAACAACGCCTACGCCAACTCCAAACAGAAGAAAGCACATCGTGCTCATGAGTATTATTATAGCTGCAATGGCTCTGTCCTTCATGGGGTTGCTCTGTTTTTTGTTCTACCGGCGGAAAGTGAAGGAATTGTTAAGCTCCATTGAAGATACAACAGAGGAAGACAAATTTCTTGAGGTTTCCAGCGGGCCAATGCGGTTCAGCTACCGGCAGCTCCGGCGAGCGACAAGGAATTTCTCGACGAAGATCGGGCAGGGGGGATTCGGGTCGGTTTATTTGGGGGAGCTCGGAGATGGGACGAGAGTGGCAGTGAAGAAACTGGAGAAAATTGGGCAAGGAGGGAGAGAATTCAGAGCAGAGGTGAGTTTGATCGGCGGGATCCACCATGTGAATCTGGTGAAGCTCAAAGGGTTCTGTTCTGAAAGTCTTCATAGGCTTCTGGTTTATGAGTATATGAGCAATGGATCGTTGGATAAGTGGATTTTCAATGGGAAAGAAGATGGGTTTTTGGATTGGGAAACAAGATTCAACATTGCATTGGGTAATATCTACAACTCTAAATTATAGGAATGTTCTAAATTTTGAAGTTCAAATTTTCAGGCATTGATTTCGTTGATCAAACAGGTACGGCGAGGGCTTTGGCGTACCTTCACCAAGAATGCGAATCAAAGATAGTCCATTGCGATATAAAGCCCGAAAACGTCCTCCTCGATGACAAATTCACACCAAAGCTCTCCGATTTCGGCATGGCGAAACTTGTTAACAGAGAACAGAGCAATATCTTCACTCAGCTTCGAGGAACTAGAGGCTACATGGCGCCGGAGTGGATCACGAACCTCGCCATCTCCGATAAGAGCGATGTCTACAGCTACGGCATGGTTCTTCTCGAGATTGTTGCCAACAGGAAGTGCTACGACGCCGATCAGGCGCCGGAGAGCGAGCATCTACCGTCGTACGCGGCGAGGATGGTGGCGGAGAAGAAGGGTAGGTGGGTGTTGGACCCGAGAGTGGCGGCGACGGTGACGGAGGAGGACTGGCGAGTCGAGGCAGCGGTGGAGGTGGCGGTATGGTGCGTTCAGGAGGAGGCGAGTTTCCGGCCGCCAATGAGGAAGGTGGTGCAGATGCTGGAAGGGGTTTGTCCGGTGCCGAGGTCGCCGTGTGCAGTGGAGATAGGGTGGAGTTTTTCTTGGAGTAGTGGTGGAGGAGGGACGGTAATGTCGTTGGGATTGAATGGGTGTTTTAGTGAAGTGAGATTGTCTGATGTTCGATTGTCGGGACCCCGATGAATCATGATCGGAATGTAAAAATTTGCAAAATTTATTGTCCAAATGAGAGTGAAATTTTAAAACATTATTATTACCATTTTTTTAAACCTAGATCCAAATATGTTAACGTCAATTATTAATTCAAATTCTATAAATTCTATATTAGACCGTTCTAGTTCAGATTGGGGGTTATCTTGGAAGTTTGAGTCAACTTCCCAGATGCCGTGTGAAGCTGCTACCTGAAAAGACCAATCAATGGTTGTTCAAAACCACTCTCGATAGAAAAATTCAAGCTATTTAAGACGAATCTCAACAATGTGTATATATTCATGTGTTAATTTAACCGTTTACTTAATCATAATTAAATTTTTCTTAAAGTTAAAAAAAAAAAAATTAAAATAGATGTGTCTAAATACCGTTTAATCCAAGCAAATATTTCAAATTATTCACATCAGGCATGAATTTTCTATCTAATATTTTTTAAGATTTCTATTAGATTTTTTTAAAACAAAACTCAAAAGGTTTAAAATAATTTTTTTGTAATTTAGGAAATTTATTTTACTAAATCTAATATAAAAATAAATAAAATAAACTCATCCACACAAACCGTGGAAAATGGCAGCAAGGCAGACAAAAATGGATCCAAAAGAACAGAGGAAGAAAAACAGAGTACAAAAGAAGCTAAAACATGTTCATTTCTGTACATAGAAACCACCATCCCATAAACAACAGCCAACTCCATTAATGGCAAAACCCAGAAAACCATATATTCTCATGGCTGATAAAGCTTATTCCCACATTTACATTTCCAATGCAACAGATAATAGCTATCGTCCTCTTCTCTACGATTCAACTCTGCTTCAAACCCCTTCCTTTCACGGTGCTCCGGCACCACCAGCGACGCCGTACACGGCCGGCAATTCAAACACTTTCCGACGCATCTTGGCGGCTTCGATCCCAACACCATCTTCTTCCACAAACTCTCGCCGCCCCCCGCTGCCGGAGCTGAGACACACAAAAGTTATAATTTTTTATCAGCTGATGAAAAAACGGTTGAAAGGGTGTTCTTTCTTTACCTGATAATGTAGGAAGAGGAAGCAAGAGGGAGAAGACAGCCGCCACAGCAACGGCGATGACGAGTTTCAGAAGATTGCTTGGGGAAGCCATTGGAGCTGAGTGAGAGAAGCTCTGTGTCTTATGAGAGACAAAGGAAGAGATTTCAATATAAGGAATTGGTGGGCCTTGTGGGAAGGATGAGAAAGTGAAAAGCTTCCCCAACAGTGGTGGAATAGAAGAACAGCAGATTTTGTTAAAGCTTCCATGGAAAATATTAAACTCATAAAGGCATTGGTGAGTTCAAAACTAGAAGGAATCAAATAAAGTGGGGGCCGTCAATCACAAATAGTTCCTCCATTTTCAGTCTCTGCAAACCAAACAGTAAAATCAAATTATATATATATATATATATATATATATCATGGAGAAAAGAAAGCAAAACCTTAGATCCTGTCTCTGCATCATCACATCAACATTTACAATTGTAGAAGAAGAAGAAGAGAGAGCATATCTGAACACCACATGATTGATGTAGAAACACTGACACCACCTGATGAGAATCATCAACGGTTCTCGTTCAAAGTCAACGCTCTCTTGTCCTCTCATCACACGGCATCCAACCGTCCTCTGTACTCTGAAAAATGATTGTACATGTACGGTAACCAAATTTTGTATTTGACAAGACTATAGAGTGGCACGCTTTGTTGGTGCTGTGTATCTTGCTTTACTTGAATCCTAATAGTGATATGGCTGTTGAGATAAGCATTTTTCACAGAAGGGAGCAAAATTTTATATATAATGAAACAAATTATGGATAAAATATTGAAAACAATCAACACATTTGTCTCTCTCTACACACAGTCCACCATTTCAACAGAAGGAAGCAACTCAAGTTTCAGACAAGAACTTGATAGAAAAAAAACTACCCCAAGGGAAGAACACAAGACGCCTGAGCAACAAGCTGAACAGTGATCAGTAATAATATGGATTGATACTTGTTTTTTTGTTTTCAATTTGCAGAATGCTACATTTTGGTATTGGCTCAAGTTGCCAACTTAACAATTAATTGAACCTGTAGATGTTATAGTTCTAGTTCAGCAGTTCAGGGAGCTTCCAAAGTCTAGCTTAACCTTCAAATATCTTACATTCCATCCATGATATTCAATCATACAGCCCCTCTTGCTCCCATATGTCCACGAGAAAATCGACCATTTCCTGTAGATTTCAAGATTGGACCAACCAGGCAAGATTAATCAGAAAACTCGATCAGCCAAGAAGCATATAAGTTGGATATGGTGGACACTTACACCAAGCGGTATAGGCTGCGGGAATGGCTTGTTACTTCCCAACAAACTGTCGTACGTTGCATTCCAACTGCAAAGCCAGAAGGATTTAGGCATGCAGAGACAATGAGTGCTGACAAAGATGCAACAAACAAAGTTCAAGAATAATCAACTCCCGATTCAGAGAAACCAGAGTGTTATAACCAATTTTTCTTTCTGGTTTCTTATCATCCAGCAATCCTTCAGTTTGACAAGTATCAACATGTTGAAGTATTGAAATAGAATATCAAGACTTTTTAGAAATGAATGATTTCATTAATGTCGATGCTTGAAACTAGACTAGTTTGGAACTTCTTTAAAAGAAAATTCCTTTTTTTCCAAACAAAGGAACTTGCTCTTTTGAGAATGGTGATTTGAATATCAACAATATCATTGATCTTTTTCCTTTCATACAATCCTAATTATTACAAACACTTCTGAAAATAAAAAACAAGAAAAAAAGTCTTGGGAAAAGTTCTCCGAACAAACTCCATAAAAGAAATTCCATAGAAGAATTAACCTTCTAATAGGCCTACTTGACCAAACACATAGTAGGGATGTGAAATCATGGCCTCATTAGAAGAAAAGCATCATAGAAACTCGTAACAATGTTTTGGAAAACATAAATAAAATGTATAGAATAAAAGATCTTCTAGACGTCGGATAAATGCTTCTAAAAAATGAGCATAATTTAGAAGTTGTCAATGGGAGTATCTAGAAGTAACTAATAAACTGTTTTCAGCATGGACTGGAATAAATGGGTTGCCAATAATCTAATTACAGCATTATAAGTAGAAATCAAAACTTTCCAGATGCATTTATGGATATACAAATAATTTTGGTTATAGAAAAGAACAGTGACCAACTTACCTCAATTTGGGTTCTCGAATCAATTGTTCTTTACGGTTGGCCTTTTTGTTCTGCACCCATTGCTGCCTATTTTGATTCCAGAGAAGAAGACCTACAACTAAAACTGTCAAACCACCACCTAAACAAACGACAATATTGTTGAACATAGAAACTCCTAACCTGCAAACTTTTTGGATGCAAAAGCGATAGAATAATGATGTCAGAGTAAGAGTTTTAATAGAATTACATTGAGAATGTTAGTAGTGACATAATTGCAATTACTTGGTACTTTGTTAGGGTGGGATTGATTACAAATAGAGGAATCTGTGTGGAGTTAGACATAGTGCTATAGAAATTCATTGTAGGAGAGTGAGCCCCCACAAAACGCTATTGCTTTTGTTATTTGTTTTTTATACTGTAATACAGCTACTTTACCGTTTGCTTGTAAATGGATTCTAACAAATTACAGACTATGTATTGGTCGTAGTATTTATTTCTTTTATATATATTTGCTGAGTATTCGAGACTACTTGCTCGCATTTCGACTAATCTCAAGTGACAACCGTTTGACCCTACTACATTTGGTTGTCAAGGAAACTCGTAGAATATTAAATTCTAGGTAGGTGGCCTCCATGACTTAAAACTTATCCCCTCTAAGCTCCTTATTATTCTCACTGCCCTTATTGACTACTAGACGAGCCCATGTTGGTTGTTTGGTGTTTGTGTTGCATCAACTCAGACATGGATCGAGACTTGACATTTAAGAAAATGGCATTGGAGCCTTTGCTCTCGACTTTAATGCTATGGCAACAAGTTAATGAAGCGAAGTTGCAAAAAATTGTAGCAGCAGTGAGAACTTACCATGATTTACAAATGCAGGAGCGTTAGCTTTGCCAGAATCCCCTTGTAATTGTTCGGTTTTAATTGATGAATCGCCACCCTGTGACCGGTTAGCACTGTTGTCCATACCACGCGTGCTTGTGATTTCCAATGTATGTTACTAGAAGCCTTGGATCAATAAACAACTGAGGTCGTAACTTCAGAGTTGTATAGTTTTCAAGGCAACCAATGCTCTATTACAAACTACAGTTCATCAAGAAACTCATTAGAAAACCAGCCACATCATAGTTCAAAACTATAGTGAACAATGAAAAACAAAAGACCAAAAGGAGAAAAAGAGGATGTCATTCTAGCATGACGGGGATATCACTATGATGTTTATTGAATAGCTATTCACATTTTCCCATATGTCCATTACACACAAGAGAATCCCCCTTAAGCCATTGGATCTTTGGATTTCAATGCTAAGATTAAGTCCATTAGAAACAAAACAAATGAATATTAAAGCAGCAGAAATGGTTCAATCATTAAGATGAAATCAGCTAGATAACCAGTTTAAATCCCTCCTTTCATTTTGCCACAATTTTGTTTAAGAAACCAAACACAGCCAATAACCAATTTCGCGAACAGAACAATGCCACGCCCATTGCATCAATCAAACAACTAATAAATTCAAAATCCAAACAGCAAAAAGAACTTACCCCAAGTATAGGGCAACGTCTAAAAAGCAAACCCAGAAGGCCAAAACGGATCCACGAAGCACCAAATCCGATTCTAGGAAGAAAAGATCAGAGAGCCGAGCCGCTTCTGAAGTCGAAAAGGATTCACGGGTGTAAAGATAAAAGGCAGAAACAAAAGCAAGTTTGAGAAATCCATAGATCAAAATTAGAAATGGAGAGAAAAAGAAATTGAAACTTTCGAGGAAAAAGGTGGGTCGACCTTGAATGAACAATATCACGGGTCGCCCCTCTCGTGCTTCCTGAAATCGAAAATGCCTCTTCGAGGATTCACAAACTCAGCTTGTCCGCTTCCCTTTCTTCTTCTACCTTCCCTCTTCTTCTCTGGTTTTTTTTATTAATGGCAAGAAATGGAAGAAGAGGGAAATGGCGGTAACATAGAATATTATTACAGTTAAATTACCCTAAATAAAAAAAAAATACAAATTGTTAGAACTACTTGCGCACTATTTTATCCAATTATAGAAACTATTTTTAAGTTTATATCAATTTACAAAATTTTATAAATAAACTAAATTTTAACCTTGTTTTTAATTACATAGATTAAATTAATTTAACCTATAAAAGGAATAATTTGTTTTGGATCTATTTTTAACGGTGAAATTTAAATCTCCATGTAATTTGGATTTAATGTTGGTAAAATTTGGCTTTCTAAATTTAGACTATATAAAATAAGAGATGAAAAAATAAGAGATGAAAAAATAAGAGATGAAATTAAAGGACAAGAAGAAAAAATGTGCAACAAGATCAAACTGCACGTCTTTGAGCGTTTGCCACAAGAGGTGCCCAAGTTAAGAGTTGGTCGAAGGAAAATGCCTCATCTGGAGGGGTGTACGGCTACGTGCCGCTCGTAGAATATATGTTGTGTCTAAGGGGCCAAAGAGATAGTTGAGACATGTTTTCCCCGACTGAGGGGAGAGTATCCAGAAACTAGTTGTCATTGGCTGTTTAGTGAGTTTTGGGCCAAGTCTGATAATTGGGGCGTATGAAGGTCCAATATGGGATAGCCCACAACCATTTTTCTTTGTCGTGTCTACATTGCAAGTCTCAAAGGCGAGGGAGGTCCATGAGTGGGATAGCGTGAAGTTTTTATGTCATCATACTTATGTCCTAGTTGGGTGGGCAAAGGTCCACGAGTGGGATAACTCATGAGCAGTGTGCAGTTTCCATGTGTATTTTGATACATGATTATGTTCGGCAAGTAAGTTAGCAATTAACCCATGTTTGTATCATCATCGGGACGATGTTAAGCTTAAGTGAGGGAGAGTGTCACAATTCATTGTACAATAAGGTGGATTGTGCCTCTCGAGTAAGTCATCGAAGGTAGTAACGACAAGCATGCCCAAAGATCAAAAGAAAGAAGTGTGATCATGTGACTTGAGGAGGACGCAGTGTAATAGAAAATCAGACAACATACTACAGGCTCATCTCATCTTACTCGTTTGACAAATTTTAGTTTTTTAAGGAGAATTTTTAGTTGACTTTTTTATTAATTAACAGAATCTCCCCAGTTTGAAGCCTGGTCAGTAGATTAATATAAACATCACTTTAATTCCATCCCCAGAAACAGAAAACAATGAAGAACAAAAACGAAAGAAGAAGAAAAGGCAAAGACTTTGATTAAAATGAACATTGGATCCTCTGCGATCGTTGTTTAAGAATTCCATTGTACAAAGCAAGTTGATTTGCAGGGGTTTGATTTTTGCAGCTTCTTGTTGTTGTTGTTCTTCTTCTTCTTTCCGCCATAGCCACCTTCTCATCGTGCGCTTTCCTGTACTCCTCTCCGTTTCCTCTTGGCTCCTTCACATCCTCTGCAAATCTCACCTTCTTCCCCTTCTTCTTGTTCTTCTCCCTCTTTTTATCATCTAACCACAAACCCCACCAAAGTTACACCCCCAAATGTTCACAACATGCTAAAAAAAATCAAATTTACAACAACCCACCAAAGTTTCAGCCCCAAGTCTTCGACATGATATCAAATTAAGAGGTTCTTTATTCGGATTGGAGTAAGAAAAGCGTTACAAAGAATATGAATAAAGGAATTGAAATTACCAGAAGATAAGCAAGAACGTAGAAGGGATTTGGAGGGGGTTGGAGTGATCTTGTGGTGCTTAGAGAAGGCGAGAAACAGAGCAGTGGAGGAGACGACCATGGCAGTGGCAATGACGAGACCTTGAGAGCTCAGAATGGAAGACATGGCGGGCAAAGAAGGGGGAGAGGGAACAAAGGAACAGAAGAAAGAGGAAAATGGAAGCCGAAAGTTGAATTCGTTTGTGGGCTTCTTTTGTATCTTGACCAATCGAAGAAAATGGGTGGAGGAGTTGAGTTGGGAAAGGAACTTTAGTTAGCAAGTGGGTGAGGGCGATGGAGACTTTAATTATATGGATCGAGCTGCTTCAAGGATCGTTTTCCTCTCATCTCAACTCGATGTGGGATTTCATAATTGATTCTAATGTCTGGTTCCCAGCACAGACTTAACTTACTGTCAATAAATATTGTCCATTTTGACTAGTTATTTATGACTCTCAGTCTCACATCATTGGTCACATAGATATAGAAAAATATTAGATGGAATTTATTACTAATTATTATCTAATCAAAATTGATAAAAATGAAGTTTTAAACTTTATTAAAAATATTATAAACTAATTTGAAAATAAATAGTATTTTAAGGAAAAAGTTATTAAATATTGGTGATGGTGATTGGGCAGTGGCAGCCGGTGGGGCGCTGAGGTAAGCAGTCAACTTTCATTCAAACGCCACAAAGAAGAGTTCTCAGAATCCGAGTGGATGAACAGTCAAATCCAGGTGGGACCCACTCTGGACAACGCAACTACGAATTCCAACTCAGTTTTTGACACGTGGATTAACACCTGTGCATTGGTCTTTTTCTTAACCCCTAACTCGTATATATACATTTATTTATACTTAAAATCAGTTATACTCACAATTTTAATTTTGTATCTTATATTTAGTACATATGTATATTATTAAAAACACATTATATAAGTTAACAACTTGTTATATACAAAATTTAAAAATTTTAAAAAAATTCTGTTGAAACATTTTCTTTTGAGAGACCAAGTAAATACAAATTTACTAAAAATGATACAAACAAAGCACCAGTTTTTATTCGAAAGTAACTTCAATCACATTCATAACATTCATAACATTAAGCGATTTCACAAACACATGATGATTTCTCGCGTTCCCATAACAACAGAGCAGGAAAGGCAGAACTTGAAGAGAAAGAACAGGAAAGCCAGCATTTTCTTTTATACAACAGTTAGGAAAAGTGGTAACTTTTAAGTAGTGAGGATCGGAGGGAGATAATTAGACTTGTTACCTAGAACTCGCGCCTTAGTATCCGGGAAGAACTCGAACCCTGGAAGCTCGGTAATTTCACCATCGCCGGAGATGTCGACCGGGTAGCGAAGGAGGTGGCCGGGAAGGTCATGTTCAAAGGTTTCACTTGAGTATAGGTCCCAATATTTATCAGCAAGTTGGTTAACTTTTCTTACACACTCAATGCTTTCTGGAAAGAGGAAGGAGTCATGGAGTAATCCTAAATGTTCAAACCATAATGCCATACGGAAGCCATGGACTTGGCCTCTTGCTGGCTCTCTTGATGACAGATGAAATGGCTGGTAAGCTCCCATGGCTATCTCTGAGTCCCTTGCACCATCCATTGATCTTTGGTTTATGTTGGCTGATCCCACTATTATGTATTCATCATCAACTGTTTTAAACAAAATATCATTAGCTTTCTCAACAAAAATGTACTACCACCTCTAAGATAAGGCTAGTTTTAATTTTACTAAGGTTTAAGGTTAAATGACAAGTTTCATTTTCGAGCAAGAATAGGCCATCATTTTTCGGCAAAAATTCGTCTTCCGTTGGGAGAATGGCTCCAACATCGGTAGGAGAGGAGAATAAAACATTATTTATAAGGGTGTGGAAATCTCTCACCGGTAGACGTGTTTTAAAATTCTTAAGTTAATGCCCTTCAAAGGAAAGACCAAAAAAAGATAATATCTACTAGCGACAAGCTTGGATGGTTAAAAAGAGAATTCCTAGGACCAAGAGAAAGTCAACACTTACCGATCATCATCTTGGCATGAACATAAATCATGAAGCGCCTGGCTTGTTGGGCTCTAAGGTAACTAGAATTTTCATCAGGGGATTCTGATGGCTCATATTCTCCAGGCTTCTTAACTTCGCGATTGCCTACACAAAAGAATGTCAGATAGTTTCTAGGGTCCTCTTCGATGCCATTGACTCTAAGGGCTAGAACTATATCTTTATACATCATCTCCATAGTTCTTCTTTGCCAATCTAATATAGCTTGAACTGTTCCCCCCTCCGGGAATCCTTCCGGCCACATCGGGACGACAACGTACACGGTGAACCGCTCTCGAGCTTCAATCTTACTCACAATCTTGAGTGAAAGTTCCTTTGGGATTAGATGCAGGGCATTGATCATCTCCGGCTTCACATCAGAACCTCTCCATTCAAACGAGCTTCCAAGGAAATACTGATTTTCAATGTATATGAAATTCTTTGCTCTTCTAATGGCATTAATATAAGCATCTTGGATGCTTCTATCAATAATGTTGTCCTTTCCACTTATAAGTCCAGCTTTGGCTGCTTCTTCGGGCGAGTCGGGGAAGCCAAAAGCCGCCCCGCCATCGATGGACCTGAAAACTTGAGCATTCCAACTATCAAAGTCATCAGGGAACATGATGGGTGATGGAGGGATGAAGATGGCATCCAACTCCCTTAATTTCACAAGCAAATCCCTTCCACCTTGCTTCCTCCACCTCTGCTCAAAGTTGTACAAGACATCCCACGCAACCGGTCCTTCAAGGCGGGAATGGATATCATGCCATGGCTCTCTCGGACCGCCTTTGTTAATGGAAGTACCGGTGAAGTTTGGCTGATGGAAATCATCATGATGAGCTGAATCCAAAGTCCTGAAAAGGGAATGAAATGGAGTATCATATCTACCATCACAAAGATCAATCCCTCCAACAAAACTCACAATCCTCCTTCTATCTGGATCTCCATTAGGCAAAGCACTGTCCACAACAACAATCTTTTGATGATGAGTAAACATTGTCCCAACGGCAATATCCTGAATAACATTAGCCCCATCATCAGGATTGCGAGGACACAGAACACAATGCACATCAGTATTAGCAAAGAACTTAGCAGTATCTTCATCATGAGTAGCCATTAGCCCGTCCTCCTTCAGGATAGGCACAGAAGTAGTATCATTCCAAACAAGCAAAAGAACTCTAACTCCTTCACTTGCTTTTCTCTTAAGCAATTCACCAAGCATCACATCTCCACCAGGCTTTGGCCTTCTTTTATCTCTCACCAAAGAAATCTCAGTGTAAACAGACCAACCAGTAATGTAAATCATGTGTTTAGCATTAATAATTGCATCAAAAATATCTTCCCAACATCTATTTGGCTCATAAAACTTGCCCCCAGCAAGAGGAATTTTGGGGATGAAGTTGTCAGGAACATGAGCATCTTGGTATAAAGTTACCTTACAACCTTGTCGTTGAGAGAAATAAGTGTAGGGAACTCCAGGAAACTTGGAGCTTTTGATGCCACGACCCCAGTTTTGATCCTTAGTGACATCGAAGTATTGTAATTTGACATGAATTTTGGGGTCTCCACGAATGGGCTTCTTGCGTTCGTCTAAGATAGGAACCCATTGGTCAACTTCTTCACCGCTTATGATCTCTTTGACAGGCAAATATGCTCTGCCGATTAAGGTTGCTCCAATGGGATTGTCGTCTTTAACAGTGAAGATGATGTTGGAAGCCATGTGAGCACAGTAGATGTGGAAAGTTTCGTACCATTTTGGATTTGAATGTTCTTTCTCGAGTCTTCTTGTTCTTCCAACTCTGGCCTTCTCTAAATCAATGGTGGCGTAGAGCCTCGTTACTCCTCTGCCAAACCCCACAGCTTCCTCTACGTTTTCAACCAACTGCACACCCAAAATTTGAAACTCAAATTATTTAAACTAACTTCGAATTCTCAACTTTTAGCTCCCACCGGAATGAAGCTTATCCACCTCATGAAAAGTTAATTAAGATAAAGTAGAGAGTTACCGATTTTAAGAAATTGCGAGCACCGGAGTGAAGCTTATCCACCTCATAAATGGTGACATGAAGGGTGCCATGAAGCAGAATGTGCGCCATTTCTCAACTGCCACACAAAATTAACGTAATCCTCTTGAATTAGGCCCTTAATCAAATTTATTAACCTCGAAATCAACACCAATTATATTTTAATTTGCCCATTCATTGTAAATCTGAAACTGATAGCAAGGGTTATACACGATAATGCTAAATCCAGAATTTTTTATTCATCATAATAGAGTATGTGGGTCTCATCAATAATTTATGATTCATCCCACTTCAGGATTCTGGTCATGAATTTTAAACATTTAAAGTTTACTAAATAAAATCGTTACCACGATCTTTCAAATGTTAATAATTTGTTTATTCTCGCTAATTTTCATGAAGTATTTGCAGACAAAAAATTAAATGGTAAAGATTTTTGTAAAGATCGAGGTTATTTTGATGCGTTATTATTGAAACTTTAATGTTATAAAGGATATTTTAAAAGTTTTTTTTAGATCTTACTTATTTTCCAAAAAAAAAAAAAAAAAAAAGGTAAATCGTTCTTTTTGGGTTTCGATTAATGGACCTGGCGGAGCCCCACAGGCGAACGCGATAAACTGCAAGTGGCGCCACAACCACACGCACATGAGAAATAATAATATCCAAATTTCCTACGTACGGACTCCACTAATTCTCGACGGTGCTCTAGCCGTCGACGGCCGTCCAACTCTCCGACTACCGAAGGTCGGAGATCCGTCCCCTCCTACTAGAGCCCAAACGCCGCTCAGAATCACCGGATCTGACGGCGACTAACCACCGTAGGAGGCGAAGATCTGTCGCATTCTGCTAATCAGATAGCAGAGCTCCGACGAGTAGCGAGATCCTCTAAACCGATCCTATTCAATTATTGATTTGAAGAGAAAACTAAAGAAAATCGGAGAACTAATCGCAGTAACACAGATTTGACAGAACAGAAAGCGATTAAACATGAGCAAGAAGAAGAAGTAAATAGAAACGAAGTTGAAGAAGTAAATAGAAACATGAGCAAGAAGAAGAAGTAAATAGAAACGAAGTTGAAGAGCAGCAGAGGAATGGAAATACCTTTCTCGAAGCTTTCAGTACTGTTTCTGCAGATTTTTTCTTCAGCTTCAGCGAAGAAGAAGAAGAAGAAGAAGGATGAACTGAGGAAAGAAGAGGGGAAACGAAAATGGAAGGAGTTAAAGAAATCGGAAGGCTTCTCCTTCTAGCCGCAGGATTCCAGTGTTCACTGTAAAGTAGATGGAATGATTGCAAGCATTTGAAAAAACAGATAAAGTTGAGTAAAATATTATTAATTCACTAAATTAAAATGTAGTTTCTTTTATAAAAGAAATCGACATTATTTATGTAGTTTTCTTTTATGCTTACATTTATGAAACCGAGTTTTATTTTTTTCGTAAATATTTCAACTTTTAAAAAATATCTAACAAAATTCTTTTAACTAAACTTTCAGCTATACTAATTTTTTTTAATTGTAAACCAAACTTCAAATTTTAAATTTAAAGGACTATGTATAGAATAAAATAATTAATTATTTACATCTTTTAAACTTAAGATACATATTGGAATTTTGAATAACTTTTTAAAGTTCAAATATATTATTAAATACAAATTTTTAATTTAGTGTTTATTAAATATTTGTTACTTTAATTATTCTTTTAATAATATAACAGAGATTTATATATATAATTTTTTTTATAAAGTAGTTGGTTGGAGTGTGGGTTGGACAATATATTTTTTTCCTTGTAATATCTTTGGGGAGGGTTAAAGAAGGAATAAAATGATATAAATGGTTGATTAGTTTTAAAAAGCATTAATTTCCTTATTGTCAATAATAACAACAATAATAAACATAAAACATAAAACATTGGTTAGAATTGCCCAAGTGACAAGGCTCTAGATATGGAGTATGGTCCAAGCAAATTAGAGCCACACAAATTTCCAACTAAATTTTAATTTCCTTTATGACTTAGATTCATGACATTTAATGACGTTTAAAACAATAAATTAAATTAAATTAAATTAAATTAACCCATGAATATTGGTCTGTTCAATTTTTTAAATCTCTTGAAATATACTTTATAATATTCTTGCATGGTAAATTTTATTTTTTTATGTCAATTCCATATATCATGTTAACTTTTTTTTTTATATATAATTTAGATATAGCAATAGGATTTGACAAAATTATAAATAATATTAGTTTCAACACCCTGCCATTTTCTTTACCTACTATTTTGACTGAGGTAAAAACTTTGAAGAAAAATGAATTATAACAATATTTATTTGTTTTTTTGTTTACTTTTTGAGATCATAAATGAAATTATTATTAATTTTACTCACAAACGGATATTTCTTTTTTATATTTTCCCCCATTAAATATCTCACCTGGCATGATTGGCTAGCCACCACAGAACGTGGCAAGACGATAGAGGTTACCGACAATTTTGTGGAGCATCCAACGGTCCAGATGAAAAGGCGGGAAATCATCCATGATCTGATCTGGTCTTGTCGATGATAAGGTTAGGGATGGCCCACCGTACGTCATTTTTTCAAAGTTCCTTTTCTTTTATCAAATCATTTCCCTCCACGTGTACAATTATTTATTCACACGTTCTCACGTTGATTTTCATGATCTACTCCTATCCTCTGTACTTACACGCTTATGCATACAAACTAGAATACCCGAACTTTGTATATGGGTACCTCGATTTTCAACTTATTTTGTGACCTTTGTGCTTAGGCACTATAATACTTGTAATATAAGGAATATTGCCCGTGGGCTTCACCTTAAATCAAGTTCGTAATGGATTAAAGCACACTCAAGCTTACAGGTGGCCAATGATCCTACGTATTAGACACCACACCAACATGATCACAAACAAGGGTAAACGCCTAAAACCAGATCATTTGCAGAAGAATGGAACTAAGAGAAAGGAAACGTCAAGGTTGAAGGTCTTACTAAGAAATGTTGTTGGCTGGATCTGCGTTGTGTGGGTCAAAACGCCATTGTCGCTCTCGAGGGTGGTCAGGCCTTGCTTCTCACCGAAAATTCAAAAAGAAATGAGATGATTCAAGGTTAAATGCTTGTTCCCTGAGGTTGAGGAGTTGTACTTCAAGTTTCAACACAAGTTCTACACTTTTTCTTTGGCACATAGTAACATGAATTGGTTCAGTTTCAACACATTTCTCTTATAACATCAATTCGTCTTAATAAAATTTAAAAGAAACCATTAAAGATTTTCTTTTTAGATTTTGAGAAGAGAATGAGTAGTAAAAAAGAGAAAATGTAAATGTGTGTTGATAGAGTTATGAATTTTTTAAAATACAATTTATATTAACATAACTAAAAATCTCTTCTACTTTTTTCCTTAAAAAAAAAAAAAAATTACTAAATTATGTTGATAATTGCCACTCAGGTCATATAATCTGTCTTTTTTTTAATTAATAAAAATATCTTTAAATTTTGTATTTTGTCTAAAAATATCCTTAAATTTGAAATGTCTAAAAATACTCTTATTTCAAGGGTATTAACTAAATTTTTTTAAGTGATCGTTATAAATTTAAAATTCTTTTTTAAACAAAATATTAATAGTTTACCTCTCAAATTAATAATAAATTTTTTTTTAGATTTTTTTTCTTTAAATTTTAAAATATTATTCAAATTTGGAAAAATTTAAAGATACTTTACAAAATACTAATTTTAAAGCTATTTTTATTAATTTAACCCTAATTATTTTTTCACAAATTTTTATTTAGGAAAAACAAAAAGGGAAAAGGGGAAAAGAAAGAGATGTTGTCTCCAACTCTCGGTTGATTCTCGTGGCGGTTGGGAGTTCGCGTGGCTTTATATTTAAGAGCCCTTCAATAATCGCAGTGCAGAGTAGTAGAGGCCATGGAATCCTTCAAGAAAGCAACTATTTCCCTCTATTTCCTCCTGGCCCTCTTCGGCTTCTCAGAATCTTCTCGATCCATCCTTCCCCACCCACAGTCTCAGCCACAGCCTCTTCAATCCTTCAAGATCAACAATACCCAGGTGAGCAATTGCTATTTGTTTTAACCCCAAGTGTTCTTACGATCGAGACCGCGCCATTTTCCCCCCCCAGAAAAATTGGGGGAAAAACCATCATGAATGTGTTAAACCGATCAAATTAGAATCATCCATTTGTTCGTTTCGTAGAAATTTGCAGTGTGTGGTTTGATTTTCTGCTCTGGTGATGAAAAATCGATGTGGGTTTTTGAGCTATTGGCGTAATTTTAGACTCGTGAACCTTTTCTTGTTGTTGTTGTTGTTTTGTGTTTGTATAGAATGCTAGGAGCTGTTCGTACACGGTGACGATTAAAACAAGCTGTTCATCGCCTGTTTATACTCGAGACCAGATCAGTATTGCATTTGGGGATGCTTATGGCAATCAGGTATTTTCTCATTTTGGAATAATATTTCACTCCCAATGTAAAATCAGTACTGTTCCATGTTATCTTTTGTGATTTCTGTTCAACATTGTGTGTATATGGTTGAAGTATGAGCACTAGAAATCTGGGGATTGTCTGATGAACAGTGATCCAACTTCATTTAACTGAACCTCATAGTTCTTGAAAACATGTTGACATTAAACCTATAATGTGATATATTTGGTCTTTGAAATTTAAGCATATAAACACTACTTCTCCTATGAGTTTACTATAAATGAAATCATCATGAAATGAATCTGTAGTACTCTCAATCAAGTTTCTGCTTTTAAAGATTTGTGGTTTGTTGTAGTTTATGGATGGTGCTCTTTCGTAGCTGTTTGTGTTGGATTGGGTTATTTTGTTGAGTTTAGTCCCTTTTATGGATGTAGTTAATGGACTAAAAAGGATCAAAATAGCTGTTTCATTAATATTTAGGAAGAACAGAGATGAACAAATATTTTGTTATCAAGATTTGTATGCAGGTTTAGAATGTTTCTCGACAATCAGGCAAACTTTGATCTAAAAACTCAGAAATAGGAAATGACTAAACTAGTACTTTGATGGAACTATACGTTTTGCTTTATTAGTTAATGCTTTAATGTCGTTGGACTCTACGTCATTTTTAAATGATGCTGATGTGGTTGACAACGAACGAGAGTAGTACTCTCATTCATGTAGTATAAGAAAATTTCCGGGTACGATGTATAGTTTAGTTCTTGGGTTCTTCAACAGTTGATTTAATTCTTTTTGAGTTATTTTCTTCCCCATCTTCATTGTTTTCAAAATGCCTACTTGTTCATCAAACATTATGTGACTGATTAGGTATACATACCAAGGATTGACAATCCATCTTCAAGGGCATTCGAGCGCTGCTCTACAGACAAATACGACTTAAACGGACCGTGCACATATCCGATATGCTACGTATACCTCTACAGGAGAGGATACGACGGATGGGTAGTGGACAAAGTAACCATCTATAGTTACTCTTCGAGAAGATCGGTTACGTACAACTACAACGCGATGATCCCGAATGATGTTTGGTTTGGTTTTAATTTCTGCTCTGGGTATCATCAAGCTGTGGATTCTACTGCAGCAATGTAAAAGGATTGAGTTGCAAATGTGAAGCTCTCAGTGAGAGCGATAAATGAGGTGTACCGGAACTTTTTGTTGGAAATGTCTGGGTTAAATAAAGTGATGACATCTTTTGTATTTTGGAAATGAGGTTTCTTTTCTTGTATTTTGTAAGGATAATAAGCTATCATTTTCCTTTAAGGAAGAAAGGAAGATCGATCGATCGGAGAAGTATAAAAATGACAATATTAATATGAGCATAGTTCAATGTCCAAGATATCTATAGATAAGAACGCTTCTTATCAAAGCACTTGTAAAAGCGTTTATGTAACAGTTCAAACCCACCGTTAGTAGATATTGTCCTCTTTGAGCTTTTCCTTTCGAGCTTTTCCTCATCTTTTCGAGCTTTCCCTCAAGATTTTAAAATGCATTAGAGAAATTTCTACGCCCTCTCCAATTAATGTGAGATCTCAAAATCTACCCTCTTTCAGGGCTCAACGTCCTCGCTAGTACACCACCCGGTGTCTGGCTCTGATACCATTTGTAACTGTCTAAACCTAGCCGATATTGTCTGCTTTGGCTTCACGATTTTAAAGCACCTTTGGAGAAAGGTATCTGCGTCTTTGTAAGGTATGCTACATTATTAAAATAAATAAAAAAAAAAGTCCATAAAAAAGTCCATTTGGTTTTAAAAAATTTAGAGCTGAATCAACTCACTGTGTTGGCTCTTCCATTACTTTTTCTCTCACAACGCGCCGCCAATGTAGCAACCGGCGGTTCTTCACCATTTCTAATCAAATGGGTGTTTTATCTTTTGTTTCGTAATAATAAATAATAATAATCATAATTCACTTCTAATTCCAACGAGGATTTCCAATTTCATTTCTTCTTATTTCTCATATATATTAAACTCATATAAATTCAAGAACTTAAACGCTGCAAGAAAACGAGTCTCCTTCATTCGGGATTGTCTTCTCGAAGATCGGCGGAGAGATTTTGAAGATAAAGCATAACCAGGTGAGGAAGTTTCGCGCGAACAGAGAAAGAGGGCAATGGGGTGGATTGGAGAAACCATGGATTCCATCAGATCCCTTCAGATTCGTCAGGTCCTCTCCCAGGCCGTCAGTCTCGGTTCGTTCTCTCTTATCTCTCTCATATTCAAGCCTTTTGCAGCTGTTCTGCGGATCTCGGTTCTTCTGGGGAGAAACGATATTCTGGGTCGTGATTGAATGTTGAAATCTCGGTTCCTTTTTGGCGCTGTGGATCTTTAGATAATAAGAACTTCAAACCCAGCTGGTTTCACTGCAATTCTTATGCATAATTTACAATGGGATCGACAAGGGTTTTAGTCTGTACCCTAATTTGGGATATCAATGAACAGAGTTTTGTGGTTCAGTTCAATTTGGTTTTCGAATTCTGTTTTCCCCAGTAGCGAGTAGAAAAGGGGAAATCGTTGTCATTTTCATTATAATCTGATCGATTCATTTTCGATCATATCATTAAAGATCTTGTTTAAGGAGTCCTTAGGTTTTGGGAGATTAGATAGTTGCTTTAAGTTCACTGACTTTTGGTTTATGTTAGGCTCTGGAAGTTGATTTCTTGATATTGATCTCTTCAATTACAAATACGATGTTACCACTTCCTTTTTTTTACCGATTCCAAGCTTATCCCATGAAGATATTATTGGAATAAGTGGGGTTACTGACCAGTCTTGCTCGAGCTTCACCGACTTTTCAAATGAATGATGTTCATGTTAACATTTATCATCGATGTTATGGCGTTGTGATGGTTGAAAATGAGTTGATTTGAAAATTTGTTTCAGGCATGATTGTAACATCTGCACTCATAATATGGAAGGCATTGATGTGCATTACTGGAAGCGAGTCGCCCGTTGTTGTTGTTCTCTCTGGGAGCATGGAACCAGGGTTTAAGAGGGTAAGATGATTTTTGCTGTGACGGATTTTCAAGTTTGCTTATGGAACAACTTTTGTATACATTTCTACTTATCATCTTTTGGTGGTTCTATAACACTGTTAAGAATCCATGGCATTCTCGAGTTTATAAGTGTTTTATGATTCGAAACTTGTAGTTTATATGCATCACTTGGTGAAATGAAAAGATTAAACAATATTTTAGCATATCAGTTCGAGTTCAATTTCAGTCTCTGATTTTAATCATTCATATCAAATGCAGGGGGACATCTTATTCTTACACATGAGTAAGGATCCTATCCGTGCAGGAGAGATTGTTGTCTTTAATGTCGATGTAAGCGGTGTCCTCTGAAGGGGTTTAATACTTGCAATTTTCCTTCAAATATGCTTATATTTTATTTTCTTATTGTTACACTTTTGTGGCTTTGTTAACATTTTTCTAAAAATATTATGTTCTTGGTTATCCTTTGTAGGGTCGTGAAATTCCAATCGTTCATCGTGTAATTAAGGTAAGCAACGATTGAACCAGTCATGTCTCCTAAATATAGTTGGAACTGGTTACACCATTTTCAGTGCCCTCCAAAAACTAGGCTATCAACCGGGGCCTTAGTAATCTAGTTTTTGGTTATGTTGGTCCGTAATCTAATTGCTTTCTCAGGTTCATGAGCGGCCAGATACGGGAGAAGTTGACGTTCTTACCAAAGGTAGCTTCTAGTGGTTTATTGTACGTTTTAGAACATATACTCATTGTCCTGTTATATCGGAAAAGTATCGACGTGACCTATTATCAGATATGCACGATCAAAACTTTACTAGTCTCGTTATCTCCTGTTACCTTAAAGTACTCGGTACTCACCTTTCTCATATTTTCTTTTAGGGGATAATAACTATGGGGATGATAGGCTTTTATATGCCCAAGGTCAGCTTTGGCTTCAGCGGCATCATATCATGGGAAGAGCAGTTGGGTAAGAACTATGAACTTAGGGCTCCTTTCATAACATTCCTGTTTAATGTTTGATGTCTATGAACTATGAACTAAGATCATGTTTAATGTCTCATTTGCTTCTCATTTTCTCTCTGCCATTGAAGTGTATAAATAGTAAATACATATATGGCTAATGCGTGCACGGTTTTCTTCAGGTTTTTACCTTATGTTGGTTGGGTGACTATTATTATGACCGAGAAGCCGATAATTAAGGTTCGTAAATCTATATTTTGAAAACTTTGCGGCCAATTTGAGCATATCTCAACTGATTAATGCATATATTCCTGACCACAAAGTAAGACGTTTGAATTCCCTACTCACATATGGTTGAGTTCATAATTCTTTTTGAGAACTTTGTGAGCGTGGATTCCGATTATACGTGTTCTGGACGGGTAGCTACGGAATGACACATGACACACTTACGTAATTGAATCAAAATCTTTGCATCTGCATTTGCTTTGAAAAGAGTAGAAAATAATTTGTATGGTGTTTGTTGTTGCAGTATATTCTGATTGGAGCTTTGGGGCTTCTTGTCATAACTTCAAAGGACTAAGACCAAAGCAAAGTAGCGAAGTAGCGAAGTAGCAAAGTTTAGGTATTCAGACAGATTTCCACAAGTATTTTCCTTTCTATATTGAACGCCTAAGTTTTCTGATGTTAGCCATTTAACCTCATTTAGTCTTGGTTTTGTTTACTGTACTCTTCTGCATATCAATGTTTGAGCATTTCTCAGGGAAAACTAGAACTAGATTTGTATCACAAACTTGGCTCGCCTTTTATGCTCGCTATCGATTTGATGAGCTTATTCTTGCAACTTCGAACGCTTGCATTTTGGTTTTTATTAAGGGGTACTTGGTTGGTAGAATTGAAACTAGAACTAGAATGATCCATTCATAACAGTTAATAAGGGCTATGAAAATAATAAAAGGCTCGGAGAGGGGCGAAACCGAGAGAACGTTTTGCTTATGTTACAACTAGAGTGAGAGGACAAGAGAACCAACGAGAGCGAGAGGGGAGAAAAACAACCATCCCACATCGGCATCCCCTTGTCACCATCTAGATTGTGTTCGTGGTGAAGATGCTAGAAATCATGTTGAAGGGAATGCCAAAAATCATGTGGAGGTAATGGTCGATGTCGACATTTGCCTGCGTGACATATGTTAAAATTCAATATCATATATTTCAATAATTATTATTTTTTTATAGCCTTTTGAGTCCCTAAATAAAAGTAAAATTATACAAAATTTTGGTATAAATTATGATTTCAAAATTTGAAAAGGTTTTTTAGTCTTAATTTTCAAATTTGTTTACAAAAATTATCTTAATTAGTTTTTGCATTAAAAGTGACAAAACGAAAATTATTTTCTTCGACATACGTGCGCGAATTGACCCCATAACCTCACGAGAGAGAGAGACCGTAACAAATTGCAGACCTTTCCTACCCGCGGATCCCTTACGGCAGTTCTTCGATTCTCCCATCACCAATCTCAATTCTTTCCACGCCAGTTGCTTCTTTGAATCGCTTCCTTTCCTCTTCTTTTTTAACAAATCATTTTGTTTCCATTAATTTTGGGCTTGTTCAATCTGTTACTGCATCTCTGTTTATGCACGGATTAGTTCTCTAAGTGTTCTTCGAGTTTATTTCAGCGAATTTGAATTCTGGAAGAAATCACTTCTTCATTATTGAATTAGACGCCGCTTCTCGGGTTTTCCAGTTTGTTATTGATGGGTAGTGGCTATTTTCTCAAGAACATGACTTAGATCTTGATTTTGATGGATGTGTATGTTTCTTCTTCTTGAGGAGACGCCTAGACCATGGTCTCTCTGCGACCCATTCGCAGATTCTGCCATGCTCGTACCGTCATTGCATCAACAGAGACTTCTGCAGCTACATTGAATCAAGTTCAGAACTCGAAACCTGTCGAAGAACCTGCCCTTACAAAACTAAAAGCTGAAAGGGACCCCGAAAAGCTGTTCCATCTGTTTAAAGCCAATGCGCACAATCGACTTGTGATTGAGAATCGATTTACATTTGAAGATACTGTGTCTCGACTGGCTGGAGCTCGTCGCTTTGATTACATTGAACATTTACTTGAGCATCAGAAGACACTTCCACAGGGACGCCGTGAAGGATTCATTATAAGAATCATAATGTTATATGGTAAGGCTGAGATGATCAAGCATGCTGTTGATACTTTTTATGATATGCACTTATATGGCTGCCATAGGACTGTGAAATCATTTAATGCTGTTCTTAAGGTCTTGATGAAGACTCGTGATTTAGGAGCCCTTGAGGCATTTTTAAGAGAAACTCCTGAAAAATTCAATATCGAGTTGGATATTATTTCTGTTAACATTGTTGTGAAGGGTTTTTGTGATATGGGTATTTTAAATAGAGCTTATCTTCTCATGTTAGAGATGGAGAAGTTGGGAATAAGACCTGATGTGGTTACATATACTACGTTAATTTCAGGTTTTTACAAGGCCAATCAATGCGAAATTAGTAATGGTCTGTGGAATCTAATGGTTTTGAGGGGTTGTTTGCCCAATCTTGCTTCTTTCAATGTGAGAATTCAATATTTGGTTGACAGGAGACGAGCTTGGGAGGCTAATAAATTGATGAATGTGATGAGGAACATTGGGATTGTACCAGATGAGATTACTTACAATCTGGTAATAAAAGGTTTTTGCAGAGCTGGGTTTCTTGAAATGGCTAAAAGGGTTTATTCTGCTTTGCATGGGAGTGGATATAAACCAAATGTCAAAATTTATCAAACTATGATTCATTATCTGTGCAGAAGTGGGGATTTCAACCTGACATATACAATGTGCAAAGATGCCATGAACAAGAATTGGTTTCCAAACATTGATACACTTCATTCAGTACTAAAAGCCCTCAAGAAGATGGGGCAGCCTGGGAAGGCTCAATTGATACTCACATTGGCTGCCAAAAGGGTACCTCCTTTCACTACTTCTCAGTTGGAAGCTTTGAATACCACACTGGTCAATAGCTGAAAAGACATTTGTAGACTGGTGCTAGATAAAATGGTTTCTCTTGTTCTCAGTGGTTTATTCTACCTCCTCAATAAAGTCTGTCACAAAATGAGGTTCTGAATGGAACAGCCATCATTTACCATGTTCTCTGTGAGTTACTGAGCAAGTCTCACCCTCTCACGCACATTAGACACACATACTTGGGCAACATAAATGCATGTATGGTTTATTCTACCTCCTCAATGAAAGTTTGTTTATTCATACATGTATGTGTGTAATATTTCTCTGCTTTTATGTGGATTATAAATTTGCTGCCCTTATGCCTCTTGAAAGCCATTGCCTGATTGAAGGTTTCTGAATCTTCCTCTGTGTCCAAATCTATCATCTTGTTGTTCGTGTAATGTCTATGGACCGTGGGGAAGGTAGCATGCTGGTGGTGTGTTTTCCCGTTCGATTGATTGTCCCTCATGTCTATGGACTATGGGGAAGGCTCATTCTGTCTGCTCTGTTGGTCCAACAAGGTTTCTTAAGGTGAGAGGCTGTATTTGAGTTTTCAAGCAAGGAACTCGATACCCCACCTCTTGTTCTTCTCTGATTCAATTTATGTTACTTGCAGCCGTTGATGGACCGATCATTGTTGCAAAACTTGGCAAAAGCTCTAGTTGGCATGCATCTCGAGAGGTCGGAGATGATCTCTCGAGTCTCGACCCATATCACCACAGAATTAGACAGAATGCAAGGAGGGAGAGAAAGACATCATCTCAAGTTAAATGGAGCTGAAGAACATACAGAAGCAGTGGCTGTCTGTTCTGTGCCGTGAATGTTTGTTAGATCCTGTATTTTTCACCTGGGATCTTTATTCTTGGAAGAACATGTTTTTGAATCGTGGGCGCCTATGTTTCTCTTGTCATGGATTCTGTTCTTGTCTGAGAACTATCCTGTGTAAAAGGGAAATGTAGATTACAGCATGAGTTTGCCATCTTTTATGATGCAAAAGGTATTCATAAGGGGAAATATTTTTGTATTGAATCTTTCATTGCTGCTCATATTCGATAATAACAAAAATTAATAAAGGTATTCATATGTATTTCTTAGTGTTCATATCTGTTTCATTTGTATTTCTGTTGCAACTTAGGATTGTATTCTCCAGAAAAGATTTTAAAAAGGGTTTTCAAAGCATTTTAGGAATTAGAATTTGCAAGATAGAAGAAATAAGAAGGAAAATTTTAAAAAATTTCAAGAAAAAAAAGGAAGCTTGGAAGAGAAAAGAAGTTAGAAACTGATATAAACTAATATTTTAAGATGTGAAAAAACAAGTTTTGACGCCCAATCTCAAGCCTTAAACCCTCTAAGCTCATAGCCACACTCCCGTCGCCATTGGCTGAGCACTGCGAAATGGAGACAATTCACCGATTCTCCTTTCGTCTCTTACCATTCTCTCTCACCGAAAGGTGTCTGAAGCCTTCTTCAGCCACACCCAGATTTCGAAATCTCATTTGCGGACCCACTTCTTCATCGAATCACATTCCCAAGTTCATTCCGGCCCGGAACTCCTGCAGTTCGTCTTTTTCCCCAATTGCGAAGGCTGGTTGGTTTCTGGGTCTCGGAGACAAAAACAAAACTAGTTTACCGAAGATTGTGAACGCTGGAGACCCAGTTCTGCACGAACCCGCTCGTGAAGTTGATCCGAAGGAAATAGGGTCCGATAAGATTCAGAAGATTATCGACGATATGGTTGTGGCCATGAGGAACGCTCCTGGAGTGGGTCTTGCAGCTACCCAGATTGGAATTCCATTAAGGGTTAGTCAAAATTTCTTGTGGCTCTAATTCTTACTCTGTTTTCCGATTATCTCTTTGCTCTGTGAGATGGAAATGTGAGATTTGGTAGCTGAAATGTTACTGAAAACCTTGGAGTTGGATCCCATATGAAGTATTTTGTCTTACATTTGTTGTAGATAATTGTTTTGGAAGACACGAAAGAATATATCAGTTATGCACCCAAGGAGGAGATCAAAGCACAAGATAGGCGACCTTTTGATCTTCTGGTATGGTTATATATTCATGATAAATCAAATTAATTCTGTATCTGTGTTTTTTACGTGCACCAATTTTCCCTTCACAAATTGTTAGTTCCATTGAGTCAGGTGATCATAAACCCAAAGCTAAAAAGTAAAAGCAACAAGACAGCACTGTTTTTTGAAGGCTGCCTAAGGTAAGGTGCATATTTTCAATTTTCTCCTCTCTTCTCTCAGAAATCCACTTTTGTATGATTATTACTCCCTGCCCGGAAAAGTTATATGCTACTTAAGCTGTTGTGCTGCCTTTTGCTTGTATGTCATATAGCAATGCTTTCGATCTCCTCGACCTTGTTTTCAAACTCTCTTTCAAAATCTCTCTGCCCCGTTTTCTAAAACTTTCTTCTCCAATCGGAGCCAGAGGCTTGAGCATACGTTGCCCGTATGCGACGCTGATACGAATTGGCTTGACTAAGTGAATGCTACACAATCACAAAATCCGCTGCCAAGAAAAGTGCGATTGTGACAAGTGCTCAACGATATTAGGTAGAGTTAGGATTTTAAGGTCATATTTTTGGGAAGTATTAGGGTGAATTGTTGTAAATAGAGAGGGTGGGAATGGATGAAAGGAGAGAACTTTTTAGATGCTTGGGCTTGAGTGAGAGTGGTCAAGAGAGGGGAAGTTCAAGGTACTTGGGTTATCTTGTAGCTTTTATGCAACGGTCCAAGCCTACCGCTAGCCGATATTGTCCTCTTTGGGCTTTTCCTTTCGGACTGCCCCTCAATGTTTTTATAACGCGTCTTCTAGGGAGAGGTTTCTACACCCTTATAAGGAATGCTTCGTTCTTCCTCTCCAACCAACGTGGGATCTTACCATAACTGTGTGACTGACCGCGATACGTAAAAGGCCAAAGTAGACAATATCTACTAGCAGTGGGCTTTAATTTTCAATATCTGTTTGGGTTGTATCATTGTGATCAATTCATTGTTATGCCTTCTTTCTAAATGGTATGCTCTCAAGTTTCAACTTGCTTATTAGTCAATATCATTCTGGTTGATGTGAGTGTATAAAAACTGCAACTTTCTTGCTCTTTTCAAAGCTCTCCCTTTTAACAGATTGTCTCCGGTCAAGGTTGAATCTGAAGTGTATTCTTTACTATCATTGGTGAAACTGGTGTTGTTTTCTCAAGGATTTCTTCATTCTTTTTCCTTGTAGTGTTGATGGATTTAGAGCAGTGGTGGAGCGCCATCTTGACGTCGAGGTAGTCGGTCTTGATCGATATGGAAGTCGTATCAAGGTGGATGCTTCAGGTTGGCAGGCTCGGATTTTACAGCACGAATGTGATCATTTGGAGGGAACTCTTTATGTCGACAAGATGGTGCCTCGAACATTCAGAACAGCTGAAAATTTGACGTTGCCTCTTGCTGAGGGTTGCCCCAAGCTCGGAGTTCGCTAGCTCTGCCGGGATTGGCGTTAGCCCCAAGTTCGTGGATCGATAAATTATGAAACGGAAAAGAGGGAAAGAAGGAGATTGATCTTTCATTTCACTGCTTACACTGCATTCAAGTAAGTTTTGGTTGTGTTGAATTGAATAGTTTGCTCTCTGATTGATCTATGTCTCTGCATTTTGTTGGAAATGGAAGTAAGAGCTTTTCAATAGCTTCTTTCGCTCTCCCTCTCATGGAATAGTTAAGAGATATCACAGGCACTAATTTAACTGCAAATAACATCTGAATTATGGATAATACATAATTCTAGCTTTTCACTACAAGTTCTTCTAATAATCTCTATGACTTACTGTAAGCATTGATGAACATCGTACAAAGTTTGTTTGGTTTAAGGATATAGATCCTTCCGCTTATATAATAGATTTCTTATTCGATATTGTGAGATCTCACATCAGTTGGACGGGAGAGCGAAACATTTCTTATAAGGGTGTCAAAACCTCTCCCTAGCAGACGGTTTTAAATCCGTGAGTGTAACAACCCAAACTCATTGTTAGCAAATATTGTCTGTTGGCTCGTTACGTATTACTGTTAGCCCTCACAGTTTTAAAATACGTGGAAGAGGTTTTCACACCCTTATAGGGAGACTGACGGTGATATATAATAAGCTTAAATGGATAATGTTTGATATAATAGATTTAAATGGACAATATTTGTATTCAATTTGTTTCAAAAACTAAGGCGTTCTGCTCTAAAAATGCCTCAATTTTGGTTATTTTATTTGTTGTTTGGTCCATAACATGAATCAAATTAAAGAATAATGTTATTAAAGTTTAGAATGATGACTTGATATAATAAAGGTGAAAGTTTTGGAGATAATTTAAAGTAACTTGTAAAATTAATATTCTTAGAAATTAAGGTAGGTCAAAAGTCAACTTTAAGCTACCAAACCACTCAAAATTCAACCAAAATCACAAGGGATATATTGACATTAAAATCCTCGAAAAAATAAAAAATTAACATAATTATATTTGAAAGATTAAATCAACTATGTCGGTAACAGAAAGTTATAATAATTTTTGTTCTTAATATACATTAGCAAAGGGGCATAGAGAATAATATTAGATGAAGCTATAAGAGTTAGATGTGACAGCTGAGCTGACATATATTAATATATATACCCCATATCTCTTTGGGATCACCAAAATTACCCTATCAAAACGGAGAACTATTGTAAAAATTGAAGAGATGAGGAGGCGAATTGGAGAATTTTTGGTATGATAATTTATACATAATACATATTTTATATAATTTATACACCAATTACCATTCTAAGATCTAAAATAAGTAACAAAAGCACTTTAAAAAAAAGAAAAAAAGAAAAAAAAAGCACAAGAACCAGTTTTTAAAATTTAAATATATTACCCCACAATACCTCATTTCCAGCTAATTTCTATTTCCGACAAAACTCTCACTCCTCTCACAGACCACGCTCGTCGGAGAATTTCGGAGCTTATCGCGATCTACGCTTACCGGTTTTCGTCCGGCGGCTCTTCTTCGCCGGTTTCCCAAAGGCGCTGCAGAATCCACAGGCAGAGACCTTCGGCGACGGCGGCTCGATCGCCGGAGATACTTTCCCGGTTCGGTACCCACGGCCGCCGTTGGATCGGCTCCTCTCGATCGTCGTATTGATCGGCTCCAGTGCCACCGCCGGCGCAGTCGATTTTGCCTCCGGATTCTCCTCCGATTCTTTCTCTGACGCGGCGGCGGTTTGCTTCAATTCGCCGGATAAAAACCGGTCGTCCCAGACCAGTCCCGATGAGCCTTGTCTTCGAAAAGAAACAGCAGATCTCTGCAAACCCTCCATAGCCAGAAGCTTCTTTTCTCTCTCTCTCTCGAAAACTAAGGGAGAAATTTGCTGTGTGTTTATATTTTTGGTTTTTCCTTTTTGGCCTGCGAGGTTTCTCTATCATAAATAGGAAGAGAGAGAGAGAAATAAAAAATAATAATAATTTAGTTAATATAGAAAGAAAAAGTCACATAATGACGACTTAGTCAACATCCATGTCCATTATCTTCCACTTTTATTTTCCGTTACAAATTAATATTTTATTCACTGTGGATTTGGTACTACAAAACTCATTTAACTTTTTTAATTACAAAATAATTCAAATACCAATTTGATTTTGTTTCCCTATCATTTAGCCTTATTTTCAGTTTATCCTTCTATGATTACTTTAAAACTTTTTACATTTTTTAAAATATTTTCTAAACTAAAAAAATTATAAAATTCATTAGGAAAGTTTAATATAAAAATGTGACATATGAAATGAATGAACGCATATATTAATAAATTAAAATTATCTAGAATATCTAGAACAATCGGTGCAGTTTCCTTTTTTAGAATTAAATAATAGAGTATTGTCAGCCTAAGAAGAATTTCTTGAACTAAGAAAATAAAATATAAATATTTTGACCAGCAGAAAATAAGAGTCTGGGGGTTGGTAGTGCAGCTTAAAAAAGATTATAATAAAAAAAAACGGTGGATTTAATTGAATAAAAGCTTGGGTTAAACTTTCGTGTGATGTATATTATAAGGTTTAGTTAATTAAAATAATTTAGATTAGATTAATTTGTTAGGTTTCATCGTCGACTAGTGCTGACCCATGCGTTTTGACTGTCTTACCCCTGACCATAAGCCGGCCAGCCACCTTCTTTTCTTTTTAATTAATATTTTTCTTAAAAAAATTGGTTGAAAATAAGGTTGGGGAAAGTTATAAAGGATAATAATATCCAATAATTGGAAGAGTGGAGTGGTTATTGAAGGTGTGGGGAGCCTTATTACATAAACGCCCACTATACTTGGTCCCCCATTACATGTGCACCAATTTTTTTTTTTTTTGTCTTAATTTTTCCATTTTCTTCATTGAATTAATTTTTTTTTATCTATTTATTTATTGTAATCTTAAATTTGAAGACAACTTAATGGAATAATAAAGATAGAATAAGTTTGGTTTTCAAAGATGGCAACTCATTTGTGAATTGCGTACTCATGGAAGTCAAAGAGCAATAAAAATTATAGAATTCAATAGGTTTTTTAACACACAATTTTCGTTGTCATTTTCATCCCCCAACATAAAGAAGCAAAGTGGGGACAAAAATCCCAAAATATTTATTATTTTTTGGTCCACAAGGAAAATATAAAAAATTAGTATTATTAGAGGTAAGAAATTTATACAAACATCCCTCGGATTCACAAAAATATTCTAAGATCCCTTGGTTGAAGAAGGAACGAAACATTCCTTATGGTATGGAAACCTCTCCCTACCAGACACGTTTTAAAACTTTGAGAGGAAGCCTAGAAGAAAAAGCCTAAAAAAGACAATACTAGCCGAGAGCTTGGGCTGTTATAAATGATATCAGAGTCAGACACCAAGAAGTATGCTAGTGAGGACGCTGGGTGGTGAATTGTAAGATTATTACTTGTAAGAGTGGAGAAATCTCTCCTACCAGACGCGTTTTAAAACCTTAAGGGAAAGTCTAAAGAGGTGTGCCAGTGAGGACGCTGAGCCTCGTCTCTCAAACAAACGCGTTTTAAAACCTTAAGGGGAAACCTAAAGAGGTGTGAGAGGGAGGACGGTGGCCCTCCAAGAAATGTGAATTGTGAGATTATTCATTATAAGGGTGTAGAAACATCTCCCTAATTTTAAAACGTTAAGGAGAAAGTAGAAGAAAAAACACAAAGAAACAATATCTATTAGTGGTAGACTTGTAGACTTGTGCTGTTACAAATATTATTTGGTTGTGTAAGGTCCAAACCACCATCATCTATTTGCAATTATATATAAATATAATTGTCCCCCTCCCCATCATCATACCATCAACTTTCATCATAATTAGTTTATTTATTTATATTTTTAAAATTAATTTTCATGCATGGGTCAAAATCGTCATCTACTAGCAAATTGTATCAAATTTCATTTTTTTAAATATATATATATATATAACTTAAGTTGGTAGTGATGACGACGAGTACTAGAATGGTGGGGGCAAATGTACACGAAGTTTGGTGAGAAAGTAAGAGAAAGGACAAAGAATTCGTGGTTTTATGCCCTTGAATGTGTAGTTTTGGCCAAATTTATGATACCTCATCTAGCGTGTTACATGCATTATTCACGAGAAAAAGGAGGAGGAAAAAACCAAACCAGATCACGCCATCAACCATGCCGAATAGAAGGACATTGGGAGGGGATTCATTTCCAACTCGCCCCAGTTGGATCTTCTAAATTGTAACTATTCACTTTGTCCTTACTCATTTCAGTTCTTAATTCTCGCCCAAATTTCTTAATCTTCGGCATGTTACTGCGAATTATATGGACACGGTTTCATTCGCAGATTCACATTTCATTGTATGTTATTGTTGTGTATGCATTTATGGCCTTCAACTACTTGCTGGATATTAGGAAGGTGTTCTGTGAATTGATCTACTGTAAACTTTTTGGGAAAATTAGTTAAATGGAATACTAAAGATGGAGAATCTGACCTTCCTTTTCTTCTTTGTTATGACCCAACCTTTAGTAATGAGCTCTAAGTGTTTGATAAAAGTTCTCACCCAGTTTACAGCTACATGAGTGAGGATAGCCTGGACTCTGGAGCTGTGGTGGAGACTTTGATGACTTTGTTATGCCTTGTTATGTATCTCATTTATGGTATGGAGATGTTTCAAGAGGGTGTCCTGTTACCTTCCTTCACATGCCTGATTGTGTTGCTAGACAGCTCAAGGAAGCTTATTTGAAGCCACTTGAAGCTGGGAGTTCATTACGGATAGGAGTTCTTGCAACTAATGCAATTTTAAGTGCTGGATATTATCAGGAGAAACTGCAGAAAGAAGTAGACATCTCTTCATTGTTTTTGAACTTCATAGATCTAGAAGATCTTGTTCCTGAAAGATTATTTGGGAATGATTTTAACACGTCCCCGTTGTAACAGCTTAAGCCTACTGCTAACAAATATTGTTCTCTTTGGGTTTCTCTTTCGGACTTCCTCTCAAGTTTTTTAAAACGAGTCTGCTCTCAAGGTTTTTAAAACGCTTCTGCTGGGGAGAGGTTTCCACATCCTTATAAAGAATGCATCGTTCTCCTCCCCAACCGATGTGGGATCTCACAATCCACCCCCTTCAGAGCCCAACGTCCTCGCTGGCACTCGTTTCCCTCTCCAATCGATGTTGTTCCCCTCTCCAATCGATATGGGATCTCACAATCCACCCTCCTTTGGGGCCTAGTGTCCTTGCTGGCACTCGTTCCTCTCCCCAATCGATATGGGATCTCACAATCCCCACCCTCTTTCGGGGGCTAGCGTCCTTGCTGGCACTCGTTCCTCTTTCCAATCGATGTGAGATCTCACAATCCACCCCCCTTTGGGGCCCAGCGTCTTCGCTGGTATACTGCCCGGTGTCCACCCCCTCGGGGCTCAACGTCCTCGCTGGCACACCGCCCGGTATCTAGCTCTAATACCACACAGTCCAAGCCCACCGCTAGCAGATATTGTCCTCTTTGGGATTCTCTTTCGAGCTTCCCCTCAAGATTTTTAAAATACCTTTACTAGAAAGAGGTTTTCACACCCTTATAATGAATGTTTCGTTCCCTCCCCCAAATGACGTGGACCTCATAGTGGTGCTTCTGGATAAAGCAACTATGGAACATACCGTAATTCCTGCTATTAGGCTTTAAACAGGAATGATATCGAAGAACGGAATTCACTAAGAATTTCACTTCAAGTTCTTATGGTGAGGGCTGTCAACTCTGTCATCCTTGCCTCTGATGATATGCGAGTTCTTTTGCCTCGGGATGCTCCCCTTCTTAAGAAATGCATCAACCCGATAGATGCATTAGCATTAGCAAGGTTCACTATCAATTGGGCACAATCTGCTGAATAAGGTATCTGTACTTAATCTTCCTCCTGTCTACACTTTTCAAGATCTCAATTTGTTGTAAATCCTCAAAACTTTGCACAGAGGTATCAGGAAATATATTGAAATCTACTGCATTGTTTTAAATTGTCGAGTTATCTGAATCTCGTGCTAGATTGCCCCCAAGGGACACAACCTCATTGGCAGAGGTCCCTGAGTAACACCTACCCGAAGTTGCATGTTTGAACCTTCGTGTGAGTTTAATAATAAGAAGAAAAAAGAAAACCCTTCTCGTAAAGAATAGTAAGAAAAACACATCCTTGATGTCTCTCATGTCCTTCCTTGGGGCAGGCGTAGGTGCCCCCAAATTAGTGGGGCTGGTGCCCCGATGCCAGGTAATCAAAAACAATCTTGCACAAGATTAATGCTGGTAGAATTAGAAATGTGGTATGGGATATCCCACGTCGATTGGAAAGAAGAACAAGTACCAGCAAAGACGCTGGGTCTCGAAGAGGGTGAATTGTGAGATCCCACATTGGTTGGGGAGGAGAATGAAGCATTCTTTATAAGGGTGTGTAAACCTTTTTCTAGCAGACGCATTCTAAAAATCTTAAGGGAAAGTCTAAAACAAAAAGTCCAAAAATGACAATATGTGCTAGCGGTAGCTTGGACCGTTACACGGTAGTTTTTAATTGTTTACAAGTTTGTTGTGACATAGAAATGTATAGTTGTTCACTTCATCCTCTCGGCCCCCCACTAGAACCACTTGGAATTCTCATAGACTGAGATTGAGATAAGATGCAACAATGACTATAATACTAGAACTGCGAAATTATGGTCATCTCTGAATTTTGTTCCGAGTTTATATGCATTTAATCTATCTCATAATCTTAAATTATTCATATGACATCCTTGTGTTGCAACATACTCTCTAATGCATGACTTTTTGCCTCCAAATACTCCTTGCGGCCTTGTTGAATCATTGAACAGGTTTAGTTCACTCTCTGAATTGCTATGATAAACATCTTAGCCCGATATGTTATGTTCGGAGTGTCATGATCTTGCTTGTTGAAACTTGATTACTAGAATTGTAATCTTATTTCAAGATTAACAAAACAAATCATTTTTGCTTGGTTTTGAGATCTAGGGATTCAAATAGAACAACAACTATGATTCATCTTAAAGTTCAATATGATTATAATAATTTTTTTCTTCACGAAGAAGCCTACATTGTGTAATTGATCCCTTGTGTGATATGATCATCTTGCCATTTCTTCTGGGAGTGAAGATTATTTCCATTTGCATTTGCATCATCCATCTTGCCATTTTGTAACTAATTTTAGTGTCATCATCCACTTGCATCTTGTGTTGAAGATTGTTGGGAGAGGAATTCCACATTAGCTAATTAAGAGGTTGATCATGGGTTTTATAGGTAAGGAATGCATCTCATTGGTATGAAGTTTTTTGGGAAAACCAAAATCAAAGTTATGCTCAAAGTGGACAACATCGTACTATTGTAGAGGTACGTGATTCTTAACATCTTGTTGGTTAGTTACAAAATGAATAGGTTAGTTAGATATAGTATGACTAATTATTTAAATACCAATTTCTTAAAATTTATTTATAATTAAAATTGGGATTTAAATACATCACCTAGTTCATTTTGTTTCTTAATTTCATCAATAATGGTCGAGTGCTTGAAACATGCAGTCTCATGATTAGTGTATGCCTAGAATAATGAATCAAAATGAACCTATCTGCCCCAAAAGTAAAGTAAAAAAAAAACAAATTAAAAAGCGGAACTTTATATAAAGTAGGTAGCTTAATTAGTTGGACAAATTATTACAAAATTAGATGTATGAGTACTTTAGTTAAATATGGACATTTTGTTGTTGAAATTAAGTATTTTTTTTTAATATCTATTTAATTTTGTGGTTAGGTTTTAAAATTCATAGTATATATTTAATTTTTGGTGACTCCAAGAAAGTTTTAGCTTTTTCTTTTTTTCTTTTCGTTGCAGAATAGAATAATTATTATGAGAAATTCATTATTATTATTATTATTATTATTTGGTTTTAATTAGATTTATACGAAATTAGTTAATTATTAAGAGATATCACAGCAACAGAGAAAAAACATTGATTTTTGGAGAATATCTCAATATTTCATCACTGAAATAACAGCATCCAGAAAAGAAAAAGTTACAAAAAATAATAATAATAATAATAAAACTAAAAGAAACTAAAAGAAAGAAGAAGAAGGCTAGTGCTGGCTATGAAGTCTCTTTGAAATTTGCTTAATTGGAAGCATACCTGCAAATAAATAAATAAATAAGTAAATAACATCAAATTTTCAATTTTGTAAAACTATTTATTTTAACGAACGTACCCAAAACTTGATGGAGGAGGACGTTGGCTTTGTTAGTACGAGTCTTTTGGAGCACTGCATCTAAAGCATTCCATCCTGCTCGCAAAGTTATGTTCATTGCATCCCGACCTGTATTTTTACATTTTATTACTTTTTTTTTTTAAACAAATAAATTGGCTTGATTTCATATTTCATCTTTTTTTAATAAAAACAATTAAGTTCATAAGAAAATATTAAATCCTTCCTTGTTAAGGTGAAAAAAAAAAAAAAAAAAAAAAAATAGACGTGAGAATTGAAAGGCACAACAGTTAGGGGTACCTGGCGCAAATCCAGTCACCAGATTTCCAAGCGGAGGCACCAGTACGGGCGGCGGCGGCGGCGGCGGCGGCTGCGGGATTGGCAAAACCAAAAGGGGATAGGCCTCTAGAGCGCGACATATCGAAGTCGAAGCCTCCTGCTGCAGCCGACATGTCGTCTTTGAACGCCCCACATTTGAAGCAGCTCGACCTGCTTGCGAAGTTGTGGGCTCCACAGTTCCCGATGCTGCAGTACCAGTCGCCGGGCCTGACATCGGAGCCGCTGTATCCGAATCCAGACCCGCCTCTTCCGCCGCCGTTCAACAGAGCTCCGAAGTCACATCCGCCGCCGCCGCCGGACTTGGGGTCCCCGCAGCGCTGGCACACGTCCCTCCTCTGGAAGTTGAGGTGCTGGCATGACCTGCAGTTCCAGTCTCCCGGTCTGCTCATCTTCTCTTCTCTTGGCTCTGCAGATTAGATTATAAGTGTCAACACAAATTTTATGAATTTATGAATTACATTACTCTTAGACTTCGGTTTATAAATCTTTAAATTGAATAGAGAGCGGGAAAAGGTGGAAGAATGGAAGAATGGAAGAAGAAGAAGAAACCTTAAGTGAAAGGGGAATGGTTTTGGGTTAAAAGAGAAAGAAAGAAGAATGGGTATGGAATAGGTAAAGAAGGGAAGGGGCGTTTTTATACACACCCAACCCAACTTCTACTTTTTTTTCTTTTCTTTTTTGTATTAAAAGAAACTATTTTTTGTTTTTTTTGTTTTTTTTATAGAATATTTTGCAATTATTTACGTAATTTAGGACAATGTTCAAACTTTTTAAAATATTCAAAATTATTATTCCTAAATCATACAAGATTCCTCTCTTTTTCTTTTTCAGAAAGAAAAAAAAACAAAATCCATAAAAAGCCACAAAAAGGATCTTTTTTTTTCTTTCCCCTTCTTATTCAATACATATATATATTCATAAATAAATACATAATAGTAAATGAAAGTGACTCAAATTCTTGTTTATATATATATATTATTTTGGATTCCTTAATTGATAAGGATTAATAAGAAATAGAGAAAAGTGTTATTCAAAAGAGGAAAAAAGTAGAGGGAATTTAATTAAAATTCAAAAAAAGAAAAAAAGAAAAAAAGAAAGGCAAAAATGTGAGTTTCAATAAAGGTTGAGTTGGAATAACAAAGTCTTGGAGGTTTCATTTTGACCATCTTTTTTTCTTTCCTTTTCTTTTCCACTTTTCTTTTTCTTTTCTCTCTTACAATCAAAAAAATATTTCAAATTTATCAATCATACAACAAAATTAAAAAAAAATATTGAAAAATATTCTCTCCCGAGTCAAACTCATCCGATTCTTCTCTATTTTTCAACAAATTATTTATCCACAATATATCTCATTCTAATCATCACGGGATACAAAAAGTAAAATATTTTTTCAATTTTCTCTCCCACGTCCAACAGTGTAAAACTATCCGCCACACATTCTATAAGCTTTCTCGAATAGTTTCTCGGCACCACCAAATATCTCTATTTCTCTCTCCAAAAGAAGAGATGGGAGAGAAGTGGCATCCATTCTCTTGGGGAAGGGTAAAGGAAAAAGAGGGGGGGGGGGGGGGGGGGGGGGAGAGAGAGAGAGCGAACTATAAAGAAGAGACAGAGAAAAAAGGAAAGTGGGGCTGATTCGATTCTCCTTGGGAATCACTTCCATGCATGACCACGACCAACTCAATGTATAACTTGTTCGGTCTCTAAATCTGTCTAAAACTTATTCAACCAGACCGCTACTTTACTATCCGTTAAAGCTATCGTAAAAAAAACTCGACATATATAATTTTCTTATAAACAAACCTTTGTATATAGCTACGAACGAACTGGGAGAGTGATAGAAGAGCAAGTTCTACTACTTGATCTCTTGGAATCTCACCACTTTTTTGAAAGGAATGACAGTAAAATTTTCAATCTTTTCTTTCCTCTTTAGTTTTCTTGTTAAAGTTTTTCCCTTATTTCTTTTACTTTACAGTTGTGTTCATATTTCTCTCACATGGGTAATCATGGAAAAACACTTCCTTCTTTTCTAACATTAATGTTCAAAAAAGTGAGTGTTGATTGTGATGGATATTAATCCCTATTCTTCACAATTATAGCAAAAAAAAGAGCAATAATTTTAATGTAAAACGACGAATTTTTATTTAATTTTGATCGAGACTACCATTAACGACAATATTGATGTAACACGACCATTAAAGAAATGCAATCAAAATAACAATATTAATCAACATTCCAAACAAAAAAAACCCCACATAAATTGGGTTACTCCTAAGGATGCTCAGTGGATTCAACATCAAGAAGGTGAAGTTTTGGTAGCTAATAATGAATGCCATTTGACCCTTCTTCTATACTTTGGATTGTTTTTATGCACAAAAAAAACCCCAAACTAGCTATAATACAGACTTACAGAAATTGGGAAAACAAGTTACCGGCAAAAGATTCATCACAACCCCTTTCTACTTCGGTGAACAGAGCTTCCTGTGGTTCGCGCACCGACTGATGCAGTTGAAGCATACGAGTCCCTGTGTGTTGTCGAAGCGCTTGCTCGAGATCCATGAGTAACTTGGTGAGGTGATCCTGGGACTGACTCGTTTGATTTTACAGCCTCAACTTCCAGATTCCTGGCTTCCTCAGCCAGCAATGCTAACTGTGTTAAGGTGAAATTTATCAACCTCTAAAATCATATTGGAACTATCTAACAATCTAACACCCTTTTGCTATATAATGATTAATGGTTTGAATTCATCAGAGCAAAGGGATCATCAACAACTTATGTGCAGAAAATGTCCCATTTGAGTCGATTCATACCCGAATTTCGTTCTCTTTTAGACGGTCCTGGAGCGCAGTTATGGCAGGACTAAGACTGCAAGCAATGAAAATGTCACTAAGAACAAGTTCAATCAAATGCATTTGAGCACAAATGAATGGTTGAAGGCTAACCAATATTCAATTAACTTGCACATTGAAGCCTGATATGTTGATGTGTGATGTATGAACGTCAGCGGATGCGCTTTCCCATCCCTACAAGAAACAAAAGCAATGATCAGAGCCAATAGCAAATGGGTTATGAAACCATTGATTGATTCATGAAAGAAATAATAATTTCATTACTTCATATTATTTAAGATGGCTTGGTTATAAGCTGATCTCTCCTCTTCAAACAGAACATACTGTAAATCTGTAAAAGACATTAATGGTGAATCAAGCTTTATGAGGGAAGCACTCGGCATAACATGCAGAGGAATCTCTTTCCTTGAGAATTCAGCAGCACTGGCAGCAAGAGAAAACAAATTCACAATCAGGAGCGGTAAAGCCCAAGTTCGTCAGCTCGAGAAGAAAATGATGATAATGAATGTTCTTCAAGGAAGAACAAAATAACAAGATACTGCCACATCTGACTCCCTATAATGCAGCAATACAAGTTAACTAAGTCGTGAGTAACGCAGTTTGAACCAATTAGAAGATAAAGCAATTCGTAGATAACTGTATGACAATTGGGGATAACGCCAAGAAATCTGCATTTCATGCGTACCTCATTTCGATATTTGAACGGTGCATTGCTTCTTGCATACTTTCAGTCAAGTCCATTGGATCAATATCAGTAGTCCCACTGTTTGTATTGCTAGTAAGATAGCTACCCCCCATTTTTTCTTTTCCTTGGTAGTTGGTGTCAGCATTAGCAAAGAAATAGCCCAACTCTGAAGATCGTCCAGAACCCTGTAAACCATGTCGAACGAGCCATACACATCAATAAGGATGAAATATTTAATGCACTGCACTTGCAAATGTTAACAAAAGTGAACTCCCGGAACTGGATTATTAGATAAAATCCAAGGAGCACATGCTTAGATATTTCCTTTGATGACAAACAGTTAACAATAGATTATCCTGAGCTAAGTGACTTTAATTAATTCATGGGATGGCACTGAAACATTAGGCGAAATGTCACATTAGATGGTGAAATCATCCCATTTTTTTCATAGATAATAAACCAAATGGATATTTGGAGACTCAAATCTTGGATCAAAAGATTCCCAGATACAACTGCATAACATACTAGGTAGTTTGTAGACTACCCCGAAGGAGTTAAATATTATCTACAGAACTTGATAGGCTATGTTATTAGCAACAACATCATATCAGATGAATAAACCAGAAGTTTTCACCAAACATGTTTACGACAATGATTTTCCCGACTGACATGAAAATGAATGGATAGTGATTGATGGAAGATGTACAACGACAGAGGGCAATAAAAAATTGTGAGATCCCACGTTGGTTGGAGAGAGGAACAAAGCATTCCTTATAAGGGTATAAAAACCTCTCCCTACCAGACAGGTTTTAAAACCTTGAGGGGAAGTCCGAAAGGGAAATACCAAATAGGACAATATCTGCTAGCGTTGGGCTGTTACAAAAATAGTAGGACATGCAGCTTTACCCACCAGTCAGAGCAGAAGAAAAGATAGAAAGGGTGAATTCAACCCATTAAAGTACCTGAATTTGATCCTCAAAAGTGGCGAGCTATTATTTTTCTGCATAAGTTTTATTCATTTAAACCAATGCAGAACTCATCAAGTATCAATCAATTAAAAAATTTCGGAATATCTTAAGAGTCAACATGTTTCCCCATAAATAAACAGTCTAACTTAAACATCATGCTTGCCTGAAAATTGACACTTAAGCAAAACCTTCTGCTAATCATTCAACTTAAGCTGGTCATATGAATGTTAAAATCCAGATTTAGGTGTCTTTGTAATGCACCTATGTTGTATGTCTACCTTCATAGCTCCAGCAACCATTGAATCGCCAGTGTCTTGTTCGGGACTCTCCCCTGGTCCGCCCACTTTTGCTGATAAAGTATCAGAGGAACTCAAAGAAGATTCAACATCAATCACTGAATTTCGATACACAGGAGATAAGGAAATAGGTCTTGAGAGGTGATTATGTTTTCCATCAGAGGACTGGAAAGCAATAACTTGAATTCTTCCAACCTGAAATTATCCAACTACGTTTAGCAAACATGCAAAGAGATAACTGTTCATAGTAAATAAAACTACTCAAACCTTGTTTGCATCTTCACTAAAGCAGGAAACTATCAGCCCAATAAACCCAGAATCAAGGAGCTGATATGTCCCTTGAGTTCGCACATCTGCAGAAAGTACAATTTACAAGATTGAAGAGTTATTTTTCTTTAATTGAAAAGTGCCAAAAAATGAGAAATTTTTTTTTCCAATAGCTAATATTGCAGCAAAGACATAATGTGCAAGTTTTAGGGAGATGAAACTAGACTTTGACATGAAAGGTCGGCTATCATCCCAAACAACGTAAGGATATCCATCACAGCTTTTCTTTTGCAGAATAATACTTAGCTAAATAAGCCAACTCTTTGAACTCTTTGTTAAAAAAATAAGATATAAAACCAGCCAAGAGCCAGCCCGTGGAAATTTTAGTCCTCACGAGGAATACAAAGAGGAAAAAGAGCTGCGCTAATGAAATTTCCTGAGACCTAGATTCTTTTTACTATTATACAACCATTAGAACATGAAAAAAATTCATAATAAAATTTTGAGCTTTTTATTTGAAGCATCTTGACAAGTGACACCAAACGAAAACCATGTGTAAAGGTTTTTTTTTTTTTAATAACAAATTATATGAAACAAAGGCCTTTCATTGGAAAATGTAAAGGAAAAGGCTAGAAATCTAGGATCTCCAAGTAAGACTTGGTCCCTGATCATCAATAGAACATTCTCACTCAAAGGGTGATATAATGTGGTACATCAAGATGGAAGGGAGACTTGATCGCCAGCTGAAACATTACGAAAGGAGAACAAGATGGAAACCAATTCATCGATGAGCAAAGCCTTTTAAAGCCTTTTACACTTGGTGTTATTACACTTCAAGAGCAAGATGGGTCACAATTGGACACCATAGACATGTCAATACTAACCAACATGAGAAGGAAGCACTGTTATATGAGGATGTGAATGGTACCATCCAATAACTCTTGTTGTTCTCCCAGTCATTGTTGTCATTCTGTTCTATAAAATTAAGTATATAACAATATAGAATAAAAGAAAATAGTTTCATAAGGTTTAATTACTAGTGACAGAATCAAAAGAATCCTCGAGTATTTGAATAGTTAACCTCATTACGATAAACTACTTCATAAAGGTAGCACCTTTAAGTTGAACTCTTGAGTAAATCTTTTCATTTGTCAATATTTTCGATCAGTGGCACAATAATTAATTTAAATGATAGAGTAGAAAAAATATGAACAAAAAGGACGTATCAGCATGAACTGAGATAAATAGGACAAAGTCTAGAAGAATTTCATAATGATAAAAGGAGCAAAGGATATATCAGCCTGGGCAGATGCAGCAGCCAATTGTTCAGGATGAGTCTCCACACGGTCCTTCCTTCTGTCAGACCGTGTCTGAGGCGATGCTCCCCAAATTAGTGCAGTAACACTTCCATTTTTTGAATGCTGCAAATTTTCATTGTCAGAACAGAACACATGACAGAATTAACAAATAATTTTGTAAGAATGCAAATACAGGACCCGATAGAAAGGGCATGAAAGAGCTTAAAGCTTAGAGAATCAACCATGAAACAACTATTCAAACTCCAGAGATGAATTTTAAAATTAATATCCATAATTCTGATAGACCATCTAACAAGAGCTATAAAAGAGAAACAGAACAATGCTTAATTTAACAAATTCACACGAACTCTTGTAAAAAGCAAACCAAGTTCATTTCTAACAGACATCATTTGGAATCAAAGCTCCTGCATAGAAAACAATAAATACCACTTCTCACTGTAAATTTTACAAAATGATCACGGAATCATTAAACTAAGCCAACGAAGCACAATAATCTTACCTCCAATATAGAGAGGATTCAAACCACAACAACCCCATTTTCCAAAACAACAGGAAAGGCCAATTTAACCTTCGTTTCAAAATAGACATTCAATAAGCAGCAAGCCAACAAGTATACACCCAAAACCACAAATTAAAGCAAGACCCACATCAGATTACGCAAAATAAACGAGAATGAGCTGAAACAAAGTCGAAGAACCATCAAACGGGGGGTAGTAAATTGCAGAGCGGAAATCTAGGGAGTGACCTCAATATCGCCAAGAAGAAGCCCCATGATTTCTTCAGTCTCGGTGGACAATGCATGAGTGAGACAAGTAAACCAAACGTCTTCGGACATCTTCACGGCCGTCAGAGACATCTTTCGATCGCCGTTTTCTATCCGAATTCGGAAACTTCAATTCTCCGGGTCGAGAATGAATGAAGGAAAAGGAGAGAAAGAGAGAGAGATTCCGAAGGATCTTCGAGCTTTCAACTTTCAAGCGAGACTCACTGGCCGGTGTTTCGAAGGACCTTCAGCACCGGATCGCAAGACTCTTTGGAGCAGCAATACAGTACGGTCGTGCGTACGGTTTGATAGCTGATCGATGACCATGTGATTCGGCCACGTCTTTTTTTATATAAATTTATTTAAAAATATATATAAATTGTTGCATTTTATGCAAAACGATAATATTTCTAGAAAATCTTTAAAATAAAAAATATTAATAAATTATAAAAAAAATGATACCTTTTAAATAACTAAAAATATTTGTAATATATTTTGTTGCTATTTGTTGAATTGTACAAAAAAGAGTTGGACCTAACTATCATTTATCAAAAAGATTTTATTATTATTATTATTTAAAAGTTTATACAAAAAAAATGTAATTACTAAAATAGATGGAAAAAATGTCGTCAAAAGGACTGAGTAATTAACTGTCTTTACTCGATTGGTTAGCTAAAAGCTGCTACAGTAATCAGATAGGCCGAGATGCACCGGATAATTACTAAGAAATGAAAAAATAGGTATGCAACCAAGACCCGCCCGCTTGGCCCCAGCTGCCCATCGCCACCTTCTGGTATTTCTCTCTTCTCCCCCGTTCCCGGCAAAAATCTTCGTCGACGGTAAGTTTTTTGGGCTCACAGCGACGTATTGGTCTAATTATATCTTATCTCTTTTACTCTGTCGATTTCTGCATTTCTTGAGCAACAGCGCTGTATTGATTCCACTGTATCTGATTTCTAGTGGTATTATGTTGTAGTATTATAGATTTCTATGGTTTTTTGGACGATCTGCGACACCACACTAGCCGTTTATAATCTAATATTGCATGAAATTAATTCATGTTCATATTTATTACTTAGGTGTTAGAAAAATTGTAGTCTCTAAATTTGTCTTTCTCAATGAGGTTACTGTCTGATTGTAATTCTTCTATCTGATGTTGTGAAGTCCAAAATTTTTTGTTTTTCTCAGGGAATTTGGTTTTGATTTTTTAGTTTGTTATTGTACCTTGATATATATTACTATTTGTTTGCATTTGTTCAAAACTGTACTCCAATTTGCTGACTCCTGAGTTTGTTGTTTACATCAGATAATATACTTGGGAGTTTCTCGTACGATTTAGTGTTGTAATTGGAACCATGGCGAAGGCGTTATCAAACTTGCTCTTCAAGGGCTTGGCTGGTCTGCCAGCTACTCGCACTAGCAGAATTGTACGGTTTAAACAAATCATACTATCATAATTTAGTCTCTAATTTCTTTTGTCTTGTTTCATTGATTTTAGTTTTTTTTCTTGTTCAGTTGATTGTAGGTGTGACTTTGTGGAGATTTTTTTATTCTTATGCCATCTGAAAATCATGGAACTATGTTCAAGTTTCCCTTTCTTCCCTTTATCTCACATAACTATCCTGAGGTTTAAAACTTTGAAGTTGGAGTCTGCGGGGTATCTATTTTTGGAGTTTTTAGAGGAATGCTTAAATTAAATATAATGTCTCAGTAGTTTGATAGTGTAAATTTTCTATTCTATTACTCTTGATCACAACTTCCATTTGATCACATTTCACCGGATTCAAAATGTTGTTTTCTTTATTTTGGCCACATTAGTTATTAGTTTTGTCTTTGAAATTAAAGCTTCATAATATCCCATGTGAGATGTTTTCTTCACCCAAGTAATTGTTACGTTTGCTTAAATTTGAAGCATAATAAATTTTGTAATAGACTCCGCTGAATGCTGCCTAGTGTGAAATTACATGGTAGTGATGACATACAAACCATCAAAGTTGACTGCAACTCTTGTACTATGGAACGTTATAATGTGGTGCCTCACTTTGAACTGTTGATAGGTACCCGGGTTTTATTACCAATCTGGAATGGCATACGCAACGACTGTTCCTAATGATCCTGATACCCACGAAGATTTCAAACCTACTAATAAACTTGAGAGTTCTGTCCTTTCTTTGGGAGATGTTGTTGAACAGGTATGTATGCATGCTTTTATGATAGAACTTGTAACATTTGTCTAGGAAGCATACCTTGATGCATCTAATATTTGTGGTAGCAGAAAAACTATGTGCGTTCTTTCTTTTGATAAGAGAAAATTTTATTTAGATACACAAAAGAGGAAAGATACAAAAAGATCTTCCAGATAGTGCAAAAAGTAGAAAATTTATACGCTTTGTGATTTGAGAAGGATGTGAGGAGTTTAAGAACCAGCACTATTGGTTTAAAAATACAGACATATTACTTGTGCTTTGAATTTAATTTTCAAATGGCTTAGTTTTAAAAGTCGGTGTAAGGCCTCTAATTCTTCAACATAATGACTTGCTAATATTTATACTTCCATGAGTTTGTATGTTATATATTGGCGTCATCTTTCTATCTTGTTACTAGGATGTCCAGCAAAATCCTGTGATGATTTACATGAAAGGGGTGCCGGATGTTCCTCAATGTGGATTTAGCGCCCTTGCAGTTAAAGTGTTGAAGTTATATGGTAAGTGTTCATTGTGTGTGTGTGTTTTAATGATTCTGTTCTCTTTTGGTCAAGCTTATTGAGAAATGTTCCGATTAATGTGGTCTTCAGTTTTACATGAGTTTTGTTCGGTATATGGTCTCAATACTTCTAAATCCTATCTTTTACATGAGTTTATGAGTTTTGTTATTGTTGTGAGATCTCACATTGATTGGAGAGAAGAACGAGAGCTAGCGAGGACGCTAGGCCCCGAAGGGCGGTGGATTGTGAGATCCCACGTCGGTTGGAGAGGGGAACGAAACATTCTTTATAGGGGTGTGGAAATCTCTCCTTAGCATACGCATTTTAAAAATCTTGAGGGGAAACCCGAAAGAGAAAGCCCAAATAAGACAATATTTGCTAGCGGTAGACTTGGACTTTCAAATCATTGTTGCAATGAGAATCTATATTGAATTTTCAAATCATACTGATACATGTTAGTACTGTGTCAATCGCAGGATATAAATCCTTGCACCACCTTCCCATTGCATGTCATCTTTCTCCAAAATTCTCATGTGTTCAAGTTTGCAGATGTTCCTTTGAGTGCAAGAAGTATCTTGGAAGACGCCGAGCTTAAAAATGCTGTGAAATCCTTCAGGTATGCATACCTTAGTATAATATTACGGCGAATATAAGCTAATGATATTGTTGACTGCCGTTGTAATATAAGAAAATGTTTCACGCAGCAACTGGCCAACATTTCCACAGATTTTCATAAAAGGAGAGTTTATTGGAGGATCAGATATCATACTCAGTATGCATCAGGTTCGACCGATCTCTTATAAGTTCCCAACGTACACACTACTCGGTTCACTTCTCAGATCGTACCGAGATTTTTCAGTTTATGATCAGATTTTGTTACATTTAGAAAATATGCCCCCTTTTGTCATTGCCTTGACATTGTTATGTTGTTTGTCATGTGTAGTCTGGAGAATTGAAGGAGAAGCTCAAAGATATTGCAAACAACCAGAAGACTGAATAAGATATCAGTCATCAAGTATGAAGGAGATCTGGTTTAACCGATTTTGTTTCGTTTTTCTTAAAACTCAATACCATATACAGGCTTCGATCCAACAAATCCTGTGAAATTAGAAACTCAAACATCCATTACATTTGGTATTCATTCTTAAATTTACTATCTGCATCCTCTGAAAAGAAAAATATAAAGAACTTATGCAAATTAAAAATAACTCCTAACGTACAAACAAAACCAACCCAATATGAAGCATCTGACTGATGCATGCTGTTCCCAGCAACACATCAGAAAGATTTGATAAAAAAAATTTTTTTGGCTATGACACCTGTGAAAGACAAGAATCCGCCATGACATTAACTTGTCCCTTTGTTGGTACTGGTCGAGCAAAGATACCGAAGTAAGTACTCATTCGACGAACACATATCAGCCAAATCCTGATGCGTTCTGGTGATGGCCATCTGCAAGGATTTTAAGGCAGGAAGAAGGTTTCTAGAATTTTGTTGAATGTAGTTCCCATGAATTTTGCAGAGTTCCTGAGACAAAAAAATGATGAGTTGAAATCATTTCCACAACTAAAGCTCCAAGACAATATCTCGATCAAAATTGAAACTCAAACTACCTGACACCACCGTAGAACGAACTCCAAATGCGGGCAACTTTCCAGAAGTTCCGCTAATGCCTCGACCAACCTCTGCAAATATCTATGTGGGATGGATTGGATTAGTTTTGCTATATCCACAACATTCACCGAGAAAATGCATTTCTTTATTAAATCATCCTCATTTAATCGTAAGCTAAGAATCAAAGCCCTGCTCGGTTGATCTTCATCAAGTGCAGCATTGATCGCCTACAAAAATATATATTTAGAATATCGATGTTAGAAAGGGTAAATGGTTAAAGACAACATTCCCAACTTCTAAGATTAGTCGTAGTTCTGTATTTGTCTTATCGTAAAATATTTTTTTCCTTGGAGGCAATGACTTATGCGTGTATGGCTGTACAATAACTACATTCATTACCTCAGGTGTGACGTCGATATCGAGATCGGTTGGATCAAAGATAAAAGATTCGTCAATTGAATAAACAAGAACTCCCTCGGTTGTTGAGGCCGCAAAATTTCGACCAGTAGGTGCAATTCTCAAGCATTTTGTTCTTACAATTTGTCGCCCACGATTGAGCATCGACCCAGGTAAATCATGGCCTAATTTCTCCCGTGTTTGTTGGTCAACTCCTTCTTCTACATCACTGTCATCATCATCAATCAAATCTATGGGCCCAGCCTCAGTCATATTCTTTGAATTTAGAACATCAAGAACTCCATCTAAAGAGATATTGTGGGTTATTTGAAACCTGCGCAGCAATACCTGAGCAAGCACAACATGATACAACGAGAAAAATGTGAGGGAAAAGACAAATGGGAGACGAGCATAAAATGTAGAAGTAACAAATTTTAATCTAAATTCTTTCAACATAAAACATGAATCAACAAGCAAGCCAACCTACTATATTTTTAATACAACAAAAATTTGAGAGCCCAAACCTAATCAAGGAATTGAAATTTTAAATCATCTTGCACCTCAGAGGGAACATGCATAGTTTTACCTTTTAACTTTTGTGGTGTAATGAAAAATTCCAATTAAACAAACACATAATGTATTATGTTCATAACTGATAAGAACAGATACTACACATGCTTCTTAGCCAAAAGGCCAAGAAAGGTATATTTGCATTAAAGCCTTGAACTAGTTAAATGATTGTATAGTTGATATCAAAATAAGTGATTTAGCCTAATGAAAGACATGTACTCAGAGACCACGAATAAAAGTAAAAGCATACAAACTGACCTGATCAGCAATGTCATACATACAGATGAATTTACTACATCCTCCAGCTAATATATAACTCCCATCAGCAGAATAACATAACGTTGTGAAGCACTTCCCTGAACTTGAAGTAGCTGCAGATCTTCTATCAGTCATTAAACGTCCTCCCGCTATGTCCCTACGCCCCTCAATTGTATACATCAATATACCATCAATCGGATCCCAAAAATGGATCTGACCATCTAATGTACTGCTGGCCAACTGCCTTCCATCTGGACGATAAACCACTGTAAGGACATCATGCATATGATTGAACGTTTCAACAGCCCCTTTTCCTTCAAAAACATCCCACAAGCGGACAGTTTTATCCCATGATGAGGAAGCTAAGACTGCCTACATTGAGTCATACAGAGTGATTAGCATTAGGAAAAAGGATAAGCAATAAGCCTCTCATCTTTATGGTTATTAATGACATAAAAAGATGGGGAACAAGATGAGCACAATCAGAGCAATTTGAGGGAGAAAAAATCCAGCATGAAAAAGGCATCATGTACAATGGTATTTTAGAATAAGAAATTAAAAATGTAAATGGATGCGTTCATAACTCACATTTGTGGGAGAAAACATCAATCCATGAACAGGACCTTCATGCCCACTAAGGATATCCAACAAACGGCCAGTCTTCATCGACCAAACAAAAATCTACAGAGTACATGAACTATGAGGCAGGAAAAGCTAGAAGGGAGTATATATATATTCCAAGAAAGGTCACGAGGATACCTCAAATGAATCTAATGTTCCAGCACAAACAACTTCACCACTTTGATCTACTGCCAGTGAAACAAATTGCCGGGAATTGGGGGAAGTAAAAGTTCTAAAATTTCGATAGCGAAACAGATCCCATGCCCGAACAGTGCCATCAAGAGATGCACTCAACAGACAATGGTTATTTGCCAAGAAATGGAGAGCAGTAATGGCATTTGAATGCTCGGAGAACGTAACAAAGCAGAAGCCTGATTGAACCGTCCACACCTACACCAAACAAGTAACATCAGCCAGTTAATCCATCAACAAGAAACTACTAAAAGAAACTCAAACAAGTTTGGCACCATACAGCCTAACCAATGATGGAAAATTAGAATTATATAAGGGGGAATAAAGTCATATGTCACAGGACTACATAGTTGATGAACACAAGTAATGCAATCACTTTACTACGGATCATGCTAGTTAAGTTTGGAAAAAAGAATACACCTTTAACATATTAAGTTACCTTGACTTTATTATCATCAGCTCCCGTTGCCAACAGTTGTGAATCCGGTGAATAAGCAAGACAATTAACATCAAAGTAATGTCCCTGCTGTTTCAATATGTAGCTCTCCGACCGCCATTCCCACACTAGTAACTGACCAAGTTTGGCACACCCAAATGACAACCAGTTGCCATGCTGATTGAAAATGGCTGTGGTAATTTTCTCTCTTGATATCGACAACATGTGCAAGCACACAAAATCCGGCATCTGATACAGCCCAAACGTGCCATTAGAGAATCCCACAACCACCATATCAAGGTACCTATGATAATCACACGCAGTCACCTTTGCCGGAGCCTGAGAAAAACAATCCTTCCTCACTAACTCCCATTTTTCTCTGAGCAAGTATTCAGCTTCATCATCCGCTTTACCATCACCAAAATTCTTCCTCTTTTTTACACTAACATCCCCACCACTCTCCACATTTCCTTCACTGTCCCTACTAGGAGTACCCGGTGAGGCCGGTTCCGAATTATCCACTTCCATCTCATCCAAATTATTTTCTGTAATGCCCCAACTAAAGATATAACAGTCACGCGTAATTGTATAAGCTTTTACTACCTTATTGGTTTTCTTATTAGTCCCAAAAAACGAACCTACAATTGAGTCTCTATGACCCAAAAACAAGTGTGGTTTGTACTTGTTCCCACTTATTTTCTTCACAAAAAGCAACCTAACAGTCAAATCCTTCGACCCAGCAAGCAAGTAATTTCCGTCCGGACTCCAGTCCAACGCTGTAATTTTATCATTACAATCAGCAAAAGTCCGTACCAGTTCAAAAGGAAAGAACTCTTTCTTGAACCCAGGTGAGCGCCAAACTTGGACCAACTTCCCAGTGCCAACAGCAATAAATGCACCATCAGGGCTGAACTTTACGACACTGACGGGCTTCTTGAAGAACATACGGTGAAGCACAACTCGGCGTCGGAGATTGATGAAGAGACAACGATTCTTCTCGTCGACGGTGAATAAGAACGCCCCATCGGGAGAGACGGCGATTCGACAAATATTGGACGACGATTGAACGGGAAGCGTCGCCGTTTGGGACTTAACAAGGTCGGTAACGGAGATTCGGTTGCCGACGGGTGAGATTAACAAGGTGTCCTCCGAAATCAGAACATTGCCTCCTCTGTAAGGCGCCCCTAACAGGTTTTGAAACCTGTAATTCATCGCCGGCGAATATGATTCCGAGAAAGCTTCTGCAAAAAATTCAGTTGTCCCTCTTTGATTTTCAGAATCGAACAGGTAGGGTTTATGGAGGGTTTTAATAGCTTTGGGCCAAACAAACTAAACCCAAGGCCCAATAATGACCCATTAAAAAAACCCATAAATTGGTTAAATTATAAAATTGGCCCAAATAATTGGGGGAGAAAATTAGAATATAGTCCCAAATTAAATCTACAATAAATTTAATAAAATATATAAACTAAATAAATAAAACATAAAAATAATAAAAACTAAATATATACAAATAATAAAACATGAAAACTAAATGTATAATAGAACATTGACTTCTTGAAATTGTATCAATAACTGATAAATTAATCTATGGAGTATTTAAAAATATAAAATAAAATTTAAATATGTAATATTTATTAATGCATCATATTAACATATAGTTTATATAGTTTATGTAACGGTCAAGGATTGAAACGAGCACATAGAATCTAAATTTGGAACCTAAGATCTAGACATGCTCTGCAACATGACTTTATTACTTGCTTATTTTGAAGCGTTTCTAAGAGTGCTCGGAACCGCATGAGTCCTTTTAAGATTCTTTGTCCTTACATGTTTTAAGGGAAATTTCTGATGATTAAACCACCAAAAAATGAATGTGCATTTTGTTTGTATAGATAATAAACAATAGCTATCAATTATTTCAAGTTTTTCTTAACCATAACTTTGTATCATCAAGATCACTTTTATTTAGATGTGGTCTCGGTTCATTCACGTGTCTTCCTTTACTCAAGCGTTACATATCCACTAACTTCCCTCTTTGTTCGTCCTCTAACCACATTCTACTAAGAGAGATCATGCTCTAGTACCATCTCCAAAGTCTCTATGCCCAAGATATGGACTATGATTTGAAATCTCGACTCGAAACCTAACGATCTTAACATTACCTACGACATAACCAAGTTACCTATTTGTTTGAAATACTCCTAAGAGTGAAAACGGTCCCCACAAACCAATACGTCATTTTAACATGTTTATCCTCACGCACTCATGGTTTTTAAGAAAATTCCTAGAAAGTCATTCAACGTAAAATTGCTCGAAGTCAAACATGCTTAACCTCGAAATTTTTATAATCGAGTCGAGGAATTTTGTTGGTATAAGAAGTAACTATCGATTATTTTAAACATTTTTCAACTATTAATTTTGTATTCTCAAGATCATTTTTATTCATATGTAGTCTCAATTTATTCACGTATATTACTTTACTCGACTCTTACATGGGAATCCAAAACTTTATTGGGAACAGAGAAGATAAAAAGGGAATGATGGAAGTTTCTTTCTCTGTACCAAAAGCCCCATGCCCCATTCTAACATAATAAGCCTACTCAAACCAAAAGCATAAGCTTTTTTCTTTTATCTCTTAATAAACTTTACTACCCTCTTTCTTCTCAACTACCGTTGAAAATGGAGTGTTCAAGAAATGTCTTAGCGGTAGCCCTCAAGCCCCAGCCTTGAGTTCAGCCAACTGCAGACTTCGTTCATCTCTTTTGGGACCGTGTAGTGACCGAGCCTGCAAATAAGTAATCAATCAGTACCCTTTTAAGCATTTTGATTCTGCTCTGCTTTGATTGTTCAATTTTGCGCATTTTTATAAGAATAGAACAGTACCCTTCTTGGCTTTTGAACAGAAGAGTTCTAAACCCAGCTGAGGTTAAGGTCTGGGCTGATTTTTCTCCATACTTGTGAGGGACTACCTCGTCAGCTGCATTTTGGGTTAATAAGGGTTAAGATAAAATTACAGAGTTGTTCTGAAAGATAGTCATGAAATGGTTGGAAATATGAGTTTGTTTTGATCTAGGACAATTTAAGATGTTTTTCTCTTTTTCTCCTTTTCAAATGATCACTTTAAACTGTAGAGAATCATTATCTTTTTAAACAAGTTGTGAAAGCTGAAATCCTGAAAAAGAATGGCTGCAGGAATATATTCCAGCTTTCTCAAAAATGCTGATTGAAGTCGTGTAGTTTGTCAGATGGCTAAACTCTTGAATTTGAACTCACCTTTGTATGCAACAAAGCTAAGTGAATTATTCTTCAGGTAAGCCAGAGAACAAAAACATTAACATTAGCTGAATGTTTTAGACACTACCTACCTGTTCCATGGAACTGTAAGATAGGAATTGATGCCGCTCGCCTCGTAGCCTCGTGTGATGCCTCGAATTTGTTTCTTAAGCTCCTGTATGACATATTCAGCATCTTATTTATGTCTATATGAGCACTTATCAATCATGGAGATTTTTTTTCCCGAGAAAACATACCTTGATCCAGGAAGCCAGCCACTAAGTCCAACGATTGCCCTTAGGTAGATGGGGTATGGGGCTCCGTTTCCGTATTTCCCAAGAGCACAACAAGTTGCAGAGTAAAGTGCCATTGCAGCTCCCATACTGAAGCCTCCAATCCCAACTTTTACTGTCACAAATAATTGAAGTAAAAAGTTTTATTCTTCATCAAGTTGGGGAATGAATATTTTGATGTGTTGAAGTTTATGTTGTTTTGGCTTAATTAAGTACTAGAGATATTTGGGAGCTTGAGATGCAAATAGCTCTCAGCATACCATCAGATGGCTCTGCAGACAGCAAGTTTGCAATATGGGCAGCGGAGGAATCAAGACCTTCCCAATCATCTGGACCTTCTTCTGAAAACTCCCCCACATCAAACCCTGATAAGAATCACATGGAACATTTTTAGACTGAAGTAGATATGAACTTAGGAATGATAAAATCGAGAAAAGTACAAGGTTGTTAATCTAACATGCAGTGCAGGGAAAGCCTCCGAGTAGAGATACCGGTCGAGTCGGAGCAGTTGGACAAATCCATTTGATCTGTATATTTGAAAGAAAATGTTGATTAGAATTAGACCAATTTGACATGAAGGTATAGCCCTGTGATGGTATAAAATCGTATTTCTTACGTTTGGTAGAGGAAGGGTTTCCAGTAGCTGAGAAGAGCTGCAGTTAAACAGAGAACAAAAGCAAGAAAGATTAGCTTATTAGATTGTTTATTAGCAAAAAGAAGAACAAAAAAAGCTTCAAATCAGGAGGTATGATTGATCATATTTCATATGAAACAATTATCTTTTCAAGTTTTCAAAGGTTTAGCAAGTGAACTTCTGGAATTGGTAGGAAAAGGGAAAGGAAAACCTGATATGGAATATTTAGGAAGAAAAGAAAGTACTATAGAGGGCCCATCTTGTCTGGAGAACCAAATAAAACTTGAACTTAGTCTTATATACACTTTTTCCGAACCATGGTTCCCAAATAAACTTCGGCATAAGATCGGACAAGTTGAAAGGGAAAGTTCAACAACGTTTATTCGTACAATTTCTACGGTGCTGTTGTTTTTTTTACATTTCATTAAAGTGAGAAACTCAAGGGAAGAATGTGAAGATGTTGACATTATGAAACCACCTTTTCCCTTTTTCGTTTGGCTTAGGAAACAAAGGTAGCCAAGAAACCCTTCTTAAAGAAGATAAAAAGTACTTTATTCCAAAGGGAAAGGAATACAACCGTCCACTGTTGATGGCAAGGCAAGCTAGTAAAATACATCCAACGTAAACAGTCACAGGTTTCTATGATTTTCATGCACAAAAAAGGAATCCTTGTGCTATGCTAGCTTTGAGCCTTATTCAAACAATTCTCGAGTGCGTACCGTACAGTTTTAGATGATTCTTATATGAACAGATGAACTTGAAGGGCTTTAAGCGCCATCAGAAACAATTTAGTCTAGGAAAAGAGGCATTACCTAGAGCCATTATCACCAAGGCCATGCAGCCAAACAATAGTGGCCTGGTGTTTTCCTTTGGGTCTCACAACATGTGTCCTTCCGAACTCTAATGGCCTTCTTGCAGATGATCTACTGCCTGCAGTTTAATCACCAGAATGAGGAAACGAAAGCAACTAATCCATTCATTGAAGGGACTGTTGACAACGATCATGATTTTGTTGATTAACAAGAGAAGAAAAAGAAAAAAGAGATGAGAAGGAATGTGATAGTGAACAAACCAGAGCTGATATTAGAATGTGAGTAGCTCATATTGAGAGTTGAAAGAGCTGCAGTTAAGAGGGAGTTGTGAGTATATGCAATGAGGCAGGAGTGTAATATGGTGTGATGTAGAAAAACAACAATGAAAATGTGTATTTATAGCCAAATTTGGTGATGTGACAATGGAATAAAATGTGGGAGAATATGAATCACTATGGTAGTGTGGTGTGTACACCAGCTACACATAGCACCAAATGGCCAAGAAACTCAGAAAGGGCGAAGCATCTGTGAAAAGGAGAAGTAAAAGACGAGGATAAAAGGAGGAAATCTTTTTACGAACACAAAGAATCACAGCAGGCAGAGCACATTGATCAATCCGCAAGGCTCCCAGCTAGGAGAGAGAGATCTGGATATGCAAAATAGAGGGAATCTATGCTTGTGAGCACTGGGTTGCGGCCAGAAAATAAAGCAAATCCAATATCAAACTTCAAGAATATTACAAGAAATAACAAAGAATAACCCATCAGTTTGTCCAAGGAAATATCTATTATCAATCATTTTTAATGAATTTCTGATCGATACCATTAACAAGAAAGTGAAATTGGTTCGAGTGTCCAATCTATCTAATTTTAGCTGGAAGAAATATCTAAATTTGCAGTGCTAAGTAATTTTATCTTATATTCTGCATTTACATTTTATACTACAATGTTCATATGTGGTTACCCACCTGGATGTCTTAAATGGAATCATGCACAATAAAAAAGCATTTCAACTTTTTCTCTTCTTTTTCTTCTCTTCTGCTTGCCAGTTATTTGTATTTTGATTGATCTGAGACCCACTACAAAGATTACTTTTGTTTGTATCTATGCACACACGGCCACCATATTGACAACAATTTCTGCAGAATCAAATCATTATTTCATCGTTCCAGGGGATTAGAGATGTTGTAGCTTGTAGTTTTTATTAATTGATATGATTATGCAGCTGACAAACTGAACTTAAATGATCCATTGAAATCTTAGGCTCATGGAGGGAGACAAAGGTACATGTTCTACGGCTTGTATATTTGCTAATCTCTTAGGAAAACTTAACAAAATACAAAGCTCTTCAACATAACTCCTCCCCTAACACAGATTGGATCGAATCTGCGCTGAGCATGGGCCGACCTTTGGTTTTCGAACTCGTTGATGAGGCTGAACTCAAAATCCCACTTGGGTTTAAAGTCTTGTTGATTGAGTATATGAAACAATGAAAGACAAACTTTTCCTTTATTTCGTCCTGAGAATGGCACTGATACAATATTAACGGTCTAAATTCTTGGCTTCCATGGCCATTACATTTGCAATGTTCCCAGTGCTATATTGGAATTTTTTACAGGATCATTATGGATGAGCTTCTTATGGAGGAGGTTGTGATAGCAGAGCATTACAGATTTCAAATATTTGGTGCGAGGAATAGATTCTACAGCTGAAAAAGATCATTTTGACAACACGCTCACCACTAAGTGGCTACACAGAGGTCAGGTAAAAGGTCTCAGTGAATTCTAGACCACTAACTTTTAGTCAGACCCAATATGATGCAACTTCAACTCTAACAGTGTAGCCATTTTGGAATGAGATATCTCTGTTAATATTGTCATCATTCCTATTCCCCACTGTGGCTTTTCTGATCAAACAATAGTGGTAGGGATGCAGCCTTGATTGTTGTTGAACTAACATTTTCTGTTCTTTCTTCGTGGAGATTTATTCTCGTGTTTCATCTTTCACAATGTAAAATCAGATCATGTAACAGCCTAAGCCTATCGCTAGCAGATATTGCCTTCTTTCGGGGCCCAGTGTCCTCACTGACACTCATTCCCTTCTCCAATCGATGTGGGACCCCCCAATCCACCCTCCTTCAAGGCCCAGCGTTCTTGCTGGCACACTGCCTCGTGTCCACCCCCTTCGAGGCTCAGCTTCCTCGTTGACACATCGTCCGATGTTTGGCTATAAAAATGATCTGATTTTGAAAGCTTTAGCTTCCTAACACCTCTTGCAAAATAGAAAAAAAACAACTTGTGAGTGCTAGCAAAGAAGAATCTCCATCTATCTATCTTCTGGTTGACCAAACAAAAATGATCAAAACTAAACAAATAGAAAAACTGATGTGGCATACAGTGAGTGGTCCATAAATACACTGGAAGCATCTACTTTTCTCTGTTGGTCAATGTTTAGGCACTTTTCCTTCCCTTATGGAAAGAGCAGCTTTTGAGTTGGTCAACTCCTCCTCCTCCATCCCACCCTTTAAAATGAAGAAATAATCCAACTTGATTATAGAATTGGTTTGTGCCTAATTGTGGGCTTAATTTTTTAAGATGAGACAACATATGCTGTTGGCACTACTCTTTGTTGCACATTAAAATACTTCAATATCAAGTTTTACACTTCCTTTCTTTCCCATATTTCTTCTGTTTCTTTTGCTTGTTCTTGTTTTCCTTGCCTCATTGGGTATGGGAATTTGAGCTTAATAAGAAAAGTTGTATGCATATTTGTTAACTCAAATTATCTTCTTTTCTATTTCAGATGTTTAAATAGAGTGACAGCATGCCCCATTCCTCATATGGGATGAGGCTCTCCAACCCAGCTAAAGGATATCTTTCTTCTATCTTCCCCTTGTGTATAGACTAGATATAATTAAAGCATAATATCACTAGGCACGAAGCTGGTGCAAATCCATTGACTACACATTTGTGAACCACAGCTCAGTAAACTTATTTTCTGTCCTACAATATTTTTTTATGTTCCCAAGTGTCTAAGCTAAAGTTATTCTCACGAGATTAATTATTTGGTCTTATTATATTTCGTTGTCAAGATAACTCGTAGAATATGGAATCTTAGGTAAATCATCGTCATAGTTTAAACTCATCGGCTCTTTGTTTTCTACCCTACAAATAATCGATTTGAACTGTGAACTTGAATAGCTAAAGGTTTATGGCTTTTGTATGATGTGTCTCAGGAACCTTTTCAATATGGTTCGGATTGCTAGCTCTAGTTCATAGTTTTGCTAGAGATGATAGTTTTCCTTCTAATGACTGGCATATCAATGATTTTTTTTTTCTCCCAGATGAAGCAGCAAGCATCAGTCCGTAGAACCCATAAAAAAAAAGAGATGGGCGTGGTGCGAAGTGCACACCTACGACACTCGGCTCGGGGGGGTCGATTAGCAGCGGCATTCTCCCTTGACTCGTGAGGGTTGTAATTAGCTATATTTTGTAGAAGAAATGGAGAATTGTAGTAGGGAAGGGGTATGAAGGGAAGTGTAACACATTTGTTTGTTTAAAGTAATAATAAGCTTAAGTAAATGAGAAGTTAATGAAGCAAGGGGGGTAGGGGTAGCTCCAATGGTTTTGAGAATAGTAGAATAATAATATTTTAAGAGAAGAGATTGAGCATAAGATAATAAAGAAGGCCGCCATTTTATTCTTATCAATGAACAAAACTAATTATTAATTTGGGTAATGCTGATCTATATTTAATTAATCTAATGAATATCACACTTTCATAAGAGCAATAGATATGTTAAGAAATTGATTAGCAATAATTAACTTCTTTTTGTCTTGTCAGATTGATATGGGATGGGTTCTGTCCTTTAAATTAAACTAACCTAATTGCTTTAACAATAAAAAGTTAATATTGTAATGTGCTAATTGCAACAAAATATAAAAAGCCTAAACAAAAATTAAATATTTAGTGCTGGGAAGTTGTTCGGAATATTAAATATTTGGAGAAAAAAGGAAAGGAATAAAAGGTTCCCACCGGGAAATAAAAAGAAGGAAAGTGTTACACACTTTAGAATAAACTTTTTCTTTTAGGGTCTGAAATTTTTTTTTTTTTTTTTTTGTATAAATATATTGAGGAGAAAATGATTCTGGTGGAATCAAGTATTTTCTTCAAAAGTTTCATATTTTTCTAAAGTTTCCATTTTAGTTTCTACGAGTTTCTTTCTTAGATGGGTATCTCTTCTATATTCTCCACCATCATCCCTAAATTTATTGTAATTTGTAGACTGCTATTTTTAAATATATTTTCTACTTTGGAATATAAATTATATTTTAAAAATATATATGTTTTGGAGATTATTAACTATAATTTCCATTTACGTCTATTTTATTCTTTGTTTTTTTTATAAAAAAAATTATTCTATTTTAGTTACTTAACTATCAAAATGTCTATTTTAATTCTAAAAATTAAAAAACAATAATTTGTTTATTATATTTGAACAAATTGACAAGGTGGCTTCAAATATATGTACTAATATATTGCCAAAAATCGATGGGAGAAAAATCTTCAAAGCTTCATAATCAAACTACGATTTAGACCTTACAAATGGCATTTTTGTTTCCAAAATCATAAATTTGTGCAGTGGTGGTGTCAATGTATGCATGGAGTAATAACATTAACATCTATAAGTTGATCATCATGAATAAAAACAATTTTGAAAAGATAAACCAATCAAGTCAGAGGACAAGGTTGCCTGCCTATGTTTAACAAGAATTGCAAGAAAAGGCTTACAGATCAAAGGAAAAAAAACTACCTTTTTCGTGTCCAGGAGGCGTTGTCGAGGCCGAAGTGAACTACAAGAAAGCAGAAGTGGGCTAATATAGAACTGCCACAGCACACTAGCTTAATGGATTGATTCAAGAGTTCTCAAATTATCTTTCAAGATCAAAGGGCGTTGGGAGTTATTGTGCTGCCATTTGGTCGTGGTAAAGAATTACAAAGCCTCCAATTATTTGGAAATACACAGAAAGAAAGTTTAAAAAGATATGTATGTATCTTCCAACAGAAGACTTGCCTACACACGGAAAAAACTCAGATTCCCATCGTTGCTGAACCAACAACTGCAAATGAGACACAACAGCTTTAAACGAAAACTGAAGCAATTTCGAAACTTCTCTCATTAAAACTCATGGTTTATTCTGGAAAGAAAGATGGTTGCTATCAATGATGGTGATCATCATCATTTCCATAACCATCTGGCGATCCTCCAGGTCCCACCACTTCCAGCTGCGAACACAATTTAAAGTTAGCAAAATTAGGCGATTTTAGACAAGTAATTAGCAATTAGGACACCAATGCCTTTGCCTTTATCCATTCAAGAAGTGGGACGGTTAGAGGGAGTAAATTACCAGTAAAACTCACTGGGACTCACTAGAATCATGCATTCAAATAATAATCAGAAGAACTCAGTTGACCTACCGTGAACCTCACATTTTCATGGAGGAATAAAAGTATTATAAGTTTACTGGCATGTAGGCTTGTTAGAAGCCGAGAATCAAATTCATGTCCTTTAGGTTGAAAATATTATATCTTAATCAGTTGAATTGTACTTGTAAAGGTCAACTAAAACGGTTCCTAATCTTTAGTTAGGCTTTGGGGTTTGATCCTCTCCTTTTATGATATTTTATTCTATCAATGAAATTTACTTTATTTATTCATTTCCATCATTCCATATCATGGTAACATAACGAAATAATTTACAATAAATTCTCACCACAAAATACTGTGTGCACACGGGGCATTCATGTGGCTCGCCTTTCTTCAGCCGAAACCAGACAACATCATGCTCATCCTCTACAATTCAAAGGAAGCAACAGAAGTTAGAAATATCGTGTGTAGTGGAACAGTGGAAGAACGAAAATTTAGTTATGTAAATTTTTGTCAAACTTGCATAAAAATGATGAAAAGCATGAATAAAAGAGAGATTGTAAGTACTCACCGCCTTCACCTCCAGGGCATCCAACTAATCTTTCATCATAATATGACTTAATGACAGCAGGATCTTCCTAGAGAACATGAAACTATTGAGATTTCACCCAAGGAAATAAGTTATGCAACCGAACCTATTCTTTCATGCACATCATCCTCTCAGTATTTCGGTATACAATTCAGAGCAAAGCAAGTTATAGGTTTCGTTAAAGCAACGTGAACCCTCAAGTAAATAAACCATCAATGACCACTGCTAATAAAAGTGTAACATTCAAAGTAAATGTAAAATAAGCAAGTTACAGTCTGAATGAGTCACAGATATCCTCTGATTAAGAAAACAAAAACTCTCTCCAACTTCCCCTCATACTTTATTTCAGTATTCAATATTCCTATTAAAGAAATCGAAAGAGAAATATATCGGAAATGTTGCTTTGGGAGGGTTCAGATGGGGGGAGTTCACCTTGTCCAATGAATTATGTTCTGTGGCTTGTGCTATGGTCTCTCTCCCTCTTGAAAATGGAGGTATAAACATATGGACAGGACAACCATCATACAAATTTTGTTCTTTACAACTGGCTAAGGAACTTAGTTCTCCTTGGCATGTAGTGATTGCTAACGAACATGGAAAGAACTTCACCAGGTGATTCATAAGGGAATATTCCTAGGGCCATACCTCTCTTCAGGCTAAGATGATTACTAATAAATATGGTAACAACTTCACTGGGAAATTCATAAAAGGAAATTCCTAATCTCTCGGTGAGAAGTTTAGATGGCTATATGAAGTTGTTGCTGACCAGAAAGGAGAACTGGCAAGATGATGAGATAAGGGTGACCATTGTATGAAGTTGCTTTTGAAAATAAGAATGACAGACAAGAAATTGAAGAGCAGGCTATCTATGGTAGCAGTTAGATTCAATTCATGCCTCCTTAACCAGACTTGAAGAGTTTGAAATCTCATTTATGCTGGTACGTTTTCAGTTAGCTTCCTAGATCATGTTTTGGTTTTCTAAGAACCTGTATTCTCCTGGATTTATATAAAATGTATAGTAAAGCAAGCTATCTAAAAAGTGCAAAGTGTTCCCGTGGTCAATTTACCCTGAAAGGTTAAACACAAATTCTGTAACTCAAAAAAATTTCCTCTATATTTAGCCCAGAACACTTATTTATATATAAAGAATGCAGACTGTAGAATCGGCCGAACAAGTCTCTTCCTGAACTGCCATTAGCCTAAGTGGCTCTGGGTAAGTTCATCAAACTCTTCAACTTTAGTTGGTCAAAGATCAAGGATAAGGAAAGAAATCTACCGACCAACTTTATTTTTTCCATTCTTGGAAGATGTAGATGGAGAAAAGCAGCAAAGTTTCTAAAGTCGGAGTCTCATAGAAAAAGATATATGGGACCTTGTAATAATTGTGGCTTCTTCTAGAGCTTATCATTTTTCTTTGTGATAAACACGGCTTCTTCTTGAGCTTCTAATTTTTGCTTGTAACTACCCACCCCTTATCTTTAAGCACAGAAAAATCTTGAGCCTTTTGAAAATTCCTGTATATTTATTTAATCAATGAAATTTCTTTTTGAAAGGCCCCCAATTTCCATTTGTTAAAAGAGAAGGGGTAAGAAAAGGATTGCACCGTTGACAAGTTAGTTGGAGGTCAGATATGCGGGAATGGGGGACCATCTGATAGATGTTGAGAATGTTGGTAGAGAACATGCGAGGGGGAAAGAGGATTTTTGGCCTAAGGCCAACTTTATTTTCTTTTATGCCTTTTGTCTTTTTGCTTCTTGTGAGGGAGAGGAGAGATAACCACTCATCTCTGATCGGTTGAGAGAACTTGTATTGCCTTGGGGCAAAGTTTTTCCTTTGTTCATCAACATATCATAAGGGGAACCTTACATATTGGTTTCAGAGCATCTCATTCTGGGGAGATTGGGAAAAATGGCCCAAAAAAGAATCAAAGAGAGATAAGATGTGACGAATCAAGAGATTTTTAGTATTAAAGAGAACATGAGAAATTACCGACAATTGAAGGAAGGCTATCAAAGGTGGTTGAGCAAATTTCAATCCAGGCAGATAATACTTAGAAGGCTTTGGCCATGTTTGCTTCAAATTTGGTTCTATTGCGATCGAGACCAACATCATCAATGGTGGTTGAAGGATCAAGTTAGAAATAGGAGTGATTGTAGTTTGACATAATGTCCAACCCAAGTGAGGTGGAAGTGTGCAAACCGGTTCAGGAGAAAGAAGGGAGGTAACTGGTGACCTGAGCAAATTCAAAAACGGTGAGATGCCTATGTTCGGGGTCAAGGATCCGAATTTTTGGCTTTTCAAAGTTGACAAGTATTTCTAAATTCATAAACTCGTTCATTCTAAGAAATTGATCATAGTTGTGGAGAGTTTTGAAGTGATGGCCTTAAACCGATAGTATGAGAAGGAAGAGAGAAAATTGTTCAAGAACTAGAAAGATTTGAAGATCCATTTGCTGGAAGAGATTTTGAAGGTCGATAGACCATCTATAGTACAACGGGCTAAACATAGTCCTAGTTCATCTCAAACCTACAGATTTGTCTTAGAAAGTGTCGTTATTTCTTTTTCATATGATTTCCCAATGAAAAGTAGATGCATAACCATTTTTATTAACCCAAAAGCCCTCAAACTTCAATAGTGATTTGGCACATAAATTATGGGAGAACACCGAAACAAACACTTACACTGTAGACGTATAACTCACCATCCAATGTTGATTTATGTACAACAAATAAAACATCAATATGGAGAATCGAGAAAAGAAGCAAAAGGGCCTCCTTGAGCGGCATAAGACCCAACCCAACCCAAAGTGTGGGAGAATAAATTATCTGCAAACTGTACTAACCTTAGTGCCGAAAGGGCCAACAGGGTTGTCTATATCGAGGATGTCTCGTCCCTGAAAACATAAAACTAAATGAAATGAGACTCGCCTTCAAAACGAGAAAAACATTAGATGCCAAACAACTAAAATATTTACATAAACCAGACTCGTCCAATATGAGAAATGTGTCAGTAAGTTTAAGAAGCCACTAAATACAACATTTTGATCGGAGGATGTTTTGTCCTTTGGTGCCTTATCATTCCAGAACTTTCAGCCCAACAAACCCAGCAGGTTGTTTGCTCAGCTTGTGCATTTTAATGTTTGCTCAATCATTCTGTTGGTACCTTTAAGCACACTTGGACATTGGTCGCAGGTAGCTTATTTTATTAGTTGATTATCACACCTATACCTCTGTAAAATCTTCTACATATTTATAATAGAAATGAGTTCACGTCATCCTCATACAGAAATTTTTGTGGTAAAAAAGTACCCTAGATCTTTTCTTCAACCAATTCAAGGAACAGCAGGAATCATTTGTTCGATAAATTGACCATCCACTAATATAAATAACATGATATATATAGAAGTTCGACATTGGCCTTCTCATGAAAATTGAATCAATCAATTAACGTATAGCTAAAAATATTCACCTGCATTTAATTTTTGAAAGTGATGGAAACCATCTTACCTATTTTCAATTTATATTCCGCTGTTTTTTTCAACATCAAATCCGAAAAAAAAAAATGAAAGCACGCAACGAAACATGAAAAATATCACCTCAAGCGCAGCTTCGAGCTCTTCGCGCTCGTGTCCGGTTGCAATCGGCATTACATCCTCAACCTTCTTCAAACCAGCATCAGCTAATTTTCAATAAAAACAAATCAATAATCACACGAGACCGAATCCACGTCCGCACTCATACTATCGATTCATTTTCATACGCACAGCAACAGACAGTACAAAAAGTAACAATCCATAAGTTAAGAGTGTGAAAATCCAAAACGAAGAGTAAGATCTACCAGCCTCGGCGCCGTAATGACGAGCGTAGAACGAAACGTGTGGCGAAGGAAAAACATGAGATGAAGCAGCTACAGTAAGTCGTGAGGCTCTGGAAATGAATCCCAATGGAGCAGATGCTGCCGCCGATGTTGAAGGAAGGGATTTCAAGGCTCTGAGCTGCGAAAAGAGCAATTTCCTCCACATGGTTGGTGATTCTCCGGTAATGATCTCAGGTCACTCCCCTTCGACGGCGAACTGATTACCCTCTCTCTCTCTCTCTCTCTCTCTCTCTCTCTCTCTCTCTCTCTCTCTCTCTCTCTCTCTGTCTCTTCTCTTCTTCTTCTTCTTCTTCTTCTTCAGCGTTTTGGTTTTGTTAGTGGAGAAATGTAGAATAAGTCAAGTGGAGATCCGGCTGAGGCCGAGGGTGGTACAGTACCCGATGGTTTGGCACGAGGGAATTAGATCACACGTGCCGCGCGAAAAATTTCCCACTTAAATTACCCACTTGTATTTTACTATGTTTATAAAATTTCAATTTTAAATTTAATAATCCCTAAACTAATTTCATTTTAATCAGTGTCTGACGTACTAAAATTAAATTTTATTTTTAATAGGATTCTGAAATTTTAATATCGTATTTAATTTGTGAATTTTAAACTAATTTTAAATAAATGAATAACCTATTAAACTTAAAATTAGAAATTCAAATACATAATGATTTTTAATATGGATAAATTACCATACAACCTAATAAATTGACTATTAACATTATCAAATTCATTTTTTAAATACAATTATATTTTAGGGTAGATACACCAACACATGTATTATTTATTTGTTGTTGAACGAAGATTATTCAAATTTTTAATTTTGGAAACAAAGATAATATATATTTTAACTAGCTACATTAAATTTAAATGGCTTGTCACGTCAATATTTTTTAAAAAAAAGCATAAGGTAGAGTCCACTAGTATTTTAAAAAATATATTTATAAAGATAAAATTATAACATGAACATGTTTAATTTTTTTTCAAATAATTGATTGACAAAAAAAATTGATGTCTTTGGCAAGGCTTGGGACGAAATTTCAATAATTTCGTTATGTCCTAAAATGCTGGGATATCAATACCTACATTATATTTTCTGAAAACGAAATCATCTTCAAACAAATTTGGGTATTATATGCAACGTCAATGTGATAAAAAACATTTTTATAGAAGTTCAACGATCCAAAAATTTATATCATTTAAGATTCTAAACTAACAACCATATCCATTCACACTTAAATATTTAGACTACTTATTAATAATTTATAATTATTTTTACTCGTTTCTCAATTCAAATTCATCTAAATAATATGATTTTCCATCCAAAATTTGTAGGTAGAAAAAAAGTGAGTAAATATGGAAAAGCACTCGTAAATAAAAAGTTCCGTCTCCTTTCCACATATATGAACTTTCAGAGCAGCATCACAAGTTTCCTACAATAATGGTGAGAAAAGACTTCCGACACCACAATATACCATCAAGAAGAGAGGTCTGAAGGCCAAAGTGGGTTAGGAAAAAAATATTACAAAATGCATGCAAAATTTAAGATTTGCAATAGGAGTGACAAAGGAATTGTACATAAAACCACTTCAGTACAACAGCCATTTCACACTTCCTAACTGGGCTGGCTGGTTTTCGTAAGTTTTCGAAGTTATTTTCTAAGATCAATGGGTTTTGTACTGGAAGGTAATGGAAAAAGAATTGAGAGAGATGCCTCCAATTATTTTAAAACGCATAGAAGAAAAGTTTTTCAAAAGCCGTACTTCAAGCAGATGGCTTACCTGTGTCTAACTGACTCGGAAAAAAATCAGATTCCTTTGTTGCCGAAGGAACAACCGCAAAAACAAGAACCCGCAGAAAACAAACAAGCCACAGCTTTAAATAAGAACTGCAGCATATTGTGAAATTTGTCTCTTCTAAAAGCCAAGGTTTATTCTAGGAAAGGGCATGGTTGCAATTAATGCTGATGATCATCATCTCCATAACCATCCGGCGATCCTCCAGGACCCACCACTTCCAGCTGGGAACACAAATTACGATTAGGAAAAGTCTGCAACTCGATAAGTAATTTTAGACAACAAACCTCCATCCTATCAAAGGAGAAAGTATGATAACATGGAAGAGAGAGACAGAGAGAGAAACTCTAATCCCTAAGAGGAACACGTTATAGTAGGCTTTTAAGTGGAACACACACACATACATGTATTTGAAAAGAATATTTATAATTTACATCTCAAAGGGCATGATTTCATTACAACCGAAGCATTTTTGGTCATGCACCCAAACATGGTAAAAGAAATTGAAAATTATTTGCAAAATTAGATCAAAACATTTTTCACAGTTACGGTATTGACTGTTAGTATTTTCACTATTGAGTGTCCATCCCTGCACATGCAGCTATACTTAAACATGCTGGTTGGAGAATGCCAAATTTTGTGAAGGTATATGATGGAGGTTTTGTCGGAAAGAAACAGTAAGAGTTTTCAAGGTTAAGCTACAAAGTGGCAAGAAATTTGGGATCTGGCGGGGGTTGTTAGTTCCCTCCTGATGAAGCTCTTTATAGTAAGGTTCAAGAATTTGTTCCCCACCACCCACCAGGAAAAAAAATAAAAAAATAAAAAAATAAAAAAATAAAAAAAATAAAATCCAGCATATCAATGTCATGCCAACTGAACATAATATAATTTAAAAGAAGTTCTCACCACAAAGTACTGTGAGCAGACAGGGCATTCATGGGGTACATCCTTCCTCAGCCGAAACCAGACAACATCATGCTCATCCTCTACAATAAGAAAGGAAGCAACAGAAATAAGACGGAAATTCCAGTGTAATTGAAGAACACAAAATTTTCCTATATCAGACACATCGCAGCGCTTATGAAAAGGCATGGAAAAGAAGAGATTGCAGGTACCCACCACCTTCACCTCCAGGGCACCCAACTAATCTTTCGTCATAATATGATTTGATAACAGCAGGTTCCTCCTAAAGAAATAATAAGTATTGAGATTTGTCCAAGAAATAAGTCATGCAAGAAAAATCCTACTTTCATTCACATACACTAACACTGAATTTCTATGCGCGAGGCACAGACGCTATAAAGAGCAAAGAAAGTTACAGGCTTCATGGGAAAATCAACTACCACATACAAGTGAGTGGTTTTTGGACAAAAACGAATAGGTGAATAGTCAAAGTCATAGATACAAAATAAACACAAGTACAAACTAACCAGAAACAACGAGTTCAGCATTTTCCAGACTTGATTATGAAAATCAAAGTGAAAGAGGATCTGACCCAAAAATGATGAAAAGATCGTAACACTGAAAATTGAAACCGCCAATTCATGTGCTTTGTAACAAATAAACAACAGCTAAGAGTTCAGAGAAAGGGATCAAAAGAGCCTTTTACAAGCACAACTTTCAAAAACAAAAAGCCTTTTAGACCAGATAAAATAAAACTGGTTCAAAAAGAACAATAGGACTTCCTTCTACATGCAAAAGGTAGATTTTAGAAGAGCCTAAGATTCTTGGTTATAGCTTTAAAAGGAAGCCTAAAATTCCTTGAATGACCCAATTTTCCAGGACTTGATTTAGGTTAGTGGGCTGGTCAAGAACAATAGAATCTTAGAGAGAATGCGTGAGGTAGATACTGAGGAACTTGCATATTTTCTTGCTTCTAAATGTAGAACAAAGTCAAACAAGTCAGCATTTTCACTTCTTTTCTGATTGAAACCAATTGGAGAGGTTTTCTGTCAGCACCTTGGTTGATGAAGAGGAAAGAATTCCTCCCCAACCAAAATTGTGATACACGTTGGAGCATGAAAGAAAGATAAATGACATGGATAATTAGGAGAAGAAATGGAAATAACTAGAAGCAAAATTTCAGATCAATTCACAAATATTTTGAGAGTCTGAGACCTCAATGAAATAGTTCAACAAGAGAAGATATCATGATAGCATAACAAAAGTGTAGCTTAAATTCGAGTGAAAGTAAACTCAACAGGTACTGCTATCTCGTCATGCCTTGAAATCTACATGCTATAAACCTTGGATAAAAGCTAAAGCGTCTGATTTACTTCCAACAGACTAAAAAAAGCGACGAAAAAAAGTAAACACAAACCACACTAACCTTAGTTCCAAAAGGACCAACAGGATGGTTTATATCAAGGATGTCTCTTCCCTGCAGACATTAAACCAATTGAAATGAGACTCGCGTCCAAAATGAAAAATACATCAGCGGCCAGCCTATCAAATAACATAAACCAGACAGTTGGAAAATGAAAATGAACCGATCAATTTTCTGAAACTAAAATTATCATGCCAGACTCCGTGTGAAAACGAAAACGAATTGATCAATTAAGCTATGAATTTCAACCTACTTTGTAGTCCGGTGAATTTCACACATCAAATAAACGGGGGGAAAGCACGCAACGGAAAGAGATCCAGGTAAGCAAGAAATACAAAAAACACTTCACCTCAAGCGAAGCTTCAAGTTCTTCACGCTCGTGTCCAGTTACGATTGGTATTACATCCTCTGCCTTCTTCAGACCAGTATCAGCTACATTGAAAAATAAATTTGACAATCACACGAGATCAAAACCACATTCGAGCACATATTATAAATTCACAGACTGTAAAATACTTAACAAACCACGCATATACATTCTAATCGATTAATAACTACGCGAGACCAATTCCACATTCGCAGTTTCGTTCACATATCATAGATTCACACATACAATGACATAGACTGTACAATACACAACAAACGATCCACGCGTATACGTTCTAATAAATTAACAACCACACGAGACTAATTTCATATTTCCACATTCGTGCTCATACATACAGTAACAGAGACAATTAAAACACGAAGAAAACAGCAAGATCTACCAGAATCAGAGGCGTAATGGCGGGCGAAGAGCGAGACGAACGGGGAATGAGAAACAAGAGAAGAAGCAGCGAGTCGAGTGGCTTGAGAAATGCCTCCCAACGGAGCGGATGCGGGCGTCGATGATGAAGGAAGAGATTTTAGGGCTTTGAGCTGCGAAGAGAGCAATCTCCTCCACATCGTAGATTGAAATCGGTGAACTCTCCGGCTCTGATCTTTCGCACCCCTTCGACGGCGAATTTGGCTCTCTTTTTCTTCGCTCTCGCGCCCTTAAGCTTCTCGATGCCTTTTGGAAATGGGCAGAAAGGCGGAACTGGTCAATATGAGGTGGCAATGGCTGGGATACTGCAAAATTAGTGTACAGCTCATTTTAAATTTAGGTTAAATTATAAAATTGGTATAAAATTAAAATTTAATTTTTTTGCACGCAAAATTAATTTTAAAAATTTTAAAGCTTACTAGGTATTGTATCAAAAAAGTAAGAGTCCATAAGAGAAATTTTAATATTTAATAATCTAATATTAACTACTAAAAAGTTGATAAATTAAATTTTGTAATTTAACTTCTATTTTTTTTATTCGATGAGTGTTTGATATATATACCTATTTTTATTCTTAATAATCTTTTTTAGGTCAATATAATAGGGGTTGTAAATTCAAAATTTTGACATTTTTGTCATGTATTTTATTATTATATTTATATAATATAATTTGTTCCTCGGACATTAGGACCGCTCCTACTTGTAATTGATCAAATTATCCTTAAAAATTTGCTACCATTTTTGGAAGTAAAAAAACAGAATTTGGGTCCAAATTAAACACGTGGGATCATTACGACCATTTGACAAAATAATTAAACTTAATTTTATCAAATTTGGGCTTATGGAATTTGGTTACAAAGCCCATTTCAATAGTTGGGCTGAAAAGCCAATGAAGCCCTAATTCCATATGGGTATGTAAAACTCTACTTTAAAATTTTATTTTTAATAATTAAATCATGTTTTAAAATGATTTTATCTATTTCAAAACAATTATCGTTGACCATTAAAATCCTATTTAGAGACAAATTTATTAATGAACTAAATATACGAGTGAAAATTAAACGTACTTTTACAATACCAAAGATTGACTTTTCAATCTCTCATATGCATAATTAAATTTATAAAAAATATAACTAATTAATATATTTTTATTCATCTTACCAACCCAAGCAAAACCAACCATTTACCGACCAAAACTTAGCACCTTAGCCTTATCTTTCTTCATCAGTGGCGGACCCCACCCCAACAAATTCTTGGTCCCAGTTTTATTCCAAACCCAGTCCACCTACCACGTCTTTCACCAAACTCACCAACAAAATAATAATTATAATAATAAATAATTAATTAAATAACAACTCTCATTTCGTCCATAAATTTGTATGTTTTTCCATTTTCGTCTTTATTATTATTATTTTTTTCCATTTTCGTCATTTCCAGAACATAACTTTTTTAATAATTAATATTATTATTAAATCATACATTTTGACTCCAAATATTTTAACTTGTATTCATTTGCCCATTAAATTTTTAACTCTCAATTTTATATAATAAAAAATCTATGATCTAATTGACGCATGAGTTTAAAAATGGTTTAAAAAATTTCATAATTTTAATTTTATATTTAATATATCAATGATATGAGATATAAAATTAAATTAGATTAGTAGAATTCTTAATTTTTTTAATTTTACGCCTAATAAATTTATAAATATATTAGATATTATTAAATATTATTTAAAGTTTACTGATTAAATAACACTAAAAATATTATTTTAGTAATTAAAATAACCATAAACTTACCTAATACTCATTGCTAGGTTGGAAAGATAAAAGGAATGAGGGGTACCTACTCCCCTTCGTAGATCTTAGGTCTGACATTGAAAAATTATTATTATTATTATTATTAAAAGAGAAGTTTTTCTTTATAAATTTTAAAACTAAAATAAGCATTTTCAAAATTAAAAATTCATACAACTTCTCAAACGAAAATGAAAATTGAGGGCTAACTTGAACGGTAAGTTAAAATTTATCATAATTTATCAATATTGCAAAATTAAATAATTCTGTGCAAACCTCATTGAAATAAAAAATAAATAAAAAAACAAACAAATTAAACTATATTACGAAATTACAAATCTAACCTTGCCCACTCATTACTATATCCCCGCTACTTTACATTACACCCACCTCCCTCATCCCCCATCCCTCACCAAGAACGAGCCCACAAACGGCGAAAATGGCCCCAGAATCACCAGCGCCGGAAACTCTGACGAACTACTGGGGCGACCAACCGGAGGAAGAATTCTACGCCTCACAAGGTGTTCGAAACACCAAATCCTTCTTCGAAACCCCCCACGGCAAGCTCTTCACACAGAGCTTCATTCCTCTGGATTCGCCTGAGCCCAAAGGCACCGTCTACATGACTCACGGCTATGGCTCCGACACCGGCTGGATGTTCCAAAAGATCTGTCTCAGCTACGCCTCTTGGGGCTACGCCGTCTTCGCCGCCGACCTCCTCGGCCATGGCCGCTCCGATGGCCTCCGCTGCTACCTCGGCGACATGGAAAAAGTCGCCGCCGCCTCCCTCTCCTTCTTCCTCCACACCCGCCGCAGCGAGCCCTACCGCCATCTCCCTGCCTTCCTCTTCGGCGAGTCCATGGGCGGTGCCGTCACCATGCTCATGTACTTCCAGTCAGATCCAGACACCTGGACCGGCCTGATCTTCTCGGCGCCGCTTTTTGTCATTCCGGAAAACATGAAGCCGAGCAAACTCCACCTCTTCCTCTACGGCCTCCTCTTCGGCGTCGCCGACACTTGGGCCGCCATGCCGGACAATAAAATGGTGGGAAAGGCGATTAGGGATCCGGAGAAGTTGAAAATCATAGCGGCGAATCCTAGACGGTACACGGGACCACCGAGGGTTGGGACAATGAGGGAATTGGTTAGAGTTACGCAGTACATCAGAGACAATTTTTCGAGGGTTACAGCGCCATTTCTGACGGTGCACGGAACGGCGGACGGAGTGACGTGTCCGTCGTCGTCGGAATTACTGTACGAGAAGGCGGCGAGCGTGGATAAGACCTTGAAGCTTTACGAGGGGATGTACCACTCGTTGATTCAAGGGGAGCCGGATGAGAATATGGAAATTGTTCTGAGGGATATGAGGGAGTGGGTCGACGAGAGGGTTCAGAGATATGGATCGAAGAAATAGAAACTCAAAATGGGTGAAGGTGGGTGTTAATGGCGGAAATGGAGGAGATCTCTGTGTGCGTGTTTCTGGATAATGAAAATGGCAGAACTGGTAGTTTTGATGTGTTTTTTGGGCTACAGGTTTCGTATAATGCCAATTTGCTTGCTTGACTTTCGTTCTTCTTATTATATTAAAAATAAACTTAAATTCTAATGTAACTTATCTTATCTATTTACCCCTTTCTCTCTCATTTTTTTGGGTTAGTTTTAATTATTTATTTTTAGAATATAATTCCTCAGATTTTTTTTTAATTGAATGCCTTCTATGTCTTAATTAATTATTTAAGTTTTTAAAAAATGTCAAATATAAAATTCATAAATTTATTATAATGTCACATTATATCTAAAAAACAATGTTAGAATAATCCGGCCAAATTCGGCACATTCCAATATATATATAATTTTGGAAGGGTTGTAACTTTCCCATAGGCTTTTATGTGGGCTTGGGCATGATTGTATTGGGGCACCTTTGGGCATGATTGTATTGGGGTACCTATAAGGTATATTATGGTGTATTTATACCTCAAACCATCTTCGTTTGTATTGTTTTTGCATTTGGAGCTGCTATATATACATATATGAGCAACATCTTCGCAAGTATCCGAAACAAGCTACCAAGAAAGACCCGTAACTTCCTCCTCATCTCCTCACCAAGCGTTACAACAAACACAAATTTGCGTCGCCAATCTGCAACCATGGAACCAACTGGGCTGTCTTCTTCTCCCCAATTCAAGCCCTCATTTCATTTAACGTCTGCATAATCAAGCCCAACCACGCTCTCAACCAAATTCCTTGTCGCTTTCATCCATTTGGATTCACTTGTGCCTTACCCTAATTTTTGTTTTTCATAAACTTGAAATTCGATAGAGAATATATAATTCATGTCCTCGGTTGTTCTCGGTTCAAACAGAGATTCTCCACTATGTTTCGAGCAAGTTCCAATTTCTAAGAATTAAATGAACCTCTGTAATATAGACTCACAATTAAGAGATGGGTATACTTGTTGAAGGCTCTAAAGTCAAAGAAGGGGGTAGGTTGGGAATTTGATTGGAAATGGAAGTTCGAAGAAAAGAGGTAGTTGAGGATTAGGAGATGGGAAGAAAGGGGAAAGAGATTGCGTTCAAAAGCGGGGAGCTGAAGGGCTTGGGGGGTAGGGTTGCTTTCGCTTGCTACCACCAGAAACAGTTCCCCAAAACCAAAACCAATTTGTATTTCAAATTTTATCTGTCTTCTTCCTTAAATTGATGCCACTTTTTTCTTCGAAATTGTTGTCTTCCACACATTCCTTGCCCTTCATTTCCTAAATCAATCTCTCCTTTTCCACAACTAAGTTTCTCTTTGCAAAATTAATTAAAAAATTATTTTTTTCCTTTCTTTTTTCTATGGAATATGTATTTCAGTGATCTTCCAAACAAATAATTCGGAAATAATATTTAAATCATTTTTAAGTATTTAAAGATAACTCCAAAACAGCTCGAGAATGATGATACAGATAAGATCTTTAAAAAAAGTGGATTCCTTTCATACGTCACCCAATGAAAATATAAAATATTTTACTGAATATTTCATTTTTTAATTTTTATCTTTTTTAATAATAATAAAAGAAAAGCTCCTTTCTCTCCTCTCACACACCTAACAAACAAAACTATTACTGAAAATTTTAGGGACAAAAAGGTAATTGAACAAAAAGAGATATTAAACTTAATTAATCACTAAAGAGGGGAAACGATTAAATAAGGGAAGGAAGGGGTATCCAAAGGTGAGCCTAGCCACTTGTTTTGACTTTCAATGTTACTGTGTGCCGACGTGTACTCTTTTAAACCGTTGTTAAGTGTAGTTAACTAATTAATTAGTTTAATTTTATTCATTCATAAAAATTAAATAAATAAAAAAAAGAGTTTTGCTGTCCGTTCATAACCACGGCCGGATACAACGTAAGCGCTCTGTGAGCCCCACTGCTGACTTGGATCCAAATCGTGGAATTAGTAGTTCCAGCCAATAGCGGGGTGGGTGGGTGGGAGTTTTCTTTCTTTTTTTATTTTCTTTTTCTTTTTCCTTTTATTCTTGATATATATTATAGAAAGTAATTATAATAATTATTGAATCCTTCCTATTTTGCAGCCGAAAAGAAAAACTCCTTATTTTCTCCCTCCAAAAAATAAAGAAAATTTTGTAATTTCAGGAAAAAAATTTATGCTCTTTAATTACTTCCTTATAAAAATAACACCGACTATAATTTCTTAAAAAAACATAAATGGTGAAGCTACTACCTTAAACCAGTACAATTTTTTTAAGTTAATTTAATTATCGTTTAGCTTTTTTTCTAGTTTAAGGAAGGATAAATACGTGAAATATAAATACTTTTTTAATATTAAATAAATTTACTTACTCAGCGTTATCCTAAATTAAGTATAATAAATACTTTTTTAATATTAAATAAATTTACTTACTCAGCGTTATCCTAAATTAAGTATAATATTAATCTCTCTAACTATTATATTTTTAAATTTTGATACTTGTACTTAGGAATAATCAAATATGTTAATATTTAACATTTAAAATAATGTAAAATTTTACTAGGTAAACAATTATAACTTCTATTAAAAAAATGAGAAATAAGTAAGAAATGCATATAGTTTCAAAATTTTATTTTAAATAAGGACCTCTTAGTTATGTAATTCAAAAAATCAAACTCACCAAATTATGATAAAAGTTAAAATATCATTTTGAATTTTATATTTTAAGTTTTATCTCATTTAAATCTAATGTACTTTTAAATGTTGAATTTTATTGAAATTTCTTAAATAATAATGCATAAACATATTTCTAAAATTGATAAAATTAAGATTAATATTTTTTTTTATATAACAAAGATAATAATAAATTAGTTCAAAAGTTGAGTACCCATCCCATCTCTTTTAATAAATTTTATTAATATTTAAAAAATACATAATATATATTATAATTATTTATAAAGATCATTATATATACTATATTAATTAAAAAAATTAACCTGTGTATATTTTATATTTAATATTTCGAAAGGAGAAACGGGATGGGACGAGGACGAGGACGAGGACGAGGAGTATATCCCAACTCCGCCCTCAACCTTACATTAAAATTAATGTTGAAATAAAAATAGAGGCGGAAAAGAAAAGTTTGCACTTTAACCAACAAAAAAAACATGAAAATAACATAGAAATAAATGAGAAGCACCCGTTATTTGGTGGACAAAAAACATTACATCGTTTTCTAGCTATTTCATGCGTGATTTTCGTCCGTAAAATAAAAGGAAAAGGGCAAATAAAAAAAAATAAAAAAAAAAGCGTGGCACTTTATTGACCAACTTGCAGAAGCTCAAAAATATCTTAAAAGGAAGGGTACTTTGGACATTTCTGAACGGTGACAATTTAATTTCGACCGTGATCCTTCCCTTTTTAGCCAACTTGATTTGCAACTTCTTTACGAGAAAGGGGAAATTTTTTTTTAATAATAATAAAAAATAAAATAATAAACACATTGTGACATGTGACATTGTCTTTATTATTTTATTCATTGTTAATTATTATATTAACTCTCTTCAAAAATTTCAATCCATTTTCCACAAACCAAAGAGAAGTTTTTAAACAAATAAATATACATAAAATTTATTATTATTTTTTTAAAAAAATATAACTTTAGTGCTTTAATTATTTCTCCCTAGATTTGAACATTCAGAGTAAATATACATTAGCACGTTTTAATTAATTATTCGTTTAGCTATTTAACTTCAATTTTTTTTTTAGTTCAAAGAGCAAACATATTTTTTAATATAAGAATGTTAAGAAATATTTAATCTAAAATTATTCTAAGTACTTAAAGTATTATATATCTTTAATTCGGTTTTTTAGATTTTTTTTTTTTGGATGACATAATTTAAATTATATTATTAAAAAAGAATTTTGTATAAAATTTCTAATCTTGTTGGGAGGAAAAACGGTAATAGTATTTCCGTGGACAACAATTTAAATGAAAAAACACGTCTTTTAATCATTTAGTTAAGGAGATAATTAACTAATTAAGGTAAGATAATTTATTTTTTAGTTCAATAAATGGGCATCCAAATGTTAATAAGCGCGCTATCTATGAAGTTGTCCGCACAGCTGGTGGAAAGAAAAACATATGCTCCTTAAAAAATGGCATCATAACAGTTCCACTTTGGTCAAAGTTTCAACGATCCAGACCCGAACACTGAGGAAAAACACTCCAAATTCAGAGACCCGAGTTTATGATTTAACCTTCCAAGAACCGATTGGTAGAGCAAAGTGATTTGAGTTTATAATTTAACCTTTCAAGAACAGATCTGTAAAACAAAGTTATTCTTGTTTTTACGACTGTAAATCAACCCACTTGTGAAAATTACCCTTCTAATTATTCCTTCCGTCTTTTGATTTGATTTGAAATTTATTTTATTGGGGTTTTTTTTGGCTGTTTGTTCTCTGAAACAATTCGAGGGTTTTTGATTTCTGTTGTTTGTATATAAGGAAAGATATTTGTATATTCGCCCATCCTCTGGAGAAGGAACTTGCTATTCCTACCTATCTTCTTCTTATCTTCCTTCTTCCTCTTCTTCCTTCCTTATCTGTGTCTCTTTTTGAAAGGCTAAAGCGTTTGGATTATTGTTTTTCCACAAGGGATCAAAGAGGAGAGACATGGAGGCTGTTTTGCAAAGCAAAGGGTTTCTTACTCTTCCCCCAAATCCCAAAACCAGAAGCTTATTGCCTTCTCATGGCCTTAGGCAAAGGATTTTATCCACAAAGCCTTTAAATCTTCCTGGGTTATCACTTTCCTCAAATGGGTTTCAAAGATTTCAGGGATTTGTATCGAGAAACGCTTCCTTCTCTCCCAACGACCGTGTTTCTCTCATCTGCAGGGCTGAGGCCGCGGCGGCGCCTGCAGCGGATTCCGATGAGATCCCTAAATTTATGGGGATTGAGGTTGAAACCCTCAAGAAGATTATCCCTCTTGGGCTTATGTTCTTTTGCATCCTTTTCAATTACACAATTCTTAGGGATACAAAGGATGTTTTGGTTGTGACTGCTAAAGGTAGCAGTGCTGAGATTATTCCATTTTTGAAGACTTGGGTTAATTTGCCCATGGCTGTTGGATTCATGTTGTTGTACACCAAATTGGCTAATGTTTTGCCTAGAAAGGCTCTGTTCTACACTGTCATCGTTCCATTCATTGCCTTTTTTGGGGCTTTTGGATTTCTTTTGTATCCTCTTAGCAATTTTATCCACCCTCAAGCTTTTGCTGATAAGCTTCTCAACTCCCTTGGCCCGAGGTTCCTTGGTCCTTTGGCTATTATGAGGATTTGGAGCTTTTGCTTGTTTTACGTCATGGCTGAGTTGTGGGGAAGTGTGGTGGTTTCTGTTTTGTTCTGGGGATTTGCCAATCAGGTAAATTTTCATAACTTTGGCATCTAAACGTGTGATTTATGATTCGAGTTTCGTGTTGTTGTGACTGCTGTTAGCGATTTTAGATCTTGTTCGAGTGCGAATTCAACAATATTTTACCTGGATCATAGTTTAGCTCCTGCTGATTTATGGCTTTACATGTTCTATTTTGAGTTCTTGATTGGGATATGTGAAATGCAAGGGAATTCAAAACAACTGGATTTCTCCCTTGAAGTTGTTGCATTTAGTTGTTGGGTTCATGTTCTGATAAATGTAAGGATAGGTTGAATTGAATCTGTGGCCGAGCAAGCCCCGTGTCCAATGGTTTAGCAATGGAGTTTGAAAGGATCAGTTCATTAATTTACCCTTTTGTTGGTTGCCGTTTTTCTGCAGATCACAACAGTTGATGAAGCCAAAAAGTTCTATCCTCTATTCGGACTTGGTGCGAATGTTGCCCTCATTTTCTCGGGTAGAACTGTGAAGTATTTCTCGAATATGAGGAAACATTTGGGTCCCGGAGTCGATGGTTGGGCTATATCTTTGAAAGCAATGATGAGTATAGTCGTCGGTATGGGGCTTGCTATCTGTTTCCTCTATTGGTGGGTGAATAAGTATGCTGCTCTTCCAACTCGCAGCAAGAAGAAGAAGGTAACCCCTCTTCTTTAAAGAACGGCATTGATATTAATATTAACCCCCGCATCCTTGCACGGTTGCTTGCATAAACGATTCTGAAATATTCTTGCATTCCTTTACAGGAGAAGGTGAACATGGGGACAATGGAGAGCTTGAAATTCTTGGCATCTTCAAGATACATCAGGGATCTTGCCACTTTGGTGGTTGCATATGGAATCAGTATCAACCTTGTCGAGGTTACGTGGAAATCGAAGCTCAAAGCACAGGTTTGCTGCATTTGACATTGGAATGTCTGTCTATTAATCAGCTTGTTCTGTAAATAATACCCTCTTCGTAACTGTACAGTTTCCGAGCCCGAACGAATACTCGTCTTTCATGGGTGATTTCTCAACTGCTACTGGAATAGTAACATTCATAATGATGTTGCTTAGTCAATATATTTTCAACAAATACGGGTGGGGAGTTGCAGCCAATATTACCCCCACAGTACTCCTCATTACTGGAGTTGCTTTCTTTTCATTGATTTTGTTTGGAGGCCCGATAGCGCCGATGCTTACCCAGTTCGGGTTAACGCCTCTTCTTGCTGCTGTTTATGTGGGTGCTATGCAAAACATCTTCAGCAAGAGTGCTAAGTACAGTTTGTTTGATCCCTGCAAAGAAATGGCTTACATTCCCTTGGATGAGGATACCAAGGTAAATTTAATGTCTTGTTTGAATGTCTACTACTAAATTGTTGTTCAAGAATTCATTTTTTAACGGCTCCGTGCTTTAGGTCAAAGGCAAGGCTGCCATCGACGTCGTCTGCAATCCGTTGGGGAAGTCTGGAGGTGCTCTCATTCAACAGTTCATGATCTTGACATTCGGATCTCTTGCAAACTCGACTCCGTACCTTGGAGGTATCCTATTGGTTATCGTCCTGGCATGGTTGGGAGCAGCCAGATCCTTGGATAGCCAATTCACGGCACTGCGTCGGGAGGAAGAGCTCGAGAAGGAGATGGAACGGTCAGCTGTTAAGATCCCAGTTTTGTCCCAGAACGACGGTGAAAATGGCTCCTTAGCCAGCAGTCGCACACCTTTGAACCCCACCAAAGGTGACTCTGCAAGCAGTTCACCAGGAACCTCAGCTCCAACCAACGCCTAAAAATTTGTTCTTCCATCAACAGTTCAAACAAACAGGAAGAAGTTAGTTGGGTTGTTTGGCTTAGAATTTTGTGTTAGTTTTATAGAAATAAAATTAGCCACAGACCGTATGAATCTGACTTTTTCCAAGAATCTCTTTTTCATTCTCAATATGTATTTGTAATCGCATTTATATATAAGTGGTGGTGAAACCCCCAATTATAATTCCATTTATCTCATGTTCATTCTTTCATTCTTTTGGAATTTGGCCATGAGATGTTTATAAGCTGTTCTTACAGGTATTGGAATTCTTCTGAATCTCTGACAGATTTGTAAAATATAAAGAACTGTGTAACCATTAAAAATTTATGTTTTAAGAATGTTTAAGGAATAGAACAAATAAATGAAATTTGGAATCACACCAGAAAGCCCCTTTCTATATTCCAAACACAACCAAGAAAAGGAATGCAGTAAAAATCTTATACATGGAGCGCCTAATTGCACAAACTTATTGGCTTTCAAGAGAATGAATAACCAACACTCAAAAAAGAAGGAACTGTATGGAGCGCCTAATTGCACAAACTTATTGGCTTTCAAGAGAATGAATAACCAACACTCAAAAAAGAAGGAACTGTATGGAGCGCCTAATTGCACAAACTTATTGGCTTTCAAGAGAATGAATAACCAACACTCAAAAAAGAAGGAACTGTATGGAGCGCCTAATTGCACAAACTTATTGGCTTTCAAGAGAATGAATAACCAACACTCAAAAAAGAAGGAACTGTATGGAGCGCCTAATTGCACAAACTTATTGGCTTTCAAGAGAATGAATAACCAACACTCAAAAAAGAAGGAACTGTATGGAGCGCCTAATTGCACAAACTTATTGGCTTTCAAGAGAATGAATAACCAACACTCAAAAAAGAAGGAACTGTATGGAGCGCCTAATTGCACAAACTTCTTGGCTTTCAAGAGAATGAATAACCAACACTCAAAAAAGAAGGAACTGTATGGACAAAGCAAGACATACAAACATTGGCCATAGTTGAATGAAACAGGCAAGTTAGTTGAATGAAACAGGCAAGTTAGTTGAATGAAACAGGCAAGTTTCATAACCTTACTGCCTTCTTGAGTGTCTTGATGAAGCTGTTTCTCGCAGCATGATCGTCGCCATTGACATCGTTGTCCCCGCTTACCATTGGTTTCTTTCCCATACAGTCCACTCCCTTTTTCATTCCTCCCAAGATCAGAGATGGTGAAGATGGGATTCTCCTGAAGATCCTTGCACTGGCTGACCTTGTGAATTTCATTTCCTTCCCACTCTGCTCATTCTTTTCACACCCTTCTTCGCTCACTTCTTTTTTGGCTTTGCTGCCTTCAGTTCCAACAATCCTCTCCTCTTCTTTGTTTTGCTCAACCTCAACCTCCTCCTGTGGGGACTTTGCACTTATTTCACGAGGCTTGCTCATGTCACCTTCATCTTCATTTTGGAGATCTACATCTTCTTGGGTTTCGTCCTCTAACAGGATTTGAAGCCACTTCTCGATGTTTCCTTTGCCTCGTTCTTTTCTACTCTCTTCGTCTTCTTCTTCTTCGACATCAGACTCGTGCATGAAAGGGAATAGCTTGTCATTTCCCTTTGCTTCTCCTATTTCTAAATTTTGAAGCCTCTGGATAATTAAGCTTCCTTCCTCCACCAGTGGAACAATTGCTTTCTCATCATGTTCACCAGGCTTCTCCATGGCCACATCAGGTTCCATTTGTTTCTCCCCTCCATTTTGGGACAAAGCAGATTCAGAAGCTCTTTGTTCTTCCTCTAGAAACAGTCTCAGCTCTTTGTGTGTCGGTGTCTTTGGCTTGATTCCTGGCAAAAAGACAGTTGGAGTTTTGTGGTCTGTTTCTTCCAGTAGTAGCATATTGTCAATTCTTGATCTTTTCCGTGCATGTTCATGTTCAGGCCTCAGCTGTTTCTCTAGCTCATCTCTCTGTCTGTATTTCTGGTAGAGATCCCTCTCAGCGGTGTCACAAATTGCCTTCTGCGCTTCAAGCCGGGCCATTAGTGCACTGCTTGCTGCTTGGTTTAGCCTTAACTGCTCCTTGTAAATAACACTCCTACAAGAAAACAGTCACATTGGCAAGTTAAGTCCTATTTGATCTGCTTTACACGTTTATTTTCGTACAATGGCTGTTCATTAATCTTACTGGTGCATTGCATCTCGGATCATCTTCTCCAGCATTGTCTTATGGGATGATTGAGCCTCGGCTAATCGCCTGCACTTCTCAGCCTTTCTTTTATGTTTAATTAATTTCAATTCCAATTCCTGAATTCTGAGCTTCTCTTCTTCATTATTTAGCTTCATATCATTCACTTCATCATCTACCCTCTGTATTTCTGCCTTCAGCTTTGCCCTTTCATCTCTTTGTCTTAGAGAATCTCTGGCCATGACAATGGCTTGGTATGGATTCGTAACAAAGTCTGGGTTTTCATTCTCTTTAAGAAGTTCTGGTTTCACTTTTCTTGCAGCTAACATTAATCAAAGAATCCAAAAGTTATATACAAATTTAAACTGTTAGTATGAAATCAAAATCGAACTTTTCAAGAGCAAGAGAGCATGAATGAGAAGAATTTTTCTTAGAACTAACCAACTATAGGGATACTTGGTCTTGGTTGTCTATTATAGTCCAGTGACCTCAAAGGTGATGAAGATTCATCATAACATTCTCTCCGTGATAAAACAATGGCAGCTGGAGCAAATCCGAGAAGATCTTTGGATGCCACGAAATGTTGCGGAAAAGAATGAGATTCAACTGTCTGTGAATTATTCAGCTCTTCGTTTTCGCCTTCGAAGAACAAAAATGAAAAAGCTCTGCGCCTGTCATCATTATATCATGAAAATACTTACATATTAACATCACCACCTAAACATTCATAAACTCAAATGAACATCAATCAAGAAGTTAGAGCAAACGCACCTGAAATCTGAGTTGGATGATGCAAAGATGGACAAAAACTGGTTTACAGAGATACCCAATTGAAAATCCCACCATGGAACTAAGAACTCTAACTTGTGATGTTTCCTCTTGCAGGCTTGCCATTGAAGTATTCGTAAATTGCTAGGAACAGTCAGTCCTCCTCCTGTGTTTCACCAAAAAACTATGAGAACAAGAGAGGAGACGAATTTACAAATTTGGAACAGTTTTAGAAGTATACTTGAGCAAGGAAACCAATGATCAATATCCCAAGCAAGTGGTGAAGCAGAATCAGCATGATAATAAAGAACATTGCCGTAATGGTCAACTCGAATTACCGCAGGATCGAAGCCAGCATTCCTGATAAAATCAAAACCAGATGATTTAAAGTAGGAATACACAAATGTTTTTAGAAAGTTCAGAATTGGAACGTCAGCTACTTACCCGAGATGGTTGAGTTGCTTCCATAAGAGACTGACAAAAAGCTTTGGCTTCGCAGTAGGCTTTGCCTTTGGATTTATTATTGGAAACAACTGATCTAATTCCATTGCGGTTACGGTCTGAAACATTATGCAACGCAATAAGTATAATGAAAATGGAAGTCAGGACAAGCAGTTGTAAGGTCATTAGGTCAAGTTTCTGCTTCTAATTCCTTGCAGAGTTCGTGCCATCTTAAACATTTCCATCCAGAAATGGAAATTTTGAAGAGGAATTATGCAGAAACCCACAAGAATGGCAAAACAGAAAGGAATTAACTAAGGATTAATCACAAACAGTTTCCCCCGAAGTAACAGAAAGGGCTCAAATTCTCTCATAGTGGGGAATTAAAATCAGAACAGCAATATCACAATTCAGTTCAATCTTCCATCAAATCAAACAAGAATTTCAGAAAGATTCGTATCTAACCTCTCGTTTCTTCAAACTATAAGGCGTGAAAGTGAAAGGAGGACCACGGCAGTACAATCCAGTTTGTCGATCGCGGCAAAGCTTCGCGTAAGCTTGGGGGTGGCCGACAGCCTCATCAATCGCCATTTCTTCTTCACTAAACAAGCAATTGTCGGCCATTATCGTCAACTCTCCTTCTTCTTCGACTCGCTGAAGAAAGCTCAAAATTTCACCTCAGATGAAGAAACTGAAAGAGGAGCGTAAAGAGATATGGAGATACTGTTTCTTTTTCTTTTTTTCCTTTAAGTTTTAGCTACCAAAAAGCACCCAACGGTCGAATTCGGCTGCCACGTCAACAAAACGGTGCGCAGTGGGTAATGGTAACGGCTACGGGATTCAGATTGGGCCCACATTAATCAATTGGGTTTTTAAAGTTTGAGGCCCACTTGATAAATAGTGGTTAATATTTTTAAGCAGACTTAAATTTAAATTTATTTGAATCCATTTGAATGTTGAATTGCATAATATTTTATTTTACTCTTCATAATTAAAATAAAATTTTTGAAATTGATATTAATGCTATTTTTAAAATCTCATACGTATTTTTTAAATATAATATTAACGGTCAGAATATTTTAAATTTTTTTTAATTAAAGGGTATTAATGAAACTTTTTAAAACTTCAACAGTAATTTTTAAACATTAAAAAGTTTAAGAATGTTATTGAAATAAAATACTAACAATTTTCATTCAAAATTAAGGTAAGATTTTTTTTAAAAAAATTTAAAGATATTATTAAAACTTTTGAAATGGTAAAAATATTTGCTATGGATATCTGAAATTAAAACAATATCAAAATGTTATGGAGAGTAACACTTAAATTTAAGTGTAAAATAAAATACACAACTCATAAGGTAAGGTGGAGAAGTCTCGAATATCTTATGTTTGAGTTATTTACTTTAAAATATAATAATATCGTTTAGATATAAAAATTGAAGTTTTCTAACGACTAAATATTTTTTCAAAATTATAGGACCAAAAATATATATCACATCTAATTGTATATATAAATCTAATATCTAGTTGTATATATAAATATATATAATATAGTTGTGAAATTATTTACTCCCAAGTCATCTATGATAAAATAATATATATCCAATTTATTTTCATTTGAAGTCAATGTTGATAAAATAATATCATAATATTTTTTTATAAATTAAAAATAATATGACAACAGATATATAAATTACAATTCATCATACCATATATTAGTCATCTATAAGCATCAAGACATGTTAATAACTACTCACACTTTAATTATTTAAAAAAGAACATAACTAAGAATACTTTTCAATAATATTTATTTTAACAATATAATTGATTCTAATTGATATTAACACCATAAACTATTATAGAGAATTTGACAGCTTAAAATTCATATGCTTATTAAAAAGGCCTAATATGATTAAATTTAGATCACGTGATAAATTATTTTTTGAAGTAATTAAAACTATATTATTGATATTCTATATCTTATAAATTCTACGTGCAAGCACATGCCCCTATATTATGTCTTATTAATATGGCCATTTCGCCATGTATATTTTGTTTGTGCATAAATCTGTTGCTGTAAGGCTGCAGCCCGCGCACAAATCCTAAGAAAATCTGGTAAAATTTCAACTTTTCATTAGTTTTTGAATGAAAATGTGTTGAAAGAAGTCCATTTTGGCAGAGATTTTGAGGGTAAAAGTTAGTTAATGTGAGCTTTTGAAGGAGCTGAGAGGAGATGGAACTGGGGATTGGCAGCTCGTTTAAGAGGCTTGGGAGTTTTAATGTGGATGCTTTTCCAGTATCATCAGTGCATGAAGAGGACGAGGAATCGCTGAAATGGGCCGCCATTGAAAAGCTTCCAACGTTCAGGCGTTTGAGGAAAGGGTTGATGACGACTTTGGATGGTAAAGCCAATGAAGTTGATATCTTAAATCTTGGGTTTCAAGACAGGAAGAATTTGATTGAGGCGTTGATTAAAGTTGCTGAAGAGGACAACGAGAAGTTCTTGTTGAAGTTGCAGAATCGTCTTGATAGGTGCATTGCCCTTTTTTTTTTTTTTCATAGACTAAACTTTATAGAAAATGTTGTTCATTTGATTGATCTTTTTGTGGTATGTTTCTTGAAATTTTCAGGGTAGGAATCGAACTTCCGACAATCGAGGTTCGGTTCGAGCATTTGAATGTCGAAGCGGATGCTTATATGGGAAGTAGAGCATTGCCAACAGTTCTAAATTTCACACTCAATATGGTGGAGGTAACATTTTAACTCATGAACTTATATGAACTGATAACTCTCAAGAACTATAGTGATTTTTTGTTTGTTTGGTTTTGTGTGATGGGGCTGTTCTGCTTTCCAAAGGGTTTCTTGGGTTACCTTCATATGTTTTCCAGTCGAAAGAAGCAGTTAAAAATCCTTCATAATATCAGTGGAATCGTCAAGCCTGGAAGGTAAGAAAAACAAGGGAAAAAAATGGTAAAATTGTTATGAATCACTGACTCTCCACAATGGTATGATATTGTGTCGAACAAAGGGTGTACTTTGTTCCTCGACTCCAGAGAAGAAGTCAAGCCTTGATTAAGGGGAGACTGTTTGAGGGCTCCATAGGCCTCGAGGAGGCTCCATAGTGTACTTTGTTCGAGGGGAGGATTGTTGAGGATTGTTGGGAGGGAGCCCCACATTGGCTAATTTAGAGAATGATCATAAGGAATACATCTCCATTGCTATGAGGCCTTTTGGAAAAGCCCATGAGAGCTTATGTTCAAAGCGGACAATATCATACCATTGTGAGAGTCGTGATTCCAAACAAAAATCAGCCCAATTTCTTGTTCTGATACTCACTGTTTAATTGTTTTGGCAGAATGACACTGCTGTTGGGTCCTCCTAGCTCGGGAAAGACCACTCTTTTATTAGCACTGGCAGGAAAGCTTGATCCTCAAATAAAAGTAAGCATCCCCAGCCCTCACTCTTTTAGTTTTAGTGTAGTCTGTGATCTCAAGAAACATTTTGCATTCAGGCAACTGGAAGGGTGAGTTACAATGGGCATGGGCTGAATGAATTTGTGCCCCAGAGGACTGCAGCCTACATCAGTCAATATGATCTTCATATAGGAGAAATGACTGTTAGGGAAACTTTAGCTTTTGCTGCACGATGCCAAGGCGTCGGCTCACGCTACGGTCAGTTTAAAAATGATACATTTACACCTTCTCGTGATCCCGTGATAAATAAACTCAAAACTCGATGATAAAAATGTAACATTTTGCAACTTAGGGATCTAAAATGACTTATTTTTGCAGACATGCTAGCAGAACTGTCAAGGAGAGAGTTGGCAGAAAATATAAAGCCTGAGCCTAATATTGATACATTCATGAAGGTAAATATGATTAATTTGTACCAAACAGGTTTTCCTTAATCTAATCACAACTATACTTGTAAAGCCCAAGTTCACCGCTAGTAGATATTGTTTTCTTTGGTCAAAGAAGACAATATCTGCTAGCAGTGGGCTTGAGCTGTTACAGACCACCCCTTTGGGGGCCCAACGTCCTCACTGGCACACCGCCCAGTGTTTGGCTCTGATACCATTTGTAACAGCCCAAACCCACCTCTAGCAGAAATTGTCCACTTTGACCCATTACGTATTGCTGTCAGTCTCACGATTTTAAAACGCATCTGTTAGGAAGAGGTTTCCACACTTTTATAAGGAATGTTTTGTTTCCCTCTTGTATCGATGTGGAAACAAAAAAGCTTGTAGAGTTGAGTTCATTAACAACAACAGAGTTAATAGCCTAAATAGCCTAAATAGAGGATCATAATTTTTTTGACCAATTTGAACAATGATAGGATTAAGTTAGACTGAAGAAAAGAAAATTAAAGTGGATTTATTTTCCTGTTTGATTGAAGGAATTAGTGACACTAACCTACATAAGAGCTTCATTTTCAGGCAACCGCAACAGAAGGTCAAGAGGCAAGTATGGTGACAGATTACATCCTCAAGGTAATATATTATTATGAAAGCTAAACAGTGTCCAAATATGTTTTTAATCTCTAATTCATTGAAATCTCTTAGATCTTGGGATTGGAAGGATGTGCTGATGTAATGGTTGGTGATGAAATGATAAGAGGCATATCTGGTGGACAAAAGAAGAGAGTCACTACAGGTAAATTAGCTCATAGAGCCTAGCTATGACTTGTTCGATAACCATTTCGTTCTTATAAAATACTTGTTTTTAGTCTTGAATATTTTGAAATCATTTGAAAAGGAACATATATTTTTCATTAATGTTATCAGATTAGTTTCATAAGTAAAAGTTTGCATACAGGCGAGATGTTGGTTGGTCCAGCGAGGGCTTTGTTCATGGATGAAATATCAACGGGATTGGATAGCTCCACAACGTTTCAAATAGTGAATTCATTGAAGCAAAGTGTTCACATTCTTAAAGCAACGACAGTTATTTCACTTCTCCAACCAGCACCAGAGACTTATGAGCTTTTTGATGACATTATTCTTCTATCCGATGGTCGAATTGTTTATCAAGGTCCTCGTGATGAGGTGCTTCAGTTCTTTGAATCTATGGGGTTTGTTTGTCCTGACAGGAAGGGAGTGGCTGACTTTCTTCAAGAGGCAAGTTTTTAGTCAACAATAGAATTTAGCCTCTTGCAATCCCAGAATAGATTACTAAATCTAAGTTTTGTACAGGTGACATCAAAGAAAGATCAAGAACAGTACTGGAAAAACAAAGAGGAGCCTTACAGATTCATTACACCCAGTGAATTTTCTGATGCATTTAAATCATTCCATATTGGCATAAAGCTTGGAGATGAACTTGCTATCCCTTTTGATAAGTCTAAGAGCCACAGAGCAGCTTTGACAACCCAGAAATATGGTGTTGGAAAGAGAGAACTCTTAAAAGCTTGCTTCTCAAGAGAGATCCTTCTCATGAAACGAAACTCCTTCGTCTACATTTTCAAGCTCTTTCAGGTAGCCTCAAATTTACTCTTTTTTTTTTCTTTTCTGAAAGACATAGCCTATCAGCTTATTAACACGATTGCCTTTTGGAGTTTTCAGCTGTTTGTAATGGCTTTAATTACAATGAGTGTGTTCCTAAGAACTGAGATGCATCGTGATACGATTGTGGATGGAGGAATATACACTGGTGCTTTGTTCTTCACAGTTATTATGATTATGTTTAATGGGTTATCAGAGCTCTCATTAACCACAATTAAGCTTCCTAATTTCTACAAGCAAAGGGACCTCTTATTCTATCCTTCATGGGCGTATTCTCTTCCCAATTGGATCCTCAAGATTCCTATTACCTTTATTGAAGTTGCTTTGTGGGTTGTCATCACATACTATGGCATTGGCTTTGATCCAAATATTGAGAGGTAAGAGATACTAAAAGTGTTTTTTGAGCTTGAGAAGTCTTTCTTTCCTTCTTTTTAATGTGAATATGAATGGGAACAAAAATGCTGCAGGTTCTTCAAACAATTCTTGGTGCTTCTACTAGTTAACCAGATGGCTGCTGCATTGTTCCGATTCATTGCTGCATTGTGTCGTAATATGGTCGTTGCGAACACGATCGGTTCTTTTGCTCTTCTGACCCTCTATGCACTTGGCGGCTTTGTCCTGTCTCGAGGTACGACACTGCTGTGCATTCTAAAATGAAATGGTCAACTTTGATCTTATTTTCATTCTTTATGTAGAGGACATTAAGAAATGGTGGATATGGGGCTATTGGACATCACCAATAATGTATGCTCAAAATGCCGTAGTTGTAAACGAGTTCCTTGGAAAGAGTTGGGCACATGTAAGTTCTTAAAATTCTCTCTTTTGAATCATATTCTAGTAATATTCACTGTTTTTTATGTTCTTGAGCTCTTTTTTTAGGACGCTTTAGGAGTTGTGGTTTTGAAGACCCGTGGATTCTTTCCAAATGCATATTGGTATTGGATTGGTGCAGGAGCTTTGCTTGGTTATGTGTTTCTGTTCAACTTACTTTTCACTTTGGCGTTGTCGTTCCTCAACCGTAATCATCTCGACCTTAAACGACTTCATAAAATATGCATCTTTGTAAGAAAGAGCCTCAAATTAACATCTTAGTTTTGATTGTGTAGCATTTGGGAAGGGTCAAGCTTTTCAATCAGGCGAACCAGAAAGTATTGACAGTGGTGACAAAAGAGGTATAACAAAGTTTGAGATCGAGAATTCGAACCTCTAATCTATTAGTCATTAACCAGTTGATTGTTGGGCGTTGTGCTAATTTCAGGGACTTCAGCTTCAAGAACAGGAATGATTCTTCCATTTGAGCAACATTCAATTTCATTTGAAGATATCACTTACTCTGTTGACATGCCGCAGGTAAGAATCAAACCACCTACAAAAAGGAAGAGTTTGAAATTTCCATTGAAACTTCCTAATCATAATCATGTTTGATGGGGTTTTCAGGAAATGAAAAACCAAGGTATTTTTGAAGATAAGTTGGTGCTACTGAAGGGAATAAGTGGAGTTTTCAGGCCAGGTGTTCTAACAGCTCTTATGGGAGTGAGTGGTGCTGGTAAGACAACACTAATGGATGTCTTGGCTGGTAGAAAAACTGGGGGTTACATCGAAGGGAACATCAAAATATCTGGTTATCCAAAGAACCAACAAACATTTGCTAGAATCTCTGGTTATTGTGAACAAAATGACATCCATTCTCCTCATCTTACTGTCTACGAATCCTTGCTCTATTCCGCATGGCTCCGTCTGCCCCGACAAGTCGATCCCCAAACTAGAAAGGTAAACTATGCCAATACTTTACTTCTATTACTTTTGTTCTTGGAAGAGCTTCAAGTGAATAGCTGACAATTTGATTGCAATGTATAACAACAGATGTTCATTAATGAAGTGATGGAACTTGTGGAGTTAAAGACGTTGAGGGATGCTCTAGTTGGATTGCCAGGTGAAAATGGTCTGTCGACCGAGCAGCGCAAGCGACTCACAATAGCTGTGGAGCTTGTAGCAAATCCATCCATAATATTCATGGACGAGCCAACCTCAGGACTTGATGCTAGAGCTGCAGCCATTGTCATGCGAACCATTCGAAACACAGTGGATACTGGAAGAACTGTTGTATGCACAATTCACCAACCGAGCATCGACATCTTTGAAGCTTTCGACGAGGTGAGATACCAAACAATGAACATTTAAGCTAAATGATATCTCTAATACATAACACTTTGAGCTATTTGCTGCAGCTCTTCTTGATGAAGCCAGGCGGCCAAGAAATATACGTTGGTCCATTGGGTCGCCATTCTTTCCATCTAATAAAGTACTTTGAGGTAAAATTATTACAAACACTCATGATTTTGCCCCCCCAATAACAATTATGCAAAGTCTTCATCTTTATTCTTAAGGAAATCAAAGGAGTTGCTAGAATAAAAGATGGGTACAACCCTGCCACATGGATGTTAGAAGTCACTTCCCCAGCACAAGAACTAGCTTTAGGAGTTGACTTCACTGATTTGTACAGAAATTCAGAACTTTATCGGTAATTCAACAATACAGTAGACCAGTTACTATGCATAAATGTGATGCCTTTCGTATGAACATTTATGAAAATGATGAACAGGAGAAACAAGACGCTTATTGAAGAATTGAGTACCCCAAATCCGGGATCAACAAACCTATATTTCCCAACTCAATACTCACGATCACTTTACACACAATGTGTAGCTTGTTTATGGAAGCAACATTGGTGTAATTGGCGCAACCCGTCTTACTCCGCCGTGAGATTGCTCTTCACGATCGTCATTGCGCTGATGTTCGGTACAATGTTTTGGGACCTTGGCTCAAAAAGGTAAGCCTTTTGTTACCTTCACATGCCATGAAGACAAGAAACATGTTCTGTTGTCTTATTGGAAAACATTGACTTGTGTGATGAAGGACAAGGCGACAAGATCTTTTCAATGCCATGGGATCAATGTACACTGCAACACTATTCTTGGGAGTCCAGAATGCCTTCTCTGTACAGCCCGTGCTCGCCGTCGAACGAACCGTGTTTTACCGCGAAAGAGCTGCTGGAATGTACTCAGCCTTCTCATACGCATTTGCAGCGGTACTAACGTTGTTCTGTTTTGAAACAATAGAGCTTTGTTTAGTTTAGGCATTGAAAACTTTGTGTCCTGTCCCATGTTTCAGGTGCTGATTGAGCTCCCATATGTTTTACTCCAAGCTCTGGTTTACACTCTCATAGTGTACACAATGATTGGATTTGAAGGCAGTGTTGCTAAGTTCCTTTGGTATCTGTTCATCATGTACTTCACTTTGCTCTACTTCACTTTCTATGGGATGATGGCTGTGGCAATGACACCAAATCATCACATTGCTTCCATTCTCTCCTTTGCATTCTTTGGACTGTGGAGTCTGTTTTCGGGATTCGTCGTCCCAAAACCCGTAAGTTTTGTTTCCAAGTTCGGGTTTCGGTTTTTTTTTCTTCGTAAAATGATTAATGTTTGTTGTTTTTTTGTATAGAGGATTCCGGTGTGGTGGGCATGGTACTACTGGGTTTGCCCAGTGGGTTGGACGTTATATGGATTAGTAGCCTCTCAATATGGAGATGTGCAGGATGTGCTTGAAACTGGTCAGACTGTGCAGGAATTTGTGATGCAGTACTTTGGCTTCAGACATGATTTTTTGCGAATTTCTAACTCTGTGGTCGCTGGATTTGCTGCCTTTTTTGCTGTCGTATTTGCCATCTCTATCACTATTTTTAATTTCCAAAGAAGATAATCATTTATTTGAGTTGTATAGTGTTTTATAAGTAAAAAGAATGTGATATATATTTGAAATTTGGATGATTCACATTGGTTGGTTGAATCATGCACCTTCACTCGGCAACCAGTGGTAGTTACTGATGATCGATCATCTCTAGCGACCACCGACAACTACTTGTAATCATTTTTTCACAACCCCATAGTAGCACATGTTGTCTTGTCAGGCTTTCCCCTCAAGGCTTTTAAAACACGTTTGTTAGGGATAGATTTCCACAAAGAATGCTTCGTTCTTTCCTCCAACCTATATGAGATCTCACAAATTATCACCTTCGGGGCCCAGCGCCATTGCTGGCACACCGTCGGTTTCTGGACCTGATATCATTTTTTACAAGGGTGTTTTATGAGATCTCACATCGATTGGAGAGGGGAACGAATGCCAACGAGAACGTTGAGCTCCGAAGGGGGTGGATTGTGAGATCCCACATCAGTTGGCGAGGAGAACGAAGCATTCGGTGTAGAAGCCTCTCTTTAGCGGACGCGTTTTAAAAACTTTGAGGGAAAATTCGAAAGGAAAAGCCAAAAAAAAAACAATATGTACTAGCAATGACTTGAGCCGTTAACGACAATAATTGGTAGGACGATTAGAGAATGGTAAAAGTATTTGAAGCGGACAGTGAACCAAACAAATTTGTTTGGATTTGAAGGACGAAAAATTTGAAAAATAAAAATGATATTTAATTACATTCGTCATCTTTCGTTTATAGTTTAATTAGCGGTAGTTGGATACACGTGTACATGAAAATGACATGTCAATGCAAATAATGATATTATTAAAAAAGGACTTATTATAACATGAAACAAACAATATCTTGTTTTTTTTTAATTTCATCGTAACCTCTATCTACCAAAATTTAAGGAGAAATTATGCACGACTTTCATGTATATTCTACATTTTTTCGCATATAACAATTTTATTTTTATTTTTTTAATAGTGATTGAGTGCTACTGCTTGATGAATTAAATATTTTTTTTAAAGATAATTATTGGTATTAATATAATCTATAATCAATAATCAATAAATATGAAACTAAATTTGTTCCATCTAAGGGGTACCTTAAAGTCGGCTATATTTGTCTATATAAAATCTAAGGACACTAACCACCTCTTCTTTTTATTAATAAAAAATATCTAATTTGTGCAGACGTGAATTATTGATATAAAATGGGACAATAAAATTAAATTTGTTATTTTTTAGTTCAAACATGAGTGGTTCGAACTTATGATTAGGGTAGAAGAAATTACATCGAATTGATTCGAGTCAATTTCTAAAAGACAATCGCCGATTAAGGGATTGTCAAAATTTATGAACTCAACGTTGGAAGTTTAGTGTTGATCTTGTACCTCAACTCAACTATCCATGTCGTTGAAGCCTTCGATGTGCCATAGTTGCCGGTGTCTCCACCAATCTCGATACTAAACCCTAAATCCTAAACCACTTATGATTCTTTCTCGAGAAACTCTCTAAAACCCTAAACCCTTATTTGGTTTGGGGAAGGAGAACAAGAAAACCCTTGCATGACTTTGTTTAACGAGTCATCCATTTATTCTTAAGTAATATAATCATAATAATAATCATGAATCTAGCCCGACTCATTTTCACCCCTACCTTTGAAATGTTCATTAAAATTAAATATCTTAAATAGTTAAGTTCGGTTTAGATTGACTTCAAAGTCACTTCTAAAGCTACGATCCAAATGTGAGAGTCTTAATACACGCTTGAATTGTCCATATATACTCATTTGAACACAATTTTTTTAAAAAAAACTGATCACTTGCACGCATAATTTGAATATGGTCTTATCAACTCCAAAATTATGAGTGTCTAGATATATTCTATGAAGCCAAATTCTTTCACTTAGGATATATTCCTTTGACAAAACTCCAAATCTTATCACAAAATGTGTACACAGCCAAAACTGCCCCAAGTTGGATTCATCGAAAAATTTTAAACCCCATTTATATAAATGATTTGAATGAAGTGGCATCCAAAGCACTCACAAAACAAAGAACTCTCTCGCTAAAGCCATGGGATTTCGTTCTTCCACAAAGCCTCAGGTTCCAGTTATCAACTTCTCCATTGAAAATCTTGGTCCTAAAAGCACTAAATGGTTAGAAACATGCGGCCATGTGAGGGCTGCTCTTGAAGAATATGGGTGTTTCTTGGCTGAGTATGAGAATGTTGAGCAAGAGCTTGATGATGCCATTTTCAATGGCTTGGAAAAGCTTTTTGATTTGCCTTTAGAAACTAAAATGAAGAATGTTTCTGATAAGCCTTACCATGGCTTTTTGGACCACAGGGCTCCCTTTGTTCTTCCTCTTCATGAAAGCTTTGGCATTGAAAATGCAACAAGTTTTGAAGGTGTTGAGTCCTTTGTGAAGCTCATGTGGCCTTCTGGAAATCATCATTTCTGGTAAACTTTGTATGAATTATGGTTGTGTACTTGTAGTTTCACTCAAATTAATATTGCAAATAATTTTGTTGGACAGTGAGGATTTGTTTTCATACTCAAAGATGGTAGCAGAGATGGAGAAATTAGTGAAGAGGATGGTGTTTGAAAGCTATGGAGTGGAAAAGTACTATGATTCTCATGTTGCTTCAACCACTTACCTTCTTAGAGGCATGAAATATAGAATCCCTGAGATGGGTGAAGAGAATATTGGAGCAGAAGCTCACACAGACAAGAGTTTCTTCACTATTCTTCATCAAAATGGAGTCAATGGCTTGGAAATCAAAGCAAAAAAGGATGATCATTGGATTGGACTTCAATTCTCTCCTAATTCCTTCTTGGTCATGGCTGGAGATGCTTGTTTGGTATACCTCTCTCTCACTTGTGCTTTGATCGATACTTCAATTAGACACGTATATCCGTTAGCAGATGTTGTCTTTTTGCCTTGTTGTGGGACCCCCAATCCACCTCCTTCGGGACCCAGCATCCTTGCTGGCACACCGCCTCGTGTCCACCCTTTAAGACTCGTTCCCTTCTCCAATTGATGTGGGACCCCTCAATCCACCCTCCTTCGGGACCCAGCATCCTTGTTGGCACACCGCCTCATGTCCACCCCCTTCGAGACTCGTTCCCTTCTCCAAATGATGTGGGACCCCCCAATCCACCCTCCTTCGGAACCCAGTATCCTTGCTGGCACACCGCCTCGTGTCCACCCCTTCAAGACTCGTTCCCTTCTCCAATTGATGTGGGACCCCCCAATCCACCCTCCTTTGAGGCCTAGCGTCCTTGTTGGCACACCGCCTCATGTCCACCCCCTTCGGGGCTCAACCTCCTTGCTTGCACGTCGCCCGGTGTCTGACTCTAATACCATTTGTAACAGTCCAAGCCCACTGTTAACAGATACTTTCCTCTTTGGGCTTTTTCCCTCAAGATTTTTAAAACTCATCTGCTAGGGAGAGGTTTCCATAACCTTATTAAGAATGCTTCGTTTTCCTTCCTAATCGATGTGAGATCTCACATATAGTCACCAATTCGAACATAGTTCAGTAGATTATCCCAAACATGATTTCAATGCTTGAATTAAGTATTGAATGGTAAGAATAAAATTTGATTTTTGATGGATAGGCATGGAGCAATGGGAGAATCCACTCAGCCACCCATAGAGTTATAATAGAGGGAAGCAAGGAAAGATATTCAACAGCCCTATTTTCATACCACAAAGGAGTTATTGAGATTCCAGATGAGTTGGTGGATGAACAATTTCCCTTGAAATTCAACCCTTTTAACCATTATGGATTACTTGGTTATTTCTCCAAAGAAGAGTGCGAGAAAACGCCTTCCACTGCCGGAGCTTACTGTGGAGTTTGAGACAGTTTATATGCTCATAATATTGAAAACAGTATGGCTGTTGGTGAATTAATAATCAAACTTTATCAGTAATCTTATAACATCCTGTTCAAGTTTAATTTATTTTGAAGTTGAATTGTAATCATTTACAATTCTGTGTATTAAATTCATAATTAATGATACCAGCTTAATTCATCACTATATATTGAATTCTTAACAAATTTCTAAAGGCTTAGGCAGAAGATGAAGTAGATGATCATCACAAGCTTTAAGGGAAGAAACATACAAAATATAGATTAAGAACTTAATTAAGAATAATGGGTTTTGAATAGATTTGTAATCACATATGAGGAGCCAAAGCGATTGGGGTTTGAAGTGAGCTCCATTAGAGAGGACCATACTTGTGCAAGCAAGCTTGCGATCAGCAGCAGCATAAGGCATCCACACAACACTCACAGCTCTCATAGCAGCAACAACAGCAACATAATGTAAACAAACTATGTGAATCAAAGAAGAGTAAATTAAAGGTTGGAATTAAAAATTTAAACATAATTATGAAACATACCAAGCATAGAGACAGCCTTTGTCTTCCCTGCGCTTTAAAACATGATCATAGTACGACATCATCTGTTCTTGAGGTGCTGCTGCTGCTCTTTCCGCCATTGCTGCAATTCTATTGATCTCAAATGGGTTTTTATTTTGGTAGCTATTATCCACACCTATGGATTGTGGCCCATATGGCTTAATTATTTCTGGTAACCCATTATTGAATGCCCCCTTTAATGTTCAACTACTACCTACCTCAACTCACTGTGTGACCAAACTCAATCTTCACTTTTCACCCTTTCATAAATTTTTGCACCAAAAGGAGAGAGGCTTTATAATTGGTTGTTCACATTTATTGAACCAAATACTTGAATCATTATCATTTTTGTTTGATTTAGATAGAAATTATCAATCGAAAATATTTCTTCGTATACTCGAGATTCCTCTCATTTAGATGTGATCTCAATTCATTCATATACTCCTCTTTTACTTGGACATTGTACGGGGTTTCTGATGAGATCCAATGAATGTGTGTGTATATATATATATATATAGTTATAGTGAGATCTCACATCGGTTGAAGAGGGAAACGAAACATTCCTTACATAGAATAAGGGTGTGGAAATCTCTCCCTAGTAAATGCGTTTTAGAACCTGGAGGAGAAGCCCGAAAAGGAAAGCCCAAAGAGGATAATATCGGCTAGCGGTGGGCTTGAGCGGTTACAAATGGTATTAGAGCTGGATACTGTATAGTGTGCCAGTGAAGACGTTGGGCCTCCAGAGGAGGTGAATTGTGAGATCACACATCAGTTAAGTATAAAACATTCCTTATATGTAAGGGTGTTTTAAAACTTTGAGGGGAACCCACTCGAAAGAAAAAGTTAGAGGACAATATCAGCTAGCGGTGATAAGATTGGACTGGACTATTACAAATATATAATATTGATGAAGTAAAATGGCAACAATGATGCTTGGAATGACTTCAAAAAGAGAAACTTCCCAATTCTATTTCATTACAATATTCATCAACTTTACTAATATCTTATAGCTACTTAAATATCTGAAATATTTCTACCAAAATAAAATCAAATTAAAACAAGAACAAGATAAAAGGGAAGATTGGATCTAAAAAGAAATGTTGGTGAAGATGAGCTCCTGATCCCTTGAGACTTTGTTGTTCTATATGTTTTGATATATAGCTCCCTTGAATAAGCTCTCTATTGGCTTATGAACTAGATGCTCCCTTGAATAAGCTCTCTATTGGCTTATGAACTAGATTTCTTCATTATCCTCAATCTCTTGCATGATTCGATGAACATCCTGCAGATACATTAGATCCTAAATCATGATTACAAGAAATATAATCAAATAAGAAAGAGTTGGTTTAGGGTTTTAAAAAACAAAGACATACTTCCAAGGCACATCACCAACCAGCATCCAATCTCCATCTCTATCTTCGTAAGTGAGAGTACACTCAGAACACCCAATTGGGGTCCCAAAAAGCTTCTCCATTGCATCAACAAGTTCCCCATATCCCTTCACCATTCCCAAATCAACTTTCCTCACAAATGGCTCTCCTTCAACCCTCACTTTCACGTACATCTTTTTCTTCCCCCCCATTATTCCTTCACTTTCTTCCTTCTCCCTCAAGCTGTTCCTCCGCCTGTACGAGCACACCGGCGGCCACCCCACCACCTGCTTCCGCCCTCCGCCTTCACTCTTGTCTTCCACTTCCACCTCCGAGAAAACCCTTTTCTTCTCATTGTTTTTGGTCGCCGGAATTGGTCCTAGACGGAGCTCGGTGATTTCGAGGCCTAATCCCTCAGTTGCCATCTGGGTCGTCGTTGGATTTGGGTTACAAAATTTGATGATGATGATGTTTAATTTTGAAGAAGAATGAGAGGCGGTGTTATTTATTTATATGAGGAGGAAAATGGGGAATTTGGAGAGGACATAGAGGGAACAATGATGGGGGTTGTAGGGTCCAAATGCTTGGAGATTTTCGTGGGATTTGATCACAGCCGCTTGTTGGATTGTCTTGCTTTTTGAACAAACCCCATGTGGTTTTGCCTTGTTGTGTTGGTGGTGTTAAGTGTTGGTACTGTCACACGGTTTACTGTTTTTTTCTTTTCTTCTTCTTTTCAAATTATGAACATTTTGAATCTCTCTCTTCTTGTCTTTGTTGTCTTTGTGTTTGTGTTTGGTTTTCTAATAATGGAGCCTCTTGACAGAGAGGACGAGTTACTCTTCATCTCTCAAAAACACAAACTCCTATCACATCAACATTTTCTCTCACCATTTTCTGAAAGATTCTGGCTTTCGTGCTTTGGTGGGTCTCCGAGATTCTTTCGATGACCTATATTGTGTTAAAGGGATATCTATATGATCTGATTGATTGTATAAAACCCGCGGTTCAACCGAATCCAACAAAGTATACAAAAAAAATAATTCTTTTTTATTCTATTAGTATTAGATTAGTATTAGTGAGTGATCTCGGCTCAGTGAATCCTTTCTTCTATGATGAACGGTTGGTACTAGTCCTCCATTTTGTCTCTATGAATCGAGGAGAAAGTGGGCTCGGCAGGAAGAGAATTGTAGCATGAGAAAAAGCAAGGTGGTGAGAATTAAATTGGATAAACCCTACTACTTTTCGTCCTATTTTAATTTGGTCAAAGTTGAGCTCTTAATAACTTTTAAATGGGTTCCTACGGTTTAGATCGGGTCAACTTGTGTGCATTTCAACTATTCTTATAAGACAATCATCTAGGCCGAGAAATTGAATCCCAATTTTCTTTTTAATATATTGGGGGAAGTTCCTAGAAGTAGAATCTAAATGTGTGATTTATATAATTAGGGGTGTTAATATCAATGCAAATATTCCACAAGCACATGCTCTCACTCATTATAGTTTATATCTGGAAACTCACATAAGGATGAAATATTATATAAGTTCAAAGAAGATTCTGATGTTGCAGATGTGATCAGTTGTTTTAAGACCTTATTTGATTTTGATTGATCCATCAAGATTTCAATCAACTTCTACCATGTTCTTTGTTTATTACTTGAATTGTTTTCTTATACCTTACTCATAGTATTCTATATTCAATTTGGGAGATTAACATTCCAAAACTCAGTAAATTGTCAAAGTACGAAACAATTAGATGCAAAGAGAAATTTTGTCATTAACCTTTGTGAATTGTCAAATTAGACAAGATCATTAACATTATCAAGTTAGGGTATGATCGTGAGTGTTATGTATTGTATGTATACATTTCAAATCGATGAAAAAAGGAAATTGTGTAAACTCGATCCAATCGATCTTCTTCCGCCTCATCTTTTAAAGTTTCCTTGGAGAACTACTACTTCGAGTTTTCGGTACATGAATCTCAAATCCTTTAGCTTCTGATCTCTTCATTATCCTCAATCTCTTGCACGATTCAACAAACATCTTCCATGGGACATCGCCGACAAGCATCCAATCGCCATCCCGATCTTCATAAATTGGGACATAATCCGAGCTTCCGATTTGACAATTGAAGAGATTCTCCATCGCCATCCCGAGATCTGAATATCCCTTATGCATTCCAAGATCAACTTTTCTAAGATAAGGCGCGCCATCCATGCTTACTTTCACATACATCTTCGAAGTTTCGGATAGATCTTTGTCATTACCGTTGCTCCTTCTCCGGTAAGAGCAAACCGGTGGCCACCCGACAACTTGGTTTTTCTTCGAACATCTCCGGTCACCGCCATCGCAGTCGTTGCTGCTTCTTTCATCTCCTCCTTCATTACCATTCATCTCAGAGAAAACCCTTTTCTTGTCATGTTTTGAAGTTGAGGTATGGCCAGTCCCCGGAAGGCCTAATCTGAGCTCAGTGATTTCAAGTTCAAGTCCATTGCTTGCCATTTCTTCAGCTGACTCTAACTCTGTGTGTGGTTTTGTGTTGAGTTGTTGTTAATGGTCTAAGCACCAAAAATGAGAGGTTTATAAATAGAAGGAAATGGAGGAATTGTGGAATAATTAGGGGATGAAAGTGATGACATTGTGGTCGCCGGCCGGTCGGAGACAAGAGGAACAAACGTGGGACTTGATGTTCCATTATTGGTTGGGTTCTGATTCGGTGGGATTCTCTCTCATCCATGTGATTGCCCATTTTTCTGTCCACCAGTGGAAGATTATAATTATGAATTCATATATATAAATAATTATTAGTATAATCTTAAGCATCAAAATTTTGAATTTAGGTTAAATCTCGAGCTTTCTATCTCATCCTTGATTTCTGATTTTCGGGTCTTTTTGAGTCTCGGTGCAAATATTATTTAGGGTTTGACTCCAATTTGAAAACGTTGAGAATAGAATATAATTGTTGTTCTTTCTTATTCGATCTTTTTAGATGTTATTGTATTATACACATTTATACATACATACATACACGGATATATGTATCGTCTTATACATGCTCCGGAGCGATGTAGGTGAGCGGTTTTGAAATAATAAAAAAGAATAAAGGAAATGTTTCTTCCCAACCCAACATATGGTTTCATTAGTTTGAAAAACAAGCAATAAAATTGGAGACAATAGACATGTCGAACTCCAAGGGTCACGTGGTAGATTTTTTGTTTGAGAAGAGAGCATGGGGTGGTTCCTTGTCTTTAGGGTTTTGATGGAACATAGACAAAGTTGTAAGTACTTTGAACAGATTGGCATAGCGATCCACAGAGGCATCCGCCATTAATGCTTCGAGTCGGTGGACCTCTCTTCCTCTATGTGTTGTTTGAATTCAAGGGAGCATTTGGTTTTAGGCATAATCACAAGTTTTTCAATAATGTTCAAATTTCATCATTTGTTGTGTCAGTCATATTCGTTTGTTGATTGAATCTTCCAAACAAATCCATTCAATAATTTGAAACAACCTCAATTATTGGATTGAATTAAATGTTTGGGAATCACAATCCATCCCTTTGAAGGCTTGGCGTCTTCGCTGGCACACTACTCGATGTCCGTCTCTCACCATTTGTAATGGTCCAAGTCCATTGCTAAGACTCATTACGTATCGCCGTCAACCTCACGATTTTAACATGCATTTGCCAGGGAGAGATTTCTACACTCCTATTCCTAGGAATATTTCGTTTCTCTCTCCAATCAATGTGAGATCTCACATCAACCATGGAATCAACCCGATCACATATTACTCGAATTTAACCCATTGACCAATCATGTTCCATCAAATGATAATCTAAACAAGAAAACTAATGATTAATCTAACTAACAACATGTCTGGTAAATGAAAACAGTCTTAAGGTTTGATAAGAATGAATGAATAATTATCTAAACTTTGTTAAGCTTTTTCACCCATCATTTCAATGTTGTTTGAATAATTTGAGTTGTTGTGAAAGGTGTCAAATCAGATATTGATATAAGGTACCAAATGAGGCGCAAAGGCATTAGGGGCCATACCATCACGTGAACGAAACTTGGAGTTCCACAGCAACAATGAAGCATGATTTTGCAGTTTTGAGGGTTAAGGGCCTTCAATTCCCTTTCAACCATACAAACTACAAAGAACTGACTGATTTCAGACAGTATCCCTCCATGAACAAGACTATGAACAGTGTCTTATGGTCGTCCTCTCCACATGGCCTTATTTGTCGATTTCATTTACCTTCGTACGTCAGATGTCTGGTTAAGGAATTACAACTGGAGGTTTCAAAATTTAACAAAAAAGAAAATTGGTGGAACGAAATAAAATAATAATGATGTTAGTTTATCAGAGAATAAAATAAAATAAAACAAAATTTGGCAAAATAAAAAAGGTCCTACCGGGAGTCGAACCCAGGTCGCTGGATTCAAAGTCCAGAGTGCTAACCACTACACCATAGAACCAATTGTTGTACTCTTTGTACAGTAATTTTATAAACATTATATTACTTTTCAAATATATTATTGATGAGTTCATGATATAAATATGAAAACATAAGTGTTTGTATACTTAAAAATAAATAAATTGGAACAATTTAGAGTTAATATATCCTTAATAATTTAGAGTGACCACATAAGGAGTGGAAATTTAGGCTACCACCTTCAAGGAAAGTTATTAACTGTCTTAATTAGTATCTTTTTCTTTTTATATATAGAAAATTTAAAATTTTATTGGTCAGATTTAAAATGGGATAAGAGGACGAAAACTAATTGAGATGTTTTATTAACTTCCTTCTAGTCTGTTATGTTTTTTCTTCTTTTTTATTTTTATTTTTATTTTTTTAATAAATAAAAATAATAATTTATATAGATAATTATTAAAACGTGTTAAAAAAAATGAAAGGAGAGAGAGAGAGAGTTGAGGCAATAAACTACTGAACATAACCAAATCTCAAAAAAGAATAAATCAAGAAACACAAAAAAAACCACAAAGCTGATCCTTAAAATTACACATTTTGGAGCCAAATGAACAAACCCGACAGTAAAACAATAAAATCTAGAGTTGCTCTTTCCTGGGTCGAGAAAATTGCATCAGTAAAATTCTCATTTGGGCAGTCTTCGGAGCAAAATGTTTACAAAACTTCACAGAGAAAAGAAAGAAAGCTTCTTCAGTGCCGATGATGCTCAAGACAATCCCTAAAGAACAAGGCCCGAGGATGATAATGAATGTAAAACTAACGTCATTAAACAACATTTAAGGGCGCATCTAAATCACAATAATATATGAAGTAGTAGTTTGCAAAGAATGTCAAGGCCTTTTGCGACGCTATTTCCCAACACGGTAAAACAAACTTGTGTCCTCCATATGCCGATTATCATGGCCCCAAAGCTCCCCTCCTCTCATGCCAAGTATTTCTATTCCCTCACCTCAAGTTGGGTACTTCCAAGCAGCAACCAGGAACCAATCATCTTGCACGACCTAGTTATGCAGTAATCACTGCAATGGAAAGAATTACCAACCCAAGTTATAAACCGAATCGAATGTGATAATTCCTGTTAGCTTGAAAATGCATCTATCTAGTGGGGAAAATCGTCTGAACATAATGGGAAGTTTCAAGATTTTAAGATCAGATATATTAGAGCATGGTTCATTCAGTGCCAATCATTGCACTTTAGGTGTTAAAAACAGTAACCAACCGAAGTTTCACAGGTGGTAAACATATAGGTCATGGAAATGAAATTTTAAAATGGCATTTTGGAATCAACTAATCACCAGAGACAAAATTGGATTTTGCACTCGCCCAACCAATTGCTTTTAGGCTGACGGGGTATTTGTACCCCACTCTTCATCACCCTCACTACCATTAACGAGAACTGCACCATCGGTAGAATCAGCATCAACCACAATACCCTCACCCTCCTCTTGGCTCTCGTCTCCATTGTGTTCTGCAATGTGCTCGTCTTGCTCATCTCCACTGTGTTCTGCAACGTGCTTGTCTTGCTCATCTCCACTGTGTTCTGCAATGTGCTCGTCTTGCTCATCTCCATTCTGTTCAGTATCCTGTCATAGAACAGTTGAAAGGATAAAGAAAAAGTACTGAGAAAGTGATCACAACAGCATAACGATGAAAGTCTCCTACAACTTGGAATATAGACTTCAGACTATGCTCTCTTAGTATCAACATTCAAGCCCATAAACAACAGGACCAAAAACAGGATTTACAACTATCATGTTAATTCAATTCCATTCAAGCAAGACCCAAACCTCATGATCGATGTCTCCATTTTCAAGATGTCCTTCAATTTGCATGCTCCTAAATGCCTCCACGAGTGTATTGTATGGCTTATCAGCAAGAGTAGCATACTCCTCTGCCGAAGTAAAAACTCCCCTAGAATACATTCCAAAAAAAAAGGTACTTAGTATAGAGAATTTGGGTATTAGCTACCTACATAAGGACACAAAAACAGAAAAACCTTGTAGTGTAAACATCCATTCATTTTACCTGTCCTGTGTAGCTCTAGATTCAACAGATAGTGCAACTTGCCAATCATCAAACAAATTGGGATACTCCTCAGGATCAGCCAATGACTCGGCAGCCTTTGGGTTAACCTGAGTTAAGGCCAATTTTTATCAAGATGTCCTAGACGGTGAAAGAAAAGATTCATAACACTATTGAATACAGTTTCTTTCTGCATATCATAGCTTCACAATTACATGGGCGCAAATGATACAAAAACTTTCTGCATGTGATACCTATCTATCTATATGTTTCACAATTTTGAAAAATTCTACCACGCATAAATTTATTAACTATGTCCACTCTAAAAAATATATCTTTTATGTTCCACAATTGTTAATACTAGACATTATCAAAGATGTTTCTTTCACCTCTTCATTTAAATAACTAGAACATCAACAGAAAATGTAACGATTTAGTTTACCTTATTCAGGTCCTTCCTCCAAATTGCGACTATCTCTGATACCTTGCTTGGAAGATAAGATCGAGCCATCAAAGCAGCTTCAGGAATCCGATTACTGTACAAGGAATATACTTTTCTATAAATAATATAAGATCACTTATTATTCAGCATCAGGAGGGTGTGCGAAAAGATAATCTTTTTACCTTTCTACCAACAACTGAAGACAGTCTTCCAATCTACCCAACATAAATAAACAAAGGAAAGCAACGTTGTTCTTTCCTTGCTCCTTGGCAAGGGTTGCAAGTTGTGTTATCCCTTGAGCATCTCCTAGGGAAGAATACAGCAATAACAAGCCACTAAAATCCACAGCATACTTCAAGCATTCCTCGGCCATGTCTAACTGCAATGATACAAGGAAACAAATATTAATCAACTTATACGAGAGATGAAAGCTTGCAATGGTTCAAAATGAGGGGAGGAACCTTTCCGATGGACATAGCCAATTCACCAAGCTGCTTCCACTTGGACTCACTTTGTACTTCTACCGCAATTTCCTGCAAGTAGGCCATTGAAATTATTAATGAGCATGAGAGAGAGACAGGACAGCTTTAATAGTTTTTTTACGATATGGAGGTTCATCACAGTTAACTGCATCTAGTAAAATTTAACAGAGAAAACAAAAAACAGTTGTGTACCTTTGCAATCTCTAATCTACCAAGCTGTATCGCAAGATCAAATCTAAAATCCAGATCAGTAGCTACTTCCAGAGCTTCCTCTATCATACCTCGTGATTCCAAGAAACGAGCCACACTGGCAGAGAACATGGCCTACTATCATACACTAAACTTTACTAGAAAGAGAGTATTAAGAAGTGGAAATCCTTTATGCACGACAAGGAATAGGCAAACTTCGGCTTCTAGATAACAGGATGGGCATACCACATGAAAGATTACCTTATAATGCCCAAGTGAAATAAGTATCGAAAAAGATATTTGGGCAAGAACAAAAACTTAAACTCCATCTTGTAAGAGAAAACAAAAAAATGTGGAGGTGGGGAACCCCCAAGAAATTTGGTTATGTCAACGAGCCCTTAGATTCAAAAAAAATTGATCAGGTACATAAATCCCAAGCATCCCATATGTTTAAATATGATTAAATCTGTAAGATTTGGCAGCTCAATTCCAGACATCATGAAAGATTGCCAAATATCGGGTGTTGAAGTAAAAATTTAAGGAAAAAGAGCAGAAGAAACAAAACGAAGGAAAAGAAACAAAGAGGTTGAATCTCAGATTAGATTAGAAGTTGTAGGAATCATCCACAAATCATGGAAACGAATAACATGATACAACCTTTATATCCAAACAACCCTAGTTTATTAGGTGCAAGCTCGGCTAGAAACCAAATACGATGGAACTTCAAAATATTCTCCACACAGGTGATAAACTTTAATAACATTTATTCAACAATTACCTGTTACGGTGCTCCTTAGGAATTGAAGGTAAGACTTCATTGGCTCTTTCATAGTCCCCGCGCATTACAAGGGTCTTGTACTCAATCAAGCTAAGAAGCAATGTGTATCCAACAACACTGCATCACAATAAATGGCATCAAAATTCTTAAAGCAGTTCCTTTCTAATCGACATTCCATGACTCCAGAAGAGGACTAAAAGTTGTCATACTTGAACTCTTTGTCTATCAAATAGACCCGACTTTGGCTGGCAAGATATCCAAGCAAATACATGGGTCGATCCAAATGAAACATTGTGGTTACCTGAAATTATGAGGTTATACATCAAGTTACCTTCATTGTGGGCATCAAATGGGGATATCTGCATGTTGAAAAATTCCAAAAACAAAGGCTGCTGATCATTCACAGTACCTCACCACCAACACAGTAGTTTAATCTCCAAGAAGAGTTATTGTAAATGAAGCAATCCCCAACCCAAAGGCCAGTCCTCACACGTTCGTTAACTTCATGCAGGAGCTCGAATGCATCTTCAACCCCTTGTTCATCCACAGGCCTTCCACTATCTAAGCAGGAAGACACAGCATCACGCTGCAATATTTGCTTTTGTTAGATGAGAAACAACTTCTCAGCAAAGCAACAAACTATGCATGGACAAAAATGTGCCAAAACAATGACGCAATGAGAAGCACAATTCAGATTCATATTGTTCAAGTTGTGACAATCAACTTCATGAGGGCACAACAAGGATTCTTACATTGTACTTCAGGATATAAAATGACGTATCACTGGCTATTGCCACCAAATCACCACTATCAGCCCAATACACGTTCTGGAAGAAAAAATCATCAAAAGGTATTAAAGCATTTTTTTAGAAGGGAAATAAATTTCATTGATAAATTATAATAAAATGGAGTGTAACCTCCAACACCTAGAGGTGTATTACAAGGAAGTCCAATTGGAAATCAAAGGAATTAGAACCATATCACAAAAGAAATAGAAAAACAGCTAACAAATGCAAGTATGTACCCACCTTCACATTTACATCAATTCGTCGAATCAATCTGCACTCTGCCCAATCATAGAAGCAAATAAAGTCATTGGAACACATGGCTAATAGAGTTCCTCCATAGATGTGCTCGGCTGAAAAGGTGGGTCTGATACTCTTCTTTTCCTGAGAAGTTAGGCCGTGTTAACTCCACAATTTAACAATGGGACAACTTAGAATAATAATAAAAAAAATTAAGAACTTGAAGAGAACAAGCATCACAATTGATGGCCAAAGTTAAAATACATGAAAAGATTTACTTATTTTTACTAATAATTTAGTCTCCTTGTACTAGAACATAATCAACTCAGTTGTTGCAGTCAAAACTCTATAATGGATTTCTTACCACATTCTCTAGGGATTCTCTTATCTATTCCTTCTTCAACCTCAAGTTATGTACTTATGTGAGAAGAAGCAAGAATCAGCGACAAGTTTTATTGACGCAACTGCTCATGAAGTTCATATTCATCTATTACATTAGTCTACATCTGAACCAGATAGGCCTCATATAATTAACTATTCTAGCGGTACATATCCACAAATGAGGCTATTGTAAACATCAGAGTTCCAATAAATCCCTCAAAGTACTTAGTTGGAGTAAAACACCAACGATCATTTCTACATGGTAACTGTGCTCTTCATCATAAAATGTGGATGCTTATGCATGCTTATAGCAAAAAAGATCAGGAAATAGGTTGTCCAAAAATGAAATCACATTAATTTCTTTTGCCACAAAAGCAAAAAATACAAAAGTAGTAGTAATACGAAGAATAAACATAAACCTGAAAATTTTTACTGAAAATTTTGATCTTTGATGTACTTTCTCTCACAGCATATTCTCCATCCGCAGACCAAACAAACTCCAAAGCTGAACCAAATGACCTGTTTCTCCATGCAAGAGCAGTATATATAATATACTCGCCATCTCCACAGACAACAACAAACCTCCCATTGGGATTGTGCTTCAAGCTCTGTACAAGATATAAAGCAGAGAGAGTTTGTAGAAATATTGAAATAAATAAACGAGACTCTAACCACACAACTTAAATGAAAAAGGATATACCTGAAAAAAAATGGGATAGGATACAAAATATATTCAAGCATGCAAGGGAGATTTTTTAACAGCAGCACAAACAGGTATAAATAACCAAAGAAGAATTATCGAGAGGTTCTGAACTAAAATTCAGCAAAAACGCAGTCTGAATCCACCGCTGCCTTACTCAGAAGAGTAAAGTTGTGAAGACAAATAAACAGGCACATGTATATTAAAAATATACAAATGCACATGTCTAGCTATAAACGGCAGTGTATTACCAGAATAAGTGTCAAAAGAGCAAATGTAACAAGAGGCTATAATCAAGGGTTTTTCATAGGATAAAACAAGCTCCAGGCAATCCATGAAAAGATATACAGAGCATTTAAATGAAGATGTAAAGATAACTTACCTGTGGGTAAAGATCACAAGTTCCCATCTCCTTAACAGATAATGGCAATCTCTCTCCATCAGTAACCTAAGATGCAAAAAAAGCACACGACTAAGGCTACACCATAAAAAAGCTAATGATCAATAAAAAGTGACAAATAAAACCATTACAAACCTCAAAGTCTGCTCCCACACTCTTGATGTTTACTGTTTGAATCTCGTTATGCTTAGCCCATATTATCTTTCCACTGTTGTCCATACTAGCAATAGGTTCTTCCCGGCCAAGTTTTATCATAATGGTTCCTTCATCATAACCAATCACAACCCTGTAGGGAGTAGTGTGTCAACCAGTTCAAGTCAAGAAAAATGTAGATTGAGGAAATTTTAGGTTAAAACCCCAATGGAATTCTTCTTGATCATAACATCACAACTACTTTAACCATTTCCATTGGGGGATATTAGGGATCTCAAGTTAATGTTTTAAAAAAGTATAGCTTTCAAACATCTTGCATCAGAATATGAAAGTAATGTAACTAAGACTTCAAAGTGAGTGGGAAATTTGAAATTTGATCAACTTACCGGCGTGAGCTCTTCATGTACCCAATTGCCCAAACTCGTTCAAGGCCATAATTTAATGTATTTTCAAGCCTGCAAATCAGAAATAACTACAACTTGTGGAAATGGCAACAAAGCAAATACAATTCCACAAAATATAGATTACAAAAAGTACCAAAATATACTGATGAAAAATAACTAATAATTCATAAAAAACCAAGTAGCCCTACTTAATTACGTTCACTTCTTCTTTATAAGAAACATTTCCATTGAAGACGTGAAATAACAAAAGAAGATGGAGGAAAGCCTCAACCCAAGATGAGAAAGGTACAGGAAAGCTTTTCAATTAGTGCAAAGAGAAGAAAACTCATAATTACAAAGAGAAGAACAGTATGATTCAACAAAGGAATAAACAATCTCTCATCTCCCTAAAGAATTCAGTGATTTATAATAAACCCAAAAATAAAAAATAAAAGCTTTAATAAAATTCACCCATTCCAGATTGCATAGGCCTTAATCAACACGATGATCATCAAAACAGGCATGCACCAGGCTAATGATATTACTGAGAAGAACAAAGCCTCAGTCAGACAAATGAAAAAAGGCATTTCAAAGTTCAAGTAGAAGTTGGATGAAAGGATATCCAAATCCCAGATGGTGGCTCAAAAAGGTAGAGATTACGTCAGTGAGAAGAGTGTCAGATGACACTTAAAAATAATCGAAGCAAAACAAGATCTAAAATTTTAATATAGCTAAATATTTGAAGACTCGGTTAAAAAACAAAAGGTTTGGAATTCTATAATTCATGTGTGTGATGAATGTAACAAAGTAAATGAAGATTTTTCGAGGGTCAGAACAGAAATTCTGAAACGATGCATAACTAATGTGTTCTCTAAATCTGCTCTACTATTAAAAATAAGGGATCACATAAGCATTGATTCAATCCAAGTAATGTCCAAAAACATATTAAGCTATTAGCACAATATTTCAGTGGCAAAAGTTACCTATAAGTTGTGGAATGCCATATGCGAACCGTTCCATCTTCAGAACCTGTAATTATAATTGGAAGGTCCGGATGAAAACAGACTGCAGAGACATTGTGTGTGTGACCATCAAGTGTCTGGACACAGCTCTTGGTTTGGTAGTCCCATACCTGTGTTAACAAGCAACTTTACGCTCATAAGCTATCCAAACTATCATGTGCCCATTACAATACAACTACTGTTGAGAAACTGGTTAATTAATAAAGACCTTGGCAGTGTGATCGTCAGAACCAGTAATGAGGTAAGGTCTGTCACCACCTGTGAAGTAATCGACACAATTCACTCCTTTCTGATGGGCATCTAATGTAAAATTGGGATCAGGGGATCCAAGATTCCAAATCTGCAAATAGAAGGCCAAATGATTACTAGAATAATTAGAAAACTGGACAATATGCTCCCAGACAATGAGTACTGTACCTTTATTGTGCGATCAAGGGATGCACTTGCAAAGGTGTTAGTGTCTTTGGGATTAAACGTTACTTGCATCACATAATGAGAATGCCCCTCAAAAATTTGAGTACACACCCAACCCTTATCCCAATCCCAAAGCTTTATTAGCATATCATCAGATGAAGACAGTACATAAGGAAGGGTAGGATGAACAGCCACACATCTAATGTAGTCTGTGTGTGCCTCAAATACTTTTATCTTGTCCATTGTATTATAGTTATATACACGAATAAGCATGTCATCAGCTCCAGCAACAACCCACTGCTTCCGTGCTATAAATTTGGCTGACCTGACTGCAAATGTAACATTAACATTGAAGAGTAAGATGAGGCCCAATCAAAGAAGAGAGAGAAAAGTGTAGTTTTCCTTTCAGACTTCAGTCCCACAAGGGAAAAGGGGGAAACAAACTTGAACAGACCACAGAAAAGGCATTTCTATTACCTGGTAACTCGGTGGCCTCAAAAGATTTAACCATAATCTGCAATGTTATAAAAAGGCTAGAGTTGATTTTAAATGTCTAGATATATCAAAATCAAAACAATGTCTAAGTTATTATTGATCTTATCCAATCCACAGATTTTCATACCTGAGACTGGTAGTTCCAGATACAAACGGTTCCAGAATACAGACTTGCCAGTATCCTGCAGTAATGATTAAATGTCAACAATTTCCTTTCCATTGTCTTCAGTCTCAAAAACAAACTACATTTGAACTTGGTAATTTCAGCTCAGGAGAACAAAACTCATATACCCAAAAACCATGCATTGCTATAATCCAACACAATCGCTATCTCCAGTTAAACTACCAAAACTTTTTTGTACCCAATCCAACTGTAGCAGTTATCTTTCCATCACATATTTAACTAAGCAGTTCCTAAAATATCAGACTCCTTGAAGTGTATGCACACAAAAGGATCTATATAGGCTCCAAATATCCAGAAAGTAAATCTTACCATGGCTCTGTAGGGTGCAAGTCTACAGATTTTACTCTTTCCGATCTTTGAGCAAGTTTCCTCTAACAAAAATGAAAGATAAAGAATTAAATCATAATGGCGTATAAACCCGGTAAGAAATGTGATTAATTCAAATGGTTGGAAAAGTACCTTGATTGCGAGTCTGAGAGGCTGTGGACACGTAAGAAAATAAAACAAAACCAATTAATCTCCATAGTAGACCCCGAGTAAATATACGAAAATTTCAATTTATTAGTCTAGAACCCCAAAAAAAGAAAGGAACAAGAATAAGCACCAGTAAATAAAATCACAGACCGCGAATGATGATCATGTATCTCAAACAGAAAATTTCAATTCCTACATATCCGCTTCCTTTCTATCCCCATTCCCCAGTCCCAAAGAAGCTAGAGGAGATATATTTCACCTAGTATTGCACCTACTCCCCAACTGTTACAAACCAAGCATCAGACCATAGGTAATTCAAGTAAATTAGCATGTACAACAGAACAACACTCCGAACCAATTAACAGGCCGTAAGCAAGACAAAATAGACTAATTGGATTCCAAATTATGGATAGAAATGAAGAAAGTTTCGGGAGTTGAAATTCAGCAGAGGAAACTCAAACCACGCAAACATTACAACAAGAAATACCAAAGCGAATCAGATTTCGATCAGATCTAAGCTGCACTTGCAGGGTAAAGCGTATCGGAAATGGAACAAGATCGAAGACTCACCATTTTCAGCTCACTGGAAGCTCTAAGAGATTCGAATATCGCAACCGTAGCGATCCAGACGATTCGTGCACGAAGATGGAGAGAAATGAAACGGGATGGGATTCGAATCTCGAGTATTTTGGAGATCCCTCGGCGGAAATATGAAAACCAAGGAGATCGATGGTTTGCAGTTGACAAAAAATTACAGAACTGCCACTGCCTAGCGTACGATATGTCGGAATGTGAGGAACGTCAAGATTATAGAGATAACAAAATTCAGAAAATTAATTTTAACCAAAAACAAAAACACTTTCTTTTATGTTAAGAAAACCTTTAACTATTATACTATAATAAAATTTAAATAAGTAAAAAAAAAAATCGAGTTGGTTTAATAGAAAAGGGACAAAATAGTAAATTTCAATCAAATATATAGAATAGTTAAACAGTTATGAAACATAATGACCGCATAGCGCAGTGGATTAGCGCGTTTGACTTCGGATCAAAAGGTCGTGGGTTCGACTCCCACTGTGGTCGAATTTTGTTATTTATTAATTATGGTCATTATTATTACTACCACTGCTACTACTAAATCCCCTAAAATTAAATCCAAAGAACGAAAATCAAAATAATCTTTTGCATTAACTTTTTTATGTTTATTTTTTTCAAAATGACGTAATAAAATAATTGTTGTTGAATTTGTGAAAAAAAAATATTAATCAATTGAGAGACTCTTAAGCAAAGTATCTCATTACTTGAATTTAAAAACAATAAATAAAATGTAGTAGGACGACGAGACAAACTTACAAAAATACAGAGTTACCCAAATAAAAATAACAACATAGTTATTATTTACTATTTTAACATATATGAAAGATAATTGTTAATCCAAAAGGATTTTAAAGAATAGTATGGGTTTACAGAATCAGTAAAGTTACATGTCTGTTCTCTGGGTCTATCTTCAAAATCAAATTGGACTTGTCATTTAACAGTTAGACCCAAAACCTAACAGGGCCCAATAAGGAATCAGGGCCCAAAGCAAATTAAGCATAATTTAGGAGAAAAAAAACATGACACTATAAATTTAATTTCAAGAACATAACATAGTAACTTTGTTTAATTTTATATATTATTCCTGATTCCAATATGATACGCAGTACCATTATTGGTACGAACAAAAACAGTTGAATATAAATATGGAATTGGATGAAATTAATACATTTATCAATAATTTGAATTAAATTGACATGGTCATAAAAATTGAAATATATAATGCCAACATTTTAATATATATACACAGATATAGACATACAAATTAAGTTGATTAAATACTAAAATGCTATTTTATAGATTCAACCGACTTAACAAATAGACCGCATAGCGCAGTGGATTAGCGCGTTTGACTTCGGATCAAAAGGTCGTGGGTTCGACTCCCACTGTGGTCGGATTTTATCTTTATCTTTTATATAATTATAGACTTGAGAGCATACAAAAAATAACTTTCTTCAACTTTAATAGTGAAAAATGTCAACATATTGACCGCATAGCGCAGTGGATTAGCGCGTTTGACTTCGGATCAAAAGGTCGTGGGTTCGACTCCCACTGTGGTCGGAACCTTTTATATAATTTTGATTGTGAAAAATAATTTTCTTGAATTTTGATTATGAAAAATGTCAACATATTGACCGCATAGCGCAGTGGATTAGCGCGTTTGACTTCGGATCAAAAGGTCGTGGGTTCGACTCCCACTGTGGTCGGATTTTACCTTTTATATAATTATAGACTTAAGAGCATACAAAAAATAACTTTCTTGAATTTTAATTGTGTAAAATGTCAATGTATTGACCGCATAGCGCAGTGGATTTGCGTGTTCAACTTCGGATAAAAAGGTCGTGGGTTCGACCCTTACCATTGTTGTCTCTACCTTTTTACATGTTTTTGTCCATCCATTTCCTCTTTTTTTTTTTTTCTTAATTTCATCAACTTTTTATGTTAAGTTTTTATTTATTTCTAAACATATATAAAATTAAAATTTTGTGGTTAATAGATTCATGAATTTTATGAAATAAGTTAAGGACAAATTTTTTCAAAAAATTTACCATGTGCTTATTAGATATATTTTAAAAATACACACAATTTGAATGATAATAATTTGTGTTGTAAAAGCAAAAGAGATGAGATAGAATCCGATTCCCCATTCACAACACATATTTCCAATCAAGGGACTTCTCTTCCTACCATTCAAACTCAGAGATCTTTGAAGTTCCAAAGTCGTTCAAAAGAATCCGAGAACTTTCCAAGACTTGCTTAAAGAACTCTTCAAAACAATCTTTTATTCAACTTAACAAAAAAGCCTTTGAGATACAACACCAAAATGATCTCCAGGATTAACAAAGTTGGATTTAATAAACAACCAAAAACTCTCATCTTTCTACTCAGGACTCCCCAACACCATGAAACCACAAAATGGTTAAAAAATAAATAAAAACTGTAAGCTCTGCGATCATCCATGGCTGCAGACTGATTGATTTACACAGACAGCTCTTGCTAAACAGATGATCCTCCTCTTCCTGTCGTTTCGTCTTCGTCTCACTGAAATACGGATGTGGGAGGGTGCAAAAAGAAACTATAACTCATTGTCATAAAGCAAAAGGGAGACCCATGATGAAGAGATCTTCATGGTAGCTCGACGCAGAAGAGCTATTGCTGCCATCTTCCGAACCCTTCTCGATTTTATCTTCGGCGAAAATCTCCTGACAGCTGCATTGAGAACTGCAGAAAGCCTTGCCATCCCTGATAAAGAGGAAAATTAGACAATCAAGATAAAGTTTGGAGTTGGAGTTCAAGAGTTACAGAAGTGCTGACAATCAAACAAACCTCCATAGATAAATATCATGCTCTTCTTTCAAAACTTTCTTGCACGAGTGACAGATTCGCAAACTTGTATTCCCAGCAGCAGCTTCATAGCTCAAACCTTCTGAGCAACTTCCCAACGGAGATGATTTGATCCCAGGTTCTTCTGAATCTGTCCTACCAGAATCGACATTTTCATCGGTCTGACATTCCAAAATACAGTCACCAAAAATGCGCGTCGTTTTTGGGTTTGGACCATGAGAAATAATGCAAGTATAGTCTTCAGAAAGTTCTATTTCTCTAGCAGAAAGAGAGCCTATATGTGAATCGTTTCCAATGGTTATTGGCAAGGAACAGGATTTGATAGGCAATGAGTTTCCCCCTTGAGGGCCATTGTTAATCAAAGGAAAAAATTCAGCACTTGGATCAGAAGTTTGAGTCAAGTCAACAATACCAGAGGAGGAAAAGCTGCCAGCATTATGTTCAAAGGGTTCAGATTCTAAAGCAGAAAATTCTCCATTGGCAGAGTCACCATTTATGGCTCCAGAGGAGCTTGGAACTTTGGTTTTGGAAAGTGACGAGATTGTATAATTGCTTGGCAAAGAATAAGATTTCCAAGAAGAACCCAAAGATTTGATATAATGGCTTGACGATTTAAAGATCTTAGTTTTGATTTGTGGTCCAAAAATTACATTCTTCCTCGGGTTCGAATCGAGGGCTTCACTGGTCGGTCCACAGTCATCAACAGCAATAGAATTTATGATGCCAAGACCTATCTCACTAGAAACAAACTTATTTTGACGACCACTTTCAGTTTCAGCTGATGATATGGATTTAAAACCAAATGGGTTGCTTAGATTGGAAAAAAGCCTGAAATCCAAAGGCGACGTAGGACTTCTAAGTGAATCACTGTCTACCGAGCCTCTCGACCCAAACCCGGCAAAGAATCCAGGAATACTGAACAGAGAACTGCTCATATGTTTGCCCAATGAGCCAGCTTGTAAGTAGGAGTCTGAAGCAGAATTAGCCATCAAATGCTCTCTATCTCTCTCTTTATACAAGAATTACTCTTCCTTCGCCTTATCCAGGACCATTATAGTTTATTTTTTAGGATCTGCTCGCTGCATCAAGCAACACCCAAAAAGGGATACCAATTACAATCCTCTTTGAATAATGCAGCAAATGTATCTTATTAGCAGCAAGTATTAAAACAATAAGAATGATGAAAATGAAGGGAAGTGAATTACACACTCAAAACAATCAAAAATAAAGTTTTAAAATTTCATTATCCATTTTCAAACATCCTATTTTTAAGCTTGAACTTTACACAAAAAGCCTATTTTGATCCAAATTATCCATTCAACAAAAATCTAATGTAGTAAGAACTATCATAATTGGTAGCAGTAAGTTCGGAAACAGAGTTGGAACTTTGATCAAACAGAACAAAAATAGATTTTTATGGAAGTCAGGAAACAACAAAGTAACGTAATCGGAACAATGGTTTCAGTATAGTAAGAACTATGATCAAATTTAAAATAAGTAATTAATACTTTAATAAAAGAAGTACGCAGCATAAAATAAAGAGTTCTGTTAATTCCATAGAAGATTCAAAATCCTGCAGAATTCCCTAATTACTCGGGCGTCTTCGCCTTACCACAAATCAACCGCAAGGGGGGGAAAAAATCGAACAGTCAAAGATTTCCCAAAATGATCGATAAACTAGCATAAGATTCAAAAGCACATATAGAAACCAATACAAAAACCATAAAAATCAGATTAACAGCAGAATTGCAAACCTAGGGCACAACCAAAATTGGTAGAAAAACTAAATAAAACCGAAAAGAAAACATAAAAAACGTTCTTCATCGGAACAATCCCCAAAACCAAGACGAACTTCAAAATCAAAAGAGCATAAAAATGCACAGAACAAGAAGGGATCAAGATCAACAGTAACATGAAACATGAAGGATGGATCGGCAATGCAGTTATTAAAAAGGGAAAAAACAGTAGAGCACCTGGTTTTGGATGAAAACCATCGAAGAAGAAGAAGAAGAAGACAAGGAGTTCAAAACTAAAAAATGCATAAAAGTAATCTCATAAGAAACAGTGCCAAAGCGAAAGAATGGAGAATTTTTGCAAAAACCCTGTTGAAGATGAAGTTAAGGCTTTACTTGGAAGGTTTTATCCGCCATTTTTTGGGGCTCTCGAACGTATCAAAATCAGAGGAAAGCAATAAAAACCATCGCTGAGGTTTCTGAAATACCACCTTTCTCTCTCTTCTTTTCTCTCTCTTCTTTTCTCTCTCTAGTACAGAATAACTCTGTATTATACGCCAGTTCTTTGTATAGATGTACGTATATTCCTCGACGGGCGAGGAAAAAAAAAAAAAAAAAGAAGAAAAAAGGGGTTTTTGTTACGTGTAGACACTCCCACCGAAGATAAGATGCGCACCACAAATCAGCATCATTGATTATCCAAATTCGTGAATAAAGTAATAAACAAAAATAAACCCAAATAATTATACATTTATGTTTTAATGTTTATATATTTTTTTCAATAAAGGAGAAAATATAGATTAAATTTGTAATCTATTGAATTTTAAAAAATAATCATCATTACTAATAGTGTTATTAACCGGAAGTCCAACATTATATCTATCTATATGTTTTTTGCAGTGATTTAAATTTGTGCACTACATATTTTGAAATTAAAAAAATACATCGATGTGAATTGAATTGAAATATAAATACACTTTTAAGATTTAAGTAGAAGTCATGTTTAGGCTAACTCAATAACAATTAACATTCATTAATTTTTTAAACAATCTTATCTAATAGTAAAGACAAAGCTTAAGTGAAGATAATTTATATTTTATATCTGTTGGATTGTTGCTATATCATCACTTGTTCTCCAACTAAAAAATTGCTTCCTTTTCAAATTAAAAAAAAAATTATAAAGGAAAATGTTAATTAAAGCTCATATGATTAGGTTTAATTTAACTTTAAATTTGTTGTTAATTTAAGATTGGTTATAAGTTAATGTTTTTATTTAATGAGGCAAACAATCAGAAAACTAAATCCATGTCCAGCCATGCATGTTACTATAAAATTTCCCTTTTTATTTTAGAAAGCCAATTTGTAAAATAAGATATTAAAAAGGATTTTTTATTATTATTATTATTTAAGTTTTTATTTTTTGAAAAAATAAAGGCATGCCGAAAAGGAGGGAGAGCCCATATACTTATAAGGCAAGTCCTTTGAAAGTGAAAAACAGGCGCGGCTGTTGTAATGTAACGTTCGAACAAGGATCCTGAAAGGCTCCAACCAGCAGAATTTTCACGTCTCTCCTCTAAATCACTTCAAAATTATTTTCAAATCACTGCTGAAACGGAAATCCCAGCTTTTTTGTTTTTTTGTTTCTGTTTGGGTTCTCAAATCCTTCATGCTCGAGTCCTGATTCCGCCATCGCCGCCGATTACTGAGCTTAATGGGTTGTTCTCAGTCGAAGATCGATAATGAAGAAGCAATAGCACGTTGTAAAGAACGGAAGATTCATATCAAGGAAGCGGTGACGGCTCGAAACGCTTTCGCTGCCGCTCACTCCGCCTATTCTATGTCGCTGAAAAATACTGGAGCTGCTTTAAGTGATTATGCCCATGGTGAGGTTGAAAATCCCCAATTTGTTAATGTATCTACTCAACCTAATTCTGCCAATACTTCCGCCTCCGCCCCTTTTGAACCTTTTCCGCCGCCGCCGCCGCCGCCTTTGCCCCCTTCTAATTTTCCTAATTCTCTTCAAAGGGCGGCCACCATGCCTGAGATGAATGTGCACAAACCCGATCTCAAGCCAGGATCGCCGATTATTGAGGAAGAGGACGAAAATGAAAACGAAGGCTCTGTTGATGCGTTGAGGAGGAGAAGCAACAAAAGTAAAGGGGATGAAGGGAGTAGCCGGAATAGAAATTCCGAGCTAAATGACAATTTGGCCAATGCATCACCGCCAGTGCCGCCGCCGCCGTCGTCTGAGAACCGGCACATTCCACCGCCCCCACAACAAAATTCAACTTACGATTATTTCTTCTCTATGGATTTACCCGTCTCGTCTTTGACTGAAGTTGATGAGGTACACATTAACAAAGAGGCCAAGGTAGTGGACAGTGACGATATTGATGAGCGGAGAAGAAGTGTAAAGGCTGAGACAGTGGAGCCATTGCTCGAGGAGCCGGTGGAGCCGCCTCCCTCCCTGCCTGCAGAACCTGCAACTGCCGTGGCGAAGAGCTCGAAGAAGACGAACCAGGCAGGATCTATGGGGTCCATAGAGGGAAAGAGGATGGTTAAGCCAAATTTGCATTTGTTGCAGATATTTATAGATATTGATGATCATTTTCTCAAGTCTTGTGTGAGTGCCCATGAAGTGTCCAAGATGCTTGAGGCAACACGATTACACTATCATTCAAACTTTGCTGATAATCGAGGTATCATTCAAGCTTGATAATTGCTTGTTCTTATATCTTTTCTTGAAAAGAATATGATGTACTTTTCTTTAGGTCACATCGACCACTCTGCCAGGGTGATGCGTGTTATTACATGGAATCGATCATTCAGGGGATTGCCTAATATGGATGATGGAAAAGATGATTTCTATACAGAAGAACAAGAAACTCATGCAACCGTGTTAGATAAACTACTGGCATGGGAAAAGAAGCTGTATGATGAAGTGAAGGTATATGGAATACTCTTCTTCCTATCTGAATATTTAAGCATCTCTTTTGGCTCCTCATTTTCACAAACAATCTTCTGACATGATATCATTTCATTATTCGATTGCTAACTCCTTTTAACTCATGAAAAACGATGGAAGTTCATACAATTGTATTTTGTTCTAAAATTCTGCTCTATGATTCATCTGAATCTTTTCTAGATTCATGATGTGAAGAAGGAACTTTCTTTTAACTGAATTTGATTCGTGATAATTACGATTGATAGGCAGGTGAAGTTATGAAATTTGAATACCAAAAGAAGGTTGCTACATTGAATAGGCTGAAGAAACGAGATTCTAATGCAGAAGCATTGGAGAAAGCAAAAGCAGCTGTAAGTCATCTGCACACTAGATATATTGTTGACATGCAATCCTTGGATTCAACTGTCTCGGAGATTAGTCGTCTACGAGACGAACAGTTATACCCAAAACTTGTTCAGCTTGTTAATGGGTGAGTTGCGTGAGATAGTAATATGCAAATGCATATCGTTGTTCATTATACTTTATTGTCGCTTATTGTTGCTTATTGTCGCTCATTAATATAAGTAAAATGATTGTACATGATTTTGTTGGTTTACATATTTCTACTTTAGATGCACGGCTTCGTGGTATGGTAGAGTATTGCTGACATTCGTATCAAACCATTTTTATGATTCTAATGTTGTTGTTCCACAGGATGGCGACGATGTGGGATACGATGCGAGCTCATCATGAAATGCAATTGAAGATCGTAAGTGCATTGAGATCGATGGATCTTTCTCAATCCCCAAAAGAAACTAGTACCCATCATTACGAGCGCACGGTTCAGCTGTGTGGTGTTGTGAGAGATTGGCATTCACAGTTTGAGAAGCTTGTGCGCTGTCAAAAAGATTACATTAAAGCCTTAAACAGTTGGTTGAAACAAAATCTAGTTCCTATAGAGAGTAGTTTGAGAGAGAAGGTTTCTTCTCCACCCAGAGTTCAAAGTCCTCCAATTCATAAACTCCTCCTCGCTTGGGACGATCAACTCGAGAGACTCCCAGATGAACATCTCAGAACTGCCATATTCACCTTTGGTGGTGTGATTAATACCATTATGCTGCAGCAGGATGACGAGAGGAAATTGATGTCAAAGTGGGAGGAGACCGGGAAAGAGCTCGAGCGCAAGGAGCGACATTTTAACGACTGGCATTACAAATACCAGCAACGAAGAACACCTGATGAGTTGGACCCTGAAAAGTCTGAAGATAACACTCAGGATTCCGTAGTTACGGAGAAGTTAATCGTGGTAGAGTCATTGAAAAGGAGATTAGAAGAGGAAAAGGAAACTCATGCGAAGCAATGCCTTCATGTGAGGGAGAAATCGTTGGTAAGCCTTAAGAATCAGCTGCCAGAACTCTTCAGGGCTTTGTCAGAATTCTCTTTTTCTAGTTCGGAGATGTACAAGAGCTTGAGATCTGTTTGTCAAGTCTAGATTGAAGCAACAAAACTTCCTTGTAAGTTTTTTTAAACTTTAAACCAAATCCTATGGAATTTTCATGTTTTTCCTTGGAATTATTTTCATTGGTTAGGGGACTATTTTTCTTTATTTTTGTTCTTATATCTCCCTCCTTGTGTGGGTGCTTTCTCATACAATCAACTGACACTAAATAAACTAGTTTAAGCGCATTGATATCGATAAAAAAGTTAACATTTAATCTCTATCATTTCAAAGTTAGAATTTTGGTCATATGGTTTGATAAAATCTGGGATTGAGTATGTGGCAGAGTTAGCCATGTTTCCACTTACTCTGGCTTTTAACGGTCAAATATTCAATCCAATGAATAATGACCTTACTCTCTCACTGCTAAAGCATGCATGACTGCTGAATGGACACTTGGTCCTGTGGCTGTCTTGGCTGTCTTGGCAGCCTTGGTCTTGCTGGGATGGTTGCATGGTGAGGCTCGAAAAACATAAGGTAAGAAGATCCTTTAGCGAGGAAAAAAATGAAAACTTTCTTGTTTTAGGATTTCTGACGTGTCCAAAAGAAAGAAAGAGACAGGGCGGGAGTGTGACAGTGGCAATGATGTCACTTCGACATTTCCTAAGATGTTACCTATTCTCTTTGGTTTCTCAGTCCTAAGCTTTTCACCTCGTTTCTGTGTTGTAATATTTCAGGTTTAACTAACAATAGTTGCCATTTTCTCCCATCAAGCTCTGCTCCTGTTTTTTTCTTTCTGTTGCAGTAGTTGATGCTCCGATCGCTGCTGCGGCTGGTTATGGCTATGGCGGTGCAACCGCTCGCCTTCTTCGTGACGTTGCTGCATTACGGCGGCCTCCTCCCTCGTAGCTTGAACTTGGAGAGATTAGTTAGACCTGATTTTCTTGACGGCGAGAACCATCTCTTCCATTTTCTTGTCAATGTGATTCGGTGCTTTTGGTAAACTTATGCACTATTTACTGCTTGGTTACTTCATTTGCATGAGAAAACGGGAAGAAAATCTTTTTTTTTTTTTTTTCTTTTGTAATGAACAGAAAATGTGTTCTTGATGAGCAGAAGAGGTATGTCCTCATTCCCATTTTTCTATTTGGTTCTAATTTGTTAGTTATCAACTTATAAATCCTTGATGTTGGTTTGAAGAGCATTTGTACCTACTTACTTTCTGATTCTGAAATTTAAGGAGTTTTGATTATGTTTCCTTCTTGTTCATTGAGTTTTACCATGGCGAGATTGAAATTTAGAGACCTATTGTACCCACAAAAAAAAAAAAAAGAAAGTTTTGATGTGAGAATTCCACCTTGACTGGGGAGGAGAACAAAACACTATTTATAAAGGTGTGAAAATCTTTAGGGTAAGCTCGGAAGGGAAAGCTCAAATAGGACAATATCTGCTAGCGATGAGCTTGGACTATACAAATGATATCAGAGTCAGACACTGGACGCTCGCCACAAAAGGGTAAAGAACTAGTGGCAACGATGATGTTGGACCCTTAGAACAAAACACAATTTATAAGAAGACAATAACTTTCTTGACAATTTTTAAATTGAAGAATTAAATAGATATAAATAAATGTGAAAGTCCAATTACTTTTTTTTTTTTTTTAAGTTCATGAAAAGTTTAAATTTTTTTTATTATTTTTTAATTATTTTGAAATTACATTTTTAGAAGTGTGATGTTTAGAGTTATGGTTGAGAGTGTTCTTAACATGTAAGCATTGTATGTTTGGAAATTCCAAAAAGTATTTCAGCAAAAGCAAAAGAATATTTGTGGATCGCTTAAAGGGAAAGTGTTTGATGGAAAAGTATCTTAAAGAATTTAAACACAAAAATTAAATTAATTTGTTATTAAAAACTTTTCATGAAAGTGTTTTTTTTAATGGACTTTTGACTAAACACTAAAACGTTAAAAATTATTGAATCCGCAATCGCTAGACGATGTTGAAAGGTAAAGCTTTAATGGCGATGGAAGTGATAGGCAGCCACTGACAGAGCTTCAAAATTATTCTCAAAATTTTAGTTATCCAAAAAGAAACACTAATTTACTGCAAAAATCCTTCGAAAAGCAGCATGGAGGGCCACCCATGAAAAATTGCGTCAAATTAGCGATATGTTACCACTGCACACTCCCAATCCCACTTTTTTTCCACCGCAGAAAGCTCCCTCCGCCATTTCCTCCGGCGAGAAAGCATCTTCCCTTTTCCCCATTTTCACGGAATCTTAGCAAATCGCATCGACTTATTCTTCGTTGATTCTTCTGTAATGCACGTCCTGTTCGAGGAGTGAGCGGCTTTGTTCTCTTAGATTCTTCTGGTTTTTCTAGCTAGGAGTAGTGGGTTTCATGCCCATTTCTGATTAGTCGGCCCACCGGCGTTATTTCTTGCGGCGGAGCTCCGATGGGTTGCTCACAATCGAAGATCGAGAACGAAGAAGCGATTGCGCGGTGTAAAGACCGGAAGATTCACATGAAAGATGCTGTTGCGGCGCGTAATGCTTTTGCGGCTGCTCATTCCGCTTATATAATGTCTTTGAAGAACACTGGAGCTTCTTTGAGCGATTACGCCCATGGGGAAGTTCAGAATCCGCAGTTGGTCAATGAAACTGCTCAATCGAACCCGAAAATTGATTCTGTTGCAGCGTCTTATGAGCCCCTTGAGCCACCGCCGCCGCCGCTTCCGAATTTCTTTTCTCCTCTTCATAGAGCTGCTAGTATGCCGGAGATAAACATCCTCAAGTCCGATCTGAAGCCAGTTCCCATTATCGAGGAGGAGGATGAAAATGAAATCGAAAATGAGGGTTCTGTTGGTTCGTTGAGGAGGAGAAGCAAAAAAGGTAGCGGTGCAGGTGGGAGTAGCCGAATCGGAAATACAGAGCTTGATGCAGAATTGGAGGGTCCGCCGCCGCCGCCGCCTACTAGTACTCCACCGCTGAAGATGAACCGGCCATTACCACCGGCGCAACTACAGAATACGACTTATGATTACTTCTTTGCTATGGACAATATGCCTGGTCCGACTTTGAGCGAGGCTGAGGAGGTCAATATTAATGAGCAGGAGATTGAGGGCGACCCGTTTGATAAAAGTCCTGAAGGAGGGGGAAATGATGACATAGAGGATCGAAGAGGGGGCAAAGAAGCTGAAGCAGTGGAGCCACCACCGCCGCCGCCTGTGGTGGCGGAGCCATCAGCCATAACATCTAAGAGCTTGAAGAAGGTCGGGGGCGTAGGTTCCATGGATGAGGCTAAATTTAATCTGTTGCAGATATTTGTGAAACTTGATGATCATTTTCTCAAGGCTTCTGAAAGTGCCCATGAAGTGTCCAAGATGCTTGAGGCTACACGATTGCATTATCACTCAAATTTTGCTGATGGCCGAGGTATCAAGATCCCTTGCCTTTTGTTTATCTTTCAAGCATGTTGAAGTTGAAGGTTTAGTAGAATATTTGATCTTTTTCTCTGTTTGCATCTTTGATTAGCTTGGGGTGAAGAATGCTCGACCTCTGATCTACTGTTTTACCAAAATCTGTTTATTGTTCTTATTCCTGAAGAACTCGATTTGGTTTGTTGTGTTCTTATCAGGGCACATCGATCACTCTGCCAGAGTGATGCGTGTTATTACATGGAACAGGTCCTTTAGAGGAATTTCTGATATGGATAATGGAAAAGATGAACTTTATGCAGATGATCAAGAAACTCACGCCACTGTGCTAGATAAACTCCTGGCTTGGGAAAAGAAGTTATATGATGAAGTGAAGGTACATTCTAGTGTGATCTTTCTATTATTGTTCCGACGTTTATGCTGATTTTCCTTAAAAGAGAGAGTAACAGTGTGAGATCATATTGGATATTGGTTGTGGGGTAGAACAAAACATTCTTTTTATAAGTGTGTGGAAACCTCTTCTTAGCAGAGGCCGTCTTAAAAACTTTGAGGGGAAGCCCAAAATGGAAAATCTAAAGACGACAGTATTTGCTCGCGTTGAGTTTGGCCTATTACAAATGGTATTAGAGGCAGACACCAGACGGTGTGCCAATAAGGACGTTGGGCCTCAAAGGGGTGGACAAGTTGGGCCCCAAAGGCACTAGGCAGTGTGCCAGCAAGGATGCTGGGCCTCAAAGGGGGTGGATACTAGGCAGTGTGCTAGCAAGGACGCTGGGCCCTAAAGGGGGTAGACACTGGGCGGTGTGCCAGCGAGGATGCTGGGCTTGAAGTGGGTGGATTGTGAGATCCCACATTGATTGGGGAGGAGAATGTTAGGCCTTGAAGGAGGGTGGATTGTGAGGTCTCACTTTGGTTAGGGAGGAGAATGAAGCATTCTTTATAAGGGTGGGGTGGGGTGGATGGTGAGAAGAACATTGTTTATAAGGACGTGGGAACCTCTCCCTAGCAGACCTGTTTTAAAAACCTTGAGGAGAAGCTCGAAAGAGAAAGCCCAAAAAAGGACAATAGGTGGGTTTGGGCAAATAGTCTCTATAAATTGTGATATTGATCCCAATTAATTAGTTTTTTTTTTTTTTTTTTTTTTTTTTTTTTTTTTTTTTTTTTTTTTTTTTTGTACATGGAGATTGCATTCATTTGTGTCTATAATGGAACTCATCTTCATTGGGATTCTAAACAGGTCTTTTCTTTTGTGATCATTATTCAATAGGCAGGTGAAATTATGAAATTCGAGTACCAAAGGAAGGTTGCTGCACTGAACAGGCTAAAGAATCGAAGTTCTAATTCAGAATCATTGGAGAAAGCAAAAGCAGCCGTGAGTCACTTGCATACAAGATACATCGTTGACATGCAATCCTTGGATTCAACTGTCTCGGAGATTAATCGTTTGCGAGACCAACAGTTATACCCAAAACTCGTTCAGCTTGTTCATGGGTAAGTTCTATATGATAGTAAATGAATAGATTCGAGTTAGTCTGAAGTCTGCAATTTGCAAAGTTTACTAATTTCTGACACGACACTGGCATGAACCAGTCTCTGAAAAGTATGGAATTTGGCTCTATCTGTGAGACCCATTGCCCGAGCCTTGGCAGGCTTGCCTGCCCATCTCTGATTGTTTTAACCACACCATTGCTGCCCAGTGTATTGTGCCCATCTCATTTTCTCATCTGAGTATGTTCAGCATGAACTTTATAATTGATTATGATATCAGAAGTGGTAGAGGAGTGCTGGTATAGATATTGTAGCATTGTTAAAGTGTGAGGATTATACTAATGGAATCCTTGAGAGGTTTCGATCTATGAAGAAAATGGTTGTGAGATCCCACATCGGTCGAGGAGGAGGACGAAGCACTCTTTATAAGGGTGTGAAAACCTCTCCCTAACGTTTTAAAAATCTTGAGTGGAAGTCCAAAAGTGAAAACCCAAATATGACAATATCTGCTAGCAGTGGGCTTCGTAAACCTTTGTTTGTTATTGTTAGAGATCGACTTTAGTCCCTAGGTGCGTTCAAAGTAGATTTTGGTTAGCTTATATGTTAGCACCACAAATAACTTTTTATATACTGCAGGATGACATTGATGTGGGACTCGATGCGAATTCACCATGAAGAACAATTGAAGATTGTAAGCGCATTGAGATATCTGGATCTCTCTCAATCTCCAAAAGAAACTAGTCTGCATCACCACGAGCGCACGGTACAGCTCTGCAACATCGTGAGAGAGTGGCATTTGCAGTTCGAGAAGCTCGTGGTGCGTCAAAAAGATTACATAAAAGCATTAAGCAGTTGGTTGAAACTAAATCTAGTTCCTATAGAGAGTAGCTTGAAAGAGAAGGTTTCTTCTCCACCAAGAGCTCAAAATCCCCCCATTCAGAGACTTCTCATTGCTTGGCACGACCAACTCGAAAAACTCCCAGACGAACATCTTCGAACTGCTATATCCAGCTTCAGTGCCGTGATAAATACTATTACATTGCAGCAGGAAGAAGAGATGAAGCTCAAGACAAGATGCGACGAAACTGAGAAAGAGCTCGAGCGCAAGCAGAGGCAGTTTAATGACTGGCATTACAAATACCAGCAACGAAGAATGCCCAGCGAGTTGGACCCCGAGAAGTCGGAAGAAAACGCGCAGGACGCCGCGGTTACAGAGAAGCTGGTGGTAGTAGAGTTGTTGAAGAAGAGATTGGAGGAGGAAAAGGAAAGTCATGCAAAGCAATGCCTTCACGTGAGGGAGAAATCACTGGTGAGTCTCAAGAATCAGCTGCCGGAGCTCTTCAGGGCATTGTCGGAATTTTCTTACGCCGCCTCCGAGATGTACAAGAACTTGAGCTTGATTTCTCAGGTCTAAGATTTGAAGCGTTATTATGATTTGTATGAAACCTTGTTTGTTATTAAATAGTTATTATGATTTGATTACTTTTTTATGATTTTGTTTTAAAAGAAAAGGTTAATTAGAATTATAAAAAAAAAAAGGACACGTGGAATCTATCCCGAAGGCTCGGCACTCATAATAGAATTGAATGATAAATAAAATAATTTTGGAAGTAACATATTAAATTATTTCTGAAAACTAAAAGTGTATTTTAAAATTTCCATTTTGTCAATATAAATATAAGAAACGTTGAAAGACTGGCACGATGGATTTGAGTTGCTTAAGGGGGTCCGGCGGCGGGCTTGGGTACGTGGAAAGAGGGTACTACCCGGCGGTGACAGTGGCGGTTTTGGAGAAGACGACGGCGAGGTGGAGAGTGCTGTGGCGGAGGCTGAAGAAGGAGAAGAAGAGAATGTTCAGCTGCGGTATGAGTAGGGCTCGTGGGGTGCATGTGCCGTATAATCCAAAGACGTATTTGCAGAACTTCGATGATGGGTCTGTGATGATGGTCGGCGACGATGATCCTGACGCGATTAGTCGATCTTTCTCGGCTCGTTTCGCCATTTCCTCCTCCATTTTGCGAAGGCCGCCGCCTGAGTTTGTGGTTCTGAAAGTGAAAGTTTAGTGACTCTGTTCTTCAAACCCCCTCTCTCTCCAGTTTTCGATTGAAAATAATCGATCTTTGTTAGTGTTTTATCAAATTAATTTGCATAAATATGAACTATATAGAGTTTAAATTTTGTTATAAGATTATGAAATTTGAATAATCTCATTTTTTGTGAGTTTGAATCTATTACGAGAAGAAATTCAAACCAAAATCAATTGAATTAAGTAGTTAGTAGCTATAGGAGGAGAACGTAACGTAGCAAATTTACTATAGAATGTCGGCTGGTTATTTTATTTCAATATTTTTTAGTTGGATTTTGAAAATTGGGATTAAAATAAAATGTAGAAATAAATAATTGCTAAATAATTTTTCAGAATTACATGCTACCTAATGATAATTAATACGCATATATTTCTATATTATTATTTAATTTTGGAGAAAAAAAGAGCTTTCCATACACTTGATTTGGTCATTAAGTTTCTTTTATAATTATTATTCCATGAGAGCCTTTGTTCATGTGGGGCTAAGAATTAAAAGCCACAAATTTGAATTATTATATGAAATGAAAATTAATTAAATTAATTATAAATAGGGGAGGAAACATGAGAATTTTATTTTCGTTCGATTGTTATTTAAATTTAAAATCTGGTTTTCTTGAAATTTAAAAGTCAAATATTAAAAATAGCGAGTGTGAATTTTCCAAGTCTACCCCTTGCGTTGTCATTCCCTATGATACAGTGGAATCATGTAGGAAAGAACACATATCTTGACTATTACTAATTGTCAAATCATCTCATCCACATAATAAATAAATAAATATATATTAAACTTTTATTTCCTTTGAAAAAATTTAATGCATATTAAAATTAACAAATTGGTCCAATTTTGGTCTTTGACATTTCTAATATTTTTTAAAATTAACGAATTTATTAAAAAGAAAGTAAAATTAAATTTATTTTTAATTACAGGATATTAAACTCGTGTTCATTAAAAATGTATTAAAATTTTAAAAACTAATTTATTTTATCATCATATATGGGTAGTCAGCTAGTTGGGGATGGCAGTTTGACAAAGGAAGAAGGGCTGCAATTGCAGCCTTTGATTTTTCCTTATGGGGCCATTCGCCATTACTACTCCATTTGAAAACGACAATTTACATTAAATAACATATATTAGGTTTCAAACACAATAAAACAAATGAAAAAGAAAAAGAAAACCCTTATTCTTTAAATTATTGTCAAATTAATATTTCATTTTTCAAAATTAAATTACAAAGATTGGCATGTAACTAATGAGATCCCAACTATCAACTATAAAACCAGAAAAGAAAATTACAAAAAAAAAAAATTATACTGTCCAACTACTTTAAATTAAGTTCAATAATAGACTTAAAAAATATATAATAAGTCTTAAAGTTTACAATATTTTATTTAAAGAATTATTGAACTTTCTATCATTTATTTATAATAAAATTGAATTGAAATAAGCTTAAGGTTGAAAATTTAAAGGAGAGATGTTCCTAAAAAATTGACACTCAAGAATTAATTTAATATACAAGTACAAAGATCACCATATTCTAATTAAAGCAACCCGATTTCTGTTTTATTTATTTGTAAGTAATGAAATGGAGCATGAACCATGACCTCTCACCTTACAACAAACAAACTAAAAGTGCATATTAAAATAAATTAGGTTCAAATTCTATGTTCTCCCTCAACATTTGTACATAAAAACGTTTAGTCATTTAAGTTGTTTCTAAAAATAAATTTAGATTTGGACTTAATTTCTATTTATTCTCTATTCTAAACATTTCAAAAGTTCCATTTCAAATATTTTCATTTTGATTGAGATTCCGGTAACAAAAAAAAAAATTATTTTGACGTTAACTTCAAATGATCTGAATATCATATAGGTTTATGTTGGATAAGAACTAGTTAGTTAAATTAGAGTTGGTTTGTTTATACTCACGTTTTAGAGTGAATATACGGATTAAGACACCCTTTCAAAATACGAGGAGCCATGGGATGAGAGGCCAATTGAAATAAAGCTCATGAGTAAGTATTGTTGAGAGCTCTTTCTTCTTGTGTATAGCCACTTCTATTTGTGGATCAATTTTACATTTGGCTTCCATCAACATACAGCTCTCTCATTAAACAAATCTATCTGACCCTTTAAGATAAAAATGGCTACCATATAAAAATGAGAATGACTCTTTAATCTTTCAAAGGAAAACAACTTATATGAATGATTCCTTCGATGTAGTCGTATAGGTTCACTAATAATAGAATCGATTTCAAAAAATGATATTAGAAGCTAGATAAATAACCAGAGTTGAAATTGAAAAAGAAAAAGAAAAAGAAAAGCTTTAAGCATTTCAAATAATTAACAACTATGATTGGCCATAGACAGCCACACCGAAAAGGTGCTCTTCAAATATGTGTATGTACCTTTCAAAGAAAGAACATAATCAAACCAGCAATCTTTCAAATATGTGATCCATCTGCTAAGCTCCAAGGAACTTGAAGATGGTTCACTACATCAAACCAAACACATAAAGCTACAGCACAGAGAGGCCACAGATAACAACCACTGCATAAACACTAAAATCAATGAAAAATGCACGAAAAGCTTGGTAGAACACCAAACCTCTCTCCAAAACTTTCACAGCTGAGTCCCAGTTCTGTCCATCTTCCTTCATTTTCTCACATTCTTCCTCTGCCTCCCCCCTGTCTTTCTGTTTTTCAGCCAACATTCTCGCCACCACAATCGTTGCGTTGGTGAGCAGTAGAATGTAGAGAGGTTTTGAGGCCATCACAGTCTCCGACCTCACTGTGTTTCTAATTATGGAAAGCGGGATATCGACGTGCGATAGAATGGCCAACGATGCGATGATCAGCGAACAGAAAACTCGTGTGGTTTGAGAAGCTAAAATGCTGGCATTTAGTCGTTTTGAAGTGATGAGTCTAGGCTTTGAGGGCTGTGTTTTTGGCAGTGGTTCGTTATCAATGGAGGCCTTCTGAACCATTGTTACGGAAGACGGACTTAAGATTAGTTCAGTGCTTCCTTCTCCTATGGGGTCTAGTTTTTTAGGATTGAATTGGTATTCTATGGCAGCATTATTGTGAACTTCATTGATTGATATATGCTTCAGTAGAGGGGGAGCCTTTTCATCCTTGGGCCTGGAAACATCTGCAAAACAAACGGACTTAAAAGAGTTTTTCTTGTAAAACTACAAATCAGAGTGATTTTGGTTTCGATATAATTGTCTGTATCGATCAAACAAGACTCCTCACTTCAAAAAAGTTAGTTCAAGTGATAGAAATTCCAATTCTCATTTATATACTAACATTCAAATCAATGTGAGCTAATCCAATCATCTCTCATGCATCAAACCACAATTATGGTTCTAGTTTTGATACCACTTGTTGTCGAATGAGATTTTCTCATCCAAAAAATTAACCCACATACAATCACGATATCAAATTCCCATTACAACTGAAAGAAAAATCAAATGACAATTGCTAGCAAAGTTTCAAACAGGAACAACTAACAACCAAAATAGATCTATGATATTGGTATCGATTTCTTTGTTGCTTTATCATTATGCATTGAATAGAAAAGAAACTAACGTATCATGTTTGATACTTGCCAATAAAATTTCATAACTATCAAAAGAATTCTCTTATTGTTCTTCCCAACTTCATAAATGCCCAAATATACGATCATTGACAAACCAAAATCTGATCAATATAAGTGTACTTTTAATGTCTTTTTAACTTCATTGAGATAGAATACTTTTCGTTATGGCTATTTCATTCAACGTTAGTTCATTCAACGTGAAATATAAAGTGATAGATTCATTATAGATAAAGAAATTTGTACAGGATGATTATCTTTTTCATGGTTATATTATAGCAATGTTATCTAGTTGAGTTGAATCTACCACATTATTTGTATCAGGATGATTATCTTTTTCATGCGATGAATAATTGAAAGAGGAAATGTATATTTCAACCTGATATTTGAGCAATGATCATGATTTGCAAATATGAGGCTTATCAGATGAAATCACTCAATGCCTCAATAGTTACACATAAAACTTGAATCAACATGGGGAATGCATGTGCTAAATCGATTATTCATCTAATGGCTATAACAAAAAAGTTCGTGTGTGTGCATATCAAAATCCTAACATTTCCTGCAACGTAGACAAAAACGATTGATCTCCAATACGTCTATGGATGTTCCATGTAAAACTAAGCGATGATTCATGACCAAAGAAAAAGTACGAATTAGTTAATAAAATTTGGGTTCTAGATCAAAATTTCGAGGAAGATATAAATCAGGACATCTAAAAGAAGAAGGAACAGGGAAAGAAAAATCAAACAGTGGAATCTCAAAATGTGAAACGTCTGGATGCGAATGAGATGAGGAAAAACAGGACATAGCAATAGGGAATGGAGAGAAGAGAAAAAGAAGAATACCGTGGATTTGAGGGAGAGGACCGGAGTCAGGATTCTTGTGGAGGTCCTTTGCGAAGAAGGACGGGTTGATTCCAGTGTGCGAATGGCCGCGTTGATGTGTATAATGATGAAAAAATGGCGGCGAAGAGGGAGAAGGCGGTGGCGAGGGAGGCAGATTTCGCAAGCGGCCGGTGATGAGAGCCATTCGATCCCCTTCTCGGCTTGAAATTCTTCTCCTTCGCTCTGCTCTGACATCGGTCTTGGTCGCCATTTCCATCTCTTTCTTTTTCGCTTTCTGATTTCTCTCTCTCTCTCTCTCTCCTCGGAGTGTTTCGTCTGGTACTTCTGTTATAAAACTCGACACACGATGGCGAAGGAAGCCATGATAGTGTCGTTTTAAGCTCGTGGGCTTGCTAGGAGAAATGGATCTTTGGGCCGTGGCTTGAAATTTTTAAGGCCCATTTCTAATTCTTTTTAATTTTTTTTTTCTAAAAAAAACAATCTATTAATTGTCAGATTCCAATTTCCATGAGAGCATAGATTGATAGGCGTCGAGTGAAATCGGCTGAGAAAAACTGGGAAGTCTGTCTGTGGCCTCAACTTTTCCGGTAAAGAAATTTCTTTTCACGGAAAGAATAACCACCGAAATATCCCTTATTTGGATAAAGTTATCAGTTTTTTCAACAATTTCTTCCGTGCAAGCAAACTACAAACCAAAAACTCGTGAATTTTTTGTATCCATTTGCCTTAATTTGAAGAAAACCCAAAAGGGAGGAAGAAAAAAATCTCGTGGATTTTCAAAAATGGATTTCTGGCCGGAATTTCTCGCTAGCAGTTGGGGAAAAGAGTTCGTCGGCGGCGGAATCGGCGGCGTTGCAGGCGTCGTCTCCGGCTACCCACTCGACACCCTTCGCATTCGTCAACAACACTCCACCTCCGGCTCTGCCCTCAGCGTCCTCCGCAACATCGTGTCCAACGGCGGCCCCACCGCTCTCTTCCGAGGAATGGGTGCTCCACTCGCTTCCGTCACTTTCCAGGTCCAAATTTGTTCGTCTTTTGTTTAATCTTCAACCAATTCATTCAAGATTCCAGAATATGCCCACTATACCCAAAATCGGTTACAACAAAACCCATTTCTTAATTCGTTACTTTTTCACGCGAATCCTGCAGAACGCCGTTGTTTTCCAGACAAACGCCGTGCTCTGCAGGGTGATCGATCCGGCGGCGAGTCAAACCCGTCCTCCGTCGTACAAGGCGGTGGCATTAGGCGGATTCGGCACCGGAGCATTACAGAGCCTAATTTTAACACCCGTAGAGCTCGTCAAAATCCGTCTTCAATTACAGGATTTGGGAAATTCAAGGCATTCAGACGTGGGATCGTCTCGGCTCGGGCCGATGCAGGTTGCGAAGAACATTTTCAAAACCGAAGGCTACAGAGGGCTATACAGAGGCTTAACGATCACGATGCTCAGAGACGCTCCTTCGCACTGTTTCTACTTCTGGACTTACCAATTCATGAGAGAAAAGCTTCATCCCGGCTGCAGAAACACCGGACAAGAGTCCTTGAGAACGATGATCGTCGCCGGCGGACTCGCCGGCGTCGCCAGTTGGGTTTGCTGTTACCCACTCGACGTTGTGAAAACCAGACTTCAAGCTCAGTCAAAGATTTCGTTTCAAAAGTACAATGGAATTATGGATTGTTTCTACAAGAGCGTCAAGGAAGAAGGGTACAGTGTTTTGTGGCGTGGATTGGGAACTGCCATTGCCAGAGCTTTTGTGGTTAATGGCGCTGTTTTCTCTGCTTATGAGCTCAGTTTGAGGTGTCTGTTCAGCAATGGCGGATTGCATGCTGATCATACGATTTGAAACGAAAATGGACGAACAGAGAAAAATCCCCCATTTCTGTTTTCGATTCCATAGATGAAGACTGTAAATAAGTTGATGAAGAACTTTGTCGAAGGAATTTGTTGAAATCCTTCTCGACTTTGTCGGATTGTGTATTTTAATGTTAATTATTATCTAATTTTGTAGAAGAATACTAATCAAGTTTTGAACCCACGGTTTTAAATTTTAGGTCATGCCGCGCATCCGAGGTTTGTCGGTTCTTGGGCGTTGGATCTTCATAGTCGGCTCCACCATTCAAATAGATTCATTCTGACCGTTGGATGTCAGTACTCCCTCGGCCGAAACGAAAAAACAAATAGTGGGACCCACTGTAGGCACAGGTGGCTCAAAGTTGGTGGGTTTTCGGTAAAAGCTGTCCCCACAATTTCCACGTTTTATCCGGCGTCGTTTAATTGCACCTGCACCACAAAATCAAATGGTGGTTGTGGCCACATGATCCAGACTCAAGTGCCACGTGTATCCACATAAACAAGTTTAAAATAAAGTAGTACATATTACAAAATGTTCGAGAATGGCTTAATTTATATCAGGATTATTAAAAAATTGTTTCAATAATACTTAAGATAGCCCACTTACAGGCCCAAAGGCCCAAATCTCTAATTTCTAAATATACCCGACCCGACCCACTGTAAAAGTTCGGGATAGGTCAAAGTTATACGGGTCGGGTTTCATCTCACCCGATTACGTCAAACTCTTCGAAGTTCAAACCCTAAACCTTCGCTATATAAGACCTGCCGCTGATCGCTCAGTTCTTTTTGGACGGAAGAGGAATTCGAAGGCTTCATCGTCGAATCCGATTAAATGGTAGCGGCGAACATGCTTCAAATTCGTCAAATCTCTTCGCTTTCTATATGAATGTTGTTGAAATCTTCATTCAAGTTCGTTAATCAGTTTGTTTTTTGATCTGTAAATTTTAGGGTAAGGGAACGGGAAGTTTCGGTAAGAGGAGGAACAAGACCCACACTCTCTGTGTTAGGTGTGGCCGTCGCAGCTTCCACCTGCAGAAGAGTCGATGTTCCGCCTGTGCATTTCCGGCCGCCCGTAAGCGAAAATGTAAGTTCGTCTTAATAAGTTCGCAACTTGATTGGGTTTTTCATCATTGCACAATTAAATCTGTTTTATTTATTTTTTCATTAGATCCTCCATTATCTACCCAAATAGCAGTGCATTCTTTATGTATATACTAATTTGTTCGAGTGAATTCACTTTACTTTTGGATTTAGATAACTGGAGCGTGAAGGCGATCAGGAGGAAGACCACTGGAACTGGGCGGATGAGATACATGCGCCATGTTCCACGCAGATTCAAGAGTGGTTTCAGAGAAGGTACTAGTCTACTCTGCATTTTCTTATCATCAATGTGATTATTGCGGCATTCTGTTAATTCAATTACATTTGGATTCTGTGATTAGGTACTGAAGCAGCGCCAAGGAGCAAAGGAGCAGCAGCGTCTGCCTAGAACATTGAAGGTTAATTGTGGCACAACTTTAGTACCGTATTGTAGCTTCTAAGGTGAATTTTGTGATTTTTGGACCAGATCTATATGAATTTTGTTGGATAATGTTATTACCTTACTGTTTTGTTGATGGAGTTCATATGATTGGATTCAGACCACCTTCATTTTATCTATGTATGACTTGACTCATATACGTCTAACCATTTTATGAGGTTAATACTGATGGATATCATCACCCTGTAGGCTGAGGTAGAATGTATTAGTCAGAAATTTTGGACGTTAAAATCATGAGTTAATGTTTGAATTGTTCCTTAATCTGGGTCTCAATGTTGTATGTAGTTAATTTGTATTATATAATTTTCCCCCTTAATCTTGATCTTGATCGTGATACATTTTGCATATTCGTTTTTTCATTATTGTTGGTTAAGGGTGTGGAAACCCTTCACTAGTAGACGCGTTTTAAAATCGTGAGGTAGATGGAGACACCAGGTGGTGTGCCAGTCATGATGTTGGCCCCAAGGGGGTGATTTGTGAGATCTCACATCGGTTGAAGGAGGAACAAAACATTTTTTTTTACCACGTAGAAATATAAAATCAAATCTTTTTACAAGAGCGAGGAAATCTCTCTCTAGTAGTCCCTTTTATAAAATAAAATCAAATTAGTAATAGAAATTTGGTATTTTATGGTTGAAGGTATATATATTCTGTTATTTATTATTGTATTTTAATCAATTAATGTTTTTATATAATAAAAATTATGATCGGGACAATTAAACTTTTGCTGGTTATGATATAATTTTCAAATTATCATTTAAATATGGTATTTCATTGAAACCATTTTTAGCATGAATATAGTTTAAATTTGTCCCTATTATAGCTTATCTTATCTTTTTTAGTCTCTTTATCTTGTCTATTATTAATCACAGATTAATTTATTTTTACTGACGAATATCTTTTTAAGTAAACTAAATAAATTATAGAATTTCTGATTAGTATTTATTATTTAGATTTGGAGCTAATAAATGGACTATTTTCGTTTTTATTTTTTAACTCGAGTGACTCACACGTGTTTAAAGCGCCAATTAATCGCGCCGGATTTGCGCCACGTGGCCCTTCTTCTCTTCCTTTTCTTCACTATTTATTAGACGAACTCCACTTTCCAAATCTTCCGATTTTAGGGTTTGTAATTTCTCGTTCCCGTTCCTATGGACGCAGCAGAAGAACACAAATCCAAACCAGGTCTCTTCGATCAAATCCTCCCTCCTCGTCTCGAGGACGCCGGACTCGAGGATTGCGCCCTTCCTCCCGATTCTATTCGCGAAGCCTTCTTCAAGGCCGCCTCCGCTATCAAATCCACGGCCACCGCCTTTCTTTCCTCCGACGACGGCGACGATTCCGATGGCTACGGTGTCGAGGATAAGTGGTCGCCTACTGCCGCTCTACCTACCGATGTCGTCACTGGAATCTTGCCGGAACTGGATCCTCCGGCAACTTGCGCGACGGAGAAGGGATTGAAACTGCCGGAGTTTGATCTCGATGGGGTCGTAGTAGGGGGAATGGAGGAGAGGAGAGGAAAGGGTTGTGTGGTAGATGTATTGGAAGGGTTGGAGGTTGGAGATGAAGCCAAGAAGAAGAAGAAGAGCGGTGAAGAAGAAGAGCAACCTATTTTAGCGGAAGGTTTTGCTTTAAATTCTGCAGTTTAATTAAGGTCTGCGAAACTCTGGGTTACAAAGTTCAATGAAGTTCTTGTTATTGATAGTGTATAACTTGGGAGTTAGAGGGATTTAGTGGCTGAATTTCGGGTGTTCTTTGTTTGTTTGTGAATATACATTAGATGACTTCTTGATTTTGTTTTCTAGTTTAGTCTTAAACAGCTTCTTCTGAATCTAAAGATTAGATATTTATTTATTAAAAAGTTGATGAATTATTAGATAAATTTTAAAATTTACCATTATTAGTATTATTTTAATAAAAAAGAAACGAAAAGAAAAGAAAAGAAAATTACTCTCTCATTGCTAATCTGAAGAACAATCCTGTGTGCTTCACTGAATAGCTTTCCCAGTGAGGTTCTGAAAGTAGAGCCCCATAGTCATAGTTCTGCCGAGTTTTCCTCTTCCTCATCCCATCCCTCGAGACCCTCCAAATCTAAGTCGTTAGTTTCAGATGAGTTAACAATGGCGAAGAATCCGTATATAAATACTCAAGAAAAAATATCAATTATTTTCTTCTTGGAAACTTATAAAACCACTTCAAAATTTATTTATTTATTTTGTGAGTTAAAATTTTAAATGTGTATTAAAACAATTAGAATATTTTCCTTTCTATCGAATATGAATCAAGAAAAAGGGAATGAGATTTTCCCGTAAGCTATGGGGCGAGATTTGATGGCGTGTATAGTTGAGTAGGGCTTGGGTGAGCTATGGACACTACATTAGACATAGACATGGGATGAAATAAGGAGAGGTAACATAAAATAGTTCGTTATTGGAATTAAAATATTCTTATTTACTCTTATTATAATTTTGATGTAGAAAGCACTAATGGTAATAATTAGAGGCAACAGAAAAAGGTATTTATATAGGAAAACCAGGAAAAAACACAAGTACACTGTCGTCAAACGGAACATAGAAGGAACAACAAGAAGTTAGCATTGGTTCCTCAGATCTGAGCGGTGACTTTTAAGAGAAATAAAGAAACGGTGGTTAGCCGTTCAAATTTCAAACATGTCTGTGTTCCCCTGTTTTTGAGAACCTTTGACCTTCCCATGAAAAACCACAGCCACCCATCCATCTCTTCTCTCACCAAATTCTCTCTCTCTCCTCTATCTTATCAGACCGTGCATGTAACCCACTTTGTGTAACCCAATCCCCATTTCAAACAACATAACAAACCAACCTATTCTGTTGAAATTTGATTCAGTTTTTTGGGGTTTCCAACCAACACCTCTGTCCTTTTCTCTTTCTATGACCTTTGTTTTTTCAGGCTGTCAAGATTGCTGGTTTGTTCTCTCTCGTTTATTCTATCAAAAGATTCATCAAAAATCTGAAGATGGTACAAGAAATGGAACTGGGCGACGACAATTGCAGGTCCCAATTCTTTCATTTCAAACATAAATGATGATCCAAAACCTTCACTCTTTTCTTCACATAATAATGGTTTGTTTTCCAACAGCAATCAGGGATCTACTCCTCCAAATGACACTGTTTCGGAAAAATCTCCAACCAATCAACACGACAAAGGCCCTCCAAAAGCCATGGCCTGCAGGGATGGAGCTCCAACTAAGCAGCCTAAAGATCAGCCACCAACAGGTTCACATCTCTTCTCTTTTCTGTTTTGAAAAGATTGAATGCTCTGAGAAAAGAATAATAAACTAAAGTTTATGACTTTGTAAATGATCAGAAATAGAACAGATGAAGGAGCGGTTCTCCAAGTTGCTTTTGGGTGAAGATATGTCTGGTGGAGGAAAGGGTGTTTCGTCAGCTTTAGCGTTGTCAAATGCAATCACGAATCTTGCAGGTACGTCGTCGGTGTGTCGATCTTCTGTTTTCGGTCGTGAATTGTCACAAAGTTGGTTGAATTGTGCTATCATTTTGAGGTGGTTAAAGAAAGCAAGTGTATTATTAGAATGTCGAGTGATGATCATTTTGCAGCTTCTGTTTTCGGGGAACAATGGCGTCTAGAGCCGATGTCGGTGGAGCGAAAAACAAGGTGGAGAAAAGAAATTGACTTGCTTTTATCAGTCACTGACTACATAGTTGAATTTGTTGCTTCCCAACAGAAATCTAAGGATGGAACAAACATGGAGGCAAAAATTTCTGTCCCTCTCTCTTTCTGATCTTCAAAACAAAGACAACCAACAGTTGACATTCTTTGATTTAACAGATCATGGTTACCCGTCAACGCAATGATCTTCATATGAACATCCCGGCGCTGCGCAAGCTCGATGCCATGCTTATTGTAGGAAAATTACTAATTTCGCTCCACATTTTTATGTTTAATAAGTTTTCATGATTGAATCTGTCTAATGGTTTCACATGATGCATAGGATTGTTTGGATAATTTTAAGGACCAATCTGAGTTTTACTACGTATCATCGAAAGATTCGGGTGATTCGAATAAAGACAATGCCTCAAAGAGAAAAGATGACAAATGGTGGCTACCTACTCCTAAAGTCCCTACAAATGGTTTATCTGAGAACTCAAGGAAATTTATGCAGTATCAAAAGGATTGTGTAAACCAAGTCCTTAAGGCCGCCATGGCCATAAATGCACAAGTTCTATCAGAAATGGAGATCCCAGAAAACTACATTGAATCATTGCCTAAGGTGAACAAAATTTACCCGAAGAAGTACTTGATTTCGGTAATGCTCTATCGTTCATTGATTTCATGACTGAATATTCGTTTGCAGAATGGGAGGGAAAGCCTTGGAGACTCTGTGTACAGAAACATTACGGTCGAATTCTTCGACCCGGATCAATTTCTGTCTACCATGGACTTATCTTCAGAGCACAAGATCCTAGATCTCAAGGATAGAATTGAAGCTTCTATTGTGATATGGAAGAGGAAGATGAACCAGAAAGATGGAAAATCTGCTTGGGGCTCGGCTGTAAGCTTGGAGAAGCGAGAGCTCTTCGAGGAGCGAGCAGAAACAATTTTAATCATCCTCAAACATCGTTTCCCAGGCACTCCTCAATCAGGACTAGACATTAGCAAAATCCAATACAATAGGGTACAAAACATTTTTGTTTTTGTTTTTGGAAAGTACTATGTTTCAAAGTCTTGAAAAGGGTGGATGGAATCCTAGAAAACTTCTGTTTGCAGCACTCTCTAATGTTATGTTGGTTCTTTGGATGTTTAGGATATTGGACAGGCTGTTCTAGAGAGTTACTCTAGAATCCTTGAAAGCTTAGCCTTCACTGTGATGTCAAGGATTGAGGATGTACTGTACGCGGATTATCTCGCTCAAAATCCGACACAGTCCTCGTGTAAGAGCCCTTCATGGGAAACCCCGGTATCGTCGGGGGTGGATAAGCCTTCACCAGGAGAAGAGACGCAAAATGCTTCCGAGACACCTACTTCAATGACATTATTGGATTTCATGAATTGGGGTCCTGATATTTCTGATAATGAGACAAAGAAGGAATCACCAACAGGGCATTCAGACAACTTATCCACAGAAGGTGAACTGAAGCCTGTGCAGAAGCTTCAAAACATAGTGACTAACAATAAGTTGGTCTCGTACCTCGAGAACATCAGCAGCGGTCCGAAGAGTCCCGTGGCACGACATTGACTCGAGTTCATAAGGGAAGAAGAAAAATAAGAAGAACAAAAAGCTAGCATAAGGTTTTAGAGAAGGGGGAGACAGCATAGCAGAAGAACACGGTTAAGCTTAACCTCCTTTTGACTGAATTTCTCTTTAGAGCTGTAATTACCAAATCCATTCAATTCATTTCTGTTGTAAATATGAAGGATGAATAAAACTAATTGGTTTTGGAGTATTTTGAATTTGTTTCGGGGCAAACTTATAGTCAGTTTAGCTAACTCAAGTCCAGCCAAAGTCTACTAAAGTCTACTGTTAGTATATATTATCATTTTTGGGTTTTTCCATTTTAAAACGTGTTTGATAGGGAGAGGTTTTCACACCTTTATAAGAAATGTTTCGTTCCCCTCTCTAACGGATGTGGGATCTCACAATCCATCCCCTTGGGGGCCCAGCATCCTCGCTGGCGTACCATCCGGTGTCTGGCTCTGATATTATTTGTAACTGTCCAAGCCCACCGCTAGCAGATATTGTCCTCTTTGGGCGTCTGTTAGGATGAGGTATACACACTCTCATAAGAAATGTTTTGTTCTCCTCTCCAACCGAGGTGAGATCTCACATTGCAAAAACACATTGATCCCATAATAACAATGACTCAAATAACACTCCCAAATGGTATCTTTGAAACATGCTGGTAGGAGAGTTAAAAGAGAGAAAATTTACGTACAACAAAAAAACCCGATTCGAAAGCGAATTAGATCTTGCCACGCGGCCCGAGTTTGGGTGGAAGTTGAGGTCCTTTCTTGATTGGAAGAACGTCATCTGGGGCAGTGGCACTGAAATAAGCTAAAGTGGAACCACCACCAAGTAGCAAGAACTTGAGCAACAATCCTCTCTTGGTGAATGGAGCAGCAAAGGTCTCAAAGAATTTGCTCTATAAAATGTACCAAAATAAGTCAATAGCAACTTCAATCCAAAGAACTAACAATTACTCTGTTCGGTTCTGTTCTGATCTGATCCATTCTTCATATTCATTAAAGCAAAACAATGAAACACAAACCTGAAGAGAATTGTAAGGTGAAGGAGCATCAGATCCATACAAATCCCACTGTCCAGTAGTGTTACCCAAATCCTCTAAATCAAAGTAAACGCTTTTGTCACCATACTTAGCCACCACAGCACCAGCCCTGAAACACAGAGAAGACATAAAAAAAAAAACCCCCACAAGTTTCATACAGTTCCAAACTAATAATAAAGCATTTTTGGTACTTGAAGTTCTTGGGCGTCAAGGTCTGGCGAGAGGGCCTGAGGGGCAGCTTGGTCCCGGCAAGGGAGCTTCCACCAAGACCCTTTACGGCAACCGGCTGAACGGCGGCTAGTGTTGCTAAGGAAGCCATTGTTGCCTTCTTGGTTGGAGAAGGAAGGAACTGGGAGTTGCCAGGTTGAGATAGGAGGTGGAGGGTTCAAATGGCGTGTGATTGGATCTTGTTTTGACACTTGGCAAAATGGGATCTTGGAAGAGAATTTTGAGTATCGTTTAGGAGGTTCCACGTTGGATGGAAGTGGATAAGGCTATCCTTGTTGATATGGGGGAAGATTTCGGACCTTCCTTATATCTTCTTCTTTTTTTAATGATTCTTTTGGGTGTGCTTGGAGTTCATTTTATTGGAAATTTGTTCTTTTTAAGTGATGAAGTTCATTTTTATTGGAAGTTTCTTGTATTAAAAAAAAAAAAAAAAAGGTTTAGACACGTCTAGTTAGATATTGTCCTCTCTAGACAAATTTTTTTTGACTTCTCCTAATATTTTTAAAACACGTTTAGGGAGAGGTTCCCCTCTCCAACAACGTGGAAAAATTTTCTCTCCAACTATTTGGGGTCTTACAATTTAAGGTTTCCACACCTTTATAAAAAATGTCTCGTTATCCTCTTCAACCGATGCAAGATCTCACAATCCACCCCTCTTTGAGTTTCAACATCTTCGATAACGTTTAATCTTCACCCCAATCGACGTGGGGTCATATATGTACAAAATTTATTATTAGTTATCTAGTGCAAGTGCACAAGCAAGTAATAAAATATTGAAAGTATTTATCCATTAAGCAAGCTATTTATCTCTCCTCAATCCGCAAGCCTTTTCCACACAAAACAAAGAAACCCACATGAGAGAAAGGAAAATAAAAGCTTTACTTACAATTATAAGATATGTATCAACAATCATCCTCACAGCATCCCAGGCTGCTTCTGATATTTTTGATCGTACAACAAACGATGCTTTTAACGTACTCAACCGAATCCACCGTGGGTTTTGCAGACGGAGAGGCGTCGGTCACAATTTGGACGGCGGCGGTGAGCAGAGCGCCACCATGGGTGTCGGAAGATTTGTGGTCTTTCTGGCGAGTGATGAGGAGGGACCTGGACTCAGCGCCGTCGGGGAGAATTGAAAAGCCCGATGGGAGGATTGTAAGGCTGCCGGAATCACAGCCTGTCATCACCGACTGCATGCCGGAAACGTCTACTCCGGAGTAGACTACCATGGATTCCGAGGAGTTTGTGGAGGTGTCTTGGAGAATCCACATGCTGCTGCTGCTGCTCTCTTTTGATCCTCTTGTCTGAAACAATTCTGTTAAGGTTAGCTTAGATTCTGATATATTATGAGACTTTTATTGTGTTACTAAAAGAATTAAATTTAATTACTTGAATATTAACCGAGTTGCCTCGATCCTGCCCTTTAGCCAAATTTGCAATGGACTCAACTTTATCTCCACCAAACATGGCGTCCCACTACAACAATATTCATCCAAACATCAAAACATCAAAACATCAAAACATGTTTTGTTCTCCTTTCCAACTAATATGAGATCTCATTGCTAATGCAACGGTTCAAAATCATGTAATTCAAAAGCTTAAACTAATGGGTTATTTGATAAATTTATGATGTTTATGATTTACCTCGTTCCTTCGAGCTTCGTCTCGCAAGAAATGGAAGAGAGTATGGGGAGGAACAGGCAACCATAGAGAAAAAACTGCACATAAAATAACACCAATGGGTTCACCAGGGTCACTTAGATTTTTCCTGGAACAAACCCTAATGTCTTCCCCTGTTTTGCCCACGACTTTGGTCCATGTTTGGTAACTTGAAGCTGCCACTGCTTGGGAGAAGCTTGAACTCATTCTCTGTGCCAACTTCAAAGTGCTTTTTCTTCCAGCCAGAGTCGCAACTCCTGATAACATTTGAGCTTCAATCATTCATGGTTGGAGATAGATTTTTTTTAAATTTTTGTTAGGAATTACAGCTCTTCACGATGGTACGATATTGTTCCATTTGAGCTTAATCTCTCGTGGTTTTGCTTTTGGTTTCACCAAAAAATCTCATAGATAGTGTTTCTTAGTTATAAACCCATGATCCCTCCTCTGAGACTTCTTTCTTTGGAGCTTTCGAACAACCTCTCCTTAATCGAGACTCGACTCCTTCTCTAGACCCTTTGAAAAAAGTACACCTTTTGTTCGACACTTGAGTCACATTTGACTACAATTTCAAGGATTACAATTGTTTTATTTGACACTTGAGGATTCTACCGGTATAGCTAAGTTGAGAGCCATGACTCTGATACCATGTTAGGAATCACAATTCTCCGCAAATAGTATGATATAGTCTACTTTGAGCATAAACTTTTGTGGGTTTGCTTTTAATTTTTTCAAAATGACTCGTACCAATGAAGATAGTATTCCTTAGTTATAAATTCATGATCTTTCTCTTAATTAGCCAACGTGGGACTACTCTTAATAATCTTCAACCGTCTAAAAATCAGTTATAGAAGGAAGAACTAAAGGGCTAACCAGTTGAGTCTTTGATGGGGATGTTGGTGGCCATAAAGAAAGCAAGGCGTTCGCATTGGAGTTGAAGCGTTGCCATCCAATGTCTTGCTCCAAAGGCAGTGCCATTGTTGACTATAGTGCGGTACAAGTTATGAACTTTGGTTTTTTCACATTCCAAATGTTCCACCATTGTTACCTGAAAAAAAGCACCATTATTTGAAGTTTAAGATTCTCAATACTCAAACATAGATTAAGACATATACCTTGCAATGGCCATTAGATTCATCCTTAATGATGCAACCAGAAGGACGTTTTCTATACTTCATCAACGATGCATCAATATTATTATCATCAACGTTGTCGATCGAAACATCGACGATCGCCCATTGTTCAGCGTCGAGCTGCTTGCAATGACGTATAAAATAGATTTCTCTAGTGGGCACCAATGGTGTAAGCAGCTGCACCTCCGCAAACATCTACAATAATGGCTATTTAATTGAAACAGCCAATTAACTCATATTGGTGACTTTGTTAAGAAAAATTTCTGATTTCATGAGGGGCTTACCAATTGCACTGCGCCATTCCAATTGGCAACTTCTCCATTACAAATAACATCAATTGTAGCTGCCTTTGAGATCATGGAAGGAAACATCTCCTTCCATTGATTCTAACAAATCAAACGATCGAAGTATCTGTTAATTATCTATGTATCTGTAAGTTTATTATTTTATTCATCTTCTTATAATCTTATTACCTCGTCCATGAAGCTTTGGACCAACCTCGAGGGCTCCACGAAGACGATGGTCGTGTCTCGAGAGGCTTCGATATGTCTTTTGAGCCAACAAGTGTTCGAATTCTTGAGATGGAACGTTTTCAAGTACTCGTCGTAGTTTAAAATCTCTCTTCCTGTCTCGATGCTACGGATCCAAAGTGGCTCGCCCGTTGCAGCCATTGTTTTGAGCTCTTCGAGAGCTTGATGAACCCTCTCCATGATCCTTGACTTTTCGAGCCCGAAAATTCCGGTGTAAAAATCTAAGCAGTTTCGGTTTGTCTCTTGGTCGTTCCCGGACGAATATGAAGGCGAGATCGATGATTGCGAGTGTTTTCCGAGTGCTGCTCGTAATTTTTCAACCTGGGAATTAGAAGATTAGACAAGAAGAAGAACCAAATTATTAGAGGGTGACATTGATATTACCTCGGCTTTGAGCTTAGCATTCTTAATACGCAATTGCTCCGTAGTTGTGAAGGCGGTATGGTCTTCAGCAGCGTTGGGAGTGCCACAGTTTGGACAGCCAACTTTTTTCTTGGTAAGTTCTCTCATGGCTTTATTTTCTTCTCGAAGCTTCTCCATTTCAGCTTTTAACAATGTGTTTTCATGGCGCTCTTGAATAGCCTAATCAAACCATCCATTAAAACCCAAACCAGCCAGAACAACAAATGTTCATATAAACTTTCAACAAAACTCTCAAAAACAGTTAGGAATCTTTACAATAATATGATATTGTCCACTTTCATACCAATAAAGATCATCCTCTAAATTAGCAAATGTGACACTCCCTCCCAACAATCCTTAACAATCCTCCCCTCGAACAAAGTATACCATAGAGTCTCCCCTGAAGCTTATAGAGCCCTCGAACAAAGTATACCCTTTGTTCATCACTTGAGTCACTTTTTGACTACACCTTCGAAGATTCTGTTGACATGACTAAGTTAAGGGCAGCTCTCTGATATTATGTTAGGAATCACGAATCTACACAATGGTATGATAGTGTCCGCTTTGAACATAAATTCTCATGACTTTGGTTTGGGCTTCCACAAAATGTATCATACCAATGGAGATGTATTTCTTGTTTAGAAACCTATGATCATCCTCTAAATTAACTAACGTGAAATTCTCTCCCAACAATCCTTAATAAAAACGAGATTAATAGAAGATTTTAGACATACTTTGATTTGGGTTCGACGATTTTGGAACCAAAACTTAACCTGCCTTGGTGAAAGCCCTAATCTCTTGCTAAGCTGCTGCCTTTGCTTCTCATCTGGGTGAGGCGATTCTTTAAATAGCCTACAAAATTATGAACAAAAAAACTCGACAAACCAAGTCCTAAATTGTAAAAACAAAAACAAAACAAAACATTGATGGATTACGCCTCCATTTCTCTGATCTGCTCAGTGGTATGCCGATGATATTTCTTCCTTCTCTTCACATGACATCCACCATCCCCCTCTTCATTTTCCTCATGCACTCCTCCGCCCTCGAAATCGTCGTCCGATCTCGATCTCACCGGTCCCAAGTTCTCGCTACTAACCTCGGTGGCATCATCCCGCCGCACTTCTCCGCTGCCATCGTCTACCTCCTCCATCTCAACATCGCCCTTCTCCACCATCTCACCCCGGCGAAAAATCCCCGCCTCGAAAAATTAAAACCAAAGCAAACCCATGAAAGCGAGAATTTTGATAGGAAGAGAATCAAAACCCAAAAGAGAGGAGAATATACTTACGAGAGTAAGAGAAAGAGCGGGAGAGGAGAAGAAATCTTTGGTGAAAGCAAGGCGATTATTATTGTTGGACATGTCGGCGAGCATGGAAGGTGAAAAAGAAGGGTTTGATTTAAAGAGAAGAAATTAAGATGCAGACAAGTGAAGAAGAAGAAGAAGAAGAGTAGAAGATTTAAAGGACGTGACAACAAAATGGCTGAGCTCAGTGGGTTTTTGCTTTCTTTCTAGAGAGAGACTGGTAGAGGTTGACTGTTAGATATTTGCTGTAAGAGAGAACACGACTCAACTAACTTTTAACTCGTTTTGAATCAAACATCCAACGGTATTTCCTGGTTTTTTTTCCCACTAACGGCTTGTTAGTTCAAGTTACCTCCCAATTTTTATTTTATTTTCTATTACCAATAAATATTATAATTAATTAATTAATTAATATGAGAAGTTACCGAGAGTGAAACCAAAAGGTCAACACCAAACCCCATGACATGGCAATATATTTTCAGGTGTTCGGATTCGTGCATGATTTTATGTCTCTCTATAATTAATGGGGTTGCGTCCAACTTTCTCTTCTCCCTCGTCCTTTCTTAATTTCCTCAAAACTTTGTTCCTTCAAACTCTTATTATAAGTTTTGAAAAACAACGATTAAATTTTCGTTATGAAACTATAATATCTAATTTCAAAATTGAGTTTAAATTAACAAATAAAATATTTGAAGTTGGAAAGAGAAAACAACACTATTGTATATCTCATCTACATTTCAACCAATGTTACCCAAAATTCTGTTCTTTAGTTCGCATAATTATTGTGATGAAGGTAGTTGAGAATGGTAGATAATATGAATAAAAAATAAGAAAGGACAACTTTTTTTGTAAGAAATCCAAATGAAGAAACAAAAGGAGAGCTAATGTTTTTCCTTTTTTTTCCCCTCTCTCTTCTACTTTATGTCTCTTTTTATTTAGTTTTAAAGCTGTAATGTCTAATCATATCCTCAGCTTATGAGAGGAAAGACAAAATGAGAGAAAGACAAGGCAATGGAAACACAGAAAATTCAGACTAGAAACAATAAAGGGACAAAATAAGAGGGAAAAGGCATGGGTTTGATCATAAATGAGGAGCTTTGATATGGGTTAATGTTCTTATGTTTGCCTCACTTGTTGTAGTAATAATCAAGCTAATTTTGCTGTTTTTAATCATTTTGTAATAATGTTAATATATAATTTTTTTTTCTTTCGCCTTAAAAATACAAGGTTCGTGAGCTTCCACGTTGATTGGAGAGGGAAACAAGTGCCTACGAGGATGCTAGGTGAAACGAGGTGGATTGTGAGATCCCACATCGATTGGAGAGAGGAACGAGTGCATTCTTTATAAGTGTGTGGAATCATCTCTTTAGCAAACGCGTTTTAAAAATCTTGAGGAGAACTTTGAAAATGAAATTGAAATATCCTTAATCTTTAAAAGTTTCAAAAAAAACTCTAAAAAAAAAACATATTATTTTAGATGAAATTATTAGTATTCTTAAGCTAGTATTTCAAAAATATCCTTCAACTTTTAATATATTAAAAACACCCATTTTAAAAACTTTCATTAATACATTTTCATATTAAAAAAAAAACTAATTTTTTTTTACTATTTGTACTAGATTTAAAAAATACTGATAAAATTTTAAAGTTAATATTAACTCTTTTAACTTTTACAAACAAAAATTAAATTTTTTTTTACCTCACCATATAGATGGATAGAAACAGTTTAGGTTATTCTCTTTTTAACCTTATTTTTAAAAGTTTATTAATATTTTTTAAACGTTATATTAAATTTTGTAAAAAAATTAAAGGTAATTTTGAAACGCTTTATATTTTTTAAACATCCGGTATTTTTAAACTTTTTATTTTGTAGTTGAAAGATATTATTAATTTTTGAAAAAAAAAAATAAAATTATTTATACGAGTAAAAGATTAGATTATTTTTTTTTTATTAGTTTATTAGACAGAAGTAACCTGTACTATTTTATGGCGGGAATATCGGTAAGCGTATACTTTTGTTCATTGAAGTGTCGCAGTAGGAGTGGGCAATGAGATGGTTTACATGTGAGCGGAAGTACAGGCGAAGAATGGCAGCTCCGACAAACATGCACAGGTGTTAGCCCGAGAGACGAGTTCTCACGAGCTTTCAGAAGATCACCACATGATTCAGGAAGCACTTCCTATGTCCTCCTCCTCACCGCTTTCAATCTTTTTGCACAGCAACCGATCCATACTCAATTTCCGGTTTGCTTCTTTTGCTTTCAACCTCCGGTGCACGCTACCACTCGCTCGCCTTCCCCGATTTCCAATGCCGAAATTAGTTCGTCTTCAATCGGAGCCCTCATCGCCGTTGCTCGAACCACTCTAGCCCTGTTCCGGCCCATTTTAGTCACTCTCTCGGCCCTCTCGCTTTCTTCTTCCGCGATTTTAGAGGTACGCGTGGTTAATTCTTGCCTCTCTCTGATTTAAACTCTAGATCATTTGCATTTCGCTCATGTCTTTTGATGTGTGTTAAATTGTGCGTATGGATTTATTTTTTGTACAGAAATTTATGTTTTAGGTAATTTGTATAGAATTTATAATGGAGAAGTATGTTAATCTTTGTATATTGAATTCATTGATCATTTATACTGAGAGCTCTTTCTTAAATGTTAATCTCTGTATATTGAATTCATTGATCATTTGTACTGCTTAACAGACTAACGATTATAACAATTAAAGGTTTCAATACGATAACTCTAATAATTTATAGTTGAAACGATAAATTGTTTTGTGTCGATCGGACAGATTATTACGGAATGTCAACGTGAATGTCTTCTTGTTCGTGTTTTTTAATCAATCTTGGCTCCGTATAGAAATGTATTAAGCTGCTGCGGCGAAGAAATTAAGAAGTATTTAGAAAAATAAATAATCGATAGTTATAAGGATACTCTGCATTCATGATGTGTTTATTTTCTCTGCTAATTGTAACTGTTTTTTTTTTTGGACATTTTTTTAGCCTTTGGAATATTAAGATCGACATGATGCCATCCTGTTTATACTCTGGATTTTTCATCGTTTCTGTTTTTGTTGCTTTGGTCTTTTTCCTAAGCATTCCATTCCCAGGTGCTACTAGTCACCGAGTTCCTAATAGGCAGTTGTTCTACAGCTGGCCTTGAGGATAGCTTGTTTATAATAATTAGAATTACGTCATGAGGGGGCGCCATGTTGTGGAAATGTCCTCGACACACAAACGTACAGCACCGAGGGACCATTTAAATGCTTCCAGTAAACAAGACAGTCCAGGTGTGGTAGCAACGGTTCTATCAAGATTCTCATGATTTTGTTGTCTGGAATTAGAATACTAACTTCCTCACATCTCAACATCTTTTAGAGCGTTATACTATTTACCCTTCATGGAAACCCTCCTTGCGGCATGTAGTTGTAGCGACTCTTGCTTCATTTTTACTTGGATACCATCTTGGGTATGTCCTCAATCATCACTATTCCTTATATCATTTTTAATGTTTCCTTATCGCTTGAATTTTTCAAATTGATTTAGTCAATAGTTATTTATCTTTGATGTTGCAGTGTAATTAATGAAACCTTAGAGAGTATTTCTTTAGACCTTGCCTTTAGTGGGAGCACATTGGCCGAAGGTGATTACATAAACATTTATTTTAGTACTTTTATTTGTGTTTTTGGTTTTAAAAAAAAAGTAATCTAGTTTTTTTCTTAAATAAAGGTCTCGTAGTAAGTACATCCTTAGGTGGCGCCTTTCTTGGATCTCTATTCAGCGGCGTGATTGGAGATGGAATAGGGCGTCGTAGATCATTGCAGCTATGTGCATTACCAATGATAATTGGTGCATCCATGAGGTAAGCATTACGTGAAGCATCTCCCCGAGTAATTCACTCCTGGTACTAGATAGACCCTCATGGGTTCTTGATATTTGGTACCGATTCAAATGCTGTTTGTTTGTCATATTGATTCTTGTACACTGTTTTCTAATTTTGCAATTAATACATTTTTAACCTCATAAATCTGTACCACCTCCCTCAGGTCATTTCAATAATATCTCCCAATTTCAGGTTTTAAACATGCTTATCATATTAGTGTCAATCTGTTAATTCAGTTTCGGCAGTAATTTTCTTCTTTTGCACAAATATGATTGCAGTGCAACCACAACAAATCTCTGGGGAATGCTTCTTGGGAGGTTATTTGTTGGGATGGGGATGGGTCTTGGCCCAACTATTGCAGCACTTTATGTTTCTGAGGTACATAATATCTTGATAAGTTTGTACAGCTAGGCACACTCTGGAATTAAAATTAGGATCCCACCTTCAGTTTGTCTTGTTTGTAGTTATTCCATATTTATTTTGAGTAGGTATCACCAGCTTATGTAAGAGGAACTTTTGGGAGTCTTACTCAGATTTCCTTATGTCTCGGTCTTCTGGGATCCCTATTTATGGGACTGCAAGCCAAGGGAATAGTGGATTGGTAAGTAATGTCCGAGGGAATGCATGGTTGAAGACTATCATCAAAATTTTCGTTTCATGGGCAGTTCATCAATTTGTCTATGAACATCAGTAGATAACACAGCTTTTCTGACTAGAAGGTTTTCTCAGGTGGCGGACTTGTTTTTGGGTATCTGTCATTCCTGCTGCTTTACTTGCCCTTTTGATGGAATTTTCTGCTGAAAGTCCTCATTGGCTTTTCAAGGTCATAATCTCATATATAATTTCAACTGCCTCTTGGGACGTTAATCAACTAGTGTTTGAGAATTGACTTTCTTCATGTGCTTGATTGTAAATTGGTTGAGTTAAATCAAGTTTAGGGAATTACTGGTTGTCTCTTCCTTCAAGCATGCACATATCTCATTAATTCCACATAGGTATGCCATGTCATGTCTAAGTGACATATCTTGTGTTTTAGTCATATACATATTGGTGCCAGGATTTCCAACTTAGGAAACCTTTTTTTATTTCTCAGTTTTCTTCCTTCTTGTTTATATTGGTAAATATCCCAAGGCTTTGATATCTTCCTATTCTACTTCATTTCATTGTTCATTCCACTGGCATGCTTCAATCAGTCGATCAGTTCCATGTGACACCACAGGATACAATAATTACACCATTTACTGCCTCCGTCGTAATTTTTCATGGTGCTCAAAAGAATATAAGCAGTAATTTTGAAGGGTAAATTCAAGTTATATAATCAAATTCAAATAATAATCTGTTTCTACAATCCTGCGTTGGTCCCTCATGAGTTCTATTGAATGAGTAACAAAATTGATGGTCAAGCATCCCAGACTCACATCTATATATATTTGTTTCATGCTCTCCTGTTTGTGGACCATTTCTCGATTATGTTCTGAAGCGATCTCTAACCATATTTTTTGGATTTGCTTCAGAGTGGAAGAACTGTTGAAGCTGAGGCTGAATTTGAGAAGCTTTTGGGAGGAGTACATGTTAAATATGCATATGCAGAATTGTCAAAGTCTGATAGAGGAGATGACGCTGATGCAGTGACGTTATCGGAGTTACTCCAGGGCCGCTATTTCAAAGGTAAATGTACAAACAATGTAATCACCGATCAGTTAATAGTTTCTCACATACTTCTAACTCCTAATGAAACCTTTTTCTTTCTCTAAATTATTACATTTGCATGTCAATTTTGCAGTGGTTTTCATCGGTTCAATCCTTTTTGCTTTACAGCAGCTCTCTGGCATTAATGCTGTTTACTATTTCTCTTCTACTGTCTTCAAAAGTTTTGGCATACCTTCAGATCGTGCAAATATTTGCATAGGAGTCGCAAACCTTTTAGGTATGTCGGCTCTGACTGGATCATCTCCAGTTCAGCTATGAGATTATTCTGGTATCCTTTATTTATTTTCATCCTTCAGGGACAATTGTTGCAATGCTACTGATGGATAAACTTGGAAGAAGGGTGCTGCTTCTTGGCAGTTTTTCAGGCATGGTAATTGTTCTAGTGCTTTTCGGGGAAAAAAATACTCTTTGGTTTAGATAGATGTCTTGGCAGAAACTGAGTCTAAATTTCAAAACGCACTATATCTTTCCCGCATTATTTCTTTTGTATCGTTATTAAATTTCCTTATGAAATGTTTCTATAGGACTCTTTTTGGGTGTTAAGGATTCAAAACAGATGTATGGTTATGCTCTTTATAGCATCATTTGGTCCCAACTAAAGTTGTAAATTACTTCTGTAACATGCATGAGACTGGTATAACTAAATTAGGTCAACCTAAAAATCCTATTCAAATTTCTTGTACGTGAGCCCTTGATTAGGTTTTATTTTCTACTAGCATTTTGTATTTTTCTGACCTTACTGTGTTTGGTTCTAGACAGTGTCGATGGGCCTCCAAGTGGTAGGAGCAAGCTCATTTCCATCCAGCCCTGGAGCATTCTATCTTTCTGCCGGTGGCATGTTACTGTGAGTAATTATCATCTTAATAGTCAAATAAACTTGGAATGCTTAGCTAGACGAATGAATGTCGGATGTTTCAAAGAGAAGATTATTACCAGATATGTTTTGACAAACACAAGGTGGATAATGTAGGTTTGTCCTGACATATTCTCTTGGTGCGGGTCCTGTTCCTAGTCTCCTCCTATCAGAAATATTTCCTGGTCAGATTCGAGCAAAAGCAATGGCATTTTGCATGTCGGTTCATTGGGTACTATGTTTCTCAGTTCAACCGATATGACTTTGTTTGGAAGTTTCATTTCTTTATTTATCTGCTATGCTTCTTTTGATCTTTGCTTCCATGTCTGATTTTCGCTTTACAGTCCCTAGTTGGAACAATAATTGAAAGTGGAAAAAAACTGGACCTCGATTGAAAAAAAAAGAGCTGTTGTATGTTAAACTATTTATTAGATTGACATACTCTTATGGGATATCAAAATTCATGGTAACTGCTAAACATCTTTACTAGTTTACTTTTTGCCCACAGAAACAGAATTGTTGTATTTGTTGTAATAAAACTTCATTGGATGTTTTGTTTTGGTTTGGCTTGTGCTTCCTTCACTGCTTATGAGCATCTCTTCTGTCTTCCCCTCGCATGCGAACACAAAAGAGTTGTGGCAATTAAGGGAAAAGAAAAACTTGTAGATGTCTCACATTCTTGCTGGTTGGGACATGAACAGGTGATAAATTTTTTTGTTGGTTTACTCTTCCTGCCGTTACTGGAGCAATTAGGAGTCCAGATCCTATATACAGTTTTCGGTACATTTTGCTTCATAGCAGTGATTTTTGTGAAGAGGAATGTAGTGGAAACAAAAGGAAAATCACTTCAGGAAATAGAAATGGCACTTCTTCCAGTAGTGTAGAGGTATTTGATACATGGATCAAATCATCCTCTTCTTTGTTTCTCTCTGAAAATGGTAAGAGGCAATAGTTTCACAATTATTTACACTCCTAATATTCTACCCTCATGGCTTTCTGATTTTTTTTCCTTCCGAAACATTGTGCAACGATATCAGTTTCTGTTGATCTTCCTCACCTTCTTTTCAGGGAGGAAACAGATTCATTCAATCTTCCTATCATCATCTTGCATATGCCCTTGTTCAAATCGAGTGATTACAAGATCATACAACGGCATCAAAACTTACAGCTTCTTAACTTTCGCTCAATCGCTTTCTAGAATGGTATCTATTTTCTTGAGGGCTGTCTTGTCTTTTTTACCTCAATTCAGGTCATTGATTATTTGTCTATTTTCACTGTTTTTCTTCCTTTCTTTGCCTTCATATAATGAAAAGAAAGTGCACAAATGCCATGGATCACAGTTCAAAGTTCTCTATTCATTGATTATTTATGTAACTTGACCTCTCTGAGCTTCAAAGCTGATGATGCTTATGAGTACTCACAATGCTGCAGGTTTATGTAACATACGTCTCTTTTTTTTTCTTTTCTTTTCTTTTTTGTTCAACAATTAAGAAGGATTCCAATATCTGTCCTCTTAGTCACTATCTCTTAGTCCAGTCAGATTAACCTTTTGATTTGATTTGAGCGAAATGGTGTTGCACATATTTTACCCTCAAATTTGAGCTTTGCAGATTATTACAAGTGTCACAGGGTAACATGATGACAAAATATATTGTTTATTTCTTCCTGGGGACAGTTAGTATGTCTGTATGAATATTTATTGATTGGGCTGTTTTAAGGGACATGTATTGGGTGGTTGCAGTGTAGCTTATTTTTTTGTCACTGCCTATTGTTGTGATGTTGTTGAGCCATCATTGCCAGAGATGTAGCCCCGTAAAAATAATGTGGTCAGGATTGTGATTGAGATTGTGCTCTTTTTCAGATTCATTTTTTGGAATCAGTTTGAATGGTTTCGATTTGAAGATTAAAATATATTCCAGTTTTTTCTTTTTTCTTTATTTTGGGTTGAAATGTCAAAATCAAAATGATTTAGAAGGAATTAAATGTCGATATTGTGAACCTATCAACTTTTTAGAACTATTGACGGGAATATGGATTAAATATCAACCTTTCAAAAAAAAAAAAAATTTATGAAAAATGTATTGTACATCGCTAACAAATATTGTTTGATTTGATCTGTTAGGTATAGTTGTCAGTTTCACAGTTTTAAAATGTGTTTACTAGTGATAAGTTTCTACATTTTTATAAATAATATTTCGTTTCACTTTTCAATCGAGGTGGGATTTTACAATCCACCTCTTGGGTGCCAGTGTCCTTGCTGGCACATATCCCAGTTTTGTCCTTGCTGGCACATATCTCAGTTTTGATACTATTTGTAACAGTTTAAGGTCATCTTTAACAAATATTGTTCGCTTTGGTCCGTTAATTTCATACCTACATTAAAAAAGAAAAAATAGAGATGAACTTTTCTGTACTAAAATCATGATCATGGTCACTTAATATTTTTAGTGAAGAGCAAAGAAAATGGAGACTAAAATTAATTTGGTTCGGCTACTACAATTTGATCACAGAAATAGGGAAGATAATGAAGAAGAATTTAAACGAGGTTTATTGAAAAGAAAGGGGGGGGGAAAGTTAGCATTAATTCCTAATAATAAATATAGAGAAAATGATAGCAGGAATTAGCATAGTTGTTTGATTTGTATGGGTGCAGGTAGCGAGAGACTTAGAAGCTGCCATTGTAAGCTTGAGCCCAATAATCAGCTCCGTTTATGTCACTTTGTACATGTTGTGTACAAGATACAGGTACCAAACAAAGCCCTCTACTCCTCAACTCATTTGCTTCTTCTTCTTCCTTCTCCTGTTCATCAATAATACACTCCAAATAACTCATCCCCGTTTCATAATGATTTCATGTTTAATCTCTTTAAATTAAAGTTGGTTTGCTACAAATTCAACTTTTGATTTTGGATCAATCAGATTCGTGAGTTTTAAAACAGTCTAATAGGTTTAGGTCAAAACCTATCGGGCATCCTTTATATTATAAAAGAAAAACCAACAAATTAACTATATTTCATATGCCCATAATCCCTTTTTTTGGTCCTAATAAGCCTATAATCCTAAATATGACAATGAGAATGATGGGTTTGTAGGTGGTAATAAACTGATAAGCCTATAACCCTTTTCTTAACAAGCCTATAATTCCTAAATATGATAATGAGAATGATGGGTTTGTAATTGGTAATAAACTTAAAGAAAGAGATTGTGGAACTAAAATAAAAAAGATTAAAGGTCACCTGGGTAGGAGGTAGTTTTCTTTTCAGGCTGCTGTCATTGAAGAGCTGCAATGGCCAAGGAACCATTTTTTTTTATAAAAAAAACCCTTTAATGATTCCAAAACAATTAGGAATTCACAAAGAATGCTTTCAGGTAACTTTTAAATAATGCTAAAGTTGTATGAAAAGCTGAGAACCTTGTTCTTTCACTTCTTTCCTTTATGAATAAAATACAGTTTTTCCTTTTCTTTTTTTTTTTAAAATAATTTTTAGATGCTTTCGTTTGAAGCCCCTCTCTCTTTTTTCTTTACTTGATAGATCCAATAAAGCATAATAGGTAAGTAAGCTGGGTCTTCAGGAAATTCAAAATGTCTTCCATTTTCAACTTCAAATTCTCTCAAATTTCTCTCATCATTCAATATTCTCTTCATAACATAAGTTTTCATGTCTTCTCAGTATACTTACAAAAAGACAGAATTTTAGGGACTTTTCCATTTGGTAATTGAGAAATTTGAAGTGGGTTTTGGATAAAAGACACTTACAAGTTGATCAGTCCTTGTGGGTTCTGATGAATTATTGCCCAAATAGGGAGAGATGAGAGCCTGAAATATAAACAACAACAACAAAAAGTGAAATGGAAGAAGGAGAACTGAATTTGATGGGAGTATAATAAAAAAGAATGAAGAAGTTAGGTATGTATAGAACTTGACCTCAATTTGATTGTGAAGGAATCTAACATACCCAATAGCCTCTGACAAGACAGAAGCAGTGTCAGTCTGCAAAACACACAAAAAAAGGAACAAAAAAAACACCACAACATGGGGAGGTATTCTTTTAAGGTTATCAACAACAACAAAATACCAATAAGAAACTGGAAATAAGGTTTTTTTGAAGTGAAGAAGAGAGTTCAGAAAACCCCTCATGCCCTTTCTTTTTATTAATTACCTTTCCAAATGGAGAAACCAGCTGGTGGAGAGCTGTGATTCTGTCCCCTACCTTCTCCTTTCTCACCTGATTCTTCACATCACAAACAAGAACTGAATTTTAATACTAATTTCAAGAAAAACAAAAGTTAAATTAGGGTACCTTTATCGGAGGAGGCTGGCCGGGGACGGGCTGAACCCTAGGCTTCTTGCACACTCCACCAGTGGCAGCTGTGCTAACACACTTGATCATGGAACAAAAAAAAATTGTTTTTTTTTTATAAAAAAAATTGTTTTTTTTTTATAAAAAAAAAAGCCCAATTGAGCTAAAAGGAAAAGGAAGAAAATATGTTGTTTTTGTACCTCAGATGAATAAGTGTGATCAGGGATTTGATTGCTGGAATCAACTTTGTTGAAAGAGAATTCCAAAATGGCATCACTATTGACAGATGATTTAGGAGAAGAAGAAGCAGGTGGTGGTCTTGTTTGAGAGCCTTTCATTGATATTGATGATGATGAAGATGATTCCTTTTCATTCCATAAAAATGACAAGCTCTTACCACTTTGAGAGCAAGTTTGTTGCTTCAAAACATGATCATCATGATCATCACCCACTCCAAATCTTGGAAATGGAATCAAAATTCTGCCCTCCAAATTATCCAACTTTTTTGGTTGAAAATGATTATAATTACTATTCAAAACCAACCCATCTCCATCCCCTTCTTGCAATCCACCTCTGAAAAGAAACACAAAGTGAAGAAGATTCAATCAAAATCCCATGGAAGACAAAGAGAATTAAACAGAGAAGAAGTAGAGAGGGAATTTGGTTTTACAAAAGTAGTTGGCTCCATGACTGGGAATTGGGATGGTCTTGATTGGGATGATCAGCCATGGAAGGCAAAGGAAGTGAAGAAGATCCAACAACAAACTGAGGAGGAGAATTAGGTGGAAACATGTTCCACCAATTACTAGGGTTTCCACCCATCATTGAAAAATTCCCTCTTAACAATATCAGCTTTTTCTTGAGTTTATGCTTTCAAAGAGAATCAAACCCACCTGAAAAACAAAAACAAAAAAATACTTAGAAAGAAAAGAAAAGAAAAGAAAAGGGAACAACTTTACTTTGTGAGTTGCTTTTTTGTGATGTATTTCCTTGTAGATACTCCCAAACAAAAACCCCTCACCCATAAATTATGAATGGATTTCTGTGTTTGAGCTTTCAAAGAGTGGAAGTATTTTGAATGAAACTTGTGAAATCTATATGCTCCAACATACACTCACTGCTTTACACAAATGGGTCTCCTAATTTATAATATTCCTATTCTCTTCTTAAATTTCTATACATTTTGCCTTTGCTTTTCTATAAAGTTATAGCCTCAAAAAGCTGGTGGCCTGTTTTTTTCACTGCATTAAACCTGATGAGTTTTTTTAGGAGTTCAGATGGCAGACCTTGAAGATTTTGGGGATTTTTTTGGATTTAGGGTTTTAGATTTAGTATATTGATTAAATATATGTTTTACTTGTTTTTTTTTTTAAATTATAAAAAAAGGGTTCAATACAAATTTTTTTAATTTTGAAAACAAAATATTTATCGTAAAGGTATAGAAACATTTTCTTAATAGACACGTTTTCAAACTGTGAGACTGACGACTATATCTACTAGTGGTGGACTTTGAACGTTACATTTCATAGCCAAAAAAAGATGGTTAATAATGACAACCCAACTGAAAAAAATGATTCTAAGTTGGAATACCCACTAATAGTGCAAATCATGTTACCCATTATTATTTTCACCAAGAAAAAGAAAACACACTATATGTTAGGGTTTGGTATATAGGCATATAGTTTATGTACTACTTATTATATATTTCTGTAATAATCACACATTAATTTAGAATATAATATATGTGCGTGGTGCAAGATCTAAGTGGATTAATAAAATAATGGAGAAGGAGAAATGGAAGGCCATGGGAATGTCCTTGAGATTGATGAATGTCATCCCTCTATTTTTACATTTATTTAATCTTTTTAAATCATTTACCAATTAATTTATGTAAATGATGTAATAAATGATGTCACGCATCTCTTTTGAATACCAATTCATGAATTTTTTTAAAAGAGTTTAGGAACAAAATTTTAAATTAAAAAGAGCATAAAATAGAATTAGACAAGTATGAATGTGGGACGAAATTAGAATTATAACATTAGCTATTTATTTATTATATATATATATATATATATATATATAGGTCTAAATATAAAGATTTTTTTTTTATTATGTAAGTTATATGATTAATATGGTAAGATTATTAATTGTGTGGTGAAGTTTTACAGGTAAATACAAATTCTACATTCTTTTTTAAAACTAAAAAGATCCTATTTTTAAAATGATCGGCTAACAAGTATTTTATTATTTGATCGTACATGACGTCAATTTTGGTTTTTTTAATTTTTTATTTTGGTACAATTTGGGTTTTTTTATTAGTAGGTTTAAAAATTCGGAAAGAAAATAATTGATGCAGATATTAGGGAATAAAGAAATCATAAACTCTCGAAATATGTGATGAATGTCATTGATTAAGTCCACTAAACATTTACTATTATATTAAAAAGGTAATTAATTCAAATAAATGATGTGTTATTTTTTTTTCTACTTCTTAATGATTGAAATCGTCATAGATTGGCGTGCAAAAGAACTTTTTTCTTTTCCTTTTATACCAAAAGTGGTAGCTCTGCTCATTTAACAAATAAGATTTATTTTTTAGGAAACAAAAGTATTGACAATTTTGATTTTTGTAGAAAAATGCCCAAATGACCAATCTATATGACTTTTAGTCGAAATCAAAAGAGGGCCGTTAGAAAAAACCATTCTACCCGCTCCCTTCGCGCCTAAAAAATAATAATAAATAAATAAAATTTCGTTGATCCCCACGAAAATTATATGTATTTAATAATTTATAATTTTAAAAATCAAAGATAATAATTAATATCATATCTACTGAAGTATGTAAATCAATACTCTCCCGCCTATCTATGTAATCAACACAAAAATAATATGAAGGTATTAAGGAAATAAAGAAATTAACATAAGACAGCGACAAAAATAGACTACTCTTCCGTGGGAAAGTGACCACCTAGTCCTGAGAAAAAAATAAACAAGCGTGGAAAGTGCAAAACTACCATTATTACATGTTTTGAAAGTGCAACCACTGTCACCAATATTTCAAACATCATCAATCCAATATTCTAAAGTTGTTGATGATTAGACTCATTCCAAGATTTATCCATCTCTGTGGAAATGGAAAGACCAAAGAAGTCAGAAAGCGTTGATTTTCAATCTACACCGTCTAAATTGGTCCAATTCCCCTGTTATACAGACTATAGAAACAGAACTAGAGAAGAGGATCAATGAAACAGGTTAAAATAATTATAGGCGAACAACAAAACTAGAATTAAACTTGCACACAAATTTATCATTATAAAGTTACACAGGCAAGATTGATTTTATACCAAGCAAACAAGACAAGATTTATTATCAATTAGGGATGGCACAAGATGTCGAGTTCAAGAACATGTTTTGAGGAGGCTTCAAACATCTAACCTCTTGGTTGAGGATACATCATTAAACTAGTTGAACCTAGTTGAACCATGGTCGAACCAGGAACTGAAAATATATAAATTTCTATCTTGGGTTGAAATACTCTCCTACCTCTCTTTGTGCCTTTATAAGAAAAAAAGGAAAAAGAAAGAAAGAAAGACAGCATAATGTTTCCTCTTGTAACTGCAGGGAATTAATCACAAGATAATCAGCGAGTACCTATACTACAGATGTACTAGGAAAGTTAAAAAGAATGAGCCCCCCTACGGCTACTACACAATACAACATATGCTTTTCCAGGGAATTTGATTTTCTGTAAGCATTTATGCTTCAAGCAACAAAAAAAAAATTAATTGCAACATTGAAGCAATTTTCCTTTTTCTTATTATAATCACTATAAATTGTATTTGCTCCCTCTGCCCAGGGATTACCGTTTGGGATTTGCACTAGTGCCTTCGACATACCGCTGCATGGCCACCACAGGCTCGCTGCATCTTGAACATCTAAATGATTGAGCTGCCATGCATCGTGTTCGGAGGCAATAGTAACAGTATCTGTCAGAGAAAAAAACCAATGGACGTTAGTAATACTTTTCTCCATCTCACCCCAGTTGAACCTGTGAGATTCAATGTAAACAATTATATAGACATGAAATGCAGCCATCTTTGTCTACGAGTGTTGGTCGACAATAACCGACAGTTAAATCAGAATCTTAAATTTCTGTTGTTCTTTTCAATGTCTAATTGTGAACATAAAAAGCCTGGACTGTCGAAACAACTCAAAAACATTGGTGAAAGATGATGACTGCGAAATAGACTTGTTTGTTATGTTTCTCTTTTAAATATATGATCGTATGGACGTAAATCTCTCTGGATTTTTCATTACAAAACTTTACGTTAGACATTGAATTATTTAAAATTTGTTTATTTGGTTAGCGTATATACTTTCACTTTGCGAAGTTCTAACATTTAGAACTAATTACATCAATCAACGTTGTTATATTTACAACGTTTATTTTATTACCATAGTCAACCTTTTGTTTTTGAACGAAATCTGTAACATGCACGTCCAAGCTTATATTTATTAAAGATATAATTCTATCATCATGTATCCTCCTTGTTTTTCCTGTCTTTCGAACAAATGCATCTAATTCTATCGTTGAGTTTGTGTCTTTTATATAACAAATAGTAGTTTTTTGGTTTAAAAGATAGAGTGATGTGATAAAAAGGCCTGACCTGTGTTGACAAGGCAAAGCCAGAAATGGAATCGTAGGACTTGCCAGGCAAATTGGACAGGCACTGTCATCCTCGGCTGAGCTTGAGGACTTCTCCTTGGAAAATGGACGAAGAAAGTTTCTAACAGAGGAAGAATTTAGAAGAGGAAGAAGCAACAGCAACATTTCCTGTCATTAGCACAGAAAAATAAATTCTCGAGGGCAAATGTTCCCTACTATGGATAATAAAATTGTGATTAAGCATTGGGCAAAAGAAAATTGAAACCCTTCCCATATTCATGCACGCATGAGTATAGTACACGATATTAACCACTGTAAACCAAATGAATATCCTATATGAACTACTTGAAACTTGTAGTTGATTTGAATTCTATCTAGATGATAACTTTCCTCAAGCATACAGTTTTTCCATACTAGACGTTGAAAGGACAATCTGAGAATATGTACTATGCTTGACTTGGAACTTTTCAGACACTTTCCCCATGTTAGACTTAAACAGGATACAATCTGAGAATATGTATAATGCTAGACTTGAAACTTTCGTCAAACACAGTTTTTCCATGCTAAACTTAAAACAGCACACAATCTGAGAATATATACCATGCTCGACTCGAAGTAGAATTCTACTTCAGGAGGAAAGGGAAGAGGGTGAGCTAATCATCATATGGTTAAGAACAATAGTACGTTCAGTTGAATATATTTCGTTGAAATGAAGCAATAAGCGACAATAAGTTCTAAGCCAAAATAAGAGTTCCAATACTTCTGCAACTAACTATAAATGGACAGAAAATTACCGAGAATTCATTCCACACTAACTGGCGATTCATATACTCAAAGCTGACAGCCCTGTTCATATTAGGACTCCCATAAACAAGCCTGGCCCTGAGAACTCTTTCGACAAGATTTCTATACCTGCACCACACAAAAAATACGATGCTGAGTTGGGCAGAAAGTAAACTACTCGTGATAGTCGACAAACCACCAATTTATATTTGAGTTCCACTACACAAAAACTTACAACAATTTAACCAATACAACTGAGTGAAAAGCATATGTGACAACCAACAATGCACAAGATTCAGCAATAGAGTGAAAAGTGGTGCAGTCAGATGTATCTGCAAAATACCAATTCAGACTGATGACAAAATAACTCAACGCTCCCTATACATTAGCAGATGCATTAAATATTAATTTTTAAATGATAAATAAAAATGAAGCATCCATTCTTTTGTTTCTACTGACATAAACTTCTACATTATTGATGGAAAAATAATTCCTTTTTCCACTGCAAACTGAAACATAATAGTTGAAGAGATGTCATTTGACACAGGTAAGTATGCTTTTTACTTGGGCAGATTCTTTCCAAAATGCCCTTTTAGCATTAATATTTAACAAATAATCACTTCAAGCCGCTCAGAATATAACAGTTCACTGAAAAGTTACTTATCAGCAAGGATGAAAATATCCGTCAACCATTAATATGATGATATTTCCGTAAATTGGAGAGTTCAACATCAATATTGAAGATTAATCGATATCTCTGATATATTTTATATACAATCACAATATAAACATAAAAACTAATAACAGGCCATGTTTTAAAAATCGGTCACGGCATAAATCTTGAGGCGCGCCTCAAGGTGATGCGGCAGATTCATGCTTTAAGGCTTACGCCTTGAGAGTGTAATACGAGGCTTGCGCGCCTCTGTTGAGAGAGGCGGGCTACAAGGCGTAAGCCTTTTGGATATTGGTTGGTGGGCCAAGTGCCCATGCAATGCATCATCCAACGGTGCATTTAATTGAAGTTGGTGATGTCTTCATACTAATTTATGGTAGTGGTTGGCCATGCGAGAATATTGAAGAAAACATAAAAAACTGTACTTGGGAAACAAAATACTTGAAAGCTTCTCCTTTTTGTGTATGTGTTATTTGAAGTGAACATTACGCAAAGAAAAAAAACTTTGACGAAAACACAACACAACAAAAGCGAGTTTCATTCTTCTTCATCTTGTTGTTCTTGTTTTTGTTTTATTTGTTCACTTGCATAGCGAGTTTAATATTTTTTCTTACTACTTCCGTTTTCATTTTGTTCTTTGTTTGTTCGACTTTCTTTTATTTTCTTTTGTTCTGTTTTCTTGAGTTTCGATTATTATTTTTCTTTCCATTCTATTTTGCTTCTTCTTTTTTTTTTCCCCCAATATTTGAATCTTGATTATTATTTTCTTTCCCATTCGATTGTCTTCTTTGTTTTCTTCCTTAATATTAGTTAAATAATTATCCTTTCAATTTTTTTCTGTTTTCTTCTTTTTATTAGCAGTTATTTTTATGTTCTGATCTGTTTTCCCGCCTAAAGTTCTCTTTCTTAATGGTTATAACTAGCTACTTACTACTATTATCCATTATTTTCTTTTGAAGAAGACTTTATTTCCCAAATGTCTAATTGGTTTTTAGTTCTTGCTACTATTATGCATTAGTTATTAAACATTTAGTATGTCCGGTACATTAAGAAATATTATATCGTTAGGAGCATATTATGCTTTATGTTTTATGAAGTACATTTTTTAAATTTAAAATAAGGCTTATGCCTCATACCACCTCATGCCCCAAGGCCCGCCTTAAGCCCTTTAAAACACTGATAACAAGATCTGTGACTTAGTTTAAAAGTTAAGAAAAGGGGGAAAAACTTAATTATTAATTTTAATAATTTATATAAAAAAAAATTATTCACAAATATATTCATCAAGGTATGTGAAAATTTGAAATCTTGATATCGATACTCTAATCCGGCTTATCAGATGCAGAAAACCTACCTTCCTGTGTAAAGAAATATGAGCAAGTTGCCAAATGCAGCAGCTTTGTACATTCCTTCAATGCGCTGAATCAAAAGCCATGCTCGCCTCGCCAAGGACCTCTGAAAAAAATACAGGGACATATGAATGCCTATTTTATTCGACAACCATTCCAGCATAACAAGAAGGTAGTCCACATGGTAGGGGTGGTGAGTTTCTGAAAACCAGTACCTGCTCTGAATCTCCCCATCTACGAAAAGCTGAAAATGATTGTAACCGAGTCCAAATGTATTGACCACCCACAGTGGCCACGCAATACCAAATCTTTTGAGCAACTGTGAGGCCAGGTCCTTCCAATCCAGTTCTGACTGTATTGCAGAAGGAAGTCCAGAGCCAGAAAAAATTGATTATAGTTTTCAAGAAAGGAATTAGTAAGTGACTGCCACATATTGCTATGAAGATTTGACAACAGCAGTTCCATGGTTGCTACAGTTTTAATTCTAAAGTTCATACTCAATTTATAATTATTTATCTTACATGTCAGTTTTGGATACTTCAATTACATTCCTACACCGTACTGACCATAACAATCAGTTAAACAAGTAGCATGGCAGGGAGCTGTTTAGATCATTTCACCTTTTCCTGGAATTTCCATTGCACGCTCATCTCTATACCGCAAATTCATCAGAGCAATTCCTGGTGTGGGCTTGTCTACCCAAATTGAAAAGCGCCAAATAAGGAACTCCAGGAAAGCATCAAGCTCTGCTTCATATTGAAACAACATTCCTGGCTAATCCATCAAAGTAGAAGAAAATACTTTATGACGCCTAAATAACTTTACTAGCCAAGTATCCACATCTCAATGCCCGAATAACAAGCAACTGATACCTTCATCAAAGCGAAGACCTTAACCAGCTGCTCTTTCAACATGGCTGACATTTCAATATCTAGCCGCGCCGCATCCACTTGATTAACTTTCGATATCGAAATTGGAATTGGCGACTGCAGAATAGATAGAAAAGAAAAAGAAAAAGAAAAACTCCAGTATCATAAATTAGTACAGATGTATCAACCAATATCAAATTACAATACATATACTGTTCAAGGTGCAAGTAGAAGAAAATTTAACTCTCACATGACTTGGACAGCGAAATAAACAGAAAGTGAAGCTCAATTAACACGAATGCAATCTTTCCCAACCATGTGTCAGAAATGATCATCGGTAAAGCTATTAATTAGAAACAAACTCTAGTATATACATAGAAACGAACGGACAAAAAGACCTACGCCACAGAATCAAAAGGCAACTATGAACAAATAAAAAAGGCAACAAATAAGCAGATAAAATTAGGCTCGGTGCGAGACAAAGAGAGAGGGATGAAGGTACCAAGTGAGACTGGGAAAGAGACTTCCAGCGAGGAAGTAGTCGCTGATAAGCAAGACTCCATGCATCTTCAGGAGGTGGAGAAAGATGGGAGCTGCTGGTGGAAGGCGAAGACGAAGAGGAGGAGGAGCTGGCGGAAGCTGCAGCTAAGGATTCTATGACCATGACAAATCGATGAGTTGCAGCGAGAAGCGAAGAAGGGAGAGCTCCGTGGCGCTGTTAATGGCGGGAGAGTAAGTGGAGACGAAGAGGGGTGATTGGTAAAGAGCGACGCTGTGAGCTCGTACAGAACGCCAAACGCGGAGCAACCGCTACCTCATCAATCAGCTCGGCTTGGGTCTGTGTGCCCTTTTTTTCACGGGCAGCAGAAATTGGATCCTCTGCTCCAAACACGGTCCAATTATTTTTTCCTCAGAATAAAATAAATGTGGCAAATTGGGATAAATATGACGCCACCTTTAGCCTATCAATTAAATCAAATTAAATTGAGAGTATATTTGATTTCTTTTAAATTATACTCTTTTAACCATTAAAAAATGAGTTTGGTATTCGTTTAAAATTCATTAATTGTGTTTAGGACGGTATTAATAATCATTTACGACTATAGGTATATACTTGAGTTAAATTCACATAAATAGTCTTGATAAATAATCTCCTATTATGGAGAAATTCTCGTATTTGATTAACAATTATTTTGTTAAGCAAAGTATAAACTATAAATTTATTAAATCATGTATAAAGGATGTTCGATCGAATTATAGATTTGAAAAAAGGCATCCATGGGGTGGACATTTTCCTGCTCAGTAGAGAGAAATCTGATTTTGGATGTCTGATTTATGGTTCTCATTCTAGTATCTCCTGAATCAAATGAATTTATGTATTTTTCTTGGCAGAGCTGCCTTAGCTTATCCTGCAGCGGTTTCACAAACATGAAACATGAACCATGATCCAGTTGTCCTATCAATCTCTATCCAAAGATTGCTCATGGCCATAGGTCTTATTCATATTCACAGAAGGGGAAAACAGTTTGCTAAAGTCAATTGAGGTCCGACATGCTACAACAGTGCGAGATAAGACAAGCAAGGGATCCGAGTGTGGCCAATATATAAAACTGCCACCAACAAAACCACTAGGAATATGTTTGAACACAAAGCATTTGTCCCTTAATTGACTCAAAATTTGAATAACAGTGTGGTATAGGAAAAAAGAGTACAAGCTATTGACAACTGGAGTAAACCGCCTAACTATTGTTTAGATATCTGAATATAGACCATTTGTGTGTATCCATTAAATACAGAAGTCTCAAGTCGAGTTAAACCAAGTCGCTGGAACAAACCGTACCTGCCATCTTCCACAATAGGGCTCCAAACACGAGCGGGATCGTATCTAGTCTGATGTGTTAAAGAAGGCCCAGCAACTGGAGGGAGCTCCCAATACACATCAAGAATCGACTCCAAGTACCTGCTGTTCTGGAGGTGCTCTGCGTGGGAGATACCCCTATTGCTGTGGTTAAAATCATCACGCATGTAGCCTCGGACACCCCACCAAGCCTCATACGGTCCACAAAGTTCTTCTACATCCACTGCCTTTTCCCAGAACAACTTCCTTTTTGCTCTGATTCTAGCTTCATCGCTGTCCTTGAAGCAACTGTGCCCACCTCCTAAATCAGAAATATCCATGCATTAAAATTAACTTCAACTTAAATTGTCACAGACTCGCAGAATCACTTTCAAATTATTGGAAGTAGCACTGGAACATAATTTTGATGTTATTATGTCCTAGAAATATTATGTGAGATCTCACATCGGCTGGAGAAGAGAACAAAACATTCCTTATAAGAGTGTAAGGAAGAGACGCGTTTTAAAACCTTGAGGAGAAGCCCAAAGAGGACAGTATTTGGATGAGTATTGGTTTTGTTATGTAACTCTGAAAGTCGCATTTTAAAAACCTTGAGGGGAAGCCCGAAAGGGTAAGCCCAAAAGGACAATATCTGCTAGCAGTGGGCTTCGACCGTTACGAACGGTATCAGAACCAGGTTCCGGGCAGTGTGCCAGCGAGGACGCTGGCACCCAAGGGGGTGGATTGTGAGATCCCACATCAGTTGAAGAGGGGAATGAAACATTCCTCATAAGAGTGTGGAAAACTCCCCCTAATAGACGCGTAATGGGGAAGCCCATAAGGAAAAGCCCTAAGAGGACAATATCTGCTGGCATATCACGAGGATCACATAAATCAGTTCTAAATTTCTCATTAGGTTTCAGTTACTTTGTATTAAGGAAGGCTCTTTACGAGACAACCATTATCTGATTAGCCAAATAGATGGTGCGAATAACAAATTGTATTGTCTTTTTACCTAGGAGTATTCATATAGAGTATAAAAACAAAGCAAACTGGAGTGAGATACAAGTGGAAGAGCAGGCACCTCTAATGTAGAACTGATCGCACATCTGCCTTAAAGAATAGTGATCTCCTGTGCCAGTATCGTAGTTATCCTCAAAAACAAGGTGTCGAAAGCCAGCTTTCAGAGCCTGACTTATTCTGCCCTCAAATTTCAAGACAAATTTTCAGCATAACAGAGTGTATAAATAGATGGTGAACAAAAATAATTGAATGCAATGAAACTCAGGGATACCTCTTCAATTCATTCTGATGGTCGTCGAAAAATACAAGGACACGGCTAAGATCATCAATTCCATGTTGCTTCATCACACTATTCCAGGAAACACTTCCAAAATCTACAAAGTCTTTTCCAGCAAAATATGTGCAGTTAGCATCAACGTAAGCAGGTCCCTTCTTCAAGTATTTTTCGGGGTGACGAGGTGAGAGTGAAATAATCGGTGTGTCTGGCATTGCTTGCCGCAACACCCAAGTTGAATGTCCCTTGAATGCGCCACTCTCGATCATCAAATCTGGTTTTAGCCAACGGGCAATGAACCAAAGGCCAAAGCTATGATCAAAGCCCATACCAAACAGGTTGTTCTTTATTGGTCGAGTCTCATAAATCGGTACAAACTCTTCCAAGCCCTTTAGTAAATCTTTTGCAGTCCATTCAACTGTCTTTCCATGTTTCGATCTGCCTTTTGCCAAGGATGGGATTATAAGGATTCAAACAAGCAAAAATTTTAGGAATTTCATAACATTTAATCAGACTAGAACTAGAACCCAGGACTGTGAAGTCAATGAGAATAGTAGTTCATTTATAAGGCATCTTAATCGTAAACCAACAAATTCAACATTATTGCCTTGACTCTTCACTTTTATCACATAACTTGAATTTAAAGGTTGCTCAACAATAGCCTAGCCATTACTCGAGGAACGGATCAATGCTGAGGCCACAATAGACAGTCCAAGATTAAGTAAAGAAAAAATTTAATGTTCCAAATTAGGAAAAGCTCGAATGATATGAAACGAATTCAAACTACGGTACACAGATTCAATTCAATAAACAACGCCCCGTTTTCGATGTAACCATTTCATCATACCAAAAACAAATTAACGACGGTTCTTCTCCATATTTTCCATTATATACTGACCGCCATAAACCCGGAACACGGATCTAAAACTCAACATTTCCAGAGAACTACAATGGATCAGATCCAAAGGTGATAAACAAGAAAACTTACACCAGGGCACACCAAGAGAGCCGAAATCGGAATCGAGCCCGTCCATGCCAAAGAACCCAGAGCGGGAAACAGGATCATAAGACGAAACGCAAACAAATCTGCGGGAGTGAAAGAATATCAAGGACGAAATCATGAGAAGGATTAAACCAACGAGCGCAAGGCAGGCCCAAATGGGTCCGATTCGAGTGAAGTAAATGGAAAGGCGGTGAGTGAATAAGGAAAATCTGTTCTTCTTCGTCTTGGAAACATCATGGTCATCGTCGTCATCAAAATCGCCGCTGTGATGAGGGGCTCTGCGAGAAGAGAAGGCACGCTCGAGCCTCCGATTGGAAGTGGGGCTTTGAGGGGTTGAGGATTGAACTCTCATAGTGTCGAAGCTCATGCTGGCGTTGCTATGGTCGAGTTCTTAACGAAGAGTTTGCTTGGCGCTTGGAATCTTGGCTTGCCATGGCTTCATCTCCTTCCCTTTTTTGAGCAACTGAAAAACAGGGGTAAATTAAATTTTTTTTTGACAATGGAGTGAATTAAATTGGTAATTTAACCCTTTGCTTAAAACCATATAAACTAAATTTTAGCTTTTTAAGAGATTAAAAATTTAATTTTACACTTGTTTATATATATATATATATATATATATATTTGCATCGAAGGACTAAAAGAGAGGGGGAAAAAAAAAAGAGGGAAAAATTAGACTTTTATTATTTCAGAAGGAAAAATCTAGAAGAAGGCACAGCCAGGAATTAATCGCAATTCGCAGGTGGCATTGTAAACGTGAATTTCAGCTGTGGGCCGACATGTGGTCGTCACCTTCACGGACCGGGTGAAGCCAAAATTCCTCCAATTTTCCGCCATTTTTTTCCCTCTTCAGATTGCTAGAACCTCAATTCCGATACCCAATTCCGTTTCACGTCTACCCCTTGACGATCTCCGGACAAAGATCGCCTGAATTGGGAGCTGCAAAAGTTTCAATTCCAGACGAATCTGAGTTGGTTTGCGCGGTGAGACTGCTTGGAGAACAAGGAAAACATCGACTTAGCCAAAGGGTTTTCTGCATTTCTTTGGTTTCTGGGATTTGGATCAGGGGTGGGATTGATTTTGGGTCGATCGGGTCTGAAGCGATTGTTTTTGAGTTGGTGATTTTTATTGGTCAATATGGATTCGAGTCGGAGAGCTGTAGAGTCGTACTGGAGGTCGCGAATGATCGATGCGGCGACTTCGGATGAGGATAAGGTCACGCCGGTGTACAAATTGGAAGAGATTTGTGAAGTGTTGAGATCTTCGCATGTCAGTATTGTCAAGGAATTTTCAGAATTTATCTTGAAGAAGCTTGAACATAAGAGCCCGATTGTCAAACAGAAGGTGTCTATAATTTTTTCTTTTTTCTTGTTTTGATTTTTCTCGTTTTAGTTTTCAACTTAATTGGTAGATATGTTATGAACTAGTAGTATTTTTTATCCCTGCAATTAGGACTTTTGTTCTCTGATTCTTCTTTGGTTTTTAAATTTGATACTGTTCAAATGTTGATGGAAGAATGAACACAAGAACACGAGTTTTTTCAGTTGAATGATTTCTATTATGTATGTTTCTTGTTTTTTAAAATTTTGGATTTATGCTTTGATTTCACTACAGGCTCTCAGGTTGATTAAGTATGCAGTTGGGAAGTCTGGTGTGGAATTCAGAAGGGAAATGCAGAGACACTCTGTGGCTGTCCGCCAGTTACTTCATTACAAGGGACAACCAGACCCCCTTAAAGGTGATGCACTTAATAAAGCTGTGAGGGATACTGCTCACGACGCCATTTCTGCGATCTTTGCTGAAGAGGACAACAGGCCTGCACCATCTGAGAATCTTAACAGTCGAATTCAAGGTTTTGGGAATTCAAATTATGAACCACCAGCAGAAGATAAAAAATCGTTTCTTAGCGAGGTAGTTGGTCTAGGAAGTGCATCAATCAAGCAAGGATTAAGTAATTTTGCACAAGGTCATTCATCAAGAAAGAATGGCACTAGTGGCCACAGGGGTCCCAATCTTCGGAGGTCATTGACTACTGAAATGGAGTATGACAATAGATATGAACCAGTTGAATATGGCCGTGAGACTCTCGGGACATCAATGAGTACGAGTAGTGGACCATGGAACCAGGATTCTTGGGCAAATAAGGTGGAAGCTACTAATGGGAACCTGAGTTCTGGGTCTTCGGCGAGAAAAACTCGAGAAGAGAGGTTACTGGAGACCATTGCAACAGCAGGTGGTGTGCGCATACAACCAACTCGAGATGCCATTCAAGCATTTCTTGTGGAAGCTGCAAAGTTAGATGCAATGGCGCTGAGTAGTGCTCTTGAATCAAAGCTTAAATCCCCATCATGGCAGGCATGTTCTTGCTGTTATTATTCTTTTCTATGATACTATAAGTGCAAAGCCGAGCTTTCTGTTTAGATTGAAATAATGATGGTTGATTTTGATCAATGTCACTCAACCTGTTTTGATGAGAATTTCATTCTTCAGGTTCGTTTCAAAGCTCTCTGCGTCCTTGAGTCGATTGTTAGGAGAAATGATGACGATCATTTTTCAATTGTAGCATCGTATTTCAGTGAAAATCAAGATGCAGTGATTGGATGTTCTGAATCTCCTCAAGCATCTCTTAGGGAAAAAGCTAGCAAGGTAAATCATCAGTCTACCTGCAAACGATGGTTGATGAAATTGCTGAATAAATTCATTATTTAGATTTTTATGTAGCATATTGTCGTTACAATTGCTTGAAAGACATGTGATGGATCACAAAATTATGTATATGTATTCTCAACTTTGGGTTCTTATCCTGAAATGATATAATTTAGCCCCTCGACTCTTTGGGCAGGTTATGCCTCTTTTAGATGGAGGAAAAGGAGTCCCTTCCATGAATGATTCTGAAAAGTCCCTTCCAAGCAACCCCAGTTCCACTATTCAGATGCCTGACTTAATAGACACTAGTGATGCAGGTGTTTTAGAGGTCGGAAACCCGTCGAAAGCTCCATTGGTAGACGACTTATTTGGAGATGGCGTAAACACCGTCACAAGCACCAGTGAACTAAAGAATGATGATGACCCATTTTCAGATGTCTCTTTTCAGACAACTGAAAATGGAGAAAATCCAGATGATCTTTTTTCTGGGATGAACGTCGATAATAGTCAGGTTAGTAATGAAAATAAAAGGCCTGCCTCGGAACACAAAAATGAACTTGGAGTTTTTGATGTTTTTGGATCAAGTTCTGAAGCTGCAGTACAAGAACACACAAGGAAAGATGTTAATGACTTAATGAGTGGTTTGTCCATCCATGAAGATGCCTTGAAGAGTAATGATACAGGAGTTTCTAAGGATTCACTGTCTGAATCTTTATATTCTGTTTCCAGTCAGCCCAACCATCAGTATCAGACCAAAGATTCTTCTGTAAATGGTATATACAGTTCACCAATGGTTGGGACAAATATGAATGCTGCCTTCTTCCCTGGAATGACACATCTTCCGTCTGGCATGATGTTCAATCCAGCCTTTTCATCTCAGCCAATGGGTTATGCTCCCACAGGGAACTTGTTTGCTCAACAAAATTTACTATCAGCCATGTCGAATTACCAACAGTTTGGGAACCCTCATCTCCAATCAAGTGGTGGAAGTGCGGGTAATGGAGGATATTCTTCACCCCTTCCTGACATATTCCAGCCAAATCTTGCAACACAGCCACCTAGTTCCGTGATGAATAGTTCAAAGAAAGAAGATACCAGAGCTTTTGATTTTATCTCAGTAAGTTTCATTTCTTCCAACTCTGTTGATTTTAGTAGCTGGATGCCCTGCAGTCTGATACTGATAGCATTATGATGTATTTTGTAGGAGCATATTGCAGCTGCTCGGGATCCAAAGCGGGTAGGCTGAGTTTAGGATTGTTGGCGACGTTGGTGAGGTGATGAATGAAAGCCACAGTTCTGTGCCATTAGAGATTGATGGCTCCATAACGTAGGCGCTGTCAAGGAACCACAACACGGTACACACTTGTGAAAAATGGGTAGATAGAAGTAGGAAAAAGAGAAAATGGAAGTTGAAGAAGAATGACAGTTGCTTTTACATAATCAGCTGTTTACATTGTGGTAATTCCTGGACTGGTTGTGTTCCAATCTGTAGAGTCTCATGTTGCCCAAAAAAGGAACAAAAAAAGAAAAGAAAGAAAGAGGTAGAGTCTCATTTTGCCTAATTTTGTTTGTTCTGTTCACATGGAAAAACTTAGTACTGTAGTGGTTATGGTAATAATGCAGCATGTTGTTTGAATCTTTTAATGCAGCTTGTTCTTTCATGTATATGCCTGTGGGTTTTGTTGGTAACAATATCGTATAGAGAGTCGGAACTTTTATTCCTTTTAGTCGATGATATATATTTTAATACGTTGAGTTCTTAATATGACCTTTCATTCGATCTTTTTATTGTTTTGAAATTTTGACTTTTTATGTATGCTTTGTACTTTTCCCATACATGATTTGGTTTAGGCATCATTGATTGACACAAATATTGTTGGCTAGATTTGTTGATACCAATCTAGGTGATCCATTATCCAAATCAATGGAAAAGACTACAAGATCTAAAGTATTATCCTTTATCTAAATCTAAATAACAAACCAACTTGTTATATTTTCGCGTATGTTTCTAAATTTTTCTAAAAGGAGTTCCTTTAACTTGATATTGCAAATACATTTTAATATCAAATGGATTGGTATGTAATAATATGGATGCACAAGGTTTCACTCCTATAATTTATTTTAGCTTTTTAAATATTAATATAAAAACAAAAGACAAAGCACTATTGGGCATTAATAAATAATGAGAAGCAATAAGTTTAAATATATTAATTCATTTACTAGAAAAATGAAAGGTATATAAATGACTTTTCTTTTTCGAGTCTTCGAGAGTGGGCAATTTATTAGGCCATTTCCTCCACTGTTTCTTTTAAAACCCTTTTTGGCTTCTTTTTCTTGTTGCACAAAATTTTCAACTACTTCCCATTATGAAAAATGATTATGAACCGACAAACATATACCCAAATCAAGATCAAAAATTTCTTTGGCTTTTGCCCATTCCCACCTTCCTTTTCTATATGCTAACCTTAAATTACGTGCAAAATGAGGCATTATTAAGTCCCACTTTCATTTAGGCCCTAAACTTCACATCTTTGTCTTTAGCTTCAACCAATAGCTATTAATGTAATCTATGCTTTCATTATATTCCATTATTATAACCAAACACGCAAATTCATTATAATAACTTCATATATATTCAATATCTTCTTCCCCTCAAGATTTTTTAACACAATGTTTTATTCACTTACATAATTGATATGGGATCTCACAAAAGCCATATTTTTCAAGGTGGTGATATGAATTCGCTTTAATATAGTAGGGTCGAAGCTGAGTTTGGAGGATTGATAGCAGCTATGGATTATGGAGATTTGAACTGTCTTACAAGTTTAAAAATTTGGAGTTCTAGAATTCCTTTTGAATTATTATTATCTGTTATTAGTCTTCAAAAGGAAAAAGTCGATGCACAAAGCACAATACGTACACAAAATGCAAGCACCAACCACAACAATATTAATGAACACAAAGATTAGACAAAGCTTAGCACCCTTAATTTTCAACCCCTCACAATTGATCTTCAAAGCTTCCCTTTTACTCCCCCGTCTTCTGTAACCGAAGCTTCTTATAAAACCGATTTATAAATTCCTCCGCCGCTTTATCCACGTGGCTGTCCACATCGGCAGCTCCCGCAACCGGACACGGCGAGTCAGTAACTCTCAGCTGCCTCACCACCATCGGGCTTCGGCCAAACTCAGGTAGCGCTGGGGACGCCATGTCATTGTTCAGAACTTCCAAAACAGTCTTGAAAGCATTCATCGCGCCCACGTCATCGTCCAGCGTGTTGGGTGTCTGAGTACACGTGAAGAAATGACGGCGTTTGTTAAAGTAATGAAAGCTGGGAAAAGCAGGGCTGTTGCGGCAGCTAAATTCGTAGTGACCGGCGGTGCCATCGGGGTGGTGGTTGCGGCGAAAAGGGGCGAGGGAGAAGGCAGAGGCGGCGCCTTCTTGGTGGTGGAACATGAGATTCGCGATGGCTTTGCCGGTGATTTTGCGGCGTTTGGACATGAGATTTGTGAGGTCGGCCATAAGCTTGCTCTTAGAAATTCCTTTTCGCAGCATGTAATAAGCTATACGGACCATATTCAAAATTCTCTTCGAAATCACTTGTAGATTTTGGTCCATTTTTTTGAACAATTCCGTAAGGAGAAATGAGATTTTTAGAGAGAAAAAAGGAGAAGGGGTTTGGTTTTAATTGAGAAATGGAAGGGTATATAAAGGGGCCGTTGGAGGGGGAGAGAAGAATAAAAGGGTTTCTTGAATATTAAATTTTTAAAAATATATATATAATATATGTTAATGCGTTTCTCACTTAAAATAAATATCTTTTCTTTTTTTTCTTTTTTCACAACTAGCCAAATTTTAATTTGGCCGTTCTTTTATAAAAAAACAAACTCTTTTATATATATATATAAAATACACGAGTAGAAACTGTGTCATAATCCAATCGAAGAGACGATTGTGAGATCTCACATCTATTTAAGAAGAGAATGAAACATTTTTTTATAGAAGTACAAATCTCTCCTGTCCTAACCTAAAAATTTAAAAATAACAATGTCTGCGCAGTAGCTAGGTGGGCGGTCGTGTGTCGTACAGACTTAAAAAAAGGGCGTCGAGTAGGGCCCATATATAGAATGGGTACATAGATGGAATAAAAGGGGCTTGAGGTAGGGCTGAATGGGTGCTATGGGCTGGGCTTCATTATCACGTAATACTAAAATTTGGTTGTTAAGATGGAAGGAAGGCAATCAAAAAGAGAGGTGAGAGAGGCCATACATTGGATGTTCATAAATCCTGTGTTAACTCAAATGGTAGGGGTAGGGCCCCTGACGAAGTGGGTGTGTTGTGTTGGCATGTGGCTCATCTGATGCCAATATCTCTGTATTCACTGCAAGAGCTGACGGTGGTTGGGACACCTCTAGTATGGATGATGAAGCTCGCCCAGTAGGAGTCAGGTCTGTTTCATGGGCTCCATCTACTGCACCAGGTGCTCTTGTCTGCTCCGCATTACTCCATCCCCCTTCACAACCTTTGCTCAGGTGGTTGTGACAATACGGTGAAGCTGTGGAAGCTCTATGATGGAAGCAGCCTTCACAGAGTTTCAGTATACTTCACATAATTTCCCCTCCACCTCACGAAAGGGAGCGGTGGATCATAAATTCAACATTATTTGTTTATCACACCCCCAGTATTTAAAACAGTTTGTATAACCTTTTTTATTTTCAAAAAAATCTTTAAATTAGTATTTATTATTATTTTTAAGTTAATGTTTATCAAACCATAATCATATTTAAAGACAATTTTAATTTTTGAAAAGAGAAGAGAATTTATATGATTATAGTTCGGAGGAAAATAAAGAAGGTGCTTTGGAAATGGGGTGGATGGGATGGATTCTGCACGTGCCTTGCATGACATAGACAATGCACGTGTGAGGGAGCATCCAAGAAAGTTAATTCCAAATTGGCCCCTACTATAGATTCCTGAGCTCTTTGTGAAACCACCCCCTTCAAAGTTGACAATGACCCAAACAAAATGCAAATTTATTTATATTTATATTTATTTTATTATTATTATTATTAATTTTTTTTATAAATAAAGAAACCGAACCTGTAAGTGTCACATGATCCCTGACACATTCCCACCTTTGTCACGTGCTCCTCAAACCCTACTACTTCCCCCCTTCATAAAGTCCACAATTTTAAAAAGTCTAATCTAAAGACATTTTTCATTTTAATCTAATCAAACTTAACCAAATATTCAATTACTTTAATTATACATTTACTTCCTAAACTATTTTTAACCATTTATTTTTTTATCCTAATTATTAATTAATATTATAGGTCGTTCTTTTTTTTAAATAGGTCTTATTTAAAATTTCAAGTGAAAAAAAACTAATTTTGTTTACACTTTTATTCCATGTGTGGTTTAAAATATAAAATAATCTCAACACTGTTCTTGCAAGTTTGGTCCCTACTTTAACGGTATGTATGGAGTCTCCACACCTTTGGGTTGGTTATCTTTCTCATGCTTATCTTATATCTAAAGGTAATGTCATTTTTTTTTATTGGGTCAGACTTACCAACATGTCATCTCAATATTTTTCTTTACACAAATTTAAACTAAAACGACTAATCTAATATTTTGGGTTTGGCAGATTTACTAAGAGACACATCTTAAAAATTAAGGAGAATCTAAAATAGACATTTTAACTAAAGTAAAGCTGCACAATCTATAAGAGAGATTTTATAGGTTGTGTTGAAAAGAGAGATCGTTGCACATGTCGTTATAAATTGTCCAGTTTTATAACCCTTTTTCTTTTGTTATACGTATCCATCACATTTTTACAAAATCAACTGACGTTTATTTTCATAAGTATTTCATATCATTATATCAATTCATGGTATTATCCTTAATCAACATCACATTTTTTTTACTGTAATATATTTACAGAACTTTAAAAATTAAATACTAATTTAGCATTATCCTTAATCTTTAAACCAATAGAAGGCGTTAAATTTTACAAAGTTGAGCTGTAACCATCGTGCTTAAACGTGGGTTTAGGAATATAATTAGAGGTTAAAGATGGTCATGATTGGGCAACACCCAAGCAATAATATAATTATATTGATTTAAATTAGAATCAGAAATATTAAAAATATTAAAAATCACTTATCCCAATAAAATAAAATTATTAGGTGCAGAGGAATCGTCCGTAAAAATTTGGACATTATTGGAGTTATAAGTCACTTCGACATAATCTGCAGGGTTGATTCTTTTCGGTTTATTTATTTAAATTTGAATACCTCTTCTTAATTATTCCATTTATCAAAGTACGTAGTCTCTTGGTTCCTCCTTTTTTTTTTCTTTTTAAATTATGATTTAATTTGTTAAACCCTTATTTTAAATTATATTTATATGTTAAAAAGAAAATCAGAAAATCAGAAAATGAAGCACAAGGGAGAGGACAAGTAAGTAAGTAGTAGCGCCCGTGGCCTAGAATTAGATACCCCAAAACCAAAAATAATACAAATTAACTTAATAATAACTTTACAGAACCTTCATGTCACATGCCCTTTATTAAATTCATATTTATCTGCATGCATAAAAGATGCCCCCAACTTTTCATATTTGCACTTACGCCCCTCCTCCGCCTTCTCATAAACCCCTCATTTCACTCCTCTCTCCTGCAACTCCAATTACTCTCCTCTCCAACTCTGCTCTGCTTCCATGGAGGTGCCGGAGTATCTCCTTGGTGGCTTCTACGGCGCCGGAGCCTCTCAATTTTCGCCCGAGAAGCAGCATTCCACTGCTGACCATTTTGCTGTCGATGAATATCTACTGGACTTCTCCAATGACGATGTGGCAATGACTAGCGGCTTCTTCGATAACGTCGCCAGAAATTGCAGTGATTCGTCCACGGTCACTGCGATTGAGAGCTGCAATTCATCAATTTCTAGCGGCGATAATCAGGCGTTAAGGAATTTTGGGTCTGCAAGCTTCGGTGAAGCTCAATTCTCCACCGAACTCTGTATTCCGGTATTTCAATGTTTTGGTTGAAGTAGAAATTGGAGCTCGTTCGTTTTATTGTTCAATTATAAGAGAAATTTGTGATTATAATTTTGTTTCTTTTTTTCTTTTTCCCCTTCAGCGCGACGATTTGGCGGAACTCGAATGGCTGTCGAATTTCGTTGAGGATTCATTTTCGACAGAGGAGATTGAAAAGGATTTTCCACCTATTCCATTCCTCACCGGTACGGCGGCGCATTCAGAAACGCCGTCGTCCTCCGGCACCACGGCGTTTGGTTATGGAAGTGCAAAAACGACTTCATTTTTCGAACACGAAGGTCTCCCCGGAAAGGCTCGAAGCAAGCGGTCACGCGGTTCTCCTTGCGACTGGTCCACGCGGCTTCTCCAGGCGGGGGCTCCAGTGAAGTCCGAAACGACGTCGCCGTCTGGGAGGAAATGCCTGCATTGCGCGGCGGAGAAGACGCCGCAGTGGCGGACTGGGCCAACTGGGCCGAAAACGCTGTGTAACGCTTGTGGGGTTCGGTACAAGTCGGGGCGACTCGTACCCGAATACCGACCCGCTGCGAGCCCGACATTTGTGTCGACGAAGCACTCGAATTCTCACCGGAAAGTGATGGAGCTGCGACGGCAGAAGGAGGTGCAACATGAAGAGCAGTTTTTAAGTCAAGGGTCGATATTCGGCAGATCCAACGGTTGTGATGAGTATTTGATCCACCGTCCTAACGGCGGTGATTTCAGGCACATGCTGTAGTAGAATTTTCCAGTAAAATAAAAGAAAAAAAAGAAAAGAAAAGAGAGGAAAAAGGAATTAATAGATTCTGTACTTTTTATGTATTTACCATGCCAGGAGTAAACCCCTTTGGAATTGAGGGCGGTGAGAAAGAGGGGACAATGATTATGGTGGGACTAATTAATTTATTTCAAGCATCTTTCTCTTTTTTTCTTTTTGTTTTTAATAACATTAATTTCTTTCTACTTCTGTTTCATTTCCATAAGGAAACTATTTATTGGGTAAATCTTAAATTGAGTAATTGATACTATACAAATAAGTATGAAACTCTTTTATACGAAATTCATTCTTCACCTCCTCAAACTTAATTAGTAATTTAATACATTAGATACGCACATGCAGACCCAATTTAAAAACATATATCTATATTTATTTATTTAAAACCAAATGAGATTGCTTAGGGGCCATATCACATGACACATGTGAGGGATGATAATCAATTAATTAATTGATTATAAAAAAAGAAATGGAGGTACGCTCACATTGAGGAATGTTACTCTTGTCCACCCAATCCTCGACAATGCCTTATCCATGGGTCCTCCTGTTTTGTTTTTTGTTTTTTTTTTAGTTATATGTTCACAAGATATTATTTACTTGAATTACTAAGTAAATAATAATAGTACTATAGTGTGCACCCAAGTATACAATATAAGTACATATGATCTTGCATGCATGCACATGATATGTCTACAGTTATTCTTATCCCAATGTCATCATAAATTTATTTACCCTTTTTAAAGAAAATTTCCCGATTGAATTTGCTCACGCAATCAAGTCCCGTTAGAAAGGGCTTCACATTCTTCACGAAAATGGGCCAGCATTCAATTGGGCCTCATTTGATGACGTGGCTACTATATGGTGCCCCAATTCTAAGTTCCCAACACAATATTAATGATTTTATAAACCATATTGACTCCAGACGCTCCAAACTTCATTTAATTTCAATTTTGAAATGTTGCTTAATGTAGATTTAGACGCAACCTAATTAGTTTAATTTCAAATTAATTAACTTTCTCATTTATCATCACATCCTGCCTTTTCTCTCTTTTTTTCTTCAATGTGGAAGGTTGACAAATTATTTATTTATTTTTCATTCCCAATCGCCGCCGTCGAAGATGACCGGAATTGTACTCTGATCGGAAAACCCTCCAAAGAAATCAGTTTCCGCCACTGTGTACGGCGGATTCCCCCACCAATCCACTGAGTCAACCAACTCGAATTTGTTCCACGACTCACTGATTTCCTCTTCAATATTGGGCAATTCCACAATCTCCCCCAATTCATCAGACCCTTCGTCATCATTCGACGACGAAGTCGAGGCCATCGTTGAATCAAAATCGACCATCGCCGCCGCCTTGGCTGCCGCAGCCTGAATATCTCTCGGCATTAACGAAACCGGGCGGGGAAGCAAACCGGCGAGTTGAGGGAAATTGAGAATCGGTTTAGCGGAATCGCCTTTGATGCTGAGCAGGGCCACGTCGTGTGCACGTGCTGCCATCTCCGGTGTGGTGAAAGTCCCTAGCCAAATCCGAGATTTCTTCCTGGGCTGACGAATCTCCGACACCCATTTGCCCCAACTTCTCTTCCGTACGCCTCTGTAAATTTGGAGCTTTTGATTTCCCCTTTTGATGTCTGTACTCTCAGATTCTAAATTCGAATTGTTTGGGTCCGCCATTGATGCAGAGAGAAAGAAAAGAATGTTCAGACAGAAGAAGAAGAAGAAGAAGAAGAAGAAGAGCAAAGTGACATGTGAGAGTATTGTGTATAGAACATTATATTATATATAAAAATAAAAATTGGTAGGCTCCTAACAAAGCGACTGCTAACCAACCAAACCTTCTATAATTTGACATTAATTCCTAATGAAAGCCCCAGATGAAGACTTTTTTAGGATTTCCAATAATTTCAACATATATATATATATTTATGTATTTGTATATCTTTGGAGAAGAAAAACAACTCTTACTATTATTAATTCATCTGATGCTAATACGTGCTTAGCTTTGTAGATTAATGTATTAATAATTAATGACTCCTTGGAGGTTTTTATTTGGATGGTAACATTATATTAAAAAAGTACGGCTTCATTTAATTAGTTTTGTAATTATTATATTTTGGAAGCTATTTGTGGTAATTTTTGTTCTTTAGATTTATTTTATTAATCAAATAACAAAATAATAACGAGATAATTAGTTTATTGTCCCTTCTAAACCCAATTTCTTTCCAATATGGCACTCCACTGAGAATAACATTAGCATTGAAAGTTAATATTTATTTTAAAACCTTATAGGATTTCTTACGTTTCTTTTTTTTTTATAAAAAAAATCAAATCCTGATGTATCATACCACTAGAATTTATTTGTAACAAACTTTATACGAGAGTGATTAACATTAATGTAATTAAAAGCTGATAGGTATAAGCACAATAGTGTTTATTAAGACATATAATCTCAATCAGTGGAAAGAAAATGAAGGTAATAGTTTTTATGTGCAGGATTCAGTAATTAAGAAAGGGAGGGTATAATATATAGCAAATAACAAAAGAGTACATCAAATAGAATGATCGAGAGATTGAATAGAAGAAATAAAATAAAAAAAAGAAAGGAAGTTTAATTGAGAAAGTAAAAGAAAGCGTTGTAAAGAAGAATTAAGAAGAGAGCAAATAGAGCTTGATGGGGCAATGAAAGAGTGGGGGGGACATTGGAGGGAGAAGAGGTCGGAGCAAAAAGAAAAGCCATTGATATGCCAATGCCAATGCCATTATTGCTGTTATTCCCCTTTTCTTCTTTGTAAATTGGCCTACCAATCACATGCTTGTACTGCCCGCCACTCCATGCCTGAATCTCGTCTCCCACCGTGACCATAATGGCGGATTCCTCCGGTACAAAACATACCCAGCCTTTCTTGGAGTAAACATGGAATACACAAGAAGAAGACGAAGATCCATGGCAGAAATGGAAGCATAAGGCATGACTCAAATCAGTTCCTCTTATAAGCATTCTCATCACATCATGTTTCAAACAGTTCTCCAGTTCATCATTCTGCTTCTGCTTGTACACACACCATACTGATCCCTGCCCCGAAGCCACTTCCTTCTCTGCAACTTTCCCACAATTTTCCCGGAAAATTTTAAGAATTTTCTCCCCCATTTTCTCTGTTACTTGTGTCAGTGCTTCCATTTTCTTGCTGCCAAAGATTTTCAAATGAGATTAGCGGGGTGAGTATTAAGATTGATGATAAATAATAAAGAAACAAAACTTACCTGAAATCCGAATATCCAAATCCCGAAATGGCCTCCATCTCTTTCCTCACACCTTCATCTCTGCTCCACACAAATTCTTCACTCATTTCACTCTCATCCTCTCCATGCCAATGCTCCTCAAACCCATAACCCTTCTCCGGGGACCTTGTCACCACCATCTTTTTCTCCGGCGATATCCCAAAAACCCCCACCGCCGCCGCCGACGCAACCGCCCCAATCAGCTCCATTGGAATCCCATGGTTCGCCAATTGGAAACACCCAATGCTGCCCATTGAATCCAAAATCCTTAAAACAGAATCATGATCCGACGATTCAATGGATCGAAAATCAATCCTGGGTGGGTTCTGAATGAATCTCTGTCTCGGGAAAATGTTTTCGGGCAAAACGAGATTGGGGACGCGGAGAGAGTGCTCGAGGAAGTCGGTGAGAACGTCGTCGTTTGTGACGGAGGAGCGGCGGCTGGTGTTGATAGGGGAGGGCGGGGGAGCCCGGAAGTCGAAGGCGGACGCCGCCGTGAGCTCAGGTGACATCATCCCCATCGTTGGAAAACAGAAGAAAAACAGGGGGGAATGGCGAACTTGATGAAGAGGGATTTTCCAGTAAGGTTTGATTTGTTTTTTGAAGAGATGGAGAAATTAAAAGGGAAGAAAGGAGAGATGAAGAAGCAATGATGGGTTGGCAAGAAATTGAGGGACATTATGGAAATCATCTTTCTTTTGTAAGGGTCTACTCTGTTTCTTTCTTTTCTGTAATACAAGCTTCTTTCTTTGTTTCTTTCCTTTCTGTAATACAAGCTTCTGTCTTCTTCTCTCTCTTTTCCTTTTTGCTTTTGAATCCCTTTTTTTTGACAGATATAATTGTTGTTGATGTGGATCACAGCTGAGAGTGTGACGCAATTATGGTGTGGTGGCCATTGCAAACCACACAGCTTTTTCTAATGATTCTACGCCATTTGCATTTTTATGTATTAAATGATAATAATACACCATCTTACTCCTTACCCTTTTATTTCAACTCTGTTTAGGCTACAATACAATATACAAACTTAACCATATACTATTAACTAATAATAATTATAATTACTTTTAATTTCTTTAATGTGTATTAGTTGATGTAATGATAATAAAAAGGGTAAAGGCTTCGTTTTATATGGTGTGGGCTTACATGTGAATTGGGGTTAGGTGGGTGGGTATTAGGCATGGGCGTACATATGAATTGGGGTTCGGTGGGTGGGTATCAGGCATGGGCTTGAACATTGGGCCTAAATTTAGAAGATTTATTATAAAATGAAAGGTAAAGGTAGTAAATACTAAATAAAAGTCTAAATTCATGATGAGGAAACGCAATAATGGGAATGAGTTATTAGGGGAGGGGTAGGGCCAAAGCGTGTGGCGAGAATCGGCTGACGTTGACACCCAAAATTAAAGAAGACCGTATGAGGTGGGGCCTCTCTGTTTTAAATCCAAAACTAGAGGCCGCGAGTCGACGCGGCTCTTCTTCCACCACCACCACCACCACCACCACCACCACCAACTCTCTCTTTTCTAGCCGCCCTTCTTGATTTTTTTCCCTTTGAACTCATAATTCAACATCTTTACTACTACTACATATCATTGCATATTTTATCTCACAATTCTAAAAACTATTTAATAAATCTCCATCAACTTTAATATCACTTTAGACCTAAGTTACAAATTTACAATACAATACAACCTTCTTATTTTTCTCTTCATAAATATTAATTAGAGTCTACCATTAAATTGCATTTATGTCTCCAACCATACAACTAATTACACGACTTTAGGGATTGCGTGTGAATGCGTGGAGTCCATATCTTCAAAGGTTATTGTTGTAATTACCCCTAATAATTATCTATATTTTTATTGTTTTCAAAATTACTTACAAGGGTTGGTATACTAAATATATTCTTACTGTCACTTTTCAAATCTTTCTTCTTTTCTTTGCAGCTTTACAATTTGTAAAACTCAGTACCTCTGTCAATCCAAAATCTAAATTTTTATCAACTTAAATATTTTAATCAAATTACTCTTTTATTTTATTTTATTTTACAATTTGTAAAGCATGCTATTTTTTTATTTTTTTATTTTTTAGTTTCAACACATACAAATCTAATTCACGAGTCAAACACTTGTACGAGATTCAATACATACATAAACTCTCCCTTGTTTTTGAAGGAATGATGACAAAAATTTGGGCTGTCGTCATTTGAGCCAACCCAAAATAGGGAAGTGAGTGAAAAAAAGAGGAAATTTTTTGGAGGGCGGACATGGCCAAGAAACATACTTGACGACACTTGGACATTGTTTTCTAACACTCCTTCTTTTGAATCATAATAATTATTTACACACCATGTTTTATTAAATATAATTTATAACTCCATAATTGGTATTTTATTTGCAGTTTCAAATATGTAATAATTCAAATCGAGTTAAATACTACTTTACCAACACCCCTTTCTTCCGACTATAAAGTTATTATTCCAATTAAATGCTTGTTTTTATAATTATACTCTAATAATTATATGAGATTCAAAATTAGATTGTATTCTACTAGTTAAAATATTATATTATCGAACAAAAGATTAGAGATTATTCAAAATTCTCGCTTCCACGTGTTGTTGAGTTCATTTTAGTCCGATTAAATCTTTTAAAAAATAGACGAAAAAAAGGGTATTATTATGCAATTGGAATCCAATGAAATTGGGTTGGTGTGTGCGGTGGTGTCCCACGGAAGAAGAGACTTTAGAGTTGTGGCGTAGAGAATGGCTACGTGCTCGTCCAACCCACCACCGATGCCAATGCCCATTGTGTTCATCGCCCTACCCCACGCTTCCAACAAGCTTTCTTTGTGGCACTTCAGTTCATAATCCAATTCCCCTATGTCTTATCAACAACATAACATCTTGTATTTAATCAACCAAAGTTTCTAATAATCACCACCATATTTTGTGGACATTTCTTCCCATTTAATTATAAGATAAGGTTTGAGCTTTGGATTTGTTGAAAATTCGATGTTACTATTTCAATTATATGAGTATATGCGGGACATTTGCATAGTTACAAGAAAAAAATGATTAAAATTTGACAAGTGTGATAGAATTGTGAAGTGATAAGCAATGTAAAAGAAGAAGAAGAAAGTGATTGAGATATTAAAATAATGCAATGATCGATAAAAAAATCTTCTACCATACTCAAATTTAGGGTTCACAACTATATACCTCAAAACATATGTCAAGTAGTATACTCGAGATGATGGTAAAAAAACACATATTTAGAGCTAGGAATGCTCAAAGATGAGTAGAGATGAAAATGAGAAAGGAGAATGTGTTGTTGGTGATTGTTTATCTCATATGAAGAACCGCTTCGGTATCCTTTATCTAATTGAAAATTCATGGAAAGTATAACAACTAAAGCTCACTACTAGCAAGGTATTGTCCTCTTTGTACTTTCCCTCGAGGTACACCAAACGTTAAGGAGAAGTTTCTAGTCCCTTATAAAAAATGTTTCATTCTTGCAATCCACCCATTGTTTTCCTCTCCTATCGATGTGGGATCTCACAATTCACCCACCTTCGAGACCCAGCGTCCTTGTTAGGGCTTGTTCTTCTCTCAATTAGAAGGTATAATCGAGAGGAAACGCGGGTGGATAAATCTTAGGGAAAAAATATATGGTTGCAGTTTCATGCCAAATGTGTGGTCTTATTACATCAACCCCTCACAGTGAGCCCCACACTTCCTTTAGTTTTCTTTCCCCCCTTATTTTCATCAATTCAATGTATTCTTCTTCTTTTTATCAACTTGTGCACCTTTTGCTTAACGTTACCGTCGGTCATAGTAGCACACAGCATGTTGTCCACGTGTACTCCCCCTATTGGATTCCTTTTTTTTTTCTCGCATTGGGGTTTCATTTCCACCAAAATTCTCCTAACCTTCATTCCAACCACAACTATCCTCAAAATCTGTATTTTCATCTTTTTTATTTAAAAAAAAAAGGTTCTAATTCTTTTGAAGATTAAATTACCCACGTTATTCATGAAATTTGACTTTTTTTTTTCTTTTACCACAACAAAATTTCAAACTTTTAGTCTTAGTTTACTGGGTGGAATTATCTGTTTAGAAATAAATAAATAAATAAATAAAAAGTTAAAAAAGGAAAAATCGTTTTCAACCTCCAACCTGGTGAAAGGGTTGAGTGCGAGGGCGAGATTAAGCATCAAAATCTCGCGAGTTTTTTGCGAAATATTAGGAGAATGACAAATATGGGTCCCTCCACGTCACGTCTAAAATCGGCGCACTGGATCCTTTCTCCTTCATTCCACCTTCACCACCTAATTCCTTAACCCTGCTTAGATTAGCTTAATTTGACTCTGTTCATCAAAATTATTAATTTATAGATGGGCTTAGTTTGATGATTTGACAAATTCAGTAGGCCATCAACTTTGCTCAAGCTTTTTAATTCAATTCAAAATAATAAATAAATAGACACACATTTTTCAGCTTCCTATAAGTTTCCCATTTCCCCAAGTTTGCATTCTCTTCCCAGCTACGGCTTTGAACAAAAACCAGTAGAGAGAGAAACAGATCAGGGGGGAGACTAAGAGAGAGAGAGAGAGGGAGAACAGATTTAGCAGGAGAAACCGGAGGAGACCCTTCTTTCTTCAGATTCTCATTCCTTCCCATTCCATTCCATTCTCCTTCCTCCTCCTCTATTTTTCTCTCTCTCTTCACACCCTTACTTAAACAATCCCCCCATTTCTTCCTCTTCCCCACAACCACTTTTCACCATGATCTCCTTGAATAGAACCACTTTCCTGGTATTGCAATTCGATTCCATTACCTTTTCACCTTTTTCTTCATGTTTTTGTATCTGGGTCGTTTTAATTTTTGCGGGATTTCTCTGATTTGTTCAATGTTGCTCGATCTTTTTTTTTTTTTTTTTTCAGACCCAGATGGGTGTCTCTGGAGCTTGCTCCACTTCTTCCGGCACCGGAAGACGGCATCCGGTGTCTCTGAAGGTGGTGTCGATGGACTCGAATGGCCGAGCCGGCGAGAGAAGCGGCAGTGTTGTCGTGGAGAACAGCACTATGAATGAAATTGCGAAAGCTCCGTCGCCGGTGGTCGAGGTGGAACCCAAATCCACCGCCAGCAGCTGGGCTCAGGATGCGTATGTTGATGATTCCGCCGCCGCCACAGAGGAGCAAATCATGACACCTTGGAGCGTTTCTGTTGCAAGGTGAAAATCACGATCCCCATTCCTTTTTCTTTTTTTTTGGCTTGATTGTTTAATTTATTCACCCCCTTTTAACCTTGTGTCATCTTATATTATAATCTTAACTTAGTTTTTGAATTTTATAGGAATGAACTGATTGCAATTTGCATCATATTATATTGGTGTAGGATGCTTAATATATATTGGCCTTTTCCTACTCCTTTGTTCTTGATAATCTTCTAGACCTATATGTTATTTGTTGAGTTTACATTTCGTATAGCTGCTGATTTGTGATTTCCTGCTGCCTTATTTGAACTCTGCAAACCCTTGAGAAATTTCTTTATGTTATTTCTCTCACTTCTCTGCTGTCTTTTGTTTCAATCTTTCAAAGCTGATTCTTTTTCTTCTCCTTGTGTTGATTTTTTGCTGGAAACTCAGTGGATATAACTTATTGAGAGATCCACGCCACAACAAAGGGCTTGCTTTTACTGAGAAAGAAAGAGATGCTCACTACTTGCGCGGTCTGCTACCCCCAACAGTTGTTGCTCAGAATCTTCAGGTTACCCTTTCACTTGAGATACTATTCAGGTCCATTGTAAATTTTCCAAAACCTATTTTTTGATTCTTGAAACTATTTGGAACAACTTTCCAGGTAAAGAAGATGTTGCACAATATTCGTCAATATCAGGTGCCATTGCAAAAGTACATGGCTATGATGGATCTTCAGGTAGCCATTGTTGATGTTATTTTTTAGTTGGAATTTCAAATGATTCTCGATTAAATTTTTGGATTTCATCTTCTTGAATACGAAATTGTGAACCTTGTTGAACCAACGTTCTTAATTTATGAATCAATCCTTGCAAGTACATTAGTGGAACTTATTACAAAATTGAACAAGGTTTTCTCTCCCAAGATTGATACTTTGCTTATCAGATTCAGTACTATTTGTCTTATAACCAACCTTTTCTGTACCCTTTTTCAGGAGAGGAATGAAAAGCTGTTTTACAAGCTCCTTATAGATCATGTAGAAGAATTACTCCCAGTTGTGTATACACCAACCGTGGGTGAAGCTTGCCAGAAATATGGAAGCATCTTCAGGCAACCACAGGGTCTTTACATCAGTTTGAAAGAAAAGTACGTTTCTTGATTGTGATGCATTTCTTTCTTGGTTTTTGGTGTTGAAATGATCAAGTTTCTTTTGCAGGGGGAGGATCCTTGAGGTTTTGCGGAATTGGCCTGAGAAGAACATTCAAGTCATTGTAGTAACTGATGGGGAGAGAATTTTGGGGCTAGGAGACCTTGGATGTCAGGTTAATTCCATTTGCAACTCTTTCGTAATGAAACTTGCTTAGAAGTATTTAAAATGATGATCCTCCACTGAAGCTTGAATTGAGCGATGGACTCTTTCTTCTTGTCTGTTATTGAACCTAATGATCCTAACACAGAGCAAATCCATGTAATTATTTTAGGGAATGGGCATACCCGTTGGAAAACTCTCTTTATATACTGCACTCGGGGGCGTTTTTCCTTCAGCGGTGAGTGCCTATACGATCTCATCCTACTCTTCTATATAATTGATTTTCGAAACTAACCTTGCTTGCTTCAAAATTTTCAGTGCTTACCTGTGACCATTGATGTCGGGACGAACAATGAGGAGTTGTTGAATGATGAGTTTTACATTGGACTCAGGCAAAAGAGAGCTACTGGGCAGGTTTGTATTTTGCATCTATAGTTTAAGGTGACAAGCTTTATTCATTTCATCCCAAGCTTAAGTGGGATGCTTTTACTCAATATAGGAATATGCGGAGCTTATAGATGAATTCATGACTGCGGTGAAGCAGTGCTATGGGGAGAAACTACTCATTCAGGTACTTTACCATAATTACACATACTTGATTAGTTGGGAAAATCTAATCTTTTCTTTTTTAATCATTCTAATATTCATCTAATTCTATTTCCACATTTTGAAGTTTGAAGATTTTGCGAACCACAATGCATTCGACTTGCTAGCAAAATACGGTGCAACTCATCTAGTCTTTAATGATGACATTCAGGTTAGAACCTTGGACTTTTCATTTTACTGTTTATATAATTTCAACCAACTTATCTCTGATATCTTTGTCGCATTGAATCTCAGGGGACAGCATCCGTCGTCCTTGCTGGGCTCATTGCAGCTTTAAAATTCGTTGGTGGATCCTTAGCTGACCATAGGTTTTTATTCCTTGGTGCTGGAGAAGTATGTCCATATTGATTCATGTCCAACACCTTAAATGTTCCTCCTAATTTTGACGTAATATATTAACGTTTGGTGTTCCTTTCATTGTCTCAGGCTGGTACTGGAATTGCAGAACTCATAGCCCTTGAGATATCAAAACAGGTTAAAATGAATAGTCATTTTAGATTGTAGATTTTCCTCATACTTCGTTCAAAATTTATTTTGTTAATCTTCATCTTAATTAACAAGGGCTAGTTCTTTGTGTAGACCAATGCTCCCTTGGAAGAGACCCGCAAAAACATTTGGCTCGTGGATTCGAAGGTAACTAATTCATCAAGCTTTGTGAGGTGTTCATCATTCATTAAGTTTTTTGAAATTGTAATTTCTGATTTACTTGCTTTTGTTCTTTCCTCAGGGGCTGATTGTAAGTTCTAGGAAGGATACGCTCCAACATTTCAAGAAACCTTGGGCTCATGAACACAAACCTATTAGGAAACTCATAGATGCCGTTAAGGTGTGTCAAATTTACCTCCACAAATGCATATTCATAAATTCGAACAAAGTATTAAGTTTCTTTTTTACTGTTTCACATCAGGAAATCAAACCGACTGTCTTGATTGGAACATCAGGCGTTGGAAGAACGTTCACTAAAGAAGTTGTGGAGACTATGGCCTCGATCAATGAGGTATTGAATCCATCTATCTGATTGTTTCTTTGCTTTTTACTTTAAGAAGAGTATAAGCAGATCATGTTTTGGTTAACTTGTTGCAGAAACCTATCATTCTCTCTCTTTCCAACCCTACTTCCCAATCTGAATGTACTGCTGAAGAAGCTTATAAATGGAGTCAGGTAATACAATGCCCATTTTTAAACTGCCTCAGTTTTGCCATAGGGTGTCCTCCTCCATATTCATTTTGTATGACATTGTTGGGTTGTTTTGTTCAGGGTCGTGCCATTTTTGCAAGTGGGAGCCCATTCGACCCAGTAAACTACAAGGGGAAGACGTTTGTGCCTGGCCAGGTTCCACATTTCAATTCAATTCTGTCTAATAAGCTTAACATATATCAAGATTTGGGTGTTAACATTATTCTATGGTGATTTGTTTACAACAATACAGGCAAACAATGCGTACATCTTTCCTGGATTGGGTTTGGGTTTGATTATGTCAGGCACAATCCGTGTTCATGATGACATGCTTCTAGCAGCCTGTAAGTACTCATAAGCCTAGTATATTGGGTTTGGGTTTGTCCATTGCTATGTTTAAGTCATCGTTTTTATCGAGTCGGGTTTGATCCATCCTAGCATATTAATGTACTTGTTTATTACCATCAGCGGAAGCCTTGGCTTCACAAGTGACCCCAGACGACTACAACAAAGGACTCATCTATCCTCCATTTACCAACATCAGAAAGATATCAGCACATATTGCTGCTAGTGTGGCTGCAAAAGCTTATGAACTTGGTGAGTCCTCAACTTCATTTTCTTTTCCCAAACTTTTCAAATTGTTATAATTTGCTAATCATCCAATGTCTCATAGGTTTGGCCACTCGCCACCCTCAACCTAAAGATCTGGTGAAATATGCTGAGAGCTGTATGTACAGTCCTAGCTATCAAAATTATCGGTAGATTTGCGATGTCTCTCGTAGCTGCGGCGTGTTGTGTCGTTCGTTTATTTTCTGATAATGTATCTTCAATTTGTATTACTTTCTTTTGATATGTAAGTTACTTGGTGGTTTAGAAATCAGTTTATAGTTTGTATTAGTTGTGAGAAAAAGAAAAAGAAAGAAGAAAAGAAGAAAAGGGAAGGGGGTAAAAAGAAGTCTTACAAGTGTTTCATGAAATTGAATGGAAACTTGTGCTCAAAATCTTAAGTAGATTCATGGTTTATTGTTGGAGATTTCTGTTGAATACTGAAACATTAAGCCAATACTCTGCAATTCACTCAGATTGTTTCATTCAGTGCAATTCGCTCAGATTGTTTGGATGTGAAATAAATAAGCATTTTTGTGTAGAAGGGTAATATCAATGTCCAGAGTGAGATTCTAAGCTAACAACTACAGGAGATAATGATGTGAAATATTCTGATCCTTTGTCTCCCACTATATTCCACTGCTCTTTAAATATTTAGCTCATTACCAAAAGAAGCTGCAGATGTGACTATAAAACACCTCTTCTGTGCACATCTTTCTCACATAGGAATGGCAGAAGAACAGGAGGAAACTCTGATGCTCTTGCACTCTCTATTAATGGTGTTACAGAATACTAAGGTTAGTGGGTAAATAAAGAGCCGAAAGGCTCTAAATGAAGATATATTCTTATTGAAACCTAAATATGGTATGTGCATGGAATATGCTACAAATGACTGAAATCTGGCAATTTCTTCTAAGTTTCTCTAAACCTGGTGGAATATGATAGCCGCCATCTCCTCTCCTACTGTCTGCCTCTTGAAGGCTCAGATGCTAAAGCTCAGCATCTGGCCTACATGCACTGCTTCCCTCTATTCTTCTTTCTTTTCTCTTGTTTCTCCTCTTTATAAACCTCTGGATACTAACCATTATGTATCTTAAACTCATCACCACTCCATAATCTTCCTACTCTGCTCTGTTTTCTCCCTTTGATATTTTGCTTGAGATGGAAAGGAGTCAGTTGTTGAGGCAGATCAACAGCATGAGACAATCACTCTTTGATCAGGTCCTTTTTATCTCACTTAAGCATCCATTTTCCTTAACATCTTTATGAAATCTATTGATGTAAAGCACTAAAACCAGATATTGCTCTCTTCAGGGACTCCTTGATGAACAATTCGTTCAGTTGGAGGAGCTGCAAGATGAAGCTAACCCGAACTTCGTTGAGGAAGTTGTAACTCTATGCTACCGCGACTCATCGAGATTAATCCTGAACTTAGAGCAAGCATTGTAAGTAAATTCAGAACCTCAAACTTTTTCCCTTCTGTAGTTGTAATGATCACCATTCTAACAAATCAATTTCAGTGCAGAAAGAAGAGCCCTCTAGAGTTCAATCAGTTGGATAGCTATATGCAACAGTTCAAGGGAAGTATCTCAAGGTAAAGTCACAAAAGAATAAGAACAATAATAAAATAGTTCCATAAAGCTAGCTATATTCGCTGTCGGCTTTAATAAAACATGTTTCATCCTCAGTAATTTGATTATGAATGGATGCAGCATTGGAGCAAGAAAGGTGAAAGCTCAGTGCACACTTTTTAGGGAATACTGTACGGCTGGAAGTGGAGAAGGGTATTATCTTTTTCTTAACCTCATCACGATTACACTCAGATTAACCTACGAGCATATATGGTAGTTTTTTACTACTGATTCTGATGCCTTTTGTAAACATGGTAAGATGCTTTAGGACTTTCCAGCGACTAAAAAAAGAACATACAGCACTGAGAAAGAAGTTCGAAGCTTACTTTCAGGTTTATATCTCACTACTCAGTAGACAAAAAGAAGAAGAAGTTGGGATTTTTACTATAATTTGTGTTGTTTTCTGAGCAGCTGATAAGGCAAGCTGGTCCGAGTCAAGTTGCAAGTCGTCCCAAGTAAAGAACGATGGGCAACCAAAGGCTAGAACTTCAAACTTCAGTTGTTAAGTTTCCTAGCAAGCTTATGGAAATCATGCATACAAGTTGTTCAAACCCCTTGTCTTAACTTCTTGGTAAACGGAAAGTAAGCAAGTCTTCGCCCTTTTGTACAATCTTTCTCTCCCAATTAGCTGTCTGTCCACCAGCCAAACAATATAGGATGCTTTTGAAATAGCAAGGACCAAATTTAAAAAATGGCACAAGGTTCAAAGTACTATATGTAGATGCATGCATCTCTAATCCAAGCTGAGAGGTTGTCCAGCATCAACGATCATAAGAAAATATTATACTTGGCAAGCTTAAAGATAGATGTATAAATCAGAGTCCAAATATTCCAAAATCTTTAATTTATACCGACTCATTTACTCAAATACGCTCATATAAAATGCTCAGAATATCTGTGGAATGTCGTGTGTACATTAGAGTACGATGACACCGGAATGATTTGTACAACCATCGTATACAGCTTTTGCTCATGCTTATGGACAAAATGTAACCTCCCCTACACTTTCGAGCATGTTCTTTTCCAGCATCATTACAGGGTTTATCTTTCTACGCACCTTTAAGGTACAGAAGAGTACAATTTACAAGATTGTTTCACCTGGCCGAGGATTGCACAAGCGCAACATCTAATGCAATGCCCTTCCCGGTTCGCACTTCCAAGTTGTAACAGTTCCGCATCTAATCACATGAAACCTCATCCAGCATGTCCAGGAAACCTTTATTTGATGTCTTCTGAAGAGCTTGATCAAAACGATATGGATTGGCTGATGCTGCTTCAAATTTCATCCAGAGTTCTTTTTTAAGAGTCTCTTCTCCAGCACGTTTGCCAACCCGAAATACACTTTCACATTCCTTCAACATGGGAGTGCTATCTATGTGCGGCACGCTGACCCCAACTGGACCTTCAAGTAAATTTTTTTAGTCAGAAACGTATCACAAATCATAGGCCAGACGCTACTTTGATATGATCAAAATTATCTATAATAAAACAGAATCTAAACTGATTCATGAGCAGGGACGTGTGGTAATTGAAAAACGAATAATACCTTCGTCGCCGAAAGATTTCTTGGCTTCGTGACATCCATAACAAGCAGCACTTTTCACTGAATGAAAATCAGACGGCTCCAGTAAAACACATGTTTTTGGAGGTGACATAAACCAGTCTGGTGAGGCTTCAACCTCCTTTCTAATTTCTAATTTGTGAGCCTGTTGAATTCCTAAGAGCTCTGGGTACTTTAAAGCCAGTCCATCAGAAGCGTCACCGCCAGAGGAGTAATCCTGAACTCCAACGGGAAAAGGTGTGGCCTTATAAACCATTTTTTTGTCTTTGTGTGATGACTCAGAAATGGGTTCGAGCAGCACACAAGATTTTGGAGGCGACATTTTTAAGCAGGGAGTCATAACTAGCATAGAGCAATTTTTCTTTGATAACATAGGTGGGGAAGCAAATCCACGCTGATGAGTTATCTCTACTTGTGTTATATCAGACCCAGAAGGCTCAACACCACTAAGCGCAATTCCATTACCTTCTAACAAATTCTCCCCCAGTTTAGTTAAATTAGACCCAGATGGCTTACCAGTACTTGGCGCAATTCCATTACCTTCAAGCAGATTCTCCCCTAGTGTTGTTAAATCAGGACCAGAAGGCTTACCAGGCTCAAGTACTTTACCTTCAAGTCCATTCTCGTTTAAATCTCCACATGCAATAAAACATGGTTGTGCGCCCTCGAGTATGCTCGAAGACATTCCACTAAGTGCAGATTTAGAATATTTCACATGTTTAGATGAGAGTGATTTAGAAATAGGAAGAGGTGTGAGTAAAAACAATTGTCTTCCTCTCTCAATATTGCACCCAGCACGCCATGATACGAGGGGTGAAGGAGAGATCAGATCTCGAACTTCAGCTTGGTCTGGGCTGTAAATAACACTGTTTTCCGTATCGTTAACCATCACATTGCTTTCACTAGACAAGGGTTGTTCTATATCACCATCAATACCTTTTGATGGAGAAGAGAGCACCTTCTGAAGTCTGGGAACCCATGGCTGGATTTAAGAAAATTATCCCACACGAGCTATCAGGATGAATGGAGTTGCAATATACAATCAGTTATTGAAAATTGAAATATTACCTTCAAAGAAGATCGCATATCGGATAAGATATGAGTGAAAGATTCGATCTGTTTCCTCCCTTGTTTGCCCATTTCCTTAAGTTCAAATGCTTTCACAACAAGTTCATCAATCTGCCAATCCAGTACGGTAAGATGAAACTATGCAACATAATAAAAAGAAGAAGCAACCAACTACCACACAGATTATAGAGAATCTTAAAATAGGTGCAATTGTGTACCGCCCAGTTTAAGAACACACACTTATCTTTAAGTTCATTAATTCCTAGAATTCATATGTACGTAATCTACCCTTCTAAACTTATGTGTTATTCCTCATAAATTCCTAGAATTCATATGTACTCAAGTCTTCAAGAAACAACTTCATTGTTTGTTCCAGATGAACTGTTTTATTTTCTTGAAGAAAGTGTTGATAGACCCAGCAAACATTGATTTTCTGGGCTGCAAAGAATTCACTTTATATGATTTTGACATCCAATTTTCCTCTCAGGCTGTCTAATATAATATCTTGGTGCAACTCTTAAGAAAAAGAAGGGAAAACTTGCCAGTATCAAACACACCCAACATAGACACTACGGAATATTAACTGCATTGGTTAAGATCCAAGCGAAGCTTGAAATTATTGTTCAATTAACTCCAATGAAGAGATAAATCCGGCTGCTTACTATGGCCTGTGTAATTCCCTTCCGTTCTCCCCAATTTTGAAACAGAAATCAACCCAAACGAAACACCATTATGAAACCAATCCACACATGAAAATCAAGATGAACAAAACAAAAGTTACGCAGATAGTTGAATCAGAGCGAATACCAATTCTCGAAATGGAGGCTAGTTCGAGAGAGATACCTGATTAGTGAGCGCGGAGAGATCAGACTGAACCAGAAGGAGACGATCGAGAGCATCATCTTGCTCTTCAACCTTAGACTTGTAATCATCTTCCTTTCTCTTGGCTGTAGCAACAGATTTGGAGGAAGTTCGGGCGTATTTTTGGTTCGATACATCCCTCAGTGGCCTGTTCCCTGATTTCCCCCTCATCGGCATCCTAATCGCCGCCGGAAGGCTCCCCTTCGGAAACCTGCAAAATTTTCTCTCTCCCACTTTTTGAATCTCTCCAATGGCGGGCTTTTACGTGCTTGTAGTTGTACACGGTTCCAGAATTGAGAATAGAAGCTTCATTGGTGCCGAATAGAATGGGCCAACGCACTCTATTGGGCTTTGTTCAAAGCCTGTTTATAGTTTAGAAAAAAGATTAATATAAATAAATAAATAAATATATTTACAAGTTATTAAATGAAAGAAAAAAAGAATTATAAGTTAGTAAATTTTGACTTATAGGTTCCTATGGTTCATGAATTTGAATTTTATATGTATTAGGGGCGAGACAAATTTAAAATTTTAAAAAAATAACTGATGTGTTGGATGAAAATAAATAAAGTTGAGGGATTAAGATTGTTTTGTATCAGAGAAATGTTGGAATTGAAGAAATGTTGGAACTGAAGAAATGTTGGAACTGAAGAAATGTTGGAACTGAAGAAATGTTGGAACTGAAGAAATGTTGGAATTGGATGTGGGGCATGGGGATGAGTTTGTTTTAAGGAGACTCACAACTCCATGGCCTTTTCCTGAGATGGGAACCAGAAACTTTGTTGCCACATTATTGTTTCCTTACCCTCCCCCATCTGTGCTTTTTTTATTTAGTGTTCATCCAAAGCAAAAGCAAAAGCTATACATCCAACACTATTACACTATTACATTCAAACAAAATAAATGCACTTGTGGCCTTCAGAAAGTGAGAGGAAGAGTATTCAACACCGTACCCCCATCCAGGAATTTGGCAGCTAAGGATGCCAAAACAATATGGAACATGGCTTTACCGACTGCATTCGAGCGAGGCGCTGCTGCAGGAAGATGAATGAGGGGAGGGGGTAACTCGGCAAAAGTAGACGGCACAACTATCTTATCTTCCTTGGACAAGACCACTAAAAACTTGGCTGTTACCAGCTAGAGTCGCTTCCCACTCTATTGAAGACAGCAGGATCTGTGACAACGATATTACCACTTGCTTCATGTCCGGTCGTAACATGGGATCCTCATCCACACACTGCTTTCCCACCATCGCCACCTACCACAAACACATCATCATAAATATACAAATCAGCGTCACAATCAAAGGCTCAGAGACCTGTTTGAATCTTGAAGTTTCATCGGCTTTACTGATAGAAGAACTCAGAATGGGATGGAAAAGGTAAGGAATGTACCTTGAATAGACAGTCACGAGGATACAAATCCACCATACTTGGATCAACTTGATCTTTTAGACTTCCCATATTCATAGGATCAGGTGTGTTACGAAGAACACCCAACATCTGCATAATGCATCAAAAGGTTCACATACTTCTACACATAACTTAGATATACAAGAATAAACTTACAATGGATGCCAACGAACGTCTTTCAGGATTTTTCAAAGTTGTGCCCTCAGTTCGTATAATTGCCTCCTTTCCAGTTATAAGCTCAAAAAGAACAACACCGTAAGCGTACACGTCGCTTTTAGTTGTAGCAAGGCCGTTACTCAAATATCTAGAACAAGTGAGGGTTAGAGAAAAACAGTTCAAAAAGATGTTGTCAAGAAATATACATCCTTCAAATTCTCATCACTTACTCAGGAGCCAGATAGCCATATGTACCCACAACTTTCGTTACTGTAGCTTCACCCTCATTAGTTTTTCCAACAAGTTTGGCCAACCCAAAGTCAGAAATCTAAGCATAGAAGGAGAGCAGGATTTCAGTGGAAGCTACTTTGCCTAATTCAACAGACAGAACTAGTAGGGTGCTTTAATAAATATCACCTTCGCCCTAAATGATCCATCAAGTAAGATGTTGCTTGTCTTGATATCTCTATGGACATAATGAGGTTTAGTGTGCTCGTGAATGTATTCCAGACCTCTCGCAACGTCCAAAGAAATTTGGAGTCTCATAATCCAAGAGAGTGATGTATGACCTGTAATTAGGAGACCAACGTGAATGATTAATATACACGAGCCACAGCTCTCCATAAAGCGCACGATGACAAGCGGCATGATTAACTTTTTCGCATAAACTAAACAGATAGTCTTACAAGATCTAAGGAAATAGTGAAATTCACAAAAGATGAAAGCTTTAGGGAATGATTTGATTAATGGAGTGAAAATGCAATCTTACCCTTGTTCAGAGGATCGTGTAAATGACTTTTGAGTGGACCTTTTTGAGCATATTCATAAATAAGAAAGAGCTCCGCCTCACTGGCTGCATAACCAATCAATTCTACCTTGAAAAAACAAAACCAAGCAAACGTCAAGGTTTCAAATTGTAACCTAGAGGAAATAAATACATCAGTATTCATGAAAAATGGAAGGTTACCAGGTTTGCATGATGAACCTTACAGAGGACTTTCATCTCCGCCAGAAACTCTTTAGTTTTTGTTGCAGTCATTCTCTTTATAGCAACTTCCTAAAACGCCAGATTCGTTGAGTTAGGCAACCAACAAAACCGATATCCTTAATCCAGTAGAATGCCTTGAAGATGTCGGGGTAGATAATCACAAACCTGGTCACGCAGGATGCCATGATACACTGAACCATAAGTTCCATGGCCAAGCAGACTTGACTCGGAGAAACCATCGGTCGTGGAAAATATTTCTTCGCAGGAGAAAACCACAGGTTTGTCTACATTGAATACATTGCTCTCGATGGCTTCATGAAAGAAGATTCAAGTAACACTTAGACATCTCTCGAGTAATTTAGCAAACAAAGGTTGAAGCAACTAAAGTATAATGAATTGCTGCATAGACTATTAACTGTGCTTCTAGTTACCTTTTGGAATTGCACTCTGGTTATCGCTCGACTCCGTGCTGGGTTGTTTCCAATCTGCAGAACTACAGCAAATATACCTTCCTGAAGCACAGCAGAAACTTGACTTCCCAAGAATATGGAACTTGTGTGAAACCTTGGCACCGGGATCTTTGGAGTGGCTACTCCTTAATCTAGAAAAGCATTTCGACCACCTACAACAAGCATAACCTCCTATGCCTAATAAAATCAGAACAAGAATAATTCCCAAACTTCCAACAATCCATATATATGGAGGATGACGCTTGGAGTTCTCAGCATTATCTGCAATTCATAATGCAATAGGGTTACAATTTTTCTTTAAGTTCATAACAAAAGTAGGCAGTAATTAGAACTCAGAAGTTGACTGTAAGGCCAATACTTGAGGGGAAGGATTTCATAATAGTGATCGAGTTGAAAAATAAGTAGCAGAAAACAAAGAACATGTGGAAACAGACAACCTAAAGGATCTAGAAGAACTGCAGTGCTTCCTCCCAAATAGAAGTTCTACATGAATTTCATAGTCAATGAGATATAACCTTCAATTTAAGTCAGTAGATTTGACTTAACTCAAAAACAAAGGACCACCAAGTTTAATATTGTTCCCAGACACCATTACATCAACTAGTTGACTTTAAGGATGATTTCCTAAAAGTATGCAAGAAGCAAGTACATGTTGTCTGAATGAGAAATGTCAAAGTTCTTCATATCCACCTGAGAAATTGTTGAGAGAATAGGAAGGAGCAGGAGAAATGTGGGTCTCCAATGGATAAGGATCACCAGGAACTACAAAAATTCACAAAGTTAAACTCGAAATGACAACGGAAATCATAACTCAATAAAATTACATTCATAAAAGAAACACGAACCCGAATTCAGGGGAATATAATACAAAGCACCCACAGTGACATTGCTGGGATTTTGAATTCCATTCACGGACTCAATGCTATCCATACTGACCCCAAATCGGCTAGCCAAAGACTGAATGGTATCGCCATCTCTCATCACATAGCTCATAAAATAGTTCCACAGCCCACTTGAACAGGCACAAAACAGCCGCAAAGACACAACAGCGCCGTTCCTCGCCATTCGGGTAGTGTTGGGCAACAGCGCAAGCCCATCATACGCTTCCATGACTACGTCGTACACAAAACCCCGATTCGATTTGATGGTAAAAGTGGTATTGGTGATGTATTTCTTGAATCCAGAGGCACAGGAGCAATTCTTCCTGATGAAGACATAGTCCCGGCCATTTCCTTCGACAGTGACATCTTCAGGCAATACGTCGAACATACTCTGGATCACAGAAAGCGTCTGATTTGGGTGAGGGTTGAAAGCCAGAAACGAGGTGCATAGACGGGTTGTATCCGTACAAGTTAAGGGCGAGGGAGATGAGGAACAGAGGGAATGATGTTGAAGAAGAATGGAGAAGTAGAGAAGGAAGAACAAAGTGCGAATTCGAACAGGATTCATTGAGGAAAACATAGAATTCCAGGTCGAAACGTAGGGGGATAAAGATAGTGAGTTGGACAGTGAAGAACAGAAAGTAGTGGCAGACAAAGCTCGATCAAAATTCATCACACACCCATACGGAAAAGGAAAAAAGTGTAAGTGGGTAAGTCAGAAAATGAAACCCAGTACAGAAGCAAGCAAGAAAATCATAATCTTGATACAAGCTAAGTAAAAAGCAGAGAGAAGGAGTGGGAAGTTGAATGAATGAATGAATAAAGTGAAGAGTTGTAAGAAAGCTGAAGATTTAGAGGTGAGTAAGAATTGAAAAGAAGAATGATGGGGGAAGGGAGGAAGAAGAAAGTGAGGTGTAAGGTGGGGGGTTGAAGAACAGAGGAAAGAAGTGAAAAAAGGGCGGAAACAGAGCAGTTGCTTTCGGGTAAAAAATGAATAAAAGAAACAGTGAGGGCGGTAAAGCGAAACCCTGTTCTTCCTTCAACCGCATGAAAGGCAAGAAAGAAGAGGGTTTGTTTGTTCTTTTTTCTTTTTTCTTCTATGCCTAAAATACCCTTCTCCTTCCCATGGAATTTGTACAAAATATGTAAATGGGGTGCCGTGCCAGTGTTAACTAAAATCCACTCCACTTCTACCCCCGTGTTAACTAACCGCCATTCACCAATCCTTCCATTCCCACGTTTTATTCTTCCTTACCATTACAACTATATATGTTAATTATTGAGGAATTTTAAATGTGCTTAATTTTGTCGGAAATAATTCAAATAATGAAGCCAAATTTTCCGTAGGTATATAGTGGCCAGGTAGTACCAAATTATATTCCAAAAAGGGAAAAAGATAAATAAAGATTCTCACAAAATAAAATAATGTGTTCTTTTCTTTAAATAAATATAAAAAAAAGTAGAAAGTAAAAGCGTAGTGAGAGAATTGACCGGGTGGCCCGCACGTGGACTACAGACAACTCTGAAATTACGTTTTCGCTGCGGACTTAGTTGACGTGCAATAACCTTCCAAGGGTTAAAATAATAATTTCAATTTTTTAACGTAAGACTAATAATTAGCAATAACTGGCTTAATGTTGCTCATTATTTTATGTTATTAATAGTTCTTTCTGGGTATATATTTTTATTAACCCACCATTAATCATTGCTCTTGTAATAATATGTGTTTCAACAACGTGCATGTGTAGACAAATATTATAATTAAAGATAACCTAATAATTTAGTTTTGTACATTTATATTTATATATATATATATATATATATTAGAAGATGTAAAATGGGCAAAAGATATGGTAATATGTGGATAATAAAGACAAGGGATGGTGTCTTTTTCTTGTTTGTCTGGACAAAATTATGAATCAAAATTTGTGGAACATTGGGTGAGCGTTTTCTTTTACCATACGGGAAATGATCTTTGTCGGTTTGCACTTGTTTTTCCCTTATAAAGCAATGTACCTTTTTATCATATTATATTTTCTAACTATAACTAATACAAAAATTCATTCACACACCCAAATTTTACCCTTTTTAGCAATAAAAAAAAGATCTAAACTAATAGGTAATTTCCATATTAATTTACACACTCTGTCATATTTCCTTCAAAAATTGGTAATTTCACCTAAAAGGTATAATACTAATTAGATTTTTAAAGTGGTAAAACTGATCACATCGTGGGTGAGCTGAGGGTTTGGGAGCATTTCTAGTGGCCCATTTGATTGAATTGAAGCCCAATGCCCCTTCCCTTTCTAGTGGGCCAAACAATTAAGGCCCATACTTCATGGGCCAATTTTAGATTTTTTTATAATTCATATATATAATATATATTTGAAACAAGTCTATAAAGATAATGATTGGGCAGTGTGTGACCCAAACACCTTTTGGCTTTTGGCAGATGATATAAAATTAATACCAAAAATTTAAAAAGCTTATAATAAGGCATGTGGCCTTTGCCTTTATGGGAGGGTGCCCCAGATGAGAGTGGTTGTAGGACATTTCCAGGAATATTAATGCCTTTTGTAACAAAGATCAAAGCTGCCACTCACTCTTGCATATAATACATAATTTCATATTTTTTTAATGTTAAAAATCATAAAATCTTTTTAATTTATTTTTTTATTATTATATTCAATATACTGCCTTTAAATCTTATAAACTTATAAACACACAGTTAATACGGACCGTGAACTTATTCTCCCATAATGACTTTATTGTGATTATAACATCTCTAATGCATTATTTAATTTATAAAATAAAAGAGATGATTCCATAAATATTGAGTCCCATAAAATTATTCTTCAAATAATTAATTAAATAGTAAAAAGAAGACTGGGGCAGTTGAGATTGGGGATGCCTACGATACAATGCACATAATCATGAACTATGCAATTTTCAATTATAATTTGTTTTTACTTTTAAGCATTCCATCTTTCTTTCTTTTTTAATCCAATTCTTTTAGTAAACAAAGAAGATTCTTATCATTTTTTTATTTCCCTAAATATTTATTAACCATGTGTAATCATACCCTACCATGCTTCATCCCCTAAATTTTTTATATTTTAATGTGAGATCCACATTGATCGGAGAAGGAAACCAAATTTTGTTCTTCATAAAGGTGCGAAAATCTCTCCCTAGCAGTTGCGTTTTAAAATTTTAAGAGAAAACTCGAAAGAAAAAATTCTAAAGAGAACAATATCTACTAGCAATGAGCTTAAGTTGTTACAAACGGTATTAGAGCCAGACATCGGGTGATGTGCCAACGAGGATGCTGAGCCTCGAAGGGGGTGGACACGGGGTGGTGTGCCAGCGAGGTTGCTGGGCCCTGAAAGGGGGTGGATTGTGAGATCCCCATCAGTTGGATGGAGAGAGTAACGAAGTATTTTTAAGAAGAGTGTGCAAATCTCTCCCTAATAGATGTATTTTTAGAATTTTGAGGAGAAGTTAAAAAGGAATCTATATATATTTTGTTGCAAGTGAATGTTTGAACCTCTTACCTTATGTTCAATGATGTAGTGTCATAAATAATTGAATTATACGATGACGATGATGCCCTGCCTATTATATAGGGTAAAGTGGGGATTGATAGAGCATATAAAGTCTATGTATGTATGAATAATGCTACCTATCACTTCCAGTTCCGAGCATAACGGCTTTTTTTCTTTCCATAAAGAAGGATGGAAGGACGAACAAGATGGATGATGTGAAAGGCATTAGCCATCTCCATTGTATTTCATACCCATTAATTATTTTTAATTTTATATATAATCGAGCATCTTTATCTCACATACATTTAATTTCAAATTTGAGTTGATTAGTTTGATAAATTAAAGTCGAGAATGGAAGTAGAGAATGAAAGAGTTAATTAGGAAATTGTTGCTCGAAAAAAATGAAATAAAAAAACTTGCCATAAATAATGAATGATTAGAAAGGTAGGTACCCATTGGAAGAAATGAGGTGCTATGAAAGAGCATTGAATGATGGCGAAAAAGAGACACTATAATTGAGTAGAGAGAACATCTCTATCCTTTATTTCCTCAATTTCCTTTTAACTCCCAATCCCATGCTTCTAATCATTACTATCGCAATAGAACAAGCTTAAATAGAACATGCTTAAATAGAACATGCTTAAATAGAACAAGCTTAAAAAGATGGAAAAAGTTAATACATTTAATATTAATCGATTAACTAACAGTTAAGTAGGAGTAAAGAAGTTGGATAAAATTAAGGAAATTTAAGAAATAATATTAATCGAATTGTCATTAACCATTTTTAACAATGATTCAAGGAAAAGGAGTTGAAGACTGAGATTATTTATTTTTTTCAATTGCATAAAAGGATTGGAAGATGGATCCCACCTTATTATTACTTTATAATTGATGAATAAATATTGGGCAAAATAGCGGCGCCTGCTTTTATGAGCAAAAACAAAAAAATGAAAAAGAAAGATAAGTATAACATAAGTGGGAAACATTATAATTATAGTAATAATACTAATAGTTTTAAACTGCAATACAAAAATCAAATTAAACATTACACTATTTTAAAAACTAATAATAAAATGTCATAATCCAATAATAATAATGAAAGAAAATGATGATAGAAGATTGATGAAATATGTGGAAGAAAAAGAAAAAATGATTGTGAATCAAACCGTTGGGATGAACCCAAATCCATCAAGTATAAAAGGTTGGATGGTTTGATTTGATCTGACTTTATGAGTGCGCCTTGGCTTACTTACATTAACTTCTTCTACTCTAGTAACGCACACACCGAATCATTACCCCCCTCCCACCCCTAAAATCCAATCATCTGAGTTAACTTCTCTCCACGCCTTGCTTCCTCATCACCGTCCATTCCCTTCTTCTTACAAGAATAGTTCAATTTTTTAAATTAATGTAGGTTACGTTATATGGTACATCTTTTATCCACCTAATATAGAATTTAAAGGTGACGTGGAAAGGTGAAGGCACGCGAGTATAAGAAAAAGGCGAAGGAAAGTGGTAAGTTAAAAAGGCAAAGGGGGTGAGTGGGGGTTGTAGTACGGCTGCGTCAAATCGCATAATAAATAAGAATTTCAATTTATATACATATTGACGTGGCATAAGGCAATTATAAATTACAATAATTGTTGCCGACTTGGCGTTCTCAACGCATCCATCCTCCGCCATGTTGGATGGTCGGAGGTCAGAGAGCGAGATAAATCACGGGCGGCTTACAACGCAAAACGACAGGACTACCAAGTGTGCTCAACACAGTGACGTGGAGTGGGGTGTACCTCCCCCGCTTTCATATCCACTTGACACGTGTTTATTAAATAGAAAAAAAAAAAAAAAAAAAAAGAGTGAGCCGCATAGGGTACAGTATTTGGGCGAGGATGAAGGAGGCAGAGAGGATGGTTGGATTTGAAGGCTCTGCCAATTTGTCAGTTTGAAATAATAATGCATACAGATTTATTTAAGGCCTTAATAAACTCCTATTTCATTTGACATTATAGGTTTGTTTCCCCCACAAAACCAGGCATGTTGGATGATGGTTGGGTTGTTGCGCAAGTTACGCTAAGCCCTTGTAATCTCTTGCTGGTTACTGCCATTTCATAGAGAGACAGAGAAAGAAATAAAGTTTTGGATAGAGAGAGAGAAACAGAGGAGAGTATCTTTTCAGCACGCTTTGCTTCCTGAGCTGAGTAACCCACCAATATATATTTTTGTTTTTTCATGTTTTGATTGAGTCAATAATAATGCTCTATATACTGTTCCCTCTTTTGGGTTCTTTCGCTCCTCAAATACATTCTCCTCCTTCATTCTCCTTTCATCTTCCTCTTCTCTTTTAACAAAACATTTTCTTTCCCCCTTCTCCTTCTCCTTCTTCCTCATTATATATATCCTCTTCAACCCTTTCTTTCACTGCCTATTTTCATTCTCTTCTCATCTTTCTTTCCACAATTTGAGATCTGGGTCCTCTTGTTTATCATCTTTTGCTCAAGATTTCATCAGGTAATTGGGATATTTCGTTTAATCTTTCTGTTTCTTTCTTTGGGTTCTGTTTTAGTCTTTCATCTAACTGGGTCTTTTTCTTACCGACCTTCTCCAACCCAGTTTTCTTGCCTAATTTCTCGACGAATTTCATTCAGAAACGATACCAATTCGTATTTCCTGATTTGTCCCATCTGGGTTTCCTCAAAAACCCCCCAAATCTTTCAATGGAGATGAATGGGTGTTCTGAGAAAGACGAGGATTGTCCTCAGCTGTTGGATTTGATACCCAAACACCGCCAATGGCTTTCCGCCGGAGATGTCGCCGGAAAAACGCAAAGCTCCGACGACAAGAAGCTTGAGCTGAGGCTTGGCCTGCCTGGAGATGCCGACTGGTCCCGCAAAGAAAGAAATGACTCTGTTCTCTCTTTTGGCCATTTTCCTGCTTCTTCAAAATTTCCTCCCTCTGAGAATCCGTGGCCGTCGTCTGCAAATTTCCTTGGCAAGCTTCAACCCAACAAATTTTCAGGGTTTTGTTCTAAAATGGGAGATTTACAAAATGCTGAAGCTAAATCATTTCCTTCCTCTGCTAACACACCTGTTTCTAACACTTCTCAGAAAAGGTACACAGACCCTCTCTTTCTCTTGGTGTTTAGTATTATTTTCATGGCTGTTGAAACTCGAAGCATGTGTAAAAAGGACAAAGGGTCATCTTATGACAGGCTTGTGTTCTTGTGGTCCATGTCCTGTCCTTGCATCTTTTTAATCCTTTCTACTTCGTAATTGAAAAATGGGTCTAATCTTATCTTTCCTTTGTCTGTTTGTTTCTTGGCATTAGTCTTAATCAAAGCTTCCCTTAACAACAAGTATCTTTTTTTAGCTAACTTTTGTTTCAATTTCTGAATTTAGATAAGTGAATGAATTTGGGTTCTAAGGGTCAAGTTGATGAACAGCTTTTAGTCTTGATTAACAGTGGATGTTGTCAATATCTACTTTACTTTGAATGCTCTGTTTTTCAAAGAATTAGGTAGTGAAATACACTAATAAGAATTGCGTAACTGTGTGAACAAATACAAAAGGACTGCGCCTGCTCCAGTTGTGGGATGGCCACCAATTCGATCGTCGAGAAGAAACCTCAGAAGCAGCAGCTTTGAGAAGCCTGCAGTGGAGTCCTCGGATGCTGCCCCGAGCAAGCTCCCGGCTCCCCAGGAGAAACGGGTTGAAGCTGGTGGGAAGGGACTGTTTGTGAAGATCAATATGGATGGAGTTCCCATTGGAAGGAAGATTGATCTAAATGCTTATGACAACTATCAAAAACTTTCTTCTGCTGTTGATGAACTGTTCCGAGCCTTACTTGCTGGTAATCTCCACAACAATTGTTCAAACTTTCCTATTACTTTCATTGAGACTTCAGTTTTTGGTTGTTGATGAGGATGTCTGAAATTTGTTGGTGTGTGTGCAGCTCAAAGAGATTCGTCAGGCAGTGGCGTGTTGAAGAAGCAAGAAGAAGAGAAACCAATCACGGGTTTGCTGGATGGAAGTGGAGAATATACGCTTGTTTATGAGGACAACGAAGGCGACAGAGTTCTTGTTGGCGATGTGCCGTGGCAGTAAGCATAACTCTCTGCACATACTTTTAGCATAGATAACAGTAGAAGTGTTTTGTAATCTCCTGTCCTTGTGTCGCAGAATGTTCGTTTCCACGGTGAAGAGGCTGCGCGTGCTGAAGAGCTCTGAATTGCCAGCGTTGAGTGGTGAGTTGAAACACAACCAACATTCTTGTTTATTTCCTGATTTTATGCCATCCCTTTTCATTAAACACACACAGGATTTGTTTGATTACAGTGGTTGGTTCGAGGCCGCACAAGAGAAGTTAAGTTGTAAGGTGAAGCTTTAGAGAAGATATCATCATCCCCATACACACCAATGGGGTTATGCTTTTCATTTTGTAATTTCTGTAAGCTCTTCTGAAATTGCAATGTAAAATCCAATCCAATCAAATGATCGCCTAAATTTGTGAGTGATTTGGAGTTTTAATATAAATTCCTCGATAGGATAAGATTAAACATTGAGAGTCCGATAACTACAAACAAAAGAAGTTCAAGTCAACGAACTTTAAGAATGAATCGATTCCATTTTATTGGGAAGAGTTAAAAAGGCGAACTTTCAAGGCGTAGTCGTGTATGATTTATTATTCGAAATGAATAAGTGTAGTATTTGAAAAGGGTTGAGTTGGGAAAAGGAGGAGGGCATTAGGGAGATGGTTAGAAGAAGGGCATATGGAATGGGAACAAAGGGATGTGGTGGCATCCATCAGTTGTGTCACTGTCGTTGAGAACTGCCTAACTTTGGGCCCAAACACTCACCAACAACTCTCCTCCCTTTCCCATCTCAATTAGTGGTTAGGGTAGGGGTGGGAACATTTCTTACTTCTCCCTTTCACAACAACATTGCATCCTTTGTTTCAGATAGAATAAGGGCTGACTGCAATTAATGTGTGCCCGACACTGACCCTTGGGTCGGTCTTGGCCTCAAGCTGATGTCGGCCCTGAACTTGGTGGTTCGCTTCTCTTTTCGTTTGATCCACTATTAGATCCGTTGAAAATTGTTGAAACGGAGTTCCATATTGACTCATTTAGGGAATGATAGACATGAGAGCTTGGAGAAGCCCAAAGCAAAGCAACGAGAGCTCATGTTCAAAGTGGACAAATATCATACTATTGTAGAGAGTCGTGATTCGTAATCGATCTTATCCTTTATTTGACTCTTAATTTCTCTGATATCTTAATATGGAAGAGTAGTAGTTGTAAATGTTTTTGGAAGGTTATTGCACACGAGGATGGGCAAAATAATGGAAATTGGGGTCAAAACCTATGAATCTACCTTCCTATATCACTCAATTATTAGCATTACCATAACTCTAAATTGATGATGTTTTAAATAATTCCTACACTAATGTAAATGTCCTACAATTTAGCATTCAACATCATTGAAATCATTTAATGTTTTCACATTATTTTATGCCAACACAATTAACCTTACCTTATATGCATATGATTTTAAAATCTATATATCTTCAATTTTGTTCATGTTTTAGACGATTATTTCCGCGTTAAATAATATCATTTTCTTAATTCGGTCAAATTTTCACTCTTTCTACTTATCCAGTAATAAGTTGGTATGTTGTATTTGAATAATCATCTTAGCTGGTTCTAGAGTTGAATGAAAAAAAAAAATATATATATGGTTAGACTAGTGAGTTCGAAATAAGTTATAAGTTCAAATTCCCTCTCTCGAGTCTGTCAGAGGTTTGAAATGTAATATTCAAACATAAAAACAATGTCTGTAATTTTTCAGGAAAATTAAATAAAAAATTTAATGCGAATTTGCCTTATTCCAGCTTATGCCCCCCTAGAAACATGGGCTACACCAAACACATTGGGCCTATGGTATCATTATGATGTGTGTGATCAAGTGTGCCCTATTTGGTCCCCTAATCCAACGACCCAAACTCAATTATTGACTTTGATTGTCTCAAAAAATTTGGCGCCTTCAACGAATAATAATAGTTCGAGATTAAGGTATGGGACTAGTTAAATTTAAATTATGATTTAATTAAACTATAGGCTGGGTTTTTTGTAAAGAAATAAAACTATAGGTTATAGATATGAATGAAACAGTGAAGTATTATTGGTTTGTGAATTATTGAGTTGAATAATGGATGAGTTAGATGCGTATTAATACTATGATTTAATTTAGGGTAATATGATTAGAGTGAAAATGAAGAAGACAAAGTAGAAATGAGTCAAAAGAAGGAGGGCAGTACAATTATAGTGAAACTCTCTGTAACTCTTTTACTGTCTTTGACTCAATTTTCTGTCTCTCTCCGATTAATTTCCAACGGAGGAGGAGGGTATTCAAAAGGCAACATGATATCCACACACAACACAACAAAAAACAGAAGGATCTCACAAAATCAGAATGGGAAAGGCGATGAGATTGTTGAGGGCCTTATTGGGAGTGAAGAGAGACAAGAACGCCGATCACCATTCATGTTTACCCGCTGATGCACAAAAGAAAGAGAAGAATCGGTGCAGTTTTGATTGGCGGAGATCTTATCCTGCACAGGAAGAGCGCAATGAGCATGCGATCGCTGTCGCAGCAGCATCGGCTGCTGCTGCTGATGCTGCTGTGGCGGCGGCTCAAGCGGCGGTGGCTGTTGTTATGCTTACCAACCAAACTAGAGGAGGTGGTTTGTTGAATGGAGGGAAACTGATTTCCGCTGCTCTTACAATTCAAAAGGCTTTCAGAGGCTTTTTGGTCAATCAATTGCTTTCATGATTTTTCCTTTAATAATCCTTTTCTCCAATAACTATATTTAAATTATTTGAAATTTGATTGCAGGCGAGGAAGGCACTTCAAGCATTAAGAAGTTTGGTCAAACTACAAGCTCTAGTTAGAGGCTTTCTCGTTCGAAAACGAGCAGCCGCCACCTTACAGAGCATGCAAGCTCTAATCCGAGCACAAACCACCGTCCGATCGCAACGAGCTCGTCGTTCAAACAACAAAGAGAACAAAGCCCTGCTGGAAAACTCTCCGGATATCGGCGACGTGAGATTTCTTTTCTCGGACGAAATCGAAGACCCCAAAATCGTGGAAATCGACGAACTATTCCAGAAACCCAAATCGAGGTCCCGTCATTTCAACAGCCTCCTCTCGGAGCTTGCCGACGACCGGCCGTCCCCGTACCTCTGGACATTGGCGTCGCCGGCCAGATTCTCAGGCGGGGAGTGGTGTTTCACCGGCGGAGAGGAGTGTGGGAGGCTGTCGACAGCCCAGAGCACGCCGCGTGTGCGGAACTACGGGTGGACGGCGGCGGCGACAGCGACGCCGGCGAGGGTGGTGTACGGGGAAGGGTTTTTCCGTCCGTATACGAATTTTCCGAATTATATGGCGAGTACGAAATCGTTTAAGGCGAAATCGAGGTCGCGAAGCGCGCCGAAACAGAGGGCGGAGGGTTGGACGAAGAACAGAGTGGCGTTGAATGAGATTATGGGAGGGAGGAACAGCACCAGCGGCGTGAGAATGCAGAAATGTTGTAATCGGATTGAAGGAGATGAAGGGTTTGATGAGTTCTGATTTTTGTTGAGACTGGTTTGAAAGATTGAATCAGAGTGTTCCTGTAAATTCATAATTTCTCAATGAATTTCTTACTTTTGTTTGTTTATCTAAATTTAGCCTTACTTTTACTACTCACTTGTATTCACCTTTGAATTTGATAAACAATTTAAAATACATTCAATACACACGTCATCTTTTTGTTCAATTAAAAAATATATTAACTTGAATTGGCAAATTTGATTTTCAAGTTTCATAGGTTTGAATGGTTGTTGTTTAAGGTTTGAAAATTTGAAATTTTGTAGTATGCTTCTAGATTATAAATTTCAAATTTATTAAGATTAAAATGCTGATTCAAATATTGATACCATTTGTAATAGCACAGTCCACCCCTAACAAATATTGATACCATTTGTAATAGCACAGTCCACCCCTAACAAATATTGATACCATTTGTAATAGCACAGTCCACCGCTACCAAATATTGTTCGCTTTGACTCGTTATGCTTTGCCGTTTGCCTCACAATTTTAAAACGCGTCTGAACCATTGTCCTTGAGCTCCAAAGAGACAAAAATCATAATCGGTTGGATGGACCACTACCATGTGGCTAGAGCATGATTAACAGTCCAACGATCATTCAAATCCGCGGTGGTAGATGATCGCTCTCGGCAAGGCTTGCCCTGGCTAGGATGGTTACATGGCGGTCGGACAGATTGATAAACTTTTTGGTGGATTGTGAGATCTAATATCGGTTGGAGAGAATAACAAATCATTCATTATAAGTGTGTGGAAACCTCTCCCTAGTATGTTTTAAAACCGTGACATCAGTAGAAAAGAGGAACAAAACACTCCTTCTAAAGAAATGCATTTTAAAATCGGATCATGGAAAACAATTAGAAAGGAACACCGGGAAACCGCCATTTGTGTTGTGTGAGATTGTAGAAACTTGGTTGCAAAAGCTGAGAAAGTTATCACCTTCAACGAAGCAGCCACGTTTTGATGTTGACAGATCAAAGAATGAGCCTTGAGGTATGTGGATTCTTTCCAAACGCTCTCATCTTCTGGAAAGTTTGAAACAAATTGGATCCAGAATGAAGCAGCTTGGAAACATTTGAAGTGTTGAAGTAAATAATAGTTTAGATCAAGCAGCTTCATTCTATTCAAGGATAAAAATCGGGTAAAAGGCCATCCACATGATTGGTACCACTTGTTGTTAGTATATAATCTGAATAAAAATCGGCTACAAAGCCATCCACATGAATTTGATTTATGATTTTGATTTACATTCCTATTGTGCAAGCAAAAGTCGGAACAAAAATGGGCCAATTTAATGTTGAAAAGCTACTCAGAGATGATAAACAGAAATGGAAGGAAGGATATCGCAACCAACCAAATCACTGCCTCTCGTAACCCGGACAAGACACAGAGATCTTCTTGGATGATGCCTTCTTGAAAGTGGGAGGCTTGGGAAGAGTATAAGCAGCAGATTTGTGGGTGTCCAACCCTCCTGCATAGCTCTTACATCCACTCAATCTACTGCTGTAAGGGCTTCTCTTCTTCGGAAGGTCTTCTATGCTTCTTACACTTGATAGAGACGTGAACGACTGGGATTTCCCTTCATAGAACATCGACAGTCCTCTCCTGCACCCACAAACACTAGTTTCTGTTACAAATTTGAATTCTTTTATGGAAGGAAACGGAATTGGAAGCAAACACTCCTCATCAACACTTACTTGATTGGGAGTTGCGCAAAAAGCGCTGTAAAATCCTCCAATGCTCCATTGGATTGAGATGAAGAATGTGAAGTGGATGAACACGCATCATCATCCGACAAATCGCTTGAATCTTCGAAGGAAGATGTGGAAGAGGCAAGGTTGTAGTGATACTCACCGCCCTTGCCCCAATGATCCTCCGACTCTTGATGGAACTCTTGGCATAGAGCAACAGAACAAGGTTGATGAAGCAATCCAGCCATATTGAAGAAGAAGATGAAGAACAGCAGCAACGCAAACAGAGAGAGAGAGAGAGAGGGAGAGAAAACCAGAAATTGATAAAGGATGCTTTGATGGGATAAGCTTTTGATGTATATATATATATATATATATATATAAGATAACCCCTTCAACATAAACAGCCTTTGAGTCTATGACATTTCTTGTGGAACATTTATAGGCATTCCAATTATAGAAAAAGGTAGGGAAAATTCCAAGTTGTTGCTTATTTTTTATTTTATTATAATAAAAACCAGGGGAATTGCTGGTCTCACATGAAAAGGCATGGAATTCCCAAACAACCAAAGACCCAAAAGCAAAAATGTCAACCATGGGGCATGAAAGCACATAAACTCTATACACTTATGGTCGTCACACTAAAGAATTCCAATTTCAAGTCCATACCTATAAATTTAGTTATAATTTTAAATGTTAGGATGGTAGACAACAACAGTTTTATGTTATATTACAAAATTCTAACGTTTAAAATTATAGAAAGTAAATTTTGACTTTCACCAAACTATAGAAATGGACTCGTTTTCATAAGATTCTTCGTTATCTTGGGGGGTACGGTGGCATGGTATGAAAAGGAATGGGTTGAGGTTTGAAAAGTAAAGGATAAGCTCAAAAAAAGATAAGAGATAAGCATCCATCGATCCACATAGGAAAAAGGGGTCACAATCATGCTTCATTTCATATGAAATTTTGGAAAGAAGGAATGTTTGGTCAAAAAGAAGAACACATGGGTAGTAGTAGATGGATGCGCATACTCATTTGGTAGGTGGGGGAACCACCATTTTTCAATTACACTAATTAATCGAATACAAAATATATTATTTTAGTACCCAGAAGAAAAAACTACACAAAAATAAAGAATAAATATTACTTTTCAAAAACAAAATACGCCATACTCATGGGTCCCTTTTCGGCCGTTGAAATTTGAAAATATTTTTCTGATAATTTAGAATCACTTTTTATCTTTTTCCCTTTTTCTATGATAATTTAGAATCTTTTTTTTTTTTTTTATCTTGTCGCTTTTAAAATATTATAAAAAGCAATATTTTAAAACATTTTATAAAAGTTATTTGCCATCAATATAAAACATGTGTAACTCTCTGTTTCTTCTTTGGTTTTTATGCTTCTTCTAAGTTTTGAGAATATTGTTGTTAAGAACAAAATATATTAGAGAATATTTCGAAGATAATGGTGCCGTAATCTATGCCTTTGATCGTAAACATTGAAGCTGTATAATTCTCCTTTTGTATCAAATTCATTGTATTTTGTGTTGAATTTAGAGATTTAATCAGAAGATCACAATGCTTATCCACATTTTCTTCGTTTAAAACATTATGAACACAGGGTATGATCGAAACAATCAAAACAAATCTCCAACAAAAACCAGTGGCGATTGCGAAGTGATCTTTACGGGATCCAGAAGTCGACCATTGGAAAAACAAACAATCGTGTGTGACATTGTTGTTTAGTAAAATTCAATGTTGAAAAATCTTTGGTTTCTATTCGATTCGATTCGAGTCGAGTCGAGTCGAGTACTTTAGAATTAAAAGAGGGAGAGGAATGTGATGTAGGGAAGATGATTGTTGAGTAATCAACGGGAGATGAATCACAACTGCCCACCTTCCCTTGAGGATTGGATGTTGCAGGGAACTCTTTCGGAACAGAGTGCACTGAGATTAGCACTACGCCGATACACACAATCCCTGCTTTTCAACCTCTAATGTTCTAAATCGGAGTCATTGAAGGATAAAATAATTTAGCAGGAACCTGAATCCAAGCAGACGGCGGAAGAACAAAGAGAAATCTGGAAGATAATGCCCATCTGAATCCCTTGCGGTGGCCTGATGATTATATAGAGGCAGAGCCGCAGCTAGGGTTTTCAAGATTCATCCTTACACGCTCATAATTACGAAAATGCCATATAACGAAATGGTGCCGTTACATCACATGAATAAATATTTACATTAACATTCACACAAATAAACAAAACAATGCTTACTAAATTAATAAAAATATTTATAAAATTCATATTTTATCTAAAAGATATATGAAGTTTCAATTTAAAGACTAATAAATATACATCATAAAAAATTTAAAAATTATATTATCACTCTTTTTATCTTCCATAAAAAAATATTCAAAAAATTGTTAAAAATGGTCAATCCCCACCTCATATCAGTGTTCACAAATTTCAATATTAGAGTCATAACCCAAAGTGATCACAAATTTCAATATTTGTATCAAAACCAAAACAGCAATACGTACAAGCTCATACGTGAAATACTTTCAAAAACTCATATGGAAGTAGTGTATTCGCAAATACACACAAAAAATATAAGCCAAAATACATGGAATGGGTAGAAATCAGCGACCAAAATTTACCACACTCTTGCTATTCATCCTGATTCTTCACACTGTTACTTTCTGTAACAACTGAGTTCACAGCTATAAATAGCAGGACAGCAGCTAAAAGTCCCAATTATGAGTAGAAAAGAAGACGAATGAAATTAAGATGAAAATTACATGCCTTGATCAATCAGGTAATCTCCCAACTTCTCGACAATCATGTTGCACTGTCCAGGAGTCATGGGTTCATCATATAACCCAAAAACGAGTGCTTGGTTTGTTTTCTTTACAGTGATCCCAGAAGTGCCCTGTAAAATGGATGAAAATAAGAAAGATAAACACACAAATCACCCAGAAAAAGCGATGTTCCAAGAAAGCTTCATCAGAAGAGAAGCTGCCACTCATGTTTTGTTGATTTGTTGAAAGAAGTTGACAGCCTATGAAATATATCATCAACATTGAGGATCGATTATAATAACATTCAAAGAGAACCATGGTAAGATATCAGGTACTAAGACGTACCTTCTTTCCACGGATAACAGCTCCAGATTCCCCCTGGATAACCATGTACTTTGATCCAGCAAGGTGCAAACCAGTGGGGGCAAGAGATCCAGGCTCATCAAAATCCTTCATAATGGCAGACATCTCTTCTGGCTTGAACTACAATAAATCGCCGAAAGAAGACAAATATTTATTCGTCCGAGATACTACTACTAGCCAACAACATTGCGAATACGAAGTTTCCAATCGCTTAACAATAAGAACAATTGCGAACACGAAGTTTCCGATCGCTTAACAATAATAACAATTGCGAATACGAAGTTTCCAATCCCAACACAACTATATATATATCTGAAACAGATTCCCCCAAATTCCTGCTGGGACTAAACATAAATTTCAACTTTCTGATCCATGTTCTTACACACGCTCATTGCAAGTTAGCAAGAACCAAAACAACAGAAAATAATCTGGAATCATCTCAACAGAGCAATAAAAAAAACCTACAAAACTGAAAGTTCAGTAACTCTCTGATCATAACAAACGATGTAGACGATCGATTTTCGGCATAATCACGGAGCCTGATGGATCAAAAACGCCTAAAACAACAAAAAGGATGGGGAGAAAAAACAACAATGACAGAGAATTATTTCGGAACAAAACGAGAAATGCGGCATTTGATAAGAGGAAAGAGGAAAACCTTGGGGAAAGCAGGGCTCTGAGCCCAAACAGCACCGTCGTTCCCGATTATAGCAGCGGCTTGGAGATGATGGCCATCGACATCATACATCAATTGATCATCAATGTAAGATTGCCACGACATTTTCGATCTTCAGCGAGTTGTGAAGCAATCAAATTCCCTCGGTATTTTTCGTTTTTTCTGGCTCTTACACAGCTTCCGTGTCGTTCGAACCTGAAGTTGGGAGAGGTTTATATATGGTGTGTTTGGAAGTTGCAATTTGCAAAAGCGCTTTTTTATGGGACCCGCGGTAGGACCGGATCCGTATGATTGAGTTTTGGTGGTCCCACCTAACGTATTGTGAGCCGTTGATTTCGATTTGATCGAACGAGTGTTAATCCACAAGACTCGTTCGGAGTCGGACCCAATGAAACGTGGCAGATGGGGTCTCTGATTCGCTGTATCCACAATCATTTTCCCCACGCAATCGTAGCCGTCTGATAGTCTTGCCTGGCCTTGGTGGGTCCCACCTTCTTATATTTCTCAAAATTGTTTTTAACCTCGACTAAATAATAGAAAATACTTGAACTTTATCCTTTATTTAAAAAACATCCATCAATTTCCAAAACTTTAATATATATATATATATTCACATAAGCCAAAACTAACATTCATGTTTAGTTGAGACCAATCATATAATCATACCTTATTAATGTGAATGTGAAGACAAATACAATGATATAATGAAGGTTCTTTTTAATTCTAAAAAATGAGATTTTTGATTCATGAACTTCAAGCTTAGATTAAAGCTTTCGATTTGAAAGTTTGTAAAGATGAAGGCTTTAAATGGTTGAGGAGGTGACTCTAATGATACCACGCCTATATAAGTGAGGGTGAGGACATGGTCATACAATTCAAAAAGAAGAAAGAAATTCCTAACTATTGGGACCAAACTTATATGTATATATTTAGAAAAAGATTTGATTTTGATTGGTTTGTGTTATGTGATTGCAAAATAGAGGAAGAAAGGGATGAAAAATGAAATGAATTATTTGGAAAGCAAGAAAAGGGGCAATGAAGAAGTTGAGAAGAATATTGAACAGCTTCCCAACACTCGATCCTTTCATCAAAATATCAACAAAAATTTGATGTCGTTGCCCCTCCACTCTTCTAAATTTAGGGTCGCAGAGTTTTGGAGCTTGTGTTATAAGCTGCAGAAGAACAATGTGTTGGGAAATGGGGAGTGTTTTCTTGGGAGGCCCAACCCTTCCATGCACGCACCCAATCTCCAATGACTCCCTCTTCGCTTGACCAAACTCATTTTTCCCCCCATTAAAACAAAACCCCTTCACCTGCGCTTTCTTCTCTTCTTCGCCTTTTGCTTTCCTTTCCCGTTTCTTTAATTTCTTCATTCTCTGTTCTGCTTTTTTGTTCTTCGCCTTAATCGCCCAAAAGGGTAACTCCCATTCTTCCGTTTTCAAAACCCCATTGCGGTTGTTTTGCATCTCTTCCCCTTTTCGAGTTTTTTTCTTTCTTTCTTGGGTTTCTCTGAAAATCATTTTTGTTCGACGGTTTGAGGGGTTGCTTATCATTGGACCTGTGGCGACATTGAGAATCTGAGATGCTCTTTTTCTCGTTAGAAACCTGGTTCTTGGCCTGAATTTCGTTCCTTATCATGCGTTTCTTGGATTTTACGATTTGAAGTCCCACAATATCATTTTTCACGGATGACCCCCACTTTGCGGTCCTGGGTCCATTGATTTGCGATTTCCCCATCGGCATTGTAATCTGGGTCGCTGTATTTTCCGTGTTTTTCATCAGCTCTGTTTTGGATTTCTCTGCTTTATTACAGAGCATGGGTTGTGTTCTGGGAAAGTGTTGTACTTGCAATCGCTACACGGCGTCTTCTGACAGCGATGCGGCCCAATTCTGTGATGCCCCGCCGTGTGGTTCACGAGGGAAACATATACTAATGGGAAGGTCATTGGAGTGTGTTCGTGTGCCTTCTCACAACTACCATATGGAGTACTCGCTCCTGACCCAGCGCGGCTACTACCCTGATTCCCCTGATAAAGGAAACCAAGATAGCGTCTGTGTTAGTACCAAAATTCGAGGTAACCCGAATATCCATTTCTTCGGTGTTTTTGATGGACATGGTCAATACGGATCGGAGTGTTCGAATTTCGTTAAGGAAAGGGTTGTGCAAATACTATGTAAAGATTCAGCGTTGTCGTTAGATCCCGTTAAAGCCTATAATTCGGCATTTTTTACCACGAATGATGAATTGCATAAGAGCAAGATCGATGATTCCTTGAGTGGCACAACTGCTATTACTGTTCTTGTTGTTGGGAATATGCTTTATGTTGCGAATGTGGGTGATTCGAGGGCAGTCATAGCTGTTAAAGATGGGAATCGAATTATTGCTAAGGACATGTCCAATGATCAAACACCTTTTAGGAAGGATGAGTGCGAGAGAGTAAAGCTGGCCGGGGCTACTGTGATGACAATTGATCAAATTGAAGGGCATAAGGATCCGGGTATTCAGATATGGGGTGATGAGGAGAGCCAGGGAAATGATCCACCTCGGCTATGGTTGCCTAATAGGTTCTATCCTGGTACTGCATTTACTCGGAGTGTTGGAGATAGTACAGCCGAGAAGATTGGTGTCACTGCTATCCCTGAGATTTCAGTACTTCAGCTGACTCAAAACCATCTTTTCTTTGTCGTTGCGAGCGATGGAGTGTTCGAGTTCCTTACGAGTCAAGCAATTGTTGATATGGTACGTATCTCAACTCAGTTCTATTGATTGTGAATGTTGTAATTGGTATAATTTATGCATGCTTTATTTCTGAAAGATCATTTCTATTAATTGTGAATGTTGTATTGTTATGTACTTTCTTCATTTAGGCCGCGAGGTACACTGATCCACGAGATGCGTGTGCTGCCATTGCTGGAGAGTCATACAAGCTATGGTTGAGGCATGAAAACCGGACAGATGATATAACAATCATCATCGTTCACATCAAAGGCATCTCTAATGTATGAAAATCTGTCCATATCTAAGCTGAATGTCTGTTGTTTGCCTCTTTACTAACATCTGTGATCAGGCTGATGTAGAATAATACCCATGATGATGCTTGGTAGGAATCGTAATTTTCTCGGAACTAGAGTTAGCAATAGACTACTTGTAACAGCCTAAACCCACTACTAGCAAATATTGTCGGTTTTGGCCTGCTATGTTTTGCCGTCAGCCTCATGGTTTTAAAACACGTCTACTAGAGAGAGACTTTCACACCCTTATAAGGAATGCTCTGTTCTCATTTCCAACCAACGTGGAATCTCACACAACTGAAAGCTGGTTATGAGTTATAACACTCGTGCTAATCATGTTTCCCTCGTCTTTTGGTACCTGATGACAAATTAGATGCGTAAATTAGCTTATGTTTTTGGTTTGATAGTCATCCTAGTTGCTGCATTCAGTACTCTTCCGGATGTTTTCCTCTTTTATGGTACTTATGTGGACTAAGTTAGCCGTGTGGAATTTTCTTATCTTTGTTATTTAAACTTCATGGTAATTGGTGTAGTCAGGTTTCCATATGTGTACTAAATCATGTTTCCCTCTTCATTGGTACCACTAAAACTAGTTGTGTGAAATCTTATTATCCTTCTGGTTTAAACTTCATCCTAATTGCTGTAGTCAGATGCTGCTGCAACTGCTGGGTTGAACGGGGTCTGTTCAAGGCATAAAATTATCGAGCGGGGAATCTCGGGGAGATCAGCCTTCGCTGGAAGTTCGGAGGCCTTTCGATCCATCAGAAGTGATTTCTCAGATGTGTCAATCTCCCAGCATCATGTGGGTTTGATGCACAGAAGCACAGCAATTGTGGTTCCATCTCCTTCTCAGCACCGACCATTGGAAGTGGTTAGTATATTAATTTCTATCCATTCGGTACAAAAGCTCTCAAAACCATTGGATACCTTATTGTCATGCTGTTCAGGTTTAACAACCTATCATCTTTGGTAACAGGAAGTGGGCTAAGGGTATGTCATGTCATCCCCTTGCTGCCGAAAAAGTTGCTCGTTTCATCGGTCACGAAGCTGTGTTAACTGTCGATGTTGGTAGTAAAAATCCTTGTAACCGCAAGAGTATGTATATCCAAGGAAGAACACAATGTTGCCTGCTCCTCTATCCTATCTTAGAGTTGCTTCGAGCTGGTTGAATAAAAAATTATGATATACTCAGAAATGGCGACCCAACCGACGTGCACGATTGCAGATGACGTTTCCCATTGAACGGAACTCAGAGAATATACATTCACGTCCCGAAAATAATATATATTTTTTTTCACTAATTAGGAATGTATTATTTTAAATATTTAGACGCATATAATGGTACTGTAAAGTAATATTCTTTCATCAAATAAAAATATTCACAAAATTTAATATTTTCGTTTGATGGTCTGAGGGGTTGCTTATAGTGGATTTAAAGATGTGAAGGGAAAAAATGGCCAGGGTGACATTCAAATAAATAGGTCAAAAACTCCTCCACAAGCACAAGGAGCAACTCAATGAATTGAAAACAAACAGATAATTTTACATCTGATAAGACTTTCATTATTCAAAATTTTATTGCGAATGGTGGAGCGGAGTTGAAACTGCTTCCGTGGCAAAGAACAACATGAACACAAGTATCAGAAATGGTGAGCTTTAAAGTGTGCAGGTATCTCATTTGCTGTGAAATCTGCTGTTAACAGACTCGTAGGCCGGGACATTAATAACTGCAATGATGACGACAATGAAGATTCAAGATGTCAGTCATTAAGATATAATTACATCAAGAATGCTTAGTTCGTCGAAGATTACCATCTCCATAGGATGCCATTGTTAGAGGAGAAGATATAACTTTGTGGGCAATGTTAGTAATATCCTTCAAAGTGATCGAGTCTACAGCTTTTAAGAAGTGCTCTACAGGTTTCCTGCGATATTGAAAAATATGACACTATAACTTAATATTGCAGAGGATAAGGGCCATGGAGTTGCAAAGAAATAAAAAAAAAGTTGGGAAGAAAAAACGCCTAAAAATTTAAAGGTAGGTATATACCTCTCTCCATATGTTAAAATCTGCCTTCCAATATCCTCGGACACTATCATCTGCAATGTACGAAGTGTTAGCTTGCTTTTATTTCTCTGTTTTTCTTTATTTCCTTCTCTTTAAAAGGAAAGGTTCCTCTTTAAGTTCACAAGTGAAAACAACCCCAAAAATCAGGTATGCCTGAGAGAAAGAGAAGATAGGGAGTACCCTTGATTCTAGGTTCATCAAAACTGCAGATTTTGTGGACTCTTTGGCACGGTTAAGCTGCACCTGGGAAACTGGCACAATAATAAACAGAGTGCAAGAAGTATTAGACAGAATTTAAAAAAAAAAAAAAAAAAATCAGAAATAAAATTGAAATCCTTCAAACCTTGTCCAGGAGTTGCAATTGAGATTAGTTCTGATGCAGCAATATCAACTGCTTGGGCCACAAAGTCAGAACCCTGCATCACAGATTAGATATTCGTAATTGAAAATATGATATGTAAGGATATGAATAAATAAAATAAAATAAAGCTAAGACGAATTCAAAATTTTGCAGCTATCATCTACTTGATGAAGGATTAGTACAAAAACAATATAAAAAATTAATAGTTAGATTGTGCCTTACAGTGCTAGCATAAATGCCGAACAGACCCGTGTCATTGAAGATGCTGTTAAATGCAGAAAAAGATTGAATCTGTTGGTACTCATTCAAAACTCGGAGGTCTGTTTCAAATCCAATGCAAATGAAAAAAATTTAACTACATGTAAATTAATAACAATAAATTGAGGAGAGAATAAAGCAACTAAGATGAAAACTAGTAAAAAGAACAAGCCATAGATAAAAAGGGGAAGAAACAAACAGAAAATCTATGAAATACTTACATAACCTTGAGTGCATGCCTTTACCAGGCCCCCCAGCAGAAAATGAACCACCACCTCCCATAAGCATCTGCAGGACTGAGAGGTGTTACTAGAATTCATCAAAGAAAATTTTGCTAACCATGTTTTTTACCCCTGTTATGAGAGTACTTAATCAAGCTTCTATTCCATCTTTTTAAACAATCCAACAAGACAATTTGATAAAGATGTTTTGGTGTAACAGGAAAATAAACATCTTTATACGTTAATAAAATGAGGTACCTGAAGAACGGTCAAAACAATGGCATCTTTCTCCTTATGCCAACCACCAGGGACCTCAAACGCCAGGGCAACATGTGTGCTCTGTTCAAATCAAAAGCCTACGTGAATATATGAAAATGAAGCTATAGAAAACAATATATCTGTGAGATCATTAGTATGAGGACCAAGTTTATCATTTTTTTCAAAAAAAAAAATGAAACCAAGTTTATGATTCACTCAGCCATTTACAAGAATCAACGCCAAATTACCTGACCTGTTTTGGCCAAGTAATATTCAATCCTTTGATGTTTCTCTTTTCTTTTCTTTTCTACCGCATGTTATTTTCAAATGGTTGGCCATTTAGATGGGGTTTCAGTATAAAACTCATCCAAGTCACATCCATTGTACCTCAGTCAAAGTTTGAATCATGGTCTGGAGGTTTATTATGAATAAATAACATAGAATATATTTATAGTTTATACACACCCCACAGTCAGCTTGACGACGATAATCCCCTCCAACATAGGCAGATTCTGGCACTTTCAAGCTAGGTACTTTCGGTAGGTCAGATAGAAGAGGTTCTGCAATGGATAAAAGCTCCTCATGTTCAACCCCAGATGCTGCAAGCACCATTCTAGGGGCAGTGTAGTTCTCCTGAAATCCAAAAGTGGGAACTTAAGTACTGGAAAACAGAAAAGGGAACAAAGAAATGAAATTATCTCATATTGAGGAAGGCTAAGAAGATATATGGAGGAGAGAAAAAAAAAAAAAAAAAAAAAAAAAAGCAGGTTGCATGGCCTTTCTCCATGGAGGAAAAAGAGAAGAAAAAGATGAGAGTAGTTATAAAAGAATGCAAGGTCTCACAGCAATAAATTCCTCCAAGATGGTGCCGTCCAATCTGCTCAACGCAAACTCTGGGGCCACAAGAGGATTTGCAAGAGCACCAGAATACCCAGCAGAATGAATTGCCTCAAGAAGTAAGCCCTGGGGGTTATTTGAAAGTTCTCCAATTTCTGCTTTCAGCTTTTGCAGCTGTATGATCACACGGAGTCAAAACATCGGCAATGGACACAGAAGTCCAACATTACCATTTTTCTTTCATAATGATCGTACAGACAAAATTCTATAAAGGTGACTAGAGGACAGATTATTACCTCTTCTTTGATTTCCCAATCCAAGAATACAGGATTCCTGACACAGTCTACTAGCAATTCCACCATTTCTGGAACATATGTCTTTAAGGCATCAAAAGTGTATCCCATTTGCTCCCGGGAAGCGGAGGCACCTGTGTTACCACCAATAGCTTCTACTTCCCTAACAATGCGCAAATGGCTCCGGTTTGTTGTACTCTTGAAGGCCAACCTTTCTAACAAATGTGATGCTCCAGAAGACGATGGGGTCTCATATATGGAACCACAATCAAGATATATCCCAATAGAGGCTGCAGGATTCTGGTTAACCAACCAGTCTAAAACTTGTCAGTTCAATAAACAAATAAGTTGACTATAAAAATTAAAACAAGAAGAGCTTAGATGTACATTGTGTTTTAAACTCCATACATACCAAAGAAGTTTCTGAAGCTATTCTCGCACCATTAGGAAGAGTCGTAATCTTGGTTTTGCTTGGTTCAACGTGATCGGGCAATGGTGGTGGAAGAGTAATGTCAGATAGAGGTGTTTCCAATGGGGGAAGAGAGCTCGAACGTTCTCCAGTGAGCCAGCTGAAAAAGCCTCCAGACGTCGGTCTTGCAGCAACTGCACTGGATGTTGCAAACCTAGAGGCCCCCAAATTGGCCGCATGATTCTAATTCCAAGCAATTACATTACAAAAATAAAAAATCAGAAATGAATTTTTCTAATAATTTTCTATTAGAAATTCATTTCCACGAGCATTCTCGATCTCTTGAAAGCTATTAAAGAAAAAAATGCTAGGAGAACCCATTTCAATATACGTTCAAGCGAGATACACAATGCGGGAAATGCAGTTCGAAGACATAAACCTAGCTCAGAATTGGATTGCAAAGATAGTATCTCATACTCCATCCACGAGCATTCTCGATCTCTTGAAAGCTATTAAAGAAAACAATGCTAGGAGAACCCATTTCAATATACGTTCAAGCGAGATACACAATGCGGGAAATGCAGTTCGAAGACATAAACCTAGCTCAGAATTGGATTGCAAAGATAGTATCTCATACTCCATCCAAACGAAGAGCCATTTTCATGTTAAAAACTACGAAACCCTAACTGTATGATAATGCCAGTAAGTCACATAAGCAAGAATCAATCCACAATCAAGAAATCGAAATGCCAGCCCATCTCTCCAGCGTCCGAGTGGATGCAACACAAGCATTTTCCATTCTTAGCCTCTAAGAACCGTCCAAACCAATACACGATCCAAAGATTCATCAAAGCTTGCAATTATAACAACCAACATTTGAAAAAATAAACAGATCTTTAACGCACCCCATCTTCAATTATCAAAAGAGAATAATAAAACACATCAATTTCCTGTCTCACAGTTGATAAAAAATTCTTCCAAAGGGAAATTATAGGAGTGACTGACCTTGAGCAACCTGAGTCGTGAACCGGCGATTCTGTGCATGGTGGAGCTGAATCGCAATAAACCCTAGAGAATCTTTTTTCTTTTGGCTGGAGTTTCGTTTTGCAGAGAAACCCAAACGGTGGCTACGATGGGCGCGGTAGAAGAAGATGAGTATATAGTAATCTTTTATTTGTTACCTTCTCTATTTCGTCTTAGTATCTTATTCATTTAATTAAATTGCATAGCCTTTATAAATTTCCAATTCTTTTAATAAATATAATTTTATAAGAACAAAACAATGGGGCCATTGCAAGTGTCATTCCTTCAACAGACATGAAACATGATCAGACGAAGACAAGCATGCCCTTTGGTGTCACCTGCTTCAAACCATGTCCATTAAATTATACTCTTTTAAAACAAAGACATAATATAAAATGAAAAGTAAAAGAAAAAAGAGGTCCAAAATCTCCAATCATTTAAGACCACATGTTACTATATAATTGGGCAATCCATTAAACTTACCAATATATTTCAATTAGTCAACTATTAGAAGTAAAAGTCAAGCCTTCTTTCTCTATATCCTTCTTCTTCTAAGAAACAATTTAATTACATCACTAATTACGTTACAAAATTTTCCCATTACAGACGGATTCAGATTCTGTTGTAATCCGTGAACCGTAGGTAGAAAGATCACAGTTCGCACCAATAATGATAAGAACCATGGACGATTCAAGAATATTCCTTTTCAATCCCTCTCTGATTCTTCCTTTTTTTGACTTCTTCTACAATCCACCAGACGCCATCACCTTTTATACCCATTTTCAAATTCAGCAAGTCACCACCATCTGACGTCGCCGCCGATCCGCCTACCCCACCACCGTCCTCTGCTTTAAATATATGCCTCCCCTTCTTCCTTCTTCTTTGACCTTCTCCAGTTTCCGTTTCTAACTTCTCTTCTCCCACTTTCCTTTGACTTCTGCTGCATCACCGCTTTCACAACAGTGGATCATCTTTGATGGCTTGTAATGGCGTTAATGGAGATTCCCTCGGTAACGGCTTTCATTATGTTCTTGAAGATGTCCCTCACTTGACTGATTATCTCCCTGACCTTCCGGTAACCCTCTCTCTTCTCTGTTTGTTTCTTCCAAAATTTCAGACATGTCTTAATCCTTCATCCATGCTGTAAAATCTACTTTGATTCTATGTTTTTTTTGTCGTTTTTCCCTTCCATCCCACTTGTAATTTTATCTGCTTGTTTACAGGGGTATCCAAATCCTTTACAAGATAATCCTGCCTACTCTGCAGTCAAGTATGTTCCTTCACTGTAGGCTGTTACACACTTTTTCTCCATCCATCCATCCATAAACTAACCAGAATTTTGTGTTCATCAGGCAATATTTTGTTAACGTGGATGATGCTGTTGCTCAAAATGTAAGCGACCCATTTCTAACTTAACAGTTTGAGATTCAACTGTTCTAAGATTTTGTTCAAAACAGGTTGTTGTTCAGAACAACAGTCCTAGAGGGACACATTTTCGACGAGCTGGACCTCGACAAAAGGTTAACCTTCCCCTACAATTTCTTTGTCATCATGGCTTTACTTTCCTTGGATCCTAACCAAAGTTCAACACTTTTTCAGGTGTTTTTTGAATCCGATGAAGTTCATGCGTGCATTGTAACTTGTGGTGGTCTGTGTCCGGGTCTTAATACAGTGATTAGGGAAATAGTATGTGGATTGTACCACATGTATGGCGTCCGCGCAGTTGTTGGAATTGAGGTGATTATAGACGCTTTGAACTTTCCTTAATCACCATTTGATGTCATCACTAAAACGCCCAGTTGTTTCACCTAATAACATATAGGGAGGGTACAAAGGCTTCTACGCTAGGAATACAATTCCTTTAACACCAAGATTGGTGAACAACATCCATAAACGTGGAGGCACCATCCTTGGGACGTCAAGAGGTGGCCACAATACCACCAAGATTGTTGACAGCATTCAACATAGAGGCATCAATCAGGTCTATATACTTGGAGGGGATGGAACTCAGAAAGGAGCTGCTGCTATTTTTGAGGTAATCCACATTGGTTTGGCTATTTGCAGGTGGGTTAGTGTGATATCCCAAGTTGGTTGGGGAGGAGAACGAAACACCCTTTATAAGGGTGTGGAAACCTCTCTCTAGTAGACGCGTTTTAAAAACCTTGAGGGAAAACTCGAAAGGGAAAGCCCAAAGAGGACAATATCTGCTAGCGGTGGACTTGGGCCATTACAGTATTGGATGTCATAAACTTATGTTTCTCATTCATGCAGGAAATTAAGAGGCGTGGCCTCAAAGTTGCAGTAGCTGGAATTCCAAAGACCATCGATAACGACATTCCAGTAATAATACAGTAAACTTGTTTGTTGATCACTCATGAACATTGATGCAAGTCCAAATTCTATCTTATTTCAGGTCATTGACAAGTCATTTGGTTTTGACACTGCCGTTGAAGAAGCTCAACGTGCCATTAGTGCTGCTCATGTTGAATCAGAAAGTAATGATAATTGCATAGGTTTGGTCAAGTTGATGGGTCGCAACAGTGGTAAGCTTCAATCATTTCATCACTAGTTGGGGTGTGAAATTGTGACCAAAATGTTTACTCTTAACCATTCCCTTCTTTGTCAAAGGGTTTATTGCAATGTATGCAACTCTTGCAAGCAGAGATGTTGATTGCTGCTTGATACCAGAGTCACCCTTTTATCTTGAAGGAGAGGGAGGCCTCTTTGAATATATTGAGCATTGTATAGAAGAACAAGGACACATGGTTATAGTGATAGCAGAAGGGGCAGGACAAGAACTTATTTTGAAAAGCATGCATAAACTAGATGAACAAGATGCTTCAGGAAATAAGCTACACCAGGATGTTGGGTTATGGATATCCCAACAAATCAAAGTTCGTCCTCCTCTTTAACTCCAGTAGATACTGATTGATTTAGATAGAGATTAACCAATAGTTTTTGTTGATCCAGGACTACTTCAAAAAAAAGAAGAAGATTACAATAAATCTCAAATACATAGATCCTACTTACATGATTCGTGCAGTTCCCAGCATTGCATCAGATAACATATTCTGCACCCTCCTTGCTCATAGTGCGATTCACGGTGCAATGGCGGGATACACAGGATTCACAGTAGGGCCTGTAAACGGGAGACATGCTTACATACCATTTAATGTGAGGCCAATATCATAAACTTTACTTGACTTTACTTTACTTCTGCTACAGTTACATAAAAAAGAGTTTCAGTAGCAGAACATAGAGCAAACTAAGCAGGCAAGTTTATGATATTTATTTGCAGCGGATCATTGAAAGACAGAACAAAGTAGTGATTACCGACAGGATGTGGGCAAGGCTGCTGTCTTCAACCAACCAGCCAAGTTTCTTGCACCCTAAACATATGGGTGGCGAGGAGGAGAATGGTAAGAATCCACAACTCAACTGGTAAGCAGTTGTACAGAAGAGAAGAAGAAGTTATCCCCACACTTGTACTCTAATTTACTTACAACTGTACTACGTCCTAGAGATGAACTCAATTATTCTATAGGTTGAGCTTGGTATTATTAAACCAGCCAAATTTGTTGAGATGTCGAGATGGAAAATAAGGTCAGATGGGATCCTCTGCCCCCACGAACTTCGACTTGTTCCATAGCTCATGTGCTGTAATAAAATAGTCTATGTTCTTGACGGTCTTTCATGAACTAATTTATGTTCCCATACTAGTTTATAATAAGAGAATAAATTGTTTTTTCCAATGTGAAGAACTTACACCAAATAAGATAATTGCAAATATTTTGGAGTTCCTAATCCAAATTCAATATCTTTTATGATACTGGGAGTGGATGGATTGTGCAACCTTAGATTATAGTAGCTGTGGATCATCTAAATCTTCATTGCCCACAACAATGGACGATAAGGCCGCCGCTCTTCGGGTACCTTCCTTTCGTTTTCTGTTTCTGTTTCTTAAAATATATATATGCAATTTACTTCTAAATTTGTACATCAGGTTCAATTATTTCTAACAATAATAATAAAAGACAACCATTTGAATGCTTTTCTAATACAAAATAAACTATCTTGCCATAGGGCCCATCTCGGAATGGAAGGTCGAGGAGATTGTCGTAATAGAGTCAATTTGCTGACCTCTCTGATTTAACTCAAGGTTTAGACATTCTTTGAGCTCGCTAACAACCTGGCTCATTGTCAGCCTATTTATTGGATTACGAGCCGTGCAAGACATTCCTATGTCTACTGCTTTCCACACAGAGTTGGTATTGCAATCGTCTTTTATGTTGGGATCAATTATAGAGTAGATGTCGCCTTGGTTAATGTTGGAATCAACCCACTGAATAATGTGACTTTTCTCACTAGTTTTCACTAGTACAGGTCTTCCTGTGATGAGTTCTAGAATAACAATTCCAAAGCTATAAACATCGCTCTTCTCTGTCAATTTGTATGATGTGTAATACCTAAAAGGACAAATAAAAAAAAGAAGGTGTTTTTAAACTATTATTTTAAAGTGAGTTTTTCATATTTTGAGAGTTGAAAAGATAGTAGAAAGGACATACTCTGGATCAAGGTAACCAGGAGTTCCAACCACTCTCGTCGTCACATGAGTGGCACCCCCTTCATTAGGAAATGCTCTTGATAGGCCAAAGTCAGCAAGTTTTGCTTGTAAATACTCATTCAATAAAATGTTGCTTGTTTTGATGTCCCTGTGAATAATTGGAGGCCTACAACCATCATGTAAATATTCCAATCCTGCATAAATGTAGACTCGTAGGGTTAAAATGGATATAAGACTTCAACTATAGCAAAGCTTTGCCTGTCATTTAATTAGGTGTCTACCTTGTGCTGAATCCAATGCTATTTTAAGTCTTTCTTCCCAACTTAAAACTTTTCCTCTTCCATCTGCATAAAGTTTATCACAAGAACATTAGTAGAAGTAGTAGCGTTCTAACCATTGAACTCAATTTGGTTCCTACCAGAAAGCACTGATCCTAGATTTCCTTTGGCCATGTATTCATAGACAAGCCCCATTTTTGTCTCCCCCTCATTGCAATATCCAACCAGACCAGTTAAGTTTCTGTGATGAACTCTCAAAAGAAGATCGACCTGTCATGAGTTTACATTCTTATAAGTTAGTCTAAATAAGCATAGAAATAAAGTTAATGGTGCTATAACAATTGGGTTAATACCTCTGCTTGAAATTCTTGATACCCTTGAGTTGATTTTGGAGATAGCATCTTTACTGCCACTTCAGTGTTACCCATGACACCATAATAAACCTTTCCAAACCCACCTTCACCCAATAGTCTACCGACATTATTGGTCATTTTTAAGATGTCTGAGTAGGAAAGTTGGCGATTTGGTGTCCGTAATGGCTCATGTGGATGAAGCTCAACTTCAGAATTTACTGGTGAATGGGGGTCCGCGATGGTTGGACCTATAGCACTTAGAACTTAAGTACAGAGATGCTACAGAAATTATGATATAAAGAAAGAGTTAATAAGAAACTTATTGGCTTACCTTTAGAACTTCTTTTCCGTCGAATGAAGTAAACATAAGCTAAAATCAATATTATAATGATGATAGCGCCACCAATTGCTGCAACTATAGGAACTACTATGTTATTCTTCTTCTTTTCACTTGTTGTCTCTTGCAGATTCGGGTTTCCCTCCACACTTATGAAAAGTAATATTCATCATTAATATTAATAAATTTAGTTAAAAGGCTTGGAAGGACGTATTAAGGAATTTAATAAGCAGTTATAAGGTTTAATGAAAATCAAAAGGAAACCTTAATGAAAGAGAGCCTTTGTTCTTTTTGTCAATAAGTGCAGCAGGAATCAGTCCTGATAGGTTGTTTCCGGATAAGTTTCTGTAACAATAGTAAATAGAACGTGATCAACATAAATCTTCTACAAAATATTCATCTTTTATATGGGATTTAAAGTAAACTTACATAACAGTCAACGATGACATTCCAACAAGAAAATCAGGCACCGGTCCACTTAAGCTATTATTTGACAAATCCCTGAAGAAAATAAACTAATTTATCAATCTCTTGAGGGGTGGGAGGTCGAATCATTGACCCCTCAAGATGATAATTGATGCATAATTAAGACTGTAAAACATGGCGAAAGAGAATTTCAGAAGAGGTACAAAAAAAGGCACTTACAAAACCACTAGCTTTGCTAGATTTGATATGTTGGCTGAAATTTCTCCAGTCAATCCACTCGACGATAAATCTCTGTGGAGAATTGGACTATCAACCTAACTTCCATATAAAAGGAACCATTCCAAGAAAGTGATAGCAAAATAAATGCAAAGATACTCACAGCCCTGTAATTATTGGAGGATTTGAAGCATCATAACTACAGTTGACACCCTGCCAAGCAAACATTTTGGGGGCACATGGATCCCCTTGCCAGTCTTTTGTAACCCCGTAAGTATTCTTAATGGATTCAATGGCATCAACTTCAAAGAAGAAATTAAAGGGGTATGGAAGTGAATATTTAGAGATAAAAAGAAAGACAAGATGCAGAAAGATCAATGTTCATAAATGTTACCATCATCTTGTTCTGTTGTGAGTTGTGTGAAGTTCATCACTTTGTATATCTCAATTGCGTTCAGGATGGGCGGAAGAGTTGACCCTTCGGACATGATCAATTTACAGTCATATGTATCAGTGTTAGTAAAGGGAGTTATGCTATGACCTACGAATTCTGATAGATAAACAGGGGAAATACTCTCGTTTATCCTAAGCTTGTCATTCACATAGATATTGAATGATCTAGACTGGTTGGGTTTGAGCTCTTGAAGTTCAGCAAAGTACATGTACACATAGTACTGGGTTGTGATATCAATATCGCCCCAAGAAAATTCCATTGGTGCACTTGCATTTATGACTGTGGAGGCCGTACTTAACACTTTAGCAGGTGCTTTAAAACCAAGAACATCTTCGTTGTCAATCGACTTCAAAAGTGTAGTACTTACGGGAGTCCATTTGACCATTGGAGTTAGTGGACTCCAAACACGATCGTATACATCATCTGGGAATCTAAAACTCCATAAACATAAACTTCATTAGAAAAAATGAGCCATGATGAATGATGAACTCTATGCTTTGTTAGAGAAATGATATCACCCACCGAATGAAAGTATCATTTGGAGCACCAACGTCCAAGCGTAAGAAGGCTGTCAATGATCCACTCAGAGTAACGTAACTGGTATTTGGCAATGGCCTTAACTCTATGGCTGAAATGAAGGGCACTCCATTCCCTGTGTTGACAAGGCAAACCTGAACTTGATTTGACGTTGTGATGTGAATGATCTCCACATCTATAATAGTCTGTACCTTTGGTAATGTTACCGTTGTCCAAAAGTTGGGTCCAAAATATATATCAAATATAGGAGTGCTATTTTTGGCATCATAATTTGCATACAAGAAACTGGAACGAATCAAATACTTGGTACCAAGTTTCACTGGAATGGTATAGCAGTTCCTTATTCCTTCAGGAAAGCTTCTTAGATTCCATAGTTGTTGCAGAAGTGTATCCAGTGTATAATCAGATGATATGCTAGATACCAACCCAGTTTCCACGTAGTTAGAATCAGAGACATAATCTATACCCGTAGTTGGTTCAGTATAACTAGAATTAGACCCACAATCAATACTGATGAAGCCTGAAAAACAGTACAAGAAGAAGAAGACAGGCTCATAAACCCAACCCGTTGCTTCCAAACAAACAAAGAATTGAAATATAGGGAGTAAGGAAAATACAGACCTTGTTGGGTTTGGGCATGAACCAGATACAGAACAAAAGAAGGGGCGAGAAAGGCAAGAAAGAAGGCGTTGAAGAATCTGCCCATTGTGTTTGGATGAGTAGAGAGTAAGGCATTTCGTCGAACAATTTATGGGGTTTGCTAAGATGAATTCGTCAACTGAGAGCTCTCTTTGTTGGGTCGTGAAGAGTGACATGTCTATTAAAAATTATGGAAACGAGGGAGTCTCAAGTACGCAACGTATATATATATATATATTAATATCCTTAAAATATCATTTTTCATTCTGATTTATGTACTTATTCAAATTTATATTTTATAATTCAAGAAAAACTTAAAATTAATTTTTATTGAGTGTAATAAAACTAAAGATTATAGTTATCATAAAAAAAAAAAAAAAAAAAGAAAAGAAAGAGTCTTAAGAAGAAAATTAGATTATATTTGATTGTGTGTAAGATATGACCATTCCTTCCGGGGAAGGCTAAACCTGTTGCCAACGTGGCTTTTAATGGTCAACAAAAATAGAGTAATAGATGTTGAAAAAGTCAACCCCTTTGTAATTTTACATATATTTTGAAAAACAACCATACAAATAATATCCCAACTATTTGTTGTTTTTAGGATTTTACATATTATTATGTTATAGCAAATTCTTCGATTAAGAATTAACTAATTAAATTAATTAACTTGTATGGTTCAAATAAAATTAGTTTAATCGAATGTTATAGATCAATTATGTTGCATCTGTTGAATACGTAAAAGATATTATTCTTTGATTATTAGTGGTCTTCTTTTACGATATAAAAAATGAAGGGTATATTTGGCATATAAAAGTTTTTTAAAAAAAAGAAATTTTTGCAATGCTGTTGAATATGAACCTAGGATATGTCGAGAGTGATTTTGAAACCGTCAAAATCATTTTCAAACATACCTTTAGCTATAGACGGCATTTCGTGTGTAAAGTGAAAACTTTTAAATTAGATACCTAAACGGAGGGGACGGTAAAATTGAAAACATATTAGGATGACATTTTTTACTTTAAAAATGAACGTCAGTGTATAAATATAATAATAAAATTGGTTTGAGTTGAAAAGGAATAAAATATGAGGAATCTTGGATCCAAGTGAATTATCCAAAGATTTATTGATGGTAGGTAATAGGAAAGAGACAAAGTCAACCAAAATCAGAATCTCGTATGATCAGCTCATGCCTTCGTGCTTTCCTAAACCATATCGTTGACCTCACACATTGACTTGCTTATAATAAAGACAACAAACAATTTGAAAGATTGTAACTATCTGGCCATAGGGCCCATCTCGGAATGGAGGTTTGAGGAGATCGTCGTAGCAGACTCAATTTGATGACCTCTCTGATTTAACTCCAGGTTTAGGCATTCTTTGAGTTCGCTTACAACTTGATTCATTGTCGGCCTATTTATGGGGTTACGAGCGGTGCAAGACATTCCTATGTCTACAGCTTTCCACACTGAGTTAGTGTTGCAATCGTCTTTTATTTTCGGATCAATTATAGAGTAGATATCGCCTTGGTTAATGTTGGAATCAACCCACTGGATAATGTGGCTTTTCTCACTACTTTTCACTAGTACAGGTCTTCCCGTGATGAGTTCCAGAATAACAATTCCAAAGCTATAAACATCGCTCTTCTCAGTCAATTTGTACGATGTATAATACCTGAAAGGAAAATAAATAAAAGTGTTACTGAAGTACTTTTTGAAGTGAGATTTCCATAACCCGATCATAGAAAAGACATACTCTGGATCAAGATACCCAGGAGTTCCAACCACCTTCGTCGTCACATGAGTGGCACCTCCCTCGGTCGGAAAAGCTCTTGAGAGGCCAAAATCAGCAAGTTTTGCTTGTAAATACTCGTTCAATAGAATGTTACATGATTTGATATCTCTATGGATAATTGGAGGCCTACAACCATTGTGTAGATATTCCAATCCTACATAAATGTAAACTCAAATGGTCAAAATGGATATAAGATTTCAATTATAGCAAAGTTTAGCCTATCACTTAGTTAGTGGCTACCTTGTGCTGAATCCAATGCTATTTGAAGCCTTTCTTCCCACCTTAAAACAACTCTTCCATCTGCATAAAATTCATCACAACAACATTAGTAGAAGTAATAGCGTTCTACCCATTAAACTCAATTTGGTTCCTACCAGAAAGCACTGATCCTAGATTTCCTTTGGCCATGTATTCATAGACAAGCCCCATTTTTGTCTCCCCTTCATTGCAATATCCAACCAGACCAGTTAAGTTTCTGTGATGAACTCTCAACAGAAGATCGACCTGCCACGAGTTAAGAGTGTAAATAAGCATTGAGAATAAAGTTAAGGGCGGTACAACAATTGGGTTAATACCTCTGCTTGAAATTCTCGATACCCTTGAGCTGATTTTGGAGACAGCATCTTTACAGCCACTTCAGTGTTACCCATGACACCATAATAAACCTTTCCAAACCCACCTTCACCCAATAGTCTACCGAAATTATTGGTCATTTTTAAGATGTCTGAGTAGGAAAGTTGGCGACTTGGTGTGTGTAATGGCTCATGTGGGTTAAGCTGAACTTCAGAATTTATTGGTGAAGGGGGCTCCATTAGGCTTGGGCCTGTTGCACCTGGAAGTTAAATACAGAGATATTATACAAGTTTTGATATGAAGAAAGAGTTGATAAGCAACTTATTGGCGGCTTACCTTTAGAATTACTTCGTTTGCGTCGAATGAAGTAAATAGAAGCTAAAATCAATACTAAAAGGATGAGAGCTCCCCCAACTGCTGCTACTATTGGAACTACTATGTTATTCTTCTTCTTCTCTTCACTCTGACTTGTCCCTTCTAAATACGGGTTTCCCTCCATACTTAAGAAAGAACATTTATGAATGTTAATTAATTGGTAAAGAAAAGGCTTTGACAAGCTTTTCCTCTGGATTGGAAGAACATTTAGAGGGGTTAATGAAAATGGAAAGAAAACCTCAATGAAAGGGAGCCTCTGTTCCTTTTGTCAATAAGTGAGGCAGGAACTTGGCCTGATAGATTGTTTCCAGATAAATCTCTGCAGTAATAATAAACATAATGTGATATACGTAAATCTTTTTGATTGGTACGAGATCAGCAAAACCACGAGAGCTTATGCTCAAAGTGGACAATATCATATCATTGTAGAGAGTCGTGGATCCTAACAGAGTTCATTGTAAACTTACATAACAGTCAACAGTGGCATTTCAGCAAGAAAATCAGGCACGGCTCCACTTAAGTTATTATTTGACAAATCCCTGAAAAATTTGATGTAATTTATCAATCTCTTGTAAAGTGATCATTTTTCGGTTCAGAGAAATAATTACTTACAAAAAAGCTAGCTTTGCAAGACTTGATATGTTGGCTGAAATTTCGCCAGTCAATCCACTGGATGATAAGTCTCTGATAAGAATAGAACCATTAATCTAACTGAAACATTCCCACAAATTGATAGCAAACAAATGCAAAGATACTCACAGCCCTGTGATTCTTGGAGGATTTGAAGCATCATAGCTACAGTTGACACCCTGCCAAGCAAACATTTTAGGGGCACATGGATCTCCTTGCCAGTTTTTTGCAACCCCATAATCGTTCTTAATGGATTTAATACCATCAACTGCAAACAACAAATTTGGATATTGAAGTGAATATCTAGAGACAAGAACATGATGAATGTCCGTAAACATTACCATCATCTTGTTCTGTTGTGAGTTGTGGAAAGTTCATCACTTTGTATATCTCAATTGCATTCAGGATGGGCGGAAGAGTTGACCCTTCGGACATGATCAATTTAAAGTCATATGTATCATTAAGAGTCAAGGGAGCTATGCTACGCACAACATTCTCCGTTAGATAACTGATGAAAATATTGTCGGTTACCCAAAGCTGGTCGTTTAGATAGATTTTGAATAGCCTGGATTGGTTGGCTTTGAGCTCTTGTAGTTCAGCAAAATACATATATACGTAGTATTGGTTGGGTCCATTAACATCATCCCAATAAAACTCCATTGGTGCACTTGCATTTATCACTGTGGAGGCCGTGCTCAACACCTTAGAGGGTACCATGAAACCAGGGGAATCGTTGTTGTTAACCGGAAGTGAAGTGGTTATTGGAGTCCATTTCACGAGTGGAGCTGGTGGACTCCAAGCACGATCATATATGTCGTCTGGAAATCTAAGAATACATACATATCATGATAAGTAAATATAGAAAAAGACACTGATCATATATGAGTCACCGAATTTATGCTGCTGACAATATTATACTGTTGTGGAGAATTGTGGTTCCTAGTAGGCATTAAAGAGCAGAGGACTCACCGGATGAACGTATCATTTTGAGCACCAATGTCGAGCCGAAATAAGGTTGATAATGAGCCAGTTGTAGTTACATAAGTGGTGTTTGGCAATGGCCTTAGCTCCAAGGCTGAAATAAAAGGAACCCCATTTCCATTGTTCACAAGACAAACCTGTGCCTGATTTGAAGTTGCAATATGAATGATCTCCTCCTCGATAATATTGTTTATGCTGTCTCCAAATTTCACGGTCATCCAAAAATCAGGTCCAAAATATAGATCGAATTCTGGAATGCTGCTTTGATTATCATAATTTGCATACAAGAAACTTGCTCGAATCAAATATTTAGTGCCAAGTTTGAGTTTAATGGTATAGCAGTTCCTTGTCCCATTAGGAAAGCTTCTAAGGCTCCATAGCTGTTTCTGGAGAGTTCTGGAACGACTAGTTGGTGGTAAAGTTATGGCCAAACCAGTTTGGACGTAATTAGAATCAGAGACGTAATTGATACCCGTAGCTGGCTCAGTATAGCTAGAATTGGAGCCACAATCAATACTGATGAAGCCTGAAAAACAAGGTGCAAACCCATTGGTGGCACGCAAACAAAGAAAAGGAGTAGAGGTAGTAAGGGAAATACAGACCTTGTTGGGTTTGGGCATGAACCAAATGCAGGAGAGGAAGAGTGGCGATGAAGGCAAGAAGGAAGGCTTTGAGTTTGCCCATTGGATTGGGATATGATGAGTTGAGAGTGAAGCATTTGGTGGAAGAATTTATGGGGTTTTAGTGAAATGAATTGGTCAAGTAGAATCTTAGCTAAGCAAAGTTTTGATATTCTCAACATTTCTTACAAATTGCGTAACAATCTAAAGTCAACTATATGATAACATTTGACAGATAGGGGCGAGCATGTTGCCAACTTGTGTTTCATTAATAGAGAGAATGTTGAATTCATGCACTCCCTATTATTATACCCAACTTACAAAAATCATAGTACTTGGTTTGAGGAATGAGGACCTGAGAACGAAGCGTTTTTTTTAAGAATGTGAAAACCTCTTTCTAGAAACGTTCTAGAATCGTAAGGCTGATGGCGATACGTAATAGACCAAAGCGGACAATATTTACTAGCGGTGGGCTCGGACGGTTATAAATGGTATTAGAGCCAGCCCACCGAGCGGTGTGCTAGCGAGGGCGCTGGGCCCTCAAGAGAATGGATGGTGAGATCACACATTAGTTGGAGAATAGAACCAAACATTTGTTATAAGGATACGGAAACCTGTCCCTAGTGGAAGCGTTTTAAAACCTTAAGGAGAAACCCGTAAGGAAAAGCTCAAAGACGACAATAATTATTAGCGATGAGTTTGAGCGGGAATATAAAAAGAATATTATTATTATTATTATTATTAGTTGTCTTTTTAGAATATAAAAAGAAATAGGAATATTTGACTGATTCGTGACATTAGACCTCTGACATTAACAACTAAATAATTATCCATAAAAAAAACCAATTAACAAAAATAAATTAAATGGAGATTAGTGGATTTCAATTATGACAAAAGATTCAAATAATAAAATAATTTATTTCCAAAAGAAATAGCAAGTCAACTCAAAATTGCGTGTATTTCCACGGTTGACCTAATTTTAGTACAATACAAAATCATTGTGTTTCTTTGAAAATCAGTTCGTCTAAATAATTACGTTGGACATTTCTTCTTCCTTTTTTAATCAGTTTCACATTTTCTTTTAAAAAATTTAATTTTTAGTCAAACTTTTTTTTAGCTCTTAAGACTTGATATTTTAAATCATAGGTAAAAAAAATTATTTAGAAGATTAATTTTTCAATAAATAAATAAATAAATAAATTGTTGTGGAATGGATCTTAAAATATACAATTATCAATCTAATACGCGAGCTTAGTAAATAAATTTTGGTTTTTTTGAGGATGATGTTTAGTTAACTATAATTGAATTTTGTATCAAGAATTAAATATAAACGAACACTTAGCATATGTCTTATGTTGTTTGTCTTTGTACGTATAAACTGACTATTACTTTTAACATTATAATTATAAGAAACTAATAACAATAAAGATCACAGAAGACTTATCTAATACAAAATGAACTCTCTTGCTACAGGGCCCATATCCGAATGGACGGTTGAAGAGATCGTTGTAGCAGAGTCAGTTTGATGGGTTTAGCTCAAGGCTTACACATTCCTTGAGTTCGTTTACAACCTGGCTCATTGTTGGCCTATTTATAGGATTACGAGCCGTGCAAGACATTCCTATGTCTACTGCTTTCCACACTGAGTTAGTATTGCAATCTTCTTTTATGTTGGGATCGATTATAGAGTAGATGTCGCCTTGGTTAATGTTGGAATCAACCCACTGAATAATGTGACTTTTCTCACTACTTTTCACTAGTACAGGTCTTCCGGTGATGAGTTCTAGAATAACAATTCCAAAGCTATAAACATCACTCTTCTCTGTCAATTTGTATGATGCGTAATACCTAAAAGGGAGAAATGAAAGCGTTACTAAACTTTTTTTTTTTTTTTTTTTAAGTAATGAGATTATTTAGAAAGATCGTAAACACAACATACTCCGGATCAAGGTATCCAGGAGTTCCAACCACGTTCGTTGTCACATGAGTCGCACCCCCTTCCATAGGAAAAGCTCTCGATAGGCCGAAATCAGCAAGTTTCGCTTGTAAATACTCGTTCAATAAAATGTTACTTGGTTTGATGTCTCTGTGGATAATTGGAGGCCTACAACCATTGTGTACATATTCCAATCCTGCATAAATGTAGACTCGTATGGTTAAAATGGAAATAAGACTTCAATTATAGCAAAGCTTTGCCTATCATTAAGTTAGTTGCTACCTTGTGCTGAATCCAATGCTATTTGAAGCCTTTCTTCCCATCTTAAAACATCTCTTCCATCTGCATAAAATTTATCACAGCAACATTAGTACAAGTAAAATAGCGTTCTACCCATTGAACTCAATTTGGTTCCTACCAGAAAGCACTGATCCTAGGTTTCCTTTGGCCATGTATTCATAGACAAGCCCCATTTTTGCCTCCCCTTCGTTGCAGTATCCAACAAGGGCAGTTAAGTTTCTGTGATGAACTCTCAACAGAAGATCGACCTGTCATGAGTTAAGAGTGTAAATAAGCATTGAAAGTAAAGTTATGGGCGCTACAACAATTGGGTTAATACCTCTGCTTGAAATTCTCGATACCCTTGAGCTGATTTTGGAGATAACATCTTTACTGCCACTTCAGTGTTACCCATGAGACCATAATAAACCTTTCCAAATCCACCTTCGCCCAATAGTCTACTGAAATTATTGGTCATTTTTAAGATGTCCGAGTAGGAAAGTTGGCGACTTGGTGTGTGTAATGGCTCATGTGGACGAAGGTGAAGTTCAGAATTCATTGGTGAATGGGTGTCCACGATGATTGGGGCTGTAGAAACTTGAAGTTAAATACAGAGATAAAGAAAGGGTTGATATATAAGCAACTTATTGGCTGCTTACCTTTCGAATTACTTCGTTTGCGTCGAATGAAGTAAACAGAAGCTAAAATCAAGAGTAAAATGATGATAGCTCCACCAATTGCTGCAACTATAGGAACTAGTATGTTATTCTTCTTCTTCTCTTCGCTTGGTGTTGTTCCTTGTAGATTCGGATTTCCCTCCGTACTTGTGAAAGCAACATTCATGAGTGTTAATAAATTAGTAACAAAACAAAAGGTGTTTTTATAAGATTTTCATCTCAATTGGAAGAACAGATTAAGGAACTTTGTAAAGAGAACCTTAATGAAAGAGACCCTTTATTTGTTTTGTCAATAAGAGCGGCAGGAATCTGTCCAGACAGGTTGTTTCCTGATAAGTTTCTGCAACAATTATATGATAGATGGAAGTTGAGCTCATAAATCTTCTCAAACGTAATGAGATTTTAGTTGGAATTCAAAGTAAACTTACAGGACAGTCAACATTGGCATTTGAGCCAGAAAATCAGGCACCACTCCACTAAGGCTATTATTTGACAAATCCCTGAAATCATCAAAGTATTCTATCAGCCTCTTGTTAGGAGATCAATTTCTGAAGAGGTACAGAAAAAGGCACTTACAAAACCTCTAGCTTTGCTAGATTTGCTATGTTGCCTAAAATCTCTCCACTCAATCCACTCGACGATAAATCTCTGTCAACAATTGGATTATCAGCCTAACTTCCATATGAAAGGAACCATTCCAAGAAAGTGATACTCACAGCTGTGTGATTCTTGGAGGGCTTGAATCATCATAATTACAGTTGAGTCCTTGCCAGACAAATGTTGTAGGAGCACATGGATCCCCTTGCCAGTTTTTAGTAACCCCATAATTATGCTTAATGGATTCAATGGCATCAACTTCAAGAAAGAAATTAAGGGGTATGGAAGTGAATATTTAGAGATAAAAAGAATGAGAAGATGCAGAAAGATCAATGTTCATAAATGTTACCATCATCTTGTTCTGTTGTGAGTTGTGTGAAGTTCATCACTTTGTATATCTCAATTGCGTTCAGGATGGGCGGAAGAGTTGACCCTTCGGACATGATCAATTTACAGTCATATGTATCAGTGTTAGTAAAGGGAGTTAAGCTATGAGCTATCATTTCTGAGAGATAAACAGGGGAAATACTCTCGTTTAACCAAAGCTTGTCATTCGCATAGATATTGAATGATCTAGACTGGTTGGGTTTGAGCTCTTGAAGTTCAGCAAAGTATATGTATACATAGAACTGGGTTGTGGTATCAACATCGCGCCAAGAAAATTCCATTGGTGCACTTGCATTTATGACTGTGGAGGCCGTACTTAACACTTTAGCAGGTGCTTTAAAACCAAGAACATCTTCGTTGTCAATCGACTTCAAAAGTGTAGTACTTATGGGAGTCCATTTGACCCTTGGAGTTGGTGGACTCCAAACACGATCGTATATATCATCTGGAAATCTAAAAATCCATAAACATAAACTTTATTAGAAAAAAATGAGTCATGATGAATGATAAACTCTATGCTTTGTTAGAGAAATGATATCACCCACCGAATGAAAGTATCGTTTAGAGCACCAATGTCCAATCGTAAGAAGGTTGATAATGAGCCAGTTGTAGTTACATAAGTGGTGTTTGGCAATGGCCTTAGCTCCAAGGCTGAAATAAAAGGAACCCCATTTCCATTGTTCACAAGACAAACCTGCGCCTGATTTGAAGTTGCAATATGAATGATTTCCTCGTGGACAATGTTGTTTATGCTGTCTCCCAATTTCACGGTCGCCCAAACATCAGGTCCAAAATATAGATCGAATTCTGGAATGCTACTTTGATTATCATAATTTGCATACAAGAAACTTGCTCGAATCAAATATTTGGTGGCAAGTTTGAGTTTAATGGTATAGCAGTTCCTTGTCCCATCAGGAAAACTTCTAAGGTTCCATAGCTGTTTCAGGAGAGTTCCCGAATGGCTACTTGATGGTAAAGTTATGGCCAAACCAGTTTCCACGTATGTTGAATCAGAGACATAATTAATACCCGTAGTTGGTTCAGTATAGCTAGAATTGGAGCCACAATCAATACTGATGAAGCCTGAAAAACAAGGTGCAAACCCATTGGTGGCACGCAAACAAAGAAAAGGAGTAGAGGTAGTAAGGGAAATACAGACCTTGTTGGGTTTGGGCATGAACCAAATGCAGAAGAGGAAGAGTGGCGATGAAGGCAAAAAGGAAGGCTTTGAGTTTGCCCATTGGATCGGGAAATGAGTAGAGAGTGAAGCATTTGGTGGAAGAATTTATGGGTTTTTAGTGAAACGAATTGGTGAAGACCGAGCTGTTTGTGGGGTCGAAGGATGAGATGTGTATTGAAAACTTAGGAGCTGAGGGGTCTTCACATTTGTAATACAATCTTAAGTCAACTGGTAGTGGTCAATTTCATTTGGCAGATGGTGTGGTGAGGCTCAACCCAGTTGCCAAGTTGGGTTTGAATGGTCAATGAAAATCTTTTGTTTTTTCCCTCTTTTTTTCTTCTTTTCACATTTTGGTGCCTAATTCATGATGGTTGGAGAAGAATTTACTCCTTGCTTGTAGTTTAAGTTTGAAGGTTTTCTCTTTCATTTACAAATTAGATTAAATTAGATTGAAATTAGATTAAATTAGATTAAGAAATAATAAAACTAGTCTAAACCAAGAGTTTTAATGTTTTCCATGTATTACGTTGTACGGTGTGAGAATGTACACTATTTTGAAGGGAAAAGGATTATTCTTTTGATGAATAGTTGACTTTTTATAATATAAAAAGCCAATTGGACATACTTGACTGCTTCCTCGCATTGAATTTCTGACATTTAATTTTGTGTATTGTCATTTTTTTTTTAAAAAAAGAAAAAAAAATAAAATCTCTAACCAGTTTTCTTCTATAAATCTTCTCTAAATTTTGGATTAGTTGGAGTTGTAGATTCGAATAAGATTGTACCATAAATCTAAAATAACTTAATGAGATTGAATTTGTAGCCTATAATAAACATCAAATAGCTTTTCAACAAACAAATACAAATACAAATATGGGGCTATTATTTATCCTCATGAATAAAAGAATGCCTAAATTAAGAACACTAGACGATGTCTAATGAGACCATGGCCATCTACCTTGCTTCAGGACCAAACAGAGAAACGTGATCAGCAGCTACTGATTCAGGCTGGTGATTACTGGCACTGTGAGCCAACTCCATGTTCAAACATTCATTCAAATCTATCACAACTTGGTTCATCGTTGGCCTATTTGTAGACGCCGGAGATGCACACGACATTGCGATTTCAACCGCTTTCCAAACGGTGTTTATGTTGAAATCTTCTTTCAATTTCGGATCGATAATGGAGCTGATATCACCTTGAGAAAGCATCGAGTCAACCCATTGATAGATGTGAATTACCTTCTCTGAACTCTTTGTCAAAACTGGTTTTCCTGTTATGATTTCTAGAAGAACAATTCCGAAGCCATAAACGTCGCTTTTTTCGTTTAATCTATACAACGTGTAATATCTGAAAGCAAGTAGAATGTTGCAAAGAATCAGCAAGAGAGTTGAAGCTATTTGATCGTTAGAAAAGTATTTGAACATAAACTACTTACTCAGGGTCGAGGTAACCAGGAGTGCCAACCACATTCGTTGTCACATGAGTGGCACCATCGTCGACAGGAAAAACTCTCGACAACCCGAAATCGGATACCTTTGCTCGAAAGTTATCATCCAACAAGATGTTGGAAGATTTTACATCTCTATGTACAATAGCTGGCTTAATACCAGAATGCAAGTATTGTAATCCTAAATCACATTGAAATGAGAGAATAAGAAACTGAGAGACTAGGAATTCACCAAATAAATTTGAGCTCTATGATTAATATAATTACTAACCTTGTGCTGCATCCACTGCTATGTGAAGTCTGTCTTCCCAATTCAACAGAGCAGACTTTTCATCTACATGTCATCCATATCAAAGTTAAGAACATATAATTGAAGTTCAACATATCGTAAACCAGCAAAATATTTTTACACAACAATGACCAAAACCAGACCTGAGATGAGAGATCCCAAGTTTCCTCTGCCCATGTACTCATAGATAAGTCCTTTGTTGGTCGGTTCATTGCAAAATCCAACCAGACAAGTCAAGTTTCTATGATGAACCCTCATAAGAAGGTCAACCTGAAATTGTAAGAATTTGGGTGTCAATCGAAAAGTATTTATGAATGAACTTTTGTATTTGGTAGATGTCAAAGTTCCGGACCTCTGCTTGAAATTGTTGATACCCTTGAATGGATCGAGGAGATAGCATTTTAACAGCTACTTCAATGTTTTCGATTTTGCCATAGTAAACTCGTCCAAAACCACCTTCTCCAAGCATACGCTCGAAATTGTTTGTCATTCTTAGGACATCCGAGTATGAATAGCATCTCTTAGTCGTGTCCCAATTTTCAGAATGATCAACAGTTTGTTTCGCCACTCCAATTACAGCTTCTAAAATGATATCACAAGCTTAGATATGTGAACTAAAATAGCAACAAATTTCAGAGAGTAAATTCATCAAAAATCGTATAGTATGTTCTCACCTTTTGATTTTCTTATTTTTGTCCTCCAAAAGATAGCCGCTGCAATTAAGAACAAAAGCAGAAGAAATCCAACAACTGATGCCACTACAGGAACAACAACTTTGCTTCCCTTCTCTTCGCTTGGAGGCGTAGTAAACAGATTAGGATTTTCGCCAAATCTATCAGAAGAAAAAAACAAAGATTTTAACATCACTTCAAAAGAAACTAGACCTTATTGCACGAGTTTTCAGAGAAACTAGACCTTAATAACAGAGAGCCATTATTGGACTTTTCTACGAGCTGGGCTGGAATTAGTCCTGAAAGCTTGTTTTTTTCCAAGTTTCTGCAATAAAAAGATGCGGAGTATAAGCAAATATTGTAGCTAAGGTAAAAATTAAAAAGAAACTTATTATTTGTCTAACTACTTTTGTGTAACTTACAGGACTCGCAACGATGGCAATTGAGTGATAAATTCAGGCACTGATCCGCTCAAATTATTGTTTGATAGATCTCTAAAACCAACCAAAAATGAAAAACGAATCCTTGTAAGAATCAGCGCTGATATATTAGTTTATTTTCTTTTGTTGTGAGGAACTAATAATTTCACTTACAGAGTCTCCAGCATTTTAAGATCTGCTATATCTCGAGGTATTTCTCCCGTTAGTCCACTGGAGGACAAATCCCTGATTGAAAGTTCAGCCATCCCAGAAAGAAAACCATATAAATGAAGTTCCAAGAAACAAGAAGGAGATAAGGGAAGATTTCATTGAAACATCAAATATTAACAACACAAAAATAGCTGACAGTAACAGAAATGCTACACAGATAGAACAAAAAGACTTACAAGGATGTGATTCTGGGAGGCTCAGAGTTCACCAAGCTACAGTTGAGTCCTTGCCAAATTAATCCCCTTGGGACACACGGATCTCCTTGCCAGTTTCTTCTAACTCCATACACTGTCTTGATATTCTCAATGGCAACAACTGAAACATTTCAAAATGTTGTTTAGCCAGTTTTCTTTCTTTTCAAAGATTGGGTATTTGTTCTCTTTCAATTTAGACTAACTCTTAATATACTAATATTTTTCAATTTAGTCAGAGCACCAAAATGAAATTTAGCCCTAAATGCAAGGGAAATCAGTAAAGTTGTTGAAAGTTCATACCATCTTCTCTAGCTGTCTCGGGTTGCGAGAAATTGACGACTCGATAAATCTCAACAGCATTGAGGATCGGAGGGAGGGTTGAATTGGCAGTCCTGACGAGGGAGATCTGGTATGATCCGCCAGTCATAGGTGAGGTACTGAAAACGATCGATACGCTTAAAAATTGGGGAGAAAACGATTTATTAAGCCACCGTTCTCCGTTCACTGTTATGTCGAACTCTCTGGACTCATTTGGTTGAAGCTTCTTCAGCTCCGCAAAATACATGTAGATGAAAAACGGCGTCGTGGAATCCGGCGGCTGCCATGTGAACACCATCGGAGCGCTTGCGTTTCTCGGCGTCAACGACGTGTTCATGACCGCCGGAGCCGGCTGGAAGAAGGACTGGTCGTTGACGTTCACTTGCTGCGAGGTGTTTAAGGTTGTCCATTCTTTGATTGGAATCGGTGGATCCCAGATTCGATCGTAGACGTCGTCTTTGTACCTTCTCAGAGTGAAGCATGCAATATTAGAATAACCATTAATATATTACTACTCTATTATTTTCTCAATTTATTCTCTGTTTTTTTTTTTTCAAAAGAAACTTCAATTTTAGAAATTTTAAATTGTATTCTTTTAATTTATAGGTTAAAATTGATTGATGATTAATGATAAACTTAAATGACGCCTGAAAATCTCTAATTTTGTCTCAAATTTTCTAAATATTTGGCAAAATTGAATGTATTATATTATAATATACACACTACAAACATGTTTTTTAGTATATGTTTAATAAATATGGAGTACCATCGTTTAAATATTTAAAAAATAAGTAAATACTACAATATACGTTTATCCAAATAATTTATTCAAGTTTTTTTATTTTATTACAGTTTTATAATAGTACATCAACATTATAATAAACCAACATTTTATAATTAAAATTAAGCTATTATAAATAAATCCTATAAAAGAAACCAACTTTTTAATTTGATAGGTTTGTACCGAGTTAATAGACAATCATAGGTGTTTTATCGATTTTTTAAATAATCTATGACTATAACTAATACAAGGATTTGCTCATTTAATTTCAACATTTTCTTAAAAATATCACTTGATAGAGATGGGTAACCAATATTAATATTAATACTATTGATACATAAATACAAAACAATTGCCTTGCATACATCATGATAAAATTATATAACTATTATCATTATAACCATAATTTTTTCTAGTATAACCAAAGAATAAATTATCAATAATTTGAATTTCAGTTCACACGTTTTTTATCTTAAAAAAATCTAACTTATATAAGTTAAATCAAAACTTTAGTAATCAAACTTTAAAAAAATGTGTTTCTATAGATACTTGACATGTTATAGCCTATTTTGAAGTGTTTAGGAGCATAATTAGTTGGAGTTTAGATGTTTATTACGAAGAAGAAGAGGAACAGTAAAAGCAGAATCGAGACTGAGAAGTGGTAAAAATTGAAAACAAACCTGATGGTTCGATTATCAAGGGAGCCAAAATCAAGCCGTAAGAAATTAGCCAACGTCAGAGATCCCGACCGGTAAATAGAGTCTTTCAGAGGCCTCAATTCCAGAGCAGAAATGAACGGAATTCCAGTTCCAACATTCACAACACAAATTTGTACATCGCTGGACGAAACAATATGCACAATCTCTTTACGCACCACCAAATCTCCAGTAAATGTTATCGAATCCCAAACGTTCGCTCCCAAATACAGATCAAATCCAGGCAAATTCCTTCTACCATCGTAATTTCCGTACCGAAAAGTCGCTCGAATCAAATACTTCGTCCCTGCCCTCACTTTCAACTTGTAGCAATTCCTAACTCCTTCCGGAAAGCTCCTCAGACTCCACAGCTGCCGTCCTAGGCCATTCTGTATGACATCGGCGGAAATGTTGTGGACTTCGCCGGAATTTATGAACGCCTCATCGGATTCGTAGATTATTCCGGTTTTCGGTTCTGTGTAGGTGGAGTTCGCCGGAATTCCGCAGTCTAAACTAATGAAACCTAAAATTACGAGAAAGAGGATCGACGATGAAATTTGTATGTGGATCGATTGAATTCGCGATTTTAAGTTCGTTACATACCTGAAGGATTCTGCGCAGCGACGAAATTGTTGAGAGCGAAACTGGAAAGAAGAACGAGGACGAAGAATTGGAGAGTTGCCATTAACGAATGAGCTTTGAGGATTTGCAATATGTTTTTCACTAAATACGGCAACCGGAAGAGATTGTTTCCTTGTTCTTCTGCCTGTCAATATCGATGGCGTCTGCGGAATAAAATAAAGAAAGAAAAAAAAGAGAGAGAAAATGAAGAAAAGTTTATACACGTGAATGCCGTCTGGAAGGACCGAGGTGGGCGCGAAATATTCAAAGGTCTAAAATATGGGTCACTTAAAAATGTATATTTTAATACCATGGGCCATGGATGAAGAAACAATATTTTTAAATTCTTTTATTTTTGTTTTAAGAAGAAAAGGACTTGCTACTTACTCTATTTTTTCTGGGTATTTAATCAATTTAGTTTTATAATTAAGAGAAAATTTTAATTTTAATTTTAAAAATTAAACTTTTCATAAAATCCCGTAAATAATTTTACTTTTCAAAACTATGAAAGAATTGAGTAGGTGAGTTATCCCTCTCATACAAATCTTCAAAATGGATGAAAATTCTTAGGATTAGAAAATAAATGTAAATTGAAATTAATTATTCTATAACTTTTATATATATATATATATATATATATATATATATATATATATGAAAATAAACTATTTTCGAAATGAAAATTCATTATTGGAACATTAATTGATCTTTTAATTAGACTATAATTCAATATTTTCAACCATTGTATCAAACCATACATATAATATTTAATTGATAATTTAATAATGCTTCTTTTTTTACCTAATTACCTATTTAACTCAATTAACCTCAATGCCATGTAAATAGTTAATCGTTAGAATAATGTTTATCAAACTATAAAAAAATTTGATCAAACTTTTGAAACTACAGAGATCAATTATTGATAGACCTTAGTTAATGATACGTTCATTATTAATATCTATTATTATAGACTTATGACATCAACACATATTTGATACATTTTGGTAGTTTTACGTCATTTTAATTTGTTAGGTTTGAAATTCATATTTACTGATATTTTAACTTTGGGTATATTTGTTATTCTTTTAGATTAAATTGTAATATATGTCCTAAAAAAAGTAATTATCATTAATAAAACATTAATTAATTGGGATGGAGTGGTAAATGGGATCAATCGACCGACATGTCGTCCTTTATCTAGGTCTTCCTCAAGTCTCTCCCTAGTTCCTATGTTGTCGACTCGTCGGGAAACAAAGAAAAAGGGCGAAGCGGCATTTTACTCAGGCGAAGGGATCCGTAAATTCTACACTTTCGGCCGGGGAAAAGTGAAATCTCAAGCAAATGGCAACTCCACCGCCACCGGGGATCGGGAATTTCGAGGGGGGACCTCCGCCGGCAGCGCCTCAGCCGCCAGGCACGGACATGACTGGAATTTGCTTCAGAGACCAACTCTGGCTCAATACTTACCCTCTCGATCGGAACCTGGTTTTCGATTACTTCGCCTTGTCCCCTTTCTACGACTGGACTTGTAACAATGAACAGCTCAGAATGCGCTCAATTCACCCCCTCGATCTCTCTCAACTCTCGTATGATTTCTTGTCTCCTAATTTTTTGCTTCTCTTGATTGAGTTTCTTCTTTTGATAGTTTTCTTCCTCTAATTGGCTGTATGTATCGCAATTCTTTTCTTTCTTCTATTTGTAGTAGCGAGGGGAAGTGGGATGCATTTTCTATGCAATTCGATAGGATAGTTCAACTTTTTTTTTTCTTTTCTCCTCGTTCAAGTGAGATTGTCAAAAATTGGAACTGGAATTCTCAAGACATTGTTAATTGAAATCCTGGGCTCCAATTTTCATTATCATGATGGGGAAATCTTCTGTTGAACAGAAAAATGACAGGGATAGAGTACATGCTGAATGAAGTTATGGAGCCCCACCTTTTTGTTTTCCGAAAGCAGAAGAGGGATGGTCCTGAGAAAGTCACACCAATGCTGACTTATTATATCTTGGATGGTTCTATTTACCAGGCGCCTCAGCTTTGCAATGTCTTTGCTGCCCGAGTTGTGAGATTATCATACTTATCTTTCTCTTTCAATGCCATTTATTTGGTGCAATCTTAGATTTTTTTTGTTTGTTGATAATTGATGCATATGGCTACGATTTCATAGCTGTTTCAGTAAAATATCGTAATGGGAAGTATATTTCAACTGGAAACTTAGTTTCTGTTCTAATTAGTGATATTGTAATCATACTTCATCATCTTAAATGTTGGGTTTTTTTTTCCGTGCTTTGAAATGCAAGTAGAATTTGTATTAAGATGTAAAGCTAGTCTGGATTCTGCTTCTTTCTTGTTCTGTTTTGTTGGAGACTTATGTTTAGTCTTCATTATACCACAGAGCCGGGCACTATATTACATATCGAAGGCCTTTACCACTGCTTCCTCAAAGTTGGAGAAGATTGGATATGGTATCTAACTCTTGATGATATAACTTTTGCTCTTTTAAGTTATCAGTAAAAGATTATCATTCACCATGATTTCACGTGCTCAGGGTTTTGCTATCTTATCTGAACCTGGTTTCTTTTTTCAATTTGAGTTGAATCATACTCATTTAACTATTATTTTTTGATTGTTGCTAATGAAGAATTAGAAACTCACTGACACCAAAACCAAGAAAGAGAGAGAAACTCCATAATAGCCTCAGGCTCTAAGATAGTGGTTATATGCAACAATTCATTTTGATAAGAAATGTAGAATATTACGGATACAGAGACATTGCCTAATAGCCCGATGATCTTCGAATTTTGTTATTTTAGCTTGCAGCTTCAATTTTATTGACTGTTTTCTCATATCTGGTTCAGTGGATTCTGAGAATGAGAGTGAAGAAGTAAAACCTGCAAAAGGGACCATTGACTTTAAGGAAGTAAAGCGAGTTGATCGTATTCTTGCATCCTTACAGCGCAAGGTAACTCAAATATCGATATATTGATACTGTATGGGCTTTATCTTTTCTACAACAGAAAATCATGTTGTGTTTGTGTATCTATTGCAAAGAGCTAATTTATGAAATGTTCAAAATTAAGATAAGAGAATTTGGGTGCAGTTTTTCTTTAGTCACAATCTCACCTGATAAGTTTTTTTAGTTTTGCTTTTTTGAAGTCTCTATTTTTTGACCTAAAACATTGTGAAAACATGTGTGAACAGAAATGACTAGGGCTTTTCATATGTGTTCTGAGAAACGGCTCAAATGAACAAAATCTCATATATTGTACCTGTAGTTAATCAAAATTAATAGAATTAAACTTCTTAAAGAAATTAAATCATCTTAGGGGATAAGCTGCTAGTATCGGCTGCAAACTTGTTCTTGATTTATATTTTTCATATGGAGACTTAGTTGATCATATTCATGTAGAGTTTATATCTCTAATACATTGGCTGAAGATCGTCATTGAAAGGCAAAAATTTCTTGTTTGCAGCTGCCACCTGCCCCTCCACCCCCACCATTTCCAGAAGGTTATGTTCCTGCTCCCGCATCAGAAGCAGAAAAAGGCCCTGAAAGCCAGCAAGGAGAACTGCAACAGCCTGCAGCAGATCCCATTATTGATCAAGGACCTGCTAAAAGGATGAAATTTTGAAGGAAGTGCTTATGCTACGTTTCTCATTCATGTTGAGAAACATATTTAAACCTGCAATCGAAGTTCAACCCGGATGAAATGGCTGCCCGATGCATGGTGAGTTATCAAAAACACCCCCCCTAAAAAAAAAAAAAAAAAAAAAAAAAAACAAGAAGAAGAATCTGCCTTGTGAAAAGCCTATAGTCATAGACTTAGCTGGTTAGCTAATGGATTCATTGTTTTAGCAGTAACTTGTATTATATATAACTGTCAATATAACCATGACTTCCTGATTTTGTCACCTAGAATTGCTTAGAACTCGTGCCATATCTGTACTGTAAGATTTAATATTCAAATATAGTATGGTTAGAGGGTTGTGTTTAGCCACCTAGCTAAGATTTAATATTCTATTAGTTACCTTGATATCTATATATAGTATGGTTAGAGAGTTGTGTGGTGCACGAGGTAGATATCCAAAGTCTTCTAGAAAGTAAATTTTGAAGAAGGCTAATGTCATGTAATTCATATTATCTTTTGTGTGGGTGGCTGCTATTCTCCACATCTAACCATTCTCTTAACCGGAAATTCACCTTATGCTTTTCCTTATAGGTTAACTAAATATATCATATATCGATGATCTTTATTTTTTTCTTCTTAGAATTCTATCCTTCATGATTAAAAAAATTTCTATTTGCATTCTATGGAGTGCTATTTCTCAATTTAGGTCTTTCATAGTCTAAATTTTGGGGTTAAAAATTAATTATATTTGTGATAAAAAAAAGTTATTCAAAAATTTATTTTCAAATGTTACTGTTATATACCCAAACTTTAAAATATATTTAATAGATCTCTTTGACTTTAAAAATATAAAATAAGTCTTTAATATTTTTAAAAATCAGCAAATCTATCGACCATTCATTTTTGTATTTAATAAGTAATTAAGATCTCGTTCGATAATAATTTAGGTTTTAATTTGGTTTCTGTCACGTTAAGTTTATAAATACTAGGTTAAAATAGTAAAAATATCCTTAAACTTAAAATATATATATTACCATTAGTTTTGAATGAAAACGTTTTTAAGATACCTTTAGCTTTCACAAGGATTTTATAGATACCCTCTTAACTTTTAAAAGTATTTTAAAAATACTCTTGAGTTTTCAAAAGTTTCATTAACTTTTTTTAAAAACTTAAAAAAAAAACTATTCAATTTTTTTGTAAAACAATTAAAAAAAATACCCTTAACGTTAGTACTACATTATGAACTTTCAAAAGTAACGTTAACAGGTTTGAAGATGATCTATGAGGTGTTAATAGACCGTTTTCGTTTATATATTGACAAAACAAAAATTTAACTTTTTTTATAAAGGTAGAGAATGGTAATGCTATTTTTAAAATTTCATAGGTATTTTTTAAATATATTACTAACTGTAATGACATTTTTGAACATTTTAAACACTTGAAGAGTATTAATGAAACTTTTTAAAGTGTATTTTTAAAATGAAGTATTAACTATTTCTATCTAAAATGAATGATAAATGCAGTTTTAAAAAATTTAAGGATGTTATTGAAAATTTAAAAAGTGAAATATTTTTTGTTTTATTAATTTAGCCTAAACATTAGGATCATGTTTCCTTAGTTATTGCTTGGTTTTTGTTGTCTAATAAGGGCTAGTTTTATCTCCTTGTTTCTTCTATTTAGCTATCTGTCTGTACCTTTTAGACCTCTGAAAGCTGCTTTTTCTTCCAAGCTTTGATGGTCATCCTCAATCAGCAGCTATAGGTAAGCATGAGCTTCAATCTACCATACACACAATCACATGATTCTGTATGGCAGACAATCCCTGAACCAATCAGCAGGGGACACCTATCCTTCCTGTTCTGCTTTCGATGAATCCATAGTTCATCACAGGCTGCTGTTCTTTCTGCTGCACAACTTTCTAGCTTTTTAATGTCTGCAGGCCTTCTTCCTACCTACCCTCACATCTCTGCCTCCTTGAATCTTCCTGTCTCTTTGACAGATAGAAATCAACAGTGTTGAAAAGGAAAAGTTAGTACATAAATAATAAATAACCGTCAAAGAACATCGCTAACAGATATTGTCCGCTTTTACTTGTTACATATCGCCGCGAGTCTCATGATTCTAAAATGCGTCTACTAGAGAGAGATTTTCACACGCTTATAAGGAATGTTTCGTTCCGCTCTCCAATCGATGTATGATCTCACAACATAAGCTATAGACTTTATAACTATTCATATTACTCACGTTATAGTTGTTAAGCACCGGTAGTACAGTAATTTCCCTTTTCCACAATCATATTAACTCCTGCACATGCAAGCTCATGAAGCTTTTAACTCATATCATAACCATCATTTATCAGTATCACCCAACTATACCTCTCCCAACCTTTCCATTAAATGCTGCATGCATTCATTCACAGTTTCCCAGCTAATAATTTTGTTCATAATGGTTGCAGGAAAGCAAAGAAAGCCGAGGGAAAATTTTGTTCATTACAGTATTTCTTCATTAACACAGCCCTCTAGACTCAACCTCCAGCTTCCTTCAATAAAAGGGTCATTCTGAATTTTTCTTATAAGTTATAATACAAGGTTCAGTTGTGAATAATCACAGCGCTAAAGAAGAAAGATGGATTCAATTATTAGCCAAGTGTTGGTGTTGTTCTTAGCGTTCTTGCTTGTGAGTGGAAATGCGCAAGACTCTACAACTTTGGTGCCTGCTATCATTACTTTTGGTGATTCTGCTGTGGATGTGGGAAACAACAACTATCTTTACACTATTTTCAAGGCCAATTACCCTCCGTATGGAAAGGACTTTGTGAATCATCAGCCCACTGGCAGGTTTTGCAATGGAAAACTTGCTACTGATTTCACTGGTACGTAATGGTTGGATAAACTTTACACACATTTAGCCTTACATAATGGTTGAATAAACTTCCTGTTCTTCTGGTTCTTCAGCTCAAAGTTTAGGATTTAAGACCTTTCCATTGCCGTACCTTAGCCCAGAGGCATCCGGTAAGAATCTTCTCATTGGAGTCAACTTTGCCTCTGCTGCCTCTGGTTATGATGAGAATGCTGCTCTCTCAAATGTAAGAATGTTTAACTTTTGATTTTGGAAGCCATACCAATCTCCTTGTTCTGTACTTAGTTTTTACTTTGAACTTGGTAAACAGCATGCTCTCTCACTGCCTCAACAAGTTGGGTTGTTCAAGGAGTACCAAGCCAAGCTGGCTAAGGTAGCAGGTAATGAGAAATCAGCCTCCATTATCAAGGATGCACTCTACTTGCTAAGTGCAGGAAGTGGGGATTATCTGCAGAACTATTACATCAATCCTTATATTAACAAGCTCTACACTGCTGATCAGTACGGTTCAATGCTCATAGCAGCATTTACAACATTTATCAAGGTATTTTCTTACTAAGTTTAATCAAAATACCGCATGAAATATGATGGATGATCAATGCATTTGTGTTATAAAAAAAACAGGATATATATGGTTTAGGAGCTAGGAGAATTGGAGTGACTTCACTTCCTCCATTAGGCTGCTTTCCTGCTGCTCTCACCTTGTTTGGCAACCATCAAAGTGGGTGTGTCTCAAAGATCAATACTGATGCGCAAGCCTTCAATAAGAAGCTGAATTCTGCAGCAGAAAGCCTGAAAAAACAGCTTCCTGGTTTTAGAATTGTGATTTTCGACATTTACAAGCCACTTTTCGATGTTATCAATTCTCCATCAAAAAACGGTAAGGCTTTGAATGAAGCAACAGATAGAAGCAAAAGGGATCACTAATTGTCTCATGTTGTTTTTGTTTTGGTTAGGGTTCATGGAAGCCAGAAAAGGGTGCTGTGGAACAGGGACAGTGGAGACAACATCACTTTTGTGCAATCCCAAGTCGTTGGGGGGAAGCTGTTCTAATGCAACTCAATATGTGTTTTGGGATAGTGTGCATCCTTCTGAGGCTGCTAATAAAGTTCTTGCTGATGCCTTGATTCTCCAGGGATTTGCTCTCCTCTAGATCACTAATCATGGGCTGCTGTTCTTCTTCGCTTGCTTCAAATGATCTGCATTGCAAGAATTTGTAGTTTGTTTTAATTATGTATCTGAGCAAACTTCTTCTATTTACTCCATATTATATGCTAGAACTTCCTTTGTGAGCTGAAACATTGCATTAAATTTGTTCTATTTACTCCTAGTCGTTTCATTTCCTTCTGATCATTCCTAGACATCTTAAACAAAACCTCCAACCAAACGAATGTCTGAGATTGTTGACTTTTGTTTTTACTTACGACTGCTAAGCAACCAATAAAATAAGTTATCCTTTCAAGTTAAAGCATATCAAATTGGCTCATTGCCAAGTCGAAGGTTGACTATGTCTGAGAAAATGATGGTTTTGTAATGAAATCTCAACTTGAGCGAAGTTGACTAATTGGTTGGTTTAGCCATAAAACAGGTGGATCAGAGGAAATGCCTCAATGTATGTGCTCAAAGACTAATAGAATCATGGGGAGGAGCTTCAGACACTTCCTCTTGGGTTTCCTACCCACTTTTGTTCTTCTGCAATTGGGTTATGGCCAGAGTCAACAAGGTTTGTACTGTCATATTTGTGTGTATGTGCTACTACAAGAGCCTTTCTATGATTTGGGTATCATTTATATGTGTTCTTGGCTATATAATTGTTTCAGGCTTTATCAGTATTGACTGTGGATCAAACTCTAGCTACACAGAGCCAATTACAGGTTTAAATTATGTTCCAGATTCAGAGTTTATCGACACTGGCATCATAACAAGTTTACCATCAAGTAGTGGATTGTCTAATGTAGAGAAACAGCTATGGAATTTAAGAAGCTTCCCTCAAGGAACAAGGAACTGTTACAACGTTCCCGTGAAAGTTGGCACTAAGTATTTGATTCGAGCTAGTTTCTTGTATGACAATTATGATGGTAAAAACACCGTTCCTGAATTTGATTTGCACTTTGGACCAAACTTGTGGGTCAATGTGAAACTAGAACTCCCAGAGAATATCATACACGAAGAGATCATTCACATCACAACTTCAAACAATGCACAAGTTTGTCTTGTCAACACTGATAAAGGGACGCCCTTTATTTCTGCCTTGGAGTTCAGGCCTTTGGAACTATCAAGCTATAGAACTGTGTCTGGATCATTAGCCACCTACTTGAGATTGGATATTGGAGAAAACAACACATTCACTCGGTAAGTGACCATTTCATATTTCTATGCGTTTTTTTTTTAAATGTTTACTCATTATAGTTTGAAGTTTTCAGATACCCAGATGATGATTATGATCGTATTTGGAGTCCACCAACCCCAGTGTCTGAATGGGTTCCAATAAGTACCTCTTCTCCAGTAAACAACAAGGATAATATAGGCTTTAAAGCACCAACTTCAGTGCTTGAGACAGCCTCCACAGTGGCAAATGAAAGTGCGCCCATGAAAATACCTTGGAGTGATCCTGATCAATCTAACCAATTCTGTATATACTTATATTTCGCTGAACTTGAAACATCCCTGTCTAGAACCTTCAAAATCTATCACAATGAGAAGCTTTTTTATAGTGATTTGTCCCCGGCGTATCTAAAAGAAAATGTCATCTATAGCCAAGAACCCTTTCCTATTAGTGGGAGACATATAGTTAGTTTGATTAGGACTGAAGATTCAGCTCTCCCACCCATCTTGAATGCGCTTGAGATCTTTAGAGTCCTGAACTTTGAACAGCCTACCACAGATCAAGGAGATGGTAATATTGTATATTTTCATTCTTTTTGTTTGTATTGTCTCTATAAAATGTTTACCTCCCTGATCCATTGTGTTCTATGCAGTCGATGCTATTGAATCCATCCAGAAAGTTTATGAGGTTAAAATAGAAGATTGGCAAGGAGATCCATGTGCCCCAGAAGCATTAGCTTGGCGGGCTCTTACCTGTGAATATGATGATGGTTCAGAGCCTCCTAGAATCACAGGCTTGTGAGTGCCCCAACATTAAAAAGTTTTAGATTTGTAAGAGTGATTACCTCACATGAATATAACTCTTATCAGGAACTTGACATCTAGTGAATTGGCTGGAAAAATTACAAACAACATAGCCAATCTAGTAAAGCTGGAGGTTTTGTAAGTGTTTGATTCTACAGCAAGATCTGAATATCTTGAAACTTACCAACAAGTTATTCAAACAAGAACTTCATTGCTCATTTCAGGGATCTGTCAAACAATAACCTAAGCGGAACAGTGCCAGAATTTCTAGCTGACATGCCATTCTTGAGGGTTTTGTAAGTTTACTCTGTACTCTCCATTAATCCATTTGAGAAGATTTACCCGTTAGGAATCACGACCCTCCACAATAGTATGATATTGTCCACTTTGAGCATAAGCTCTCGTGGCTTTGCTTTGGGCTTTCCCAAAAGGTCTCGTACTAATGGAGATAGTATTCCTTACTTATAAACCCATGATCATCCTCTAAATTAGCCAATGTGGGACTCCCTCCCAACAATTCTCAACCTTACCTATATATATATATAATCTTTGTCTTCTTGTTATAGAAACTTATCAGGAAACAACCTATCTGGACAAGTTCCTGCTGCACTTATTGACAAGAAGAACAAAGCTTCCTTTTCACTAAGGTTGTCCTTTGAACTTACTAAACCATGCAACTGATATCAACTAGTCAAGCCTCTGATATCAACTTAACTTGCATAAATATTTCTTTCACCAGCTTGGATGGAAACCCAAATCTGTACGTGACAGAACCAAGCGAGAAAAAGAAGAGTACCAATATACTAATTCCAATTCTAGCAGCAGTTGGTGGTGTTATTATCATATTGCTGATTTTAGCTTCAATCTACTACTACTTTTTCCGGCGAAGAACAAGTTCTAAAGGTATCTCATTGGGTTGTTTATTGATCGTTTCTTACATTGAACACCAAGAACTTACATTAAATTTTTAATTGTTATAGCTCCTGTGATGGTGAAGCCTCATTCACCACAAAATTCTGGTTTTGAACTTCAACCACCTGAGCCATTGGAGCAGCAGCCAAGTCGAAGATATGCATATGTGAATATCTTAAAAATGACAAATCATTTTGAAACGCTGCTAGGTGAAGGGGGCTTTGGAAAAGTTTACTATGGTCTCATTGGTGACACTGAAGTAGCGGTAAAGATATTATCTGCAAAGTCAGCTCAAGGTTATCGAGAATTTCAATCCGAGGCATGTTGTTTTAACAATACAATGAGATTTCTTCAACCCCCTTTGGCTTTTTTTTACTTAATGTTGTTAAACACTTTGAGAAAAATCATGGCAGGTTGATATTCTGTTAAGAGTTCATCACAGAAATTTGACTAGCTTAGTTGGATTTTGTAATGAGGGCGAGGAGAAAATGGGGCTTATCTATGAATATATGGGCAGAGGAAACCTCGGATCACTCCTTTTAGGTACGCTTCATTCCAAGCCCACCGTTAACCGATATTATCTGTTTTGACCCGTTATGTATCGTCGTTAGCCCCACGATTTTAAAACGCGTCTGTTAGGGAGAGATTTCCACACCCTTGTAAGGAATGTTTCGTTCTCCTCTCCAACCGATGTGGGATCTCACAATCCACCCCCTTGGGGGTCAGTGTCCTCGCAGGCACACCGCTCAATGTCTAGCTCTGATACCATTTGTAACAGCCCAAGCCCACCACTAGTAGATATTGTCCATTTTGGCCTGTTACGTATTGCCGTCAGCCTCACAGTTTTAAAACACGTCTACTATGGAGAGAGTCTAGTAGCTGCATTTTAAAATCGTGAGGTTAACAACGATACGTAACGAGCCGAAGCGAACAATATCTACTAGCGGTGGACTTGGGCTGTTACAGATGGTATTAGAGCCAGATTTCGAGCAGTGTGCTAGCAAGGACGTTGGGCCCTCAAGGTGGTTGGAGAGGGGAACGAAACATTGTTTATAAGAGTGTGGAAACCTCTCTCTAACACACGCATTTTAAAACTGTGAGGCTGACAGTAAAAATCTCACTTATGGTTGATGAATTTTGTATAGGTGGAAAAGGACAGGTTTTAAGATGGAAAGACAGACTTCAAATAGCACTAGATTCAGCACAAGGTGAGCATGTGAATGATGCATAGTAAATCAGTTTTGTTTTCATTTCCCTTTCCCTTTCAGATGATATTGGTAAAAATAAAAAAAAACAAAAAAAAAAAACTGCAGGTCTGGAATATCTGCATAATGGTTGCAGGCCACCAATAATACATAGAGATATCAAACCAAGCAACATTCTATTGAATGAACATTTACAAGCAAAACTGGCTGATTTTGGGCTATCCAGGGCTTTCCCTCTCGATGGTGATGCCACCCATGTGACTACCAAAGTGGCTGGCACTCCTGGCTACCTTGATCCCGAGTATGTACTTCAAATTTGTCTTTACAAAAGAAACGAACTGTGTTTAGTTGACAACATTTCATTGGTTTTCATTTGCAGTTACCACGTATCATTTAGATTAACAGAGAAGAGCGATGTTTATAGCTTTGGAATTGTTGTTATGGAACTCATCTCCGGGAGAGGCGTGATAGTAAAAACTAGTGAAAGATGTCACATAACTAAGTGGGTTGATTTCAATATTAATCAAGGAGATATCCACTCTATAATTGACCCGAGAATAAAAGATGGTTGCAATGTTAACTCCGTGTGGAAAGCAGTAGATATGGCAATGGCTTGCACTACTTCAGATCCTGCAAATAGGCCAACAATGAGCCAAGTTGTGAGCGAACTGAAGGAATGTCTAAACCTCGAGTGTCTTAGAAAGGAAAAATAGTGGGGTTGAAGGAGGTGCAATTTGAGCGAAGTTTGTAGTCATTGCCTTCTAGTGCTTTGATTTGTGCCCTAAGGAACTTGAGGTAGCTTGCAGCCTCGTCAAGCATGGAGGCAGTGTCCATTTTGCTCCCACCAGGAACCAACCTCTGCAAGACCCTAATTTTTTCGCTTATCTTCTCCCTTCGTTTTCTCGCCGCCACCGTCTGCGGTTCCTTCGACATCTTGACGTTCCTCCTCTTCTTCTTCTCCTCCACCCTCTCTATCCCTAAGTTCACCGGGCGAAACACAGCTGCGTGATATATCATTTCCTTCATTCGTGACACGATTTGATCTCGATCACTAGACTCGGTTTCGTAGTTGTTTGAAGATGATGGAGATACTCCAATTCCTACATAGTAAATTCAGTGATGGTTATTGCATGGTATGGTAATATAAATCTAACATTTGCACGCTGCAATTTCGAACAACGACTCGAACCGTCTGAGAAAAGCAGGCTTTCTTTGCAACCTTCGTCTTCTCCGTTGTTCCATGAGCCATTCCAAAGCAAATCATCCATTGTTTAAGCTACGGAGGTTTTTGAGCTTCCTTTCTTTCTTTTTGGCTTTGCTAGTTTGGTGGGGGTGGAAGAGTTCATATTTATGGAGATTTGGGGGCATGAAATGTCCACATAAAGTATGATGTATTGTCTTTTATTGGCTTTCTTTTTCAATAAATTATTCAATAAGTTACGATCGAATTAGCTCGGTAGAACAAGAAAATCATAGTTAAAAATATATGTCGACATGTTGATAGAAATTTAATATGATGGATGCTTATTTGACCTTTTAAAACACGTTAAAAAAATCCCCAAAAATGAGAACTTGAAAATTAGTTAATTAGAAGACGGAAAAGACTCATTTTAGACATTCATGATAATGGCATATACAGTAAACCTATACACACCCAACCCAACCGATCAATTCCTCTAGGACCTTGTGCCCCAAAGAAATAAGCTAAATAATCAACATTGCCCCTTGGATTCCTAAATTATTTTTAGAGAGCCGAATCTATCGTTTGTCAGTTAAAACTTTCTTAAAAATCTAATAGTTAATGTTAGTTTTATTTTAATTTTATCATTTAGTATATAAGAGTGAACGAAATCTCCTGAAAATAATGTAGTTTAGTTTAAGGAAATAATTTATGGAAAAAAATAATTAAAAAGTTATTTTCAAAATGTATTGAAATATAACTTAATATTGGCATTTCTTTTATTCAGTTATTGTTTTATTTTTTATTTTTTACTTTTTATAATTTGAATGTGCAATTTTGTAAAAGAAAATTGAGGTCCTAAAAAATCCAACTCAGCCAATGTTTGGGTGGACGACATTAGAAACCCATCGTGCCGTTCTATGATTGGTTTGTTTTTTGATAGAGTGCGGTTGAGGCACGTGGGACTCACGCTGTTCAATGGGTTTATTTATTTATTATTATTATTATTAAAAGAATTTTTATTAATCCACGAAAACAAACTCTTTATCCCATATAACTTTCAATCACGATTTTAAATTTGATTCGTAATTTTATTAATTTTAGGTTGTGAGCCTACTGATTTTTATAAGCTATATAAATTAATTTTTTAATTATTTAAATTTTAAATAGAGTTTTCAAGAGTGTATTTATCTATTTTTTGAACTTTGAAATGTTTGAGTGGTAACATCTTTTTGTTATATTATGATCATTTTAAAAAATTATTTTGTCATTTTATTTATATATTATTTTTAAGATTGTTCTAAACCTAAAATTTAAAAGATTTAATATCGCCCGCCTTCAAAAGAAAAAAAAACGGTGACGCCCTGACTGTGGTAGAGAAAGCAACGACGAATCGACGTGTCGGGACAATCCGTTAATTTAATTGCCCCGGGCACCGACTGTCGGATACCAATTTCCTTCCCGCTACACGACAAATTAAAACATTGAATCATTTACGATTCGGTTCGCATTCTGGGCCCTAGGCCCACCTCAACCCAATACCGGGAAAATGACTCGCATGGCTTTGCAGGACCACTACTTTCATCCCCAAGGCCCATTTAATAATTTTATTATTATTAATTTTTTAAATTATAGATTTAGGACCTAAGCTTTTAGAACATTATTTATGGTTGTACTCCGAGAGGAAGAGTAACTCGACTTATTTTATTAAATCATTACAAAAAAATTTCACCGTCGAAAATTTATCTCTATTTTTAATTATATTTTAAAAATTTTATCTCTATTTTTCATTTTTCCATACTATTTTTTGTTTTTGTTTTTGTTTTTTCTAAATTGGAACAAGATTTTAAGAGTATATTAAAAAACAGTATTGAAATCTTATTTTTCCTAAATTTATTAAATTCCAAGTCAATGTCATCCCAAAACTTATTCCTACATGTTACATGTTTTTGAAGTTGAAGTCCAGTAGGGTAAATTAAACATTGAAGTACGGGTAAATTGCGGTTGGAGAATAAGTCCAAGTTACCAAGAAAATTAGAGTTGGAACTTACGGAAACAAGCCAAATACGAACATATGTGTGTGAACAAGTTTGAGCTATAAAGAAAGAATCTACCTTTTTCGATTATAGAAGGGTATTTATGTATCCTTTATAGAATTTCATCGACTCATTTTCGAGTTAAAAGGAGATTAAATCGGCCTGCATTAGGATCGCATGATCTAGGGCATGCCCTGAGGGTGACCTTAGGGCTAGCTTCAACCTCAACTCGAGGTCGACCAAGTGAGTTTAGTCTTCAAACCGAAGATGTCTCTTCTTCATTGCTTGGTGGTTCAACTCTTTTTTTATAAGTTGGTCCATTTTTATTCCATGTTGGGCCTTTTTGCCTTATTTATCTCCCAAACTTTTTTGCAATTTGGGTTTGTCTCTATGACCCAATTTTACCGATAATATACAATTTTTTTTTGAGTTCGAACCCAAACAATCATCTGAAATGAAAAAGACATCAGCTCATCGACTTTGTGGAACAAACTCTCAAACAACTAAAATGGCTGAGGAAGCTTAAGTTTCATACCAACTTCTCAGGGCCAACTCGGTGTCCGTTGTCAACCAATGGGTTAATTATGTACATTAATAGAGGTTCATCTAAATGTTGTGTATTAGCATCTATATTCATTTTAGTTTATGTATGATGGATGACGTTTAAAAATATAAATTGTTTTATACTAAAACTAAATCATCTTTGTTCTCAAATATTATCATATTTAATTTTATCATTAATTAGTAATAATTAGTAATAATGATGACGTGACTTATGGTCGGATTTTGAAGAAATAATTAAAAATAGATATTATAAGTATATTGTTTGAAAATATTATTGGGATGAATAGGACAAAAGTTGTATAGAATTATTAATAGGCGTTACGTTATCTTTTTTTCTATACTAATCCTAAATATATTCTTTACACATTTATGCACTTAAATTGGCTACAAGTGGGATTTGTGGAGGTTAGAATCTATATTTTAATACTTATCTAATTATTTATTTTACTCAAAATATATATATTCCTTAAATTGAACAGGAGTGGGACATGTGGAAGTTAGCATTTTACTATTTATTATTATAAACTATTATTATCATCATTTTGAGATCAACAAAAACAATAATTAGTAATTAAATAAACTAAAATCAATTTTTATCCAAAGATAAATAATTTTTAAATTAGGTTATCCTAACGGTAAAATATATTTCTCGTCATACATGAGATGTTTATTTTTACTTTTGTACTTTTATAAAGTGATTGATTTAGTCATGTTTATAAAATTTAGGCGTAAATATTATACCCTATAGATATTTTTAGTACACTTTTATGACTATATTTTAAAAAAATGTAAATAAAAATTTTGAAAGTATAAAAATTAAAATTAATCAAAACTTAATAGAATAGGTCTTTTCAAAGCTAATAGTTTAAAAATGCATTTTTAAAGCACTTTTCTACCAAAATTTATTTGATTTTTTTTTTTTTACATTGAAAATGCTTTTACTAATGTTAAATTATTGGAAATAACGATTATTAAACACTAATAGTTGAAGGTTGCAGTTAGTAGCGGTGGTTGTCAAAGAGGTCGTATAAGTAGTTGATCGTGGTAGTGGGTGCAACAGTCACGAATGAAAAAGGTAGCATGAGGATATTTTAGTCATTTTTATCAATTATGAAATTTTAAAAGAGATTTTACATAAAACACTTCAAATAAAAATGTATAAAATTAGATTTCTAATATTTATTTCAAAATGGCTTATTTGCGTAACACATTTGTTAAAAGTGATTAACATAGCTTAATCTATAAATTTAAAATTTAGAAGTCAAATATTGGCCACTTTTAAAAGAATTATGATTCTTTTTTAATCCCTAATTAAATGCACATTTTACGTTACAAAATAAATTATGTATGGTTAGAAGCAATAATATTAAAGTAATTGGTTACATGCCCCCGAATTATATTAAATTTGAAACAACAGTCCACGAACCGCAGTCAGTCGGTCCAGAACAGATTCCACCGGAGATCAAATATTGACTGTCCGGTCTCCTAGGGCTTCTCACCAAATTCCCCCTTTCCCTTCTTCAACTCTCCGTTCTATTTCTTCTTCTTCTTCTTCATCTTCTTCATCTTCTTCCGCTTGGACCCCTAAATTTTAACCAGAGGAATCAGATTCCGAAACTCCTTGTTCGTAAATTTTGTTCGCACAACTCAACATTTCGATCCTCGAAGTCAGCAGCTATTGGCATTGTACACCGGTTCAATAAGGCAGTAGTTTCCTCTGCATTTCGATTTTGTCTTTGTGCCATGACATATGATGATCTGATGGGACGACTTTATCTTGCTAATGAGAGTTTTCTGTTTCGAGATGATCCATTTGGTTTTGCGCAGTGGTGAAATTTTTTGGTTTGATTTGGAAAATTACTGGTTTTGTTTCTGTATAAGTTGCGTAGCTTGAAGGTTTGGTGGGGTATAATAGTGTGATGTTGAATAATTTTTGTTGGATTTAAGGTTAGTAGGGATTCAGGATTAGTAGTTATGGAGGACGGTAAGGATTTTGGTGCTGTGGTTAGAGTTAATCATATCAGATATCCTACAATGAGGTTATTGCAGTTCTTCTTGATGTTCATAGTATTTGGTCTTGGGGTTTCAATTATTAGTATGAATACCATTAGATATTTTGGAGTTCGAAGTGCTGTCCCTGTAGTATCATCAGTCAATATCATTCAGCCTCGTTTGGAAGAGCCAAGTGGCATTGATAGTTGGATTAGGGCGCCTTCAAATCTTCTTCATAGCATGAGTGATCAGGAGCTGCTATGGCGGGCTTCCTTTGTTCCTCAAGTTAAAGAGTATCCCTTCAAGAGAGTTCGCAAAATTGCCTTTATGTTCTTGACGAAAGGGCCTTTGCCTATGGCCCCTCTTTGGCAACGGTTCTTCAAGGGTCACGAGGGGCTATATTCCATTTATGTTCATACCGCGCCATCGTACATTGCTGACTTCCCGTCTTCATCTGTGTTTTATGGAAGACAGATCCCAAGTCAGGTACTGGCAATTGCTTCCTTTCCTGTTTTCTTGGATAAAAGAAAACTATTTAAGTGTTCTCTGTTAGGCATCGTTCGATTTGTTTCATCAAAAAGCAAGAAATGTTTGAGAACTGAAGATTTATGTGCTTATTCTTTAATCATTTGTTGGAATTTGGACGGAGTTTTGTGATAAAGCTAATGGAATAATTGCCTATAAATAATGGTATTGTAGTTTTTGTTGACATCTTTATCACTTGTCCTTCGGCCCTGAGTTTTGATTGCTTGCATGCTTGCTTTAATTGGTCCATTGCTTTACCTAACACCACCAAGAGCCTTTGTCTTTTGTAGACCATTCTTTCAAAGCTGAAGAAGTTCTTGTGATTTAATCTTCACTGGACGGTTTGGTTAGGAAGAAACAATAGAATTTTCTTGAGAAAGAAGAGACCTTTCTCGAGCTTGTAGGATAATCATATTGTTTTTGTAGCTTTGTCTCGGTTTGAATTGTTCGAGTCCAAGGAAATATTTTAAGTTATGTATTTAAGATTTGTTTCAGACTCTTTGCCGATACATCCGCTGTCAGAAATTATTGAATTGAAAAGCATTTTCTTTTCAACTTATCATAAGAACCGTTTGACTGTGTTTGCTTGCCTCAGATTAAACTTTTCATCTTCTATTTTGTTCTCTTGTCTAATTGAGAATTAGAATATTCACATTGTGTGGTTTTTCCCTGGGTAGGTTGCAGAGTGGGGCGAAATGAATATGTGTGATGCAGAGAGGAGACTGGTAGCTAATGCATTGCTTGATATCTCCAATGAATGGTTCATTCTCCTGTCCGAGTCTTGCATCCCTCTCCACAGCTTTACCACGGTCTATCGCTACATTGCAAGATCCCACTACAGCTTTGTGGATTCGTTCGACGAGCAAGGACCCTATGGAAGAGGACGCTACAACAGGAACATGGCACCTGAGATTAACCTCACTGACTGGCGCAAGGGCTACCAATGGTTCGAAGTCAATCGCGAACTTGCAGTGCAGATAGTTAAAGATACGAAATACTACCCTCTGTTTAAAGAGTTTTGCAGACCAGCATGTTATGTCGACGAGCACTACTTCCAAACAATGTTGAGCATCGAATCGTCAAATCGTCTGGCAAACAGAAGCCTTACGTTTGTGGACTGGTCCAGGGGTGGAGCTCATCCTGCTACATTCGGGAAGTATGATATCACGGAAGAGTTCTTTAAGAAAATTTTTGAAGGCAAGACTTGTCTTTACAATGATCAGCCTTCTTCTCTCTGCTTTCTTTTTGCTAGAAAATTTGCTCCAAGTGCCTTAGATCGTATATTAGAAGTAGCTGAAAAGGTTATGGGGTTTTGACATAATCTAGGCTTTAGAAATGCTTCCCTTTTGGAGGTGTTCTTATGAGACCTCATAAATCTTAGTCTACAGTCAACGGTCTTCTTCTTCTATTTTTTTCTAATCTATATTATATATATACATCCTTTTGAATTTTTTTCGGACAAAGAACTAAGAGAAGAGGTCTCCTTTGAGTATAGTCGAATTTTTAAATCCTTTGAATGCAAGGAATAAAAATTTAAGGCATTATATAAATATTTGTTTAGTGGTTTAGGTAAGAATTTGATTTTGGTATCAGGTTCTTCCAACACCAACAGCATGCCATATAATAAAATGTGTAAGTGTGAAGCTATTATTATTAATATTCTCATCTTTTACTTTTCAAAAATAAAAAGAAAAAGAGGGGGAATAAAAATTAATTTGGACTTTGTTAATGGTTTCAAAACTACTATTGAATTAAAACTTCATTGGATGAAAAAACAAAGTTGTCGTAAATTGAAGTGATGATAAAATTATATAAAAACACATCGACTTTTCGTCTAAGATTCGAAGATTTTTTTACTGTAAGAAAAGTGTTAATAAAAAGTTAATTAAGAAAAGTGTTAATAAAAAGTTAATTCATAAGTGTGCACCATCTATCTAACATTCAAAATCAATATATCTTTACATGGTTTGTCGAGTCAAAAGAAATGTTCGAATCTTTCACCGCATCTGATTTACATAATAGAATATGATCATGGTTATTCCATAAATGTAAGAGAAATCTTTCCCAAAGAATAGGAAGCGTGCAGATGCTTCACTTTCTTGGAACATTTATGCTGATTGATTTGGTGTAGGTACAATTACAGATGAAGCTTAAATGAAAAAGGAAAAACAGAATACAGATGCTGTGCGGAGGGATCGACATTAGTAGCAGCTCAATGAGGTTTCGATAATGTTTTATACCCCTAAACTTGATTGGAACATATAATCCAGGGGATCGATAGGTAACTTACAATTCGTCGTGTCGTTTTTCTTCCAATGAAGTAACTTGTGGCTGGAGCTCGAGAAGATATCTCGTAGCCAATGATGCATGAAGAGCTGCACCGTAAGGGAGTGCGTCTTCATTGATACGAAAGTAAGGGGAGTGCACAGAATCGAGCCGACCCGATGTCTCGTTCTCCATTCCAAGGAAGAAGAAGTACCCCGGAATCATGTCTTGGTAAAACGAAAAATCTTCGGATCCCATAAGTGGTTGCATGTCCTTGACCTTATCAATGCCAAGCATATCTCCTGCAACATTTTGGAAGTGTTCATGCAACTCTTTATCATTCACAGTTGGAGGGAAAATAGGTTTCTCATTCTCGAAAAAATCGACTGTCGCATTGCACCTATGCACGGAAGCTTGTCCAGTGATAACCTATTAAAAGGAGAAAACGAGAATACCATTTATAAGTTAACACATCAACTTTCTTCTATCAACTTAAACATAGTTCAATTAGGTAATGCATCTATCTTCGACCAATAGGCTATTGACCAGATGTTCGAATATTACATTAAGAATAATCCAAAATATCATTCTGATCTCAGAAACCGAGTGTCAAATGCCCGATATCGAAATGAACATGCTTGAGTACTCAATGAGAAGTGGTCAATTCACAACACAAATTTGTATACCTCTTTAATACGTTGCTTAAGTTGAACCAGGCTATCCTTCAAGAAAGCTCGGAAAGTTCCACCTATTGTAACAGAATCTGGAATTACATTGAATGCGCCACCTCCTTGGAACTTAGCAACTGTTACTACCTGCACATTTCCGTATGAATGTGGATTCTTATTTGCAAATAAAAGCAAGCTATTATTGATAGTCAATGCAACCTTGCAGATATATTTATAAGCAGAAGATCTAGCACAAGGGTAATACAGCTTAACACAATATATGAGAAGGTCGTGCTTAGAAATGATTTTGAAAGGGTTAAAATCACTCCAAAACATACATTTAATCGTTCTAAATTGGTTACCTGTGAATCTAGTGGATCAGCTTCCCTTGAAACAAGATGTTGTAAGCTCACAATCACGTTAGAAGCAGCCAAAAGTGGGTCTATAGAATGCTGAGGAATGGCGGCATGGCCTCCTTTTCCGCTGATTACTGCTTCAAAGAAGCCGCTTCCGGCTAACATGGGTCCTGGTCGTGCAGCCACTTCACCCAGAGGTATATTATGAGCAATATGCAACCCAAAGATAGCCTGGATATTATCCAACACTCCAGCTTCTATTATTTTCTTGGCACCTCCACCTCCTTCTTCAGCTGGTTGGAAAACCAGGATAACTGTTCCCTGTTAAGTGAATGAAAATCAAAGCAAACCACTAAGCACATTATCTATGGACTAGAGTATTGTGAAGATGTAAGAGATTAGGGAACATCCACCCCACAAGTGAATCTTTTTCTAGCATCATATTTTTCATCCAGATGTCATTTGACTGACCCTCCAACTTCAAACTACCACCAATTCAAATGCCTAGATGCTAGATCAGTTTTATACCTTTGAGTAAGGTAATGCCTCTTAAACACAAATTTAGAGCCATAATTTCGATAAGCTTACTTCGAGAAAGAAAGAAGAAGTGCACCCAATTCAATCAAATAAAACCAATTAGTCAGCTCAGCGTGATTGAGTATATTAAATAAACTTCAAGGTTCATCTTCTAATATGAAAACATTTTGAAGCGCTTTTGTTCACTCACATTTTCTATTAAGATCTTACAAACTAGTGACGCCTAGGAAGGTAACCATGGAAGATTCAATTTTATAATTCATGATCTCCATAGATATCCTGGTTGTGTCATAAGAATAGGTCCATGGAACCAGATTATCATCCAACCAAAACAATCGCAGATAAATACCTTAAATCTGGATCCCAAACTAAGCATAAAAGTGCATATCAGATCTTTCCCAAGAAATTTAAAATTCGGAAAAATGATCCACGAGATGCTTGCTTACCTTCAACTCCTCACTGTGCTTTTGGAGGATCTTTGCAGCACCTAAGACCATCGCAACATGAGCATCATGACCACAAGCGTGCATCTTCCCAGGAACCTTACTCTTATGCTCCCACTCCACCAGTTCCTGTAAAAACAATTACTCCATCAAAAATTCAAACAGGTCCTGGAAAATTACTGTTGAACTCATCGTCAAGGGATCAAATTATAACAAACAGAAAAAGAGTAGGATCGTTGATGTTCAGACATATGATCAAACAACTGGTGGGAAATCTTCACTCTACACTCAACTAAACCACCAACTATGAGTAATTGAAAAAGAGTTCAATAGGTCAACCAATCGATTCAAACCTGCATAGCAAGAGCATCCATATCTGCTCGAACGGCCACAAAGGGGGGCTGACCAGAACCAACAAAGCCGATGACTCCAGTCCCGGCAACTGGGTATTTATAAGATATGCCCAATTTATCTAATTCTGCTCTAATCAGCTTACTGGTCTCGAATTCCTCATAACCAAGTTCTGGGTTCTCGTGAATTTTCCTCCGGATTCCCACCATCCAATCAAACAGCTGTGGCTCCTTAGCAAATTGGAGGAACTTAATAGGAATTTCTGCAAGATTCTCTGAGTTCGACGAAGAATCTGAGTGCACAAAAGTTGAAACAAACAAATGGGCGATCAAAATCCAAGAAACCCACCTGAGGGAAGCCATGAATGATTGGGTTTCCTGCGGAAATTAGAAATTGAAGAGTGATTTAACAGTTGAAAAAGGGAAATTGGAAGGAATTGAGAAGTGGGTGTTGTTAGGTGGGACTTGGATTAAGAAGAGCCACAGAGAAGACAGAAAAGAGGCGACGAAGAGAAGGTTAACAGCGCAGCTTGATGCGAATGCGGCGTCCAACAAATTAAAAAGAAAAGATTTATAGTATATTGGCGGCCGCACTTCTTCGTCCACGTGCTCATTTCCATTCTCAACGTGTTCTTTTTCATTTTTTTAAAAATAAAATCTTTCGATGCAAAATTAAAAGATCTTTTGGCCGGTGTTTCTTTCCACTAGTCTTCTTTTAGTTTATGCAATTTCATTGTTTTTATGATTATTTTCATTTTTTTAGAAAAATGTTAAATTACTTTTATGTTTCCACTTGTTTCTTTCTTTCTTTCCTTTTTCCTTTTTTTGCAAGGCATTTAAAAGTATATGAAAATTATATGCCAAATATTGAACATTTATTTATTTTTTTATTTTGAAACTATATAAAAAAAAAATAGATAGAGGTAAATAAATATATGAACTTCATGTAATAACTCTCAATTTTGTATCTAATAAATTTAAAGTTAACAAAAAAAAAAACTATGGTGCTGAATTAGTAAATAAAATTGCATAAATAAATTTTCAAAGTAGAATGAAACTTCAAATCACACGATTCAAATCTAAGCTTTTTAATGAAAAAAAATTCATATTATCATGTAAAACAGTATTCGAGTGAAGTGATTCAAATATAAGAATTTTAAATTTAAAAGTAGTTCGAGAGAAATAGGTCAAGGTCAAGCCTACTCATTGAGGTGACCACACAAAAGAAGATTTAAAAGCTAAAATCCAAACAAAATAATTGTAAAAGCCAAATTGCTTGCCATTAGGAAAATGACTATATATTATCATTTAAAATGAGGAAGATACACTAGTAGACATAAAAGAAAAATATACCTATACATTGCTAATTTTTAAGGGACACGACATTTATAAAAGAAGTTATTTCTCGTTTCAATTTCTTAATAGATTGCTCAATTTTCAATGAAGAACTTGAACGTTCAAACCAAAACAAGAAACCCTTAAGTGGATAGCACGTGGTGAGAAAAAAAAGGTGAGAAAAGACACAAATTTCATCAGTCATATTAACCAAGGTGAGGCAACAAACCAACAAATAATGGCTGATCTGTACTCCCACTTTAAGCTTCTTATGAAAAAAAGTTATTATGTAGCCTAAAGTAATTGAACCGAAACTGAAAATTTACAAAGGATCTATGAAATCATAATAATCGGTGTCTTATCAACTAAATTAGGTAATTCTACCTTGATTGAACCATTGTACCTAGATTCTCTCAAGGAGAGTCAAAACCCACGTATTCAACTTGTATTATATAGTGCCACAAGTTGAGAATTAAGTCTACAATTTGCCGGATAAGTTTGCTTACTTCACAGTAATCTCGAAGAATTGAAACAGATTTCTAAGGTTTAGATCTCAAACTATGCATGAACTTTTATGGATCACAAATCCATTAACCAAATACATGCCATCTAAATTTAGCCTTACAAAACTCATTCCTTTAAACAATCTAAATATAGACAACAGACAAATCAACAGCCTTACTTGCATAGGATCGGTTCTAAAGGTTAAACATACTCCTATGTCCTTATGTCCTTAAGTTCTAAGAAGACAACACACAAATCAAACTTTTAGACCTAAGCCTCGGTGTTTAAAAAAGTGTGAGATGAGGCAAATCAAGATCACCTCGATTCAATAATAAACCAGATCCCAAATTGAAAGAGGAACTAACAAACTTGAAAGGCAACAACAAACCAGATCCCATCTGATTGTGTTTAATCTTTGGCCATCAGAAAACATAATAGAAGAACGTACAAACTCACATCTAACAGACATTGCCAATTAAAACAGAACACCTACACTCTTATTTTTTTCCTTCACAACTAACACCTTTATGAAATGAAAAAGAATGTGCAACTGCAGAAAGAGAGGGCTCGGGGTTTGACAAACAGAAAAGATACACATTTGGCAATTTGACATAAATCAAAGTAAGGGTACTTGTAAGAAATTGGGAATATGTAACCATAACCATTCTTCGATGTCCCCAAAGGGCCTAACCAAAACCAATTAGATGCATCTAAAACCTCGTCCAATTCCAAACTAAGTTTCTTCTTTAGAACAAGAAGGTGGGTCAGGTGGAAGATTTGAACCTCCCCTCTTAGTTTAGGTGTCCCCGATAGAATCCAACGAGGTTGAAAGCATAGTTTTATATGCCAACCAGCCTTAGAACAACTTGAAACAAAATGTTTTCAACTCTAGGACGTAAGGTCCCAAAGTAGTTTCTTGAAAACTATAAATTTTTTCCAGAACACATCGCAAAAAGGTACGAGATATCAACCCAAATTATCAAATAAACATAATGGCAAAGTTTATTTTCTATAGAAGGCATCAATTGTAATATGCAGTGCAGTATGCAGCAAGCATGTCGCATATCAAATGCTTCAAATTTATACATATTATAAGTTCTTGTAGGTACTAATACAAGTCAGCAATGAAATACGTAGATTTTACAAATCGCAGCGATATGATATAGGATCTCATTCTAATATAAATTGTTTACCCTCTGGCCTTAAGCTCAGCAAGCCGCCTTGTCAAGTCGTCCTCGTCGATTTTCTCGGTCTCCCTGGTCGGCACAGCGTGACCTGCCGGCTGTGGAAGACCCACAGAAACCTCCAATCCATAGTCGTCGGCCACTTGTTGCATCAAACTGTTAACTTCTCCCTCTGGAGTCGACAGAGAAGTCGAACCTGCCATCGCATTCTCCATAAACTCAGCTTGGACCTCCATGTTCACAAACTGCTTCTCAAATTGATCCATGGTCTCCGACATCTTCTGCAGATTACCAGTCGCCAAAGTACTTTCCAAGGATTTGACGATCGAGCCCATAGCCTTGTTTATAGTGGACATCTTCGCCTGCGTATCGAGACGAGCCACGACCGCATCGAGCCGCGAAGCGAGCCGGAGATAATTCATCTGCTCCGTACGCTTCCGGATCGCGTTCTCGGCGTAAATTCGTGCCCCATCCATGTTTCCCTTCTCCATAGCCTTCTTGATCTTGAGCTTCTCGGATTTCTCCTCCTTCTCACACTTTCTCGCTTGGCGCTGCAGGGATTTCGCCGTGAACTTCAATTCCATTATCTGGTTCAACAATTTCTCCGTATTACCCATGATCACAACAGAAATGAATTTCCTCAGAGAAGTAAGATACAGAGAATTTCAATTCTATATTCTAGGGTTTTTAGAATGCAACGACGAGAACGAATACGCGGCGTGTGACAATGGGAATTGGCTTCACCGCGTTCTTTTTCCGTCCAAAATTAACCAATGATTTGCCGCCCCACGTGTGGGGTCCACTAATCTTCCTTTATAATATTCCAGCGCTTTAAGATTTTCTAATTCCTATTTTTTTATATAACAAAAATATATAATTCTTAAATAAAAATTTCTAATCAAATTAACATATATATAAAAGCCTCGAGTCTAATCTAATTAATTCCATAAATCATAATGGAATAATCTTTTTAGTTTTTAGAATATGTCGAATAAAATAAAATATACCAAAGAATTTCTATACCGAAACAAAAAACACAACTTAATAGTAATTGGTATCTATTTTTTATTTATATTTATTGCATATAAATTTAGAATAATTTATTTTGCATTAATATTAATAATTGAGGTGACGATCCTTTGTAAAACCTTCATTAATAGAGAGTTTTTTATTTAATTAACTAAGAGTCTAAAAAAATAGTATGTTTTTTTTTAAATAACACAAAAATATAATACTTTATAATAACTTCAAGCTGTAGAATTTCTTTTCTAAGAATAAATATTTAATTTTTTGGTTAAGAGTACATATTAAAATAAATTTATTTCACAATTTTATCTAATTTAATTCTTCTTAGTTTGCTGATAAAATATTTGAATATTTAACCTATTTATCAAATATTTATGTTTATCTACTCATTTAAAAAAAATATTAAAAATTAATGAATTTTTTTATGGGTCGCGAGAAAATAAATAAATAAATATATATATATATATTTTTTTTGTCAATTACGCACTCCTAAACATAATTGCAAGAATAAAAAATGGTGAAATTACATTTGACGTTCATTTTATTATTATTTTTATTTCCTTTTCCTGAAAAAGTCGAAATTTATGAACAGCGTTCTATTCTAATTTTAAAAGAAAGGAACAGAGGAAAAACAAGTGAGGGTTAAGAGAGATAATAAAATAGGTTTTGTTTTTTTCAAAAATAGAAACTAAAAAGAAAAAAAAGGAAAAAAGGAAAATGTCAGAGGCGAATAATAAAGAGAGTAAAAACTGGGGAAGGGGAAGATGGTATTTGCCCACAGCTCTTCTTCTAACACGCGTCAAAGAGATCAACTGGATTTTTTTTTTCTCGAATTCTGCTCACAAATCATTGATGATTCTTCCATTGCAGTTTCTTCCGGCGAGAATTCGCTTCCTTGTGCTACCGGAATAAGCTTCTCTTTCTTATCCACTGCCGGAATCGTCGGAGTGGCTGATCAGAGAACCTACTCACAGGTGCTCGATCTCACTCTTTGGTTTCGTCTACCGGAGCTTTTGTAGCTGGAGCAAGGAATAGGAAGCTTGGGCTAGGGAATTTCTGCTCGGGTGGCCACTACGATACTGTAAGTTTTGAATAGTGAAATTATGGCCGAACTGTACAGTTGATTTCTTGAATACTTGAAAGATCGGGAAACAGCTTCCAGTTGGGAGTTTTTTTTTTTTTTAGCTGTTTGGTTGTTGATTCTAATTTAAGTCTTTATGAATTGTTGGAAATTCAGGATTTCGTTCTCTTTTACTGTTTTCTGGATGCAATTGACTGGGGATAGTGTTTTTTTTTTTTTGGGGTGGGGTGGGGTGGGGTTGGGGCGGTTCAGATGTTTGGGATAATACAGAAACTACAACATGGCCCTCGACTGTTCCTCAATTTTGTAACATTTTCGCTTTGATTAAAGGCAGTCAAAGTTTGGAAAAGAGAGGTTGGAATCATGCCCTAGTTTTTGTAGAGAATTGTAAAAATCAATGAACTATGACCACTTGTACTTCTATATCATCTGGAAGCGTAAATACTATGATATTTTCTACAGCCCCGTGGATTAGTGTCTAGAAACTAAAAGTTCATTTCGGAAGTTAGAGTGACATGGTTTCCTTCTATTCCAACAGAAACAAAATACTTTGAGGAATAGGTGAAATTGACATGCTGGATGTTGCTACCGGTTGGTGGATTAGGCATGAATACCTCAATGGATGATATGAACTTGATTCAGCAGGCACAGAGGCATCACTTGGTAGTTCGAGAGCTTGGAGAGGAGATTGATTTGGAAATTGGACCTGGAGATGACGATCCCTCATTTGCTAGCACTCCTATAATAGGTGGACCAGCACGAGAACCGTCTGCAGAAGATCATGATGAGAGTAAGCATGTGGTATTGATTTCTCAACTTTCCAATGATGATCAAGATATGTCAAAGACACAACCAGCCAAAAGGAAAAAGAAGGTTGTGAAAAGATGGAGGGAGGAATGGGCTGATACATATAAATGGGCTTATGTTGATGTGAAGGATGGAACTGCCAGGATCTTTTGCTCTGTTTGTAAGGAGTATGGCAGGAAGCACAGGAGAAATCCTTATGGAAATGAAGGCAGCCGAAACATGCAGATGAGTGCACTTGAAGAACACAACAACAGTCTACTTCATAAAGAGGCTCTTCGGCTTCAGATGGCCTCCAAGGACAAGATTATTGTTGATAAACCTATTTATGTAAAAGGTAGGGGTTCTCCACATTTTTTTATGTTCTTTATGTTATTTCTCCCCAATCTTTGGGTGAAATTAGGTTTTCAATTTTGGAGGGCCATGTTCTATTGACAAAAAAGACAATATTCTAGAGACTTCTAGTTGATCTCTTGTACTCAAGATGATGAAATTAACATTTTAAAGATTGGTGCTTGAGTGTGCATTTTACCATTCTCGTACGTGCTTGCATTAAATAAATAGAAGCCTTTTTCATAATATTTTCTTACACTTGTCCTTTTATGGCTATTATCTTCAAACAAAGCTCTCATGTCAAAAACTGCTGGATCGATCATTGAAGCTGCACTAAAAAGGGATCCTCATGAAGTTGAGTTCATACAAGCAGTACAAGAAACAGTACATGCCTTAGAACGGGTTATTGCAAAAAATGCTCAGTAAGTTTACCTTGAAGATTTTTTTTGTAACCCACCTTTAGGTGTTGGAAGTTCTTACTCCTTTATTGATGAACATTTATCAATGAAATTTGTTTCTCTTCCAAAAAAACGTTTACCTTGAATATAAAATTTTGTAATGCTCTCTTATTTATAGTTAAAGAGTGGGAATTATCTGTCTTAAAAAATCAGCTATGTCAACATTATGGAGCGCTTATTAGAACCTGAACGCATGGTTCTTTTCCGAGTTCCATGGGTCGATGACAGAGGTGAGACACATGTCAATCGAGGCTTTCGAGTTCAATTTAACCAGGCTTTGGGCCCTTGTAGGGGTGGTCTTCGTTTTCATCCATTGATGAACTTAAGCATCACCAAGTTTCTTGGTTTTGAACAGGTAAGGATCTGAATGCTGGTATTCTCCTCCTATTTTAGTATGAGTATTGTGTTGTTAAATGGCAGACTATCAGTATGGATCAGGTCAAATTTTATTATAAGTGGATAAAGGCTGATTTTATTCACTTGGGGTTACTGCATATTTCTTTGATGTGAAAGATGATTTGATGTTTTGAAGCGCAAATAGCCAAGTTTTAGCCTTTTAGGGAATAGTGATTTGTGATTATACATTGCAAAGTAGTCAATAAGGTTTCTCCATGTTGAAATTTAGAACATGGGCTGGTTGCTTTCTAAGAGACATGAGAGAACAGTTTAAACATACCCTAGTTGATTTCCTATTTTCATTTCTTCTTAATTTTATATGGATTCATGGTCCATTAATTTGGTATGTGCGTGCGTGCGTGTGTGTGTGTGGGAGGGGGTAAGAGAAATATTTTTTCTTAAAAGCAAACATTACCATAAAGGTCACCATATATCGTCTTTAGGACCAAAATCATCCAAATGGATGAAAATTTTCTCCACACTCAGGGTGGTGCTCCCCACTGAAACAAATTACATTCTACTTCTTGTATTATATCAGCTTGAAAGGAATTAATTATCTTAAAAAAGATTCTCTTCTTGAATATGAAGTAAAACAGCTGCTCACATTCCTAAGAAAGAATGACAATCGAAATTCTAACAGATTCGTCATGTGTACATCCTACAACGTATGCACCAAACTGCTGTCTTTGAGGTGAAATGAAGATAACAGACTAGTAAGTCAAAATTTTCTTAAGATAAGACACAAATTACAACATGGTGTGCTTTGTGCAAAAATGAGGAGGAGACTCAGTAACCTTTTCCTTGCTTGGATGCAGCATGGTTTTGGAAATCTTTGGTGAAGTCTTTCATGTGGAAAACAGCCATTCCTAGACGTGTCAAAGGCCTGCTCTCTTATTCTTGGCAGTTATTCTTTCAAGAAGGAATCTAAAATTTTGGCCTAATCTTACAAGAGCTTTTAATTGGTCCCTTCAGCTCGAGAGAAAAAGAAAAAGTTCTTTGGGATAAGAGGGGTTTTTATGTGTTTTTGGGGATGATGCAGTTTTTTTCTATTCCCTTCGTGCAGTCCCTACATTATTATTATTATTATTATTATTATTATTTTTACACTTACAACATCATTTCTTTATATGATAGTTAGAATAATTTTTTATTACTTGCCACTCTGAGACTCTCTCTCCCCATCTTCTGTAAATATCTTGTCTTCAACGAAGTTTGTTTCTTACAAAATCTTCTGTCCATCTACAGACTTTAAAAAATGCATTATCACCCTACAAATTAGGAGGGGCAGCAGGTGGAAGTGATTTTGATCCAAGGGGAAAAAGTGATAATGAGGTGAACTGTATACTGTTATATGATGTCATCTATCTTTTACACTTCCATAAATTTTAAAAGCCTCTAATAAATTAGCAGATTATGCGCTTTTGTCAAAGTTTCATAAACGAGATATATCGCTACTTAGGCCCTGATAAGGTAAATGGAGAAAATTGGTTTTTTTATTCTTTTAATATCCATGTAAATTTTCAGTTTGGAAGTTTAGTATATAAAAATATGCTTAATTGTAATTCTTGTCAGGACCTTCCTTCTGAGGAGATGGGTGTTGGTACGCGAGAAATGGGATATCTTTTTGGACAATATCGACGGTTAGCAGGTCATTTTGAGGTACTTTAAAACTCTTACGTACAAAAAAAAAAGCTCATTTTTCACATCTAATGTTAATAATGGAATATAAAGGGCAAAAACCGAATGTGTATCTTGTGCTCTGCTTCTCATTATATTCTTCTGGAATTTAAATGAAGTGACATATTGGGATGAATTTTAAGAAAGATTATGCAGAAAGAATTATTAGTTTTTTAATGGATCTATAAAATAATTTTAGAACCTGTTGTGGACTTGATACACATGAGCATGACGTGCTCAGCAACTTATCATACATTTCAGATTGCACTGTGAATGAATTTCATTATAAGGTTATATACTTAAGATATATGTTGTGGATTCTTACTTATGCAGGGAAGTTTTACAGGACCGAGGATATTTTGGTCTGGGTCTAGCCTCCGAACAGAAGCTACTGGATATGGTCTGGTAAATAACATCCCATCTTTTTTTATGCTCTATCTATATGGTGGACAGGTTTCAATTGGTTCAGATATAGTCTGATCGTGGCTTCTTAGATGGTTACTCGGTGTCATCCCTTTTTATGCCTTCATCTTTGTTGTGAGCTGAGGTATCCATGAACACGTTAAGGTTGTATAAGTATTAACGCTGACAATTTTCCCTCACACATGCAGGTTTTCTTTGCACAGCTTATACTTGCAGACATGAATAAAGAACTCAAAGGATTAAGGTTTAGTACCCACCCCTAAAAGTTCTCATTAAAATCTAGGAGTTATTTTCCATTTAGTATAGAAGTACTTTATTCAGCGGAATTCATGTTGAACTTATTTGTCATGCGTATATGCCTTTTAGAGTTCTTTCTTCATAAAATTTAGTGGTGCTTGAAATATTTATTTTTAATTCAAAATCCTTTTACGAATTTTAAATCCAGATGTGTTGTAAGCGGTTCTGGGAAGATTGCGATGCATGTCCTCGAAAAGCTTATTGCTTATGGTGCCCTCCCCATTACTGTCTCAGGTGATTCTCAAATATTTCTTCGAACCAGATGACCTATACAATGAGATAGAAAGTGCTGTAGTACTTTTCTTCTAGCGTTGTAGGTCATCCATCTTCATTTTCATTACCAAGTTATCTGACTAGGTGAGGAAGTTGTTTCCTTCCTATGTTCTTTTTTTGGCTAGATATTTTAATACCAATCAAATTGGTCTTACATGCCGGCTCTTCCATGATGGAGAAGGCTCTTGTATTTTTTTGTTCTAAGTCTAGCCTGTACCACCCATTAGCATGTGTTTTGTGGATAGCTCTAATTATTGTGTTTTTTTTTAAATATATTATTTAAATATTGTTTTTTAAAAAATTATGTCTTTCTGTCATTTTAAAGCATCATCTAAACTGTGTGCATTGCATTCAGTTGAAATATTTACAGTAAGTGTCACGAAATGGAGATATCGGGCTTCCTGCTCAACATGTTTTAGTTTCACAACTCTGACTTCATTTCGTTGTTGCACTATGCAGGAGCCTTATGTTTCTGCATTGATACTTGGACTTCTTTCGGATTGTTGTATTAAGGCATTATGATTATTATTTTTAACTATGCTGTGATTTAAAGTGCCATCAGGACATTTGTTTTCTTTAATGATCTCTAAACTTAATTTTTTAACGCTGGATTACCAACTAATCCATGGTCCTATCTGAGTTAGATTCATCTGAAAATTCTTATAGACTGATATTTAGATGAAAAGATTAGTTTATTTCTCGTCTTATATTAGCTACAACTTAAAGTAGGATCAATCATACTTAGTTGCAAAATTAAAGGTCTTAGTGTGTCTTGGTATTGGCAACTGCAATGAAGAGAATTGATAGCTTGTTCTTTTGACATGTTACAATCAAATATTGCTCAGATTCAAAGGGATATTTAGTGGATGAAGATGGATTCGACTACATGAAGATATCCTTTTTGAGAGACATCAAGGCTCAGCAGAGAAGTTTAAGGTGTGATCTTACCACTTACGTTATTGTCTTTCAGCATTTTTTCTGTCATTTTAGTTACTCATATTTCTTATATTGTGCAATGTGGTATTCTCAGGGACTATTCAAAGACTTATGCTCGATCTAAGTATTATGATGAGGCTAAACCTTGGAATGAAAGGTGTGATGTTGCGTTTCCTTGTGCTTACCATAATGAAATTGATCAAGCCGATGCCATAAACCTGATTAATTCTGGCTGTCGTATTCTAATAGAAGGTAGTAAACACAGTTTTAGTTAATTTCCATGTTTCTCCCCATCATTATTTTATTTTTATGCTTATGGTCACTTGCTGGTGCTTTTTTTCCCGTAGGTTCAAATATGCCCTGTACTCCTGAGGCTGTTGATGTGCTAAGAAAAGCTAATATTCTCATTGCTCCTGCAATGGCTGCAGGTGCTGGAGGGGTGCGATTCACTTCATTCACTCTGTGCATGATGCATGTTCTACAAACATCTTAAAGGAAATTGATTTTCTCACTGCGATGTTGGTTAAAATCACAGGATGCTCTTAAAACTTTTTAGGCAACTAATTGCCCTATGGTTCTTGAAAAGATTTTGATCTTAAGCACTAGTTTTGAAGCTTCACAATATACCCTACTGTTTTAAGCATCGCTTATTTCCAAAAAATTTCACCTTGTTGAAGTGGATCTTCTCATGACTCAAGGACACAGTTGTGTACAGATCTGTTCAAGTAAGATTATTGTTGAAGTGAATATCATCATTAAATATGAAGAACTGGAATTAACATTCATGATTCACTGCTTCACGTAGTATGCACTGGCATTACAAATATTCTTATTTCAAATTTAGTTGCAATGCATCGGACATTTGATTCATAAATTTAAGGGATCTGTCGTGTGGCTCTGGATCTTTCCACTTTTATTGCTTATTAAATTTTTAATCTTATCTGGTCATTGTTGCTTTCTTGTTGCAGGTTGTTGCTGGAGAACTTGAATTAAACCATGCATGTAATTTGATGCATTGGTCTCCGGAGGACTTCGAATCTAAACTGCAGGTGAGGGTCTATCGTTTAGCCTATCCTCTAGCGAGATTATTCGATTAAGGGAAATACTTCTGGATTTCTTATTTGCCAGATTCAATTAATCAGCAGCATTGTGCATGTTGTCAAACCTTCAAACACATGCTAATTTCGTTCAGTGATGAGAATAATTTCTGAATCACTGTACTAAATGTGATCACTCTAACCTGAAGCCGATAAATTGAAGAAATGTAAAAACTCTTGATCTGACACTTTCTGCTTGATTGATTCTGCATAAAGCTAAGATGTTTTATGCTCGGTCATCTAGAACTTGAATTTACCAAGTTTAAAAATAAGAAAGGAGATTGTCTGTTCACAATGTTGGTTGACTGCTGACTTGAAAATTAATGCTGTTAATAAGTGAGGTTATTATCCCCATTTTATGCTTGAGCATGTAATCAAATCTTTTTTAAGTCTGGTTTGATAACCATTTTATTTTTTTGTTTTTGAAAATTGTGCTTGCTTTCTCTCCATTTTTTTATAAGGAAATATTTGAATTCTTAGCTAAATTCAAAGAACAAAACAAGTTTTTAGAAATTACTTTTTTAGTTTTTAAACCGAGCTTGAATTTTGAAAACATTTATAAAAAGTAAATAACAAAAAAGAAATCATAGGTAGAAGTAGCGTTTATAAGTTTAGTTTTTAGAAACTAAAAACCAAAACTCAAATGGTTATCAAACGTGGCCTTATGTATTTTATTTGCAGGGTGTTTAAATTGTATTTTTTTTTTATAAGAGACAATTTTATTGATGATTAAAATTTACAAAAGGGATGTAATATTCATGATGTTTACAAAAGACTTTCCCAATGTACATTTGAGGGAAGTGTTTAAATCGTGTGTATGATTTTTATATCATTTTAATGTGCAGGAAGCTATGAAACAGACTTATCAGAGAGCCCTCAAAGCAGCAGCTGATTTTGGTTACCAAAAAGAGAGTCCCGAGTGAGTTCTACTCCACCTTAGCTCCATATAATTGCTAAAAAATTTATCCTCTTAGAACTGTTAGTTTGATCGAGAGGGAAAATAGTTAAAAGAATGAAAAGTAAAGAAGAACAACCTCATTCGACATTTCCACTTAATTCTTTACTTTTCCTACTGGTTAATTTATGGACTAAGCACACGATTCAAGTATCTTATGCTTGATAAAAAAAAAAAAGATATTGATAAAGTTGATATTTCTCAAGCCTCATGTGCTTTTCATCTGCTTGAAAATAGGGCTCTTGTTCACGGAGCAGTCATTTCTGCTTTTCTGAATGTTGCTCAAGCTATGACTGATCAAGGTTGTGTATAATAGACATTGAGCACAGTACGAGAGGTTGCAAAAGTTGCTCTCTTATCTGTGTCAAATACAAAAAAGTCCTGCAAAAGGGCCCTCGTTGGCGAGCCATGTAAAGTGAATTACACGATCGGGTCGGTTGAACCAATGCCCAGAAACTGAAATATACAACATTTTCTGCGCCATACACACACCATCCATGCCATAACTGGGATCTCAGAAGGTTCAAAATGTTTAAATCAAATATTCTAACTTGTTGTAAATTAGTGGCTATTGCAGATTAGCATAGGAGAAGGGCCTCAAGATTTCTGAACTGGAACGTGTGCTTTTCATTTGGCCTGTTATACTGCCAACACATGCGGTTCTTACTCTCTTGTAATACATAGAGATTGGAAATAAAAATCTGTTCATCTTTCCATTGAATATGTGCAATCACAGCTTGATGAAGCTATTCCTTGAAGGCTGTCTCTGTTACTATTATTATATGTAGCTCTTTTTCTTAGCCTTTTCTTCCTGATAATGTACATAAAAAGGGTCCTGGAATTGTTTGGGAAGGGAAACTTTGGCAAATGAGCTTACAAGCTTTACCCCACAGCAAAAGTCAAAGAACCTATGCTAAGGTCCAATAGCATAGGGGCTAACTTGGTTTAGTTTTTTTAAGCTAGAAAGGTCTAGAATGAAACTTTTACCTGCTTCACTTTTCCTTTTTTCTGTTTAAATATCAATTTTGGGTTTTATTTTAGTTTGCCTAATAAATCTTAAAATTAGTGTTTTGAGGTTAATTTTTTATACTAGAAAAAGACAATATAAGTAGGTTTTCAAAATTTATAAAATCAAGGTTAATAAAGATATTTTAAAGTACAGAAACTCAAATAGAATAAATCTTGAAGGGTAAAGCTGATTTATATTTATAAGTAAAGAATTTGGCACATGACTAAGAGGCTAAAGAATCAATCCATATGGGTCAAATTTTTTAACCATACGGTAAATTCTAACTTCAAGAAAAAGAGAAAAAAAGGAATTTCAAGTTTGTAAGCAACAAAAAAGAAGAGAGTAAAATATCTCTCTCGCGTAGTGCAAATGCTCTGTTTTGATCCAAAGCCCACACACTCTGTCTCAGTCTCGCTCTCCATTTTAGCATACTCTTCCACTGACCTCTGTATCCTCCTCCATGGAACTTCATATATCATCTGGAGGGTTGATGATCTTGGATCAGCTTACAAAATAGAATCCGCGGTTGCAAATCACTTCAAACAAACAAATCAATAAACATAGTTTTCAGTGCTCAAGTAGCTGATCGTTTTCCTCAAGATACTGGTAGATCTTCTTCACTTTCAACTACCCTTCAATCCAGGTTTCTTTCTTTATTTTTCCCCACTGGGTAAAGCAAATGGGTTTTGTCTATTTGTTTAGTCCTCTTGATTGTATTGCTTTTTCTGGGTTTTTGATTGATTGATTGTTCATCACTTGTTGTTTACTTCTCTTTTCTTTGGCTTTTAGGTTTGAGTTATATATGCATTTGTTTCTGAAAACGAGGTATTGGGAAGCTTGGTTTTCCGGGGGATACTGAGATGGACAGCTTTAATGGGTATAATACCAGTAAGGCTATTGATGCATCGGTGGGTGGTTTAGTTTGGGTTCGCCGCCGTAACGGGTCGTGGTGGCCTGGCCGGATTATGGGTCTTGAGGAGCTGTCCAAGAGCTGCTTGGTTTCCCCAAAATCAGGTACTCCGGTGAAGCTTCTTGGCCGTGAGGATGCAAGCATGTGAGTGTTTCTTTCTAAGTTCTTTTGAACTGCACTTGTGAATTGTTGAGCATTTTCGGTTCACTTTGTTTAAAATTTGTAGTTTCTGTGTACTGAATACTATCTATAATTGTGGTTTTGGCCGGTTCAAGCTTCATTCTCTGTAGGGCAGGGCATGTGATGTTTTTTTTTTCTCTCTTTCTTTTTTCCTTTTGCCTTCTCGTGCTTACGTTTGGTGTTCATGATTTGTGTATGTGTTCAGCCTTGTTAGATTTATTTGATCAGGGGTTGTTGTGTTGTGCTTCAAAACACACCACGCACTAAAACAAAAGAACTACCTGTACCCATGTCACCTTTTGATTTGGATTGGGCTCTCATCAGTTGCTCCTCTTTGGCTTGTCAGCATTGTTTGCAAATTTGGTTACATGAATGGATAGAACTGCAGAGGGGTGAGCAAGGGTTCCTGTTGTCCTTGGGTCTTTAACAGTTTATTTACCTTTGTATGAAACAATATTTCGTTAACGGGTTGTATTATATAAGAGCAAATACAATGGCAGAGGGACATCATAAAGGCTCTCGAGGGCAACTAGAAAGAGGGCAAATGATAAAAAAGAAGAAAAAAAATCATTTAAGTTCAGTACCTGAGTAAAAACATTGGTAATTGGAAGAAATTGCATTTGGGAAGGATCAGTAGTGGAGGGAAATCTTGTCCGTTCTAAATTTCCAAGACTTTATGCAATATACTTGAGTTGCTATGTCTTCTATCTCACAGAATATGTCGTTGTTGACTCTTGGAAGTTTTGCTTCTGCAAGAAATTTGATGTGGGAATGATCTTTTTTTTCTCTCTCTCCCAAGCATCCCTTCCCTTCGCCCCCTCTCCTTGACAACGTAGTTCTTTCTTTTACTCTAGATTTTTCACTAGGAGACTTTAGTTCTTTATATATATATATCTCAAGTTTTAAACCTCGACTATCCCTTGGAGGGTTCTGCTAAACATTATGTAGCTTCTAGATTTGGAAAGTAAAAATGTGGTTGGGGCTAATATTTCGATGGCACTTGGAGTAGTAGACATCACTTTAACTTTGGACTTTTTTTGTTTTGAGAACAAAAAATTAGGGTTTGTTTGGTAGAAAATCTAGATTCTGTTTTATGTTTTCAGATTTACTGAGTTCAATGATGTGTTTGACAAATGTATTGTCGTAAACTATTTCAGGATTCTGTGATCCAAATAATGAAAATCCTGAAAACAACATTTTGAACAATTGTTTGGATTACCAAACATATATTTGAAAACATGAAATACAACTCTGTTTTTCATAAAATTTCTTGTTTTCAAATGGTCTACTATGCAGACCTTTAGAGATTTCTATTATCTTTCTCATTTTCCCTTTGTTCCTTTGTTGCTATTAAACTTTTCCTCTTACATTTTGGGTAGGAAGTAGAGTTGCCTAATGATGGCATTCATGTTTTACTATCAATATTATAATTTTGCTCTTTTTGGGTTGTGGTTAATGAAGACACACTTGCTTTCCTTGTTTCTTCTCTCAGCTTCATTTAAAAATCCTAAATTCTTTTGTTATGTTCAAGGTACTGGCTTATATTTATTTACTAATTTCATATGCTGACAAAGTCCTTTTTATTGATATAGTGACTGGTATAATCTTGAAAAGTCTAAAAGAGTGAAGGCATTTCGATGTGGGGAGTATGATGAATTTATTGAGAAAGCCAAGGCTTCTGTGGCCGTTGCAAGTAAGAAAGCAGTAAAATATGCTCGAAGGGAAGATGCAATTCTTCAAGCACTTGAGCTTGAGAGTGCTCGCCTTGGCAAGGATCAACTAGCTTTTAGTTGTAGAATGGATACTTCTGGCAGCAAGCATGAGATCTCTGCCAGAATTTCCACACCCATGGGTAATTCTAGTGAAGTGGATTTGACTAATAATATGAACGGTTCTGAAGACAGATCTGATTCGGTGCCAGAATTATCACAGTCAGGAATATCTTTCGAAGAGAACTTTAGTCATTCAATGGCTCGATATGGTCAGAGTAGGAGGAGAACTCCAAATGACTCTGAGGATGACGGAACAGAGGGTGTAAATCAAATGAGAATGAGAGGGCTTGAGGATCTTGGTATAGGTTTAGTGTCAAAAAGGAAAATTCAGACTGGAGGTATGGTTGAGCTGGTTCGAGAAGATACCGAGGAAAACTGTAATTTAAATACTCCCAGTTGCTTGGTTGATGAACATCCTCCAGATGATAACAAAGTCTGTTCATCCCCATCTAAAAGAAAGAGGTCTTTGTCCAATGTTAATGAACTCTCAAAAAGGAAAAATCGACACAGACCAGTAACCAAAGTTTTAAAAAGTACAACAATGGTATCTGTTCCTGTTGTTTGCTGTGAACTTTCCAATTTACCCCTCGGGGAATTGTCAGATGGAAAGCTTTCCAAACTAGAATCTAACGAATCAAAGAAGAGATCCTCTGCAGAAATGAACAATAATTCAGACAGTACTATAGTTTCTTGTGAGAATATGACCCCTACAAATGCTCTTGATGCTTCTCATTTTACTATCAAGGTGAAGGATAATGAAGTTTCAAGTGTTTCTGATCGAGCCGAGAATGATACTTCTGATCAATTATTTGACGTGCCATTCACTGAGGACAGAAAAATTCTTGCAGGTATGTGTAAAATGCACATGAAATTCAACTATCTATGGTTCTTTCTTTCTTTCTGTTCATGTCCCTTTTACCAATATTTTATTTGCCATTGGGAGAAAAGTTTCAGCTGGTGTACATGCGATGCAAGGATGAACTTGAAACATCTTTAGTCTCCTCTTTCTTTTGTTTTGTTCACGTCTTATTCGCTTATATATTTTTTTCACATAAAACTGTAGATTAACAGTAATGATTGGTGTCTACCAATCCGAACAAAGCTCAGTAGATAAAGCACCAATTACCATCGTAAAAGATGCTTCAATCTCCCACCCCCACAATTGTTGAACTAAAAAAAAAAAAAAATTATAATTAATGTCTTGCTTTATAGGAAAGTATGTAGACCGGTTCCCCTGTAAATATTTCGATTATTCTTGCTTTAAGACTGCATAGGTTCTCTAGGTTCTGAACTTTATTCTAATAAAGCTTGACTGTTTGCTTCGGCTGTATACCTTCCATCTCTGTGCCTTTCAGTTATATCTCTGTCTCATCCCTTTGCCTTTTCCATTTTGTTTCCAATTTGTTTTGCTTTTTCTCCTTTGTATTGATGCAACTTTCGTGTGATCTCCCCTTACCGGGTATTTTCTACTTCTTCCAGGCCTTTCCCCTTGCCCCTCTAGAAAGTGTACCGTTGGTGCATCGGGAAGAAAATCTGGCCAAAGCAGTCAAGCTAAACCCCTATGTATAAGCAATGAACTAAATGAATCTGGTTCTACCAGTTCTGCTGTTGCTGATCCAGAGATCAATATCAGTAAAACAATAGAAAAGAGCAGTTCTAAGTGGCAGCTTAAGGGGAAGAGGAATTCAAGACATACAAAGATAACTCGGAAAAATGACTCGAATTTTTTGTTACTGACAGACAATAAGCAAAAAACTTGTATGGCAGGCATGGAGCATCTGGGTGGATTCAATATGGGATCTGATCAGAGAGTTTCCAGTAGCATTGAGGAACGTCCTCCCTCGAACAATAACTCTTCAGCAGAGCCTGAGAAACTTGCTGATGGATCGGATGAGTTGGATTCTAATAAGTGTACATCTCAAGACAAAGTCCATACTATCATCAGGAAAGCAACTAAGATGAAGCAGTTGCCTGATTACGGTTGCGCTGCTCCAAGGTTGCTTCCTTTTCGCCAATCCCGCCTTATGGTTCACTCCAAATATCAGAGGTCAGAATCTTCTTTTACAAAACTTAGCTGCAATGCTTCGCTATATGAGGTTGAGCTTGTGGCAAAAACCAACTATAGGCTGAAACACGTTCAGCTGGTTTCTTTAATGAGCAAAATAAATTGCAAGGCAGTCGTTGGTCATCCGCTCACTGTTGAGGTCTTGGATAATGGTCACTGTGATGACCTGTTGAGCAGACCTGAACTTGATCCTCATCGTGTGGTAAGTCCTCATTCGGTACAATCAAATTCTTCGAAAGGGAAAACATTGGGCAAGCGCCTTGCCCGCTCATTTCATTCGCGCCCTTCACTCGGCAGAGCATCGAAGAGAAAGAAATCTGGACAACTATCAAAAAAGACCCGGAAACTGTCTTCACTGACTGTTCGGAAGCAGTTTGCAGAAGAGAGTAGACTAGTGGAAGAGAAGTCCAAGGGTTCCTTAATAGCTTGTGTCCCTCTTAAAGTAATATTCAGTACGATGTACAAAGGCGTGAACGGCTTGGCAAAACCGACATATCGCCCTTTAACAACGACAGGTAGTCAATAAATAGTTTTTGTTTGCTGAATTTGCTTGTTTCTCCTTCCATAACAGAGTCTGTGCCTCTTGTTTAACCAAACTCAGTACTAAGCTCCTTGTGTAAAATAGTATCTCATTTTCATACCATAGGAAGAAAACTGGGTAGGAGAATGCTTTTGGCTTTGTATATATGTATGATCGCTTGAGGTATAAAGAAGGCATTGACCTTATGAAAGGTAATGCCTAATGCTAAGTTGTTTTAATAATTTTGGGTCATTGTTCCTTTTGGTTTCCCAAATTATCCTTTTTGGTTGTTTCTATGTCTGATAAAACAGTGGGCTTCTGATATTGGACACATGATATGGAGTACATTGAGGCATGCAAGCTGCTTATGCTTTAAGGTATTTCGTTGCTATGCCATTGTGGGGATAGACTTCTGCAAGTTTGAGTTAAAATCATGGTAGAAATCATATGACATATTAAAGGGTCAAGTTAAAAGATGTAATTCTATAGTTTTTTTTTTCCTTGAAAGTATTGAGATATTGTTTGTTTACTCTTTCCTCAGAGAATTCTGCCTCAAAATAGGGTGGATGGTAATAAAAGGGGCTGAAGATATGAGTTTTCTAATAGTTATTAATTCTCATCGAGTCAGGAATGAGTATCAGAGATGGGGATGGGGAATGCATTTCTTGCCCTGATCTTGTCTTCTACACCGAACTCGAATTTTTTGTCTAGAATGAGTATCTGAGATGAGGGATAGGAAATGCATTTCTTGTCCTGATCTCGTCCTCTACTCTGAACTTGAATCATTTCTTGTCCTGATCTCGTCCTCTACTCTGAACTTGAATTTTTTGTCTATAATGAGTATCAGGGATGAGGGATAGGAAATGCATATTGTGCCCTGATTCCGTCCTCTATTACGAACTCGAATTCTTCGTCTAAAATGAGTATCAAGGATGAGAGATAGTGAATGCATTTCTAGCCCTGATTTTGTCCTCTACTTCGAACTTGAATTCTTCATCTAGAATGAGTATTAGGGATGAGGGATAGGGAATGCATTTCTTGTCATGATCCCGTCCTCTACTCCGAACTCAAATTCTTTGTCTAAAATGAGTATCAGGAATGAGGGATATGGAATGCATTTCTTGTCATGATCCCGTCCTCTACTCCGAACTCAAATTCTTTGTCTAAAATGAGTATCAGGAATGAGGGATATGGAATGCATTTCTTGTCCTGATCTCGTCCTTTACTCTAAACTCGAATTTTTCGTTTAGAATGAGTATTAGGGATGAGAGATAGGGAATGCATTTCTTGCCCTAATCTCGTCCTCTACTCCGAACTTGAATTCTTTGTCTAGAATGAGCATTAGGGATTAGGGATAGGGAATGCATTTCTTGCCATGATCCCGTCCTCTACTCCAAACTCGATTATAATTGACGGTTTATTAACTTTTATATTAAATTATAATAAAATTACTAAATGATTTTAAAAACTAATTATTTTAAATAAAACAACTTACTAACTTTTCACCAAAAGTATATATAATTTTAATATATTTATCAAATTATAATTAAAAATAAAATGAGAAGTGAATATATTTTTCGGGCTCGAACAAGGTTTCCCGTAAAATTCAATAGACCAGGCCCATAACCTAAGCCCATTGAGTTTCCGGTTCGTGTTTCGAATTAGGGCTTAATATAAATTTAGGGAACTCCCTCTTCTTCTTCGCGCGCCCCATTTTGCCCATCCGAGTTTCTGAGACAAACCCTAACGTTAATCAGGTCTCTGCATTTCTCTCAACGATTTCTTTTGAATGCATTTTTTCTTTCTGATCTCGAAACAATAACATTCATATGCATGTTTTACTCTTGCTAAACTAACTTCGAAATATTTATGTTTTACTCTTGCTAAACTAACTTCGAAGATATTGTTTCATCGTGTTGCAGGGCGAGAAGAACATGGCGGCGGTTCCAGGACAATTGATTTGGGAGATTGTGAAGAGGAACAACTCGTTTTTGGTCAAGGAGTTCGGGAGGGGAACAGCCGGCGTTCAGTTCAGCAAAGAGTCTAACAACTTATACAATCTGAACTCCTACAAACATTCTGGTAAGTCGTCTCAAATCCTCTGATGAATTGATTTTTTTTTTTTTTTCATGTCAAGGAAAATGCTAGTGGATCCAGTTTTGGGGGTTTTATTGAAATGTCGGAACGATCCGGAGACGAGATCATAAGTATATTATATCGTTGTTATTTTGAGGTTTGTGTATGACTTTTCTTTTGGAGCAAAGGACTTATGTACAGGAAATTTAAATAGTTAGTATTATCTGATTGGATTCTGTCTGCTAAGGACCTAAGAAGATGCTTGGTTTATGATATGGAAACTGGATGCTCTTATCAATTGGTGATTATATTCTAGATAAATACGTGTTCATGCTTCATACATTCTGGATTCGGCGGGAGGGAACATAAAACTGATGTTTAGGATGTTAATCATGTGAAATTGTTTTAGTTATCATCCCTGTTTCTTCTCTTTTGATTTTTTTTTTTTTTTTTGTTAGATTGAAGATAATATTGCAGATAGTGAATTCTGTATATGCATAGAGATTAAATAAGATTCTTGTGTTTTAGGTTTGGCCAACAAGAAAACTGTTACGATTCAACCTGGAGGCAAAGACCAATCCATTTTGTTTGCAACAACTAAGAGCAAGAAACAGAACAAACCTTCTTCATTGCTTCATAAATCATTAATGAAGAAAGAGTTCCGTAGGATGGCCAAAGCTGTAACAAACCAGGTATTTTAAAGATTCAGGCACTCAATGTCTTATTTAGGCCCCCACCCCCTTATCGCCGGCAATAGAACTACAATTGTGGCACATACCTTAAGCTAAGTAATATAATTATCTTTAGAGTACTTTTCCTACAAATATATTTTGTACGGCCCCCCTTATTGCCGGCAATAAAACTACAACTGTGGCACATACCTTAAGCTAAGTAGTATAACTATCTTTGAGTACTTTTCCTACGAATTTACTTTGTATGGTTGGAACAGTTGCGTTAACACCCCTTCTGCCCCAATGATATGCAGGTGGGAGATAACTACTACAGGCCAGATCTGAAGAGGGATGCCCTTGCAAGATTGAGTGCTGTGAACAGGAGCCTTAAAGTTGCCAAGTCTGGCGTAAAGAAGAGGAACAGGCAAGCGTTGAAATCACGTGGAAGGAAGTGAGAACTGAGCTAATAGAGAATGAGATTGATGCATTTTTCATTGTGTTTTCTTTTGGAATGCCAACTTTGTAGTTCATTTTGGAATCTGGAGTAGTAGTCTGGCATAGATGTTTTGCGTTACTATATGGTTATTTTCATGTTGAGGTTAACTCTTTGCGGGTAATCTTATGACTTTGTTTTGGTTAAATATGTTATTCTAAATGCTGCTGAAAATTACCAGATATTTTATTATCCTTCACCATGACTACCCTAACCCATTAAATGATATACGCTCAATCCAAAAGAAACGACTCCTTAAATCCATTGCCAACATTAGTTTCTAGTTCAATGTAATTGGGAACATTAACATATTCACAGTTATTGGGAACATTTTTTACACGTTCAAAATTTGTACAACCTACAAAAGTAGATTATATCCATACTCAAAAGAAGCCTCACGTCATATAGCTTCACTATAGAATCACAACCCCAAGAGAATTCCCTATGATTGGAAATGACATTAACATATTCACAGTTATTGGGAACATTTTTTACACGTTCAAAATTTGTACAACCTACAAAAGTAGATTATATCCATACTCAAAAGAAGCCTCACAAGTCTATACAGGAAGAGGTCAGGCTAAACTAAAACAAAAGTCCAACCTCTCTACGTTGCTAAATAAAAGAAAATGCATTCCAAGAGAGAGAGGGGGAGAGAGCAAAAAGAAAAAATGTACATGTTTCTATATTTGAGGTTGGGGAGAAGGTAGCAAGCAAAAAAAAAAAAAAAAAAAAGATTGACTCATTTACTATGCACAGAAATTCATTGATGCAGTTCTTGCATCCACCTCTACCTCTTAACGACCTCTACCCCGAGTCAGACATGATTGTCTAAAGAGCGCGTCCAATTGCTCGAATAGAAACACATCCAATCTCAATCCTTTGCATAAGTTTGTGCAAAATCTTTAATCCTTTCCTTTAGATGCTGCAACAATAAAATACATATTAAGAAAATAACAAAATTAGAGATAAAAGTTAGAACCAAAAAAGCAAGATGGTGATGTGGATTGTAAGTTGATGGTGATCACCTTCAGCTCTTCGTGGAGAACAATGAATATCTTTTTCAACCTCTTATGCCTCTGCAAATTACTCTTTATTTGAGTCAACTTCATTATACAGGAAAAATAATATAGGAGAAAAAGATAAAGATGTTAATTCAGATTAAGGTATACAAAAGATATTCATGCTAATATCTACAAGCCATGAAAGCCACATCTTTGATAGAATCCATATTCAAATAACGGGAACAAATAAAGTTACCCAATCAACCGAGATAGAGAAAGGATTGCCTCTATCCAATTCCGTCAACCATGCCTTGCTGCATCTGAATCTACTGTCAACCTTAATCCTAAACAATCCTTAACCTTTTACTTCCAATCATGAACTCCCTTTCCCTCTGGAGTCCCAATTTTTCAATATAAACCAAAAGCTTACACAAACCTAGACTACAATGAGCACTAGCTGGATAAAACATCAGAAATTTTCCAGAGTAAACATTGAGAAATATATACTTGAACATGAAAAACTACTAATATTAACAAGTAAACTTGTAGGAAAGAGACTAGGAAACAGCCATACCGTTGAACACAGCCGATAAGATTCTTTCAGCTGTCCTAAAAGGTTAAAGTATTTGTCTGAATCTTGTCCCCTAGCAGAATCAAGCTCCTTCCCGAGTTTGCAGAACTCAGCCCTACATAATTGATCGATGCTTAAAAACGGAATGATTTTTTCTTTACAGGAACAGCATACCAGGACACAAATAAATCATCAAACTTGCTTAAAAATAATAACAGGACACTAAGAGGCAGACTGCAACATCGTCTAGGAATGGATAAGAATTGGACATTACCTGTAGCTTTCTAGGATTTTGTTCAAGGACAGGTAACATTCATATTTATCACGATACTCCTGTACATATTCCTTGTACCTATAAACAAGTATACATTTTAATCAGTAATCACAGATATTAATGACAAAATACAAGAACGAGTGAGACAGAATTAGTAGCCTCAACAATTCAAATGAATTACAAATGAAACTTACTGAGAGAAATCCTTGATTGCTCCCTTCAACTCTGGCTCATCCTTTTCATACTTGGAATATGAACAACTGTTTTCATCTGAAGAAGAATCTCTTCTCTTTAGATCACTATTTTCATGCTCAGCTGATATCGGGTTCTTTAGTGCATCAGTAACTTCAGTTATTTGATTAGGTGCTTGTCTTTTACTTCCTTTTTTTGAGGGAAGCTGTTCTCGTTTCATATCATGCAGCTGGGAAATGCCAACAGATGCTTTCCTGTTGCTTTCCCCACAGCTTTCTGGACCAATCCCTTGATTAGGTTTTACATTTGCATCGACCGGCTTTTCAGCTTCAACGTGATCTACTCTTGAACTATATTGTGGTCCTTGTGGATGAGACTGCGGAGGCCGGTGGTTAAGCCTCGTCAAATCTTCAACTTTATGTTCTGAAATCTTCTTTTTATTTGAGCCTTCTGGATTGCTTGGAAACTTGGTACTTATATGGGGTGAGGACCGCTTTCCATTATCTAAACTAGCCTTCAAATTAGATTTTCCTTTATTTAACTCTGAACTCCAGATATCTGAAGTGTGCTCTTTGTTCTCCAACTGTTTCGATGAATTATTTCTTTCAAATTTCTTTTTACCCAATGCTTCCTCAGGAAAGGGCTCACGAAGTTCACCTAATTCAAGATCTGAATGCTCTCTTTGGAGAATACGGCCTTTTCCATTAACTGGGGACCTGTCGGCATTAATTCTATTATTATTATCCCTTGGTGAGTACCCCATCTGCGAACTTGAAAACGTTTTGCCATCTTTGAATTTTCCAACTATGTCACCTGGTTTACTAAGATGGGAGTCACAGGGTTGTATCTGTTTGTCCCCTGGACCACCAGATCTAGAATTTCTTGAAACTTTTTTCTCATTCATCCCTTCATTTTCAGCATTTCCATAAAATCTATCTTTATACGCATGATAACTTTCATTAGCATGACCACCCTTTTCACTGTGTTTACCGCCACGTCCAATGCTCTCACCATGCTTATCGGGTCTAACTGCTGTATCTACAGCCCTCACTCCACTTTGATCATGTGGCCTCCAACTTGCTTGTGAAACATCTGAACAATTTTTTTCTGAAACTATTTCTTTGTTTCCCATTTTTGGTCTAAAATCAGAATTTCCCTTCAACTCACCTTTATTAGTAACTTGACTGGTAGGGTTCCTTGCAGAATCTCTGTTGAGTTTACTAGGAGATAAATTGCGAGAACACTGTAATTGGACTCCCCAATTACCAGAAACAGGTTGTTGAGATGAGCTTTCTAATTTTAATCTCTTAGTATGAACAGCGTTCTCTTCAAAGCACTCTAACTCAGAACTCCTTTTAGACTTGCCTTTAGATGTCCTATCTGTGCTGTCAGATTGTTCATGCCTGGCACTATCCACAACAGTATTTTCCCTGTCCTCAAACAAACTCCCAATAAAATTTTGGCGCTCTTGGAATTCATCAGGGTATGGTGAAAAGGATCTTGATTCTTCCACAGGTCTTCCACCTTCTCCCGTAGGAGGTAAACTACGATCATCAATTTTAGCTTCTGGCTCATCATCAGAAGAATCTTTCTCGATGTCAATTGCATCAGATTCGTGACCATCTTCCTTCTCATCGTCTATATTCAACACAGCCCCACCATCTGGACTTTTCCAAGCAGCAGGAGACGCAGAGAAACCCTGTACGGAAGCTTGCAATTTATCCTTGGGTTCTTTGTCATCATCACTAGTCATGATATCCACATCCTCATCAGAACCCTCCTTGCTATTAGAAGGTGCATCACTTTCACTATCACTGCTACTCCCACTCCCACTACCCACGGGGCTTCGACTTCTACTCCTACTACGATTCCCACTATCACTTCCACTATCACTGCTATCACTTTCAGAATCACTGTCACTTTCATTGTCAGAAGAACTAGCTGCCTGGCCTTCGCTAATTTCAGAGCCTTTTTTCTCAGCAAAAGGATCGGGTGAATTCTGTTGGATGCCATTTTTCTCCAAGATATTTGATTCTTTGTTTGCTTGAGAGGTATCTACCTTTTCCTCCAATTCAATGACACGTCTTGCTTCTAATTGCGATTCTGGAACAGGTTGATCATGGAAGTCTTCATGTACCGGGGTTTGTTGATGGCTGACTAAAGGAGAGCTGTGAAAGACAAAACGTGAATTAGATTCCTAGATGAATATCGAGCAATCCATAAATATCAAATATACCGGCTAGTAATTACTGGGTTGAGCTTTCTTTTGTGTTGGATGTGCTATTCTCCACTACAATTACTCTCTGCATGAAGTTCTTTTGTTTTTTTTTTTTTTTTTTTTTGTGTAACAAAAAAATATTACTAACACGTGAGGATTTGAACCTACAACCTCTTCAAGAAAGTAGCAATGTCTTAACAACAGAGTAATACATTGGAATATCAAGACAATATAGTTGAGATATCTCTACTTCCTCGAAGAGGTAAGTTTGAATGCATTTAAAGTAACATTCTCAAAAACTGTTTAAGTCAACCAGATGAAATAAGCCCGTCAAACGTTGAAGGAAGTACCTTTCACCTTCAGATGAAGGTTTTTTAGAGCCTTCCAACTCAACTTCTGACTTCAAACAATATCTCCCTGGAGCTTGGTAGGTTGCAATCTAATAGTCAAATTAAACAAGAATATAAGAATTGGATTTCAAATATCTCGCCATTTCAAATTGATAGTTCACTTGTTGGATCTTTTTAATTGAATTACTATTCAAGACAACATATTTAGGGAGTATAAGAGATTCATTGAAATACTGAATAAATACTGACCTAATAGATTATGAATTGGATTTCTAATAATTTAACATTTACATCACTTACTTTTTTAATGATTGGCTCAATCTTTTTTACAGAATTTGGGATTTTATCGCCAACAGCTTTCTCCAATGCCTACACGAGAGAGAAAGAGAGGGAGAAAACAGTAAATTCATGCTTTGAATATAATTGACAGACTTGTTTAAGGGAACAAACACACAACGAACAGGAAACATCCAACATTATTTTTATATAGGAATCCATATTTCGATTAAAATTATCTATTTACTTGAGCGTACCTTCAAACTCATCCCCTTGGGGTTATCCAAGAGTAAATTATACAACATTCCTTGCAAATCCGTTGGTTTAGCTCCGGCATTCACTTCCTGTCCTGGTGCTTCCAGAACTCCTTTTGCGGCTTTGGTTGGGATTTCCTTCTCACTGCTAGCAGCAGCATTAATCTTAGCTGGTTGTCGAGGTTTAATATCTTCTGCAATACAATGAATCTTAGTGGGATTTGCAGATCCGAATTGAGATATTGGAGCACCAGATTGCTCGGGTGGAGATGGAACAGGTGAAGATGATAGCCTCTCCTTGGAAGCAGGTACTGATGACATGCCAGGCTTAAATGTAGATTTTGGAGGCCCAACTGCAATGACAAATATTAGTACTCAATTACTAAGCTTAATTGAAATTACTGTCCATCAGGAGACGCAGTATATATCAAAGAGAATGAAATCACTCAAAAAGTGAGAAAACGTTCTATGTCAAAAGATGAAGCATAAAGCATATAGAAAAGGAAATTGAATAAGAAGAAAGAATTCAATATGCGTACACAGGCAATCACCTTGAGACAATTCGTTTTTCTGCTTTTTAAATGGAGGCTCTTTCTTATTCTTATAATGCATCCTCCATGGATTAGCTGCAAGCAAGCTAGGTATTAGTAAAGACTTGAGCAACTCATAAGGTGCAGTTTTTGCAGTAATGCAATCTGATAACAGTAACACAAAAAAAAAAAGTGATTCAAGAGATGCATACATTCGGCAGCAGCCAATTGCTTTATTTGATTCTTCATAGATGGATTCCCAGGTTCTAAGACAATAGCTCTGTAGCCAGAAACACAACAGATGTGCATGCATGTGAGAGAGCTAAAGATGATACTAAACACCATCACAGATATCTCTATAACAATATACAAAACCTTTCTAAAGTTTAAAAATCATGAAAGTAAAAGGTTCACAAACTATCAGTGCTACATCGCAATCATCAAAATCCTTTTCTTCCGGTTTTTGGTTTGAGAGGAAGGCCAGATATTCTAAGAGTAGTTGATCATAATATTATTATCGAACTTATAAATAAAACTAATTATGGCTTAGAAGAATGGTAAAACATCCACAACCTAAACATAATTTTTATTTTAAAGAGCATTCCAATACTTCCAAACAAAGGAATATACTATAGTTTCATGTCCAAATTTAATTAAATAGAAAAATAGCTTGAAAGTCATCTGTAGTTGTTTTCTATTAGAAGCAGAAGCATTAAGCAACTATATTCTGAACAATGCAATTACTCATGTCTAAGTACGCTTATAAATCAATTTATTATTAAAATGTCAGTCTGCAATTACTCCACTGATTTTGTTTTGTTCGTCTCAGTTGTTTCTCTCTTCCTGCTGGCTGCTACAGAGACTTTCAATTTTCAAGAGCTGAGCGAAAAGAACGGAAGTCTAAACTCCCTAAAATGTTTAAGGTCTTTCTGTAGGAAGTGATTCTTCAAGGTGTTAAAACCAACGAAGTTATGCAGAGAAGAAGCTACGTCTTGCCTAGATGATTCATGCTATGCTCATCAGCTTCTTTGTAGCCATGTATTCAAGGACAAGAGAGAGTCCGCATAAAATTTGCAGTAATCCGTTTCTAGTCAAAAGGATTTCGTTGGAGAGAAACAAAAGGATTTTCAGAGGCATTTGGTTCATGTGAGAATAAGTTGGGGATTTTGTTGTACTTGTGGCCTCTTCATACGTAGGCCTGCATTTCTAGTCTTGTTGCAATATTCCTAATTCTATGATGATAGCTAATCAACAATCTTCGTCAAACTCCTTGACTTTTGTTTGGTTTTTACCTTCTTGTATAACACAATTATCTATGAAATTTGTCTCTTGTTTTAGAAAAGAAGTCTCAATTAAACCTAAGATCATCGAATAACTTCAAAATTGATAATCATCATTTTGTAAAGAATATTAGTAAGGATATGCTATTAGCAGTGGCATAATTCTAATTATTTGGTAATTTGCTTAGAGTTGAATTCTATGAATGGAGTGAGTTAGAAAGTTTTGAGATGAGATTTTTTTAGAATAATTTTGGACAGTGCCAGGCCTCACGAAGATTTTGGAAGCTTGTATTCCTTCTGTCAGCTTTAAAACTTCTACCAATTTGATATGAACTTGAACAACATAATTTGATTTGTATTAAAAAATTGACAAAAGAAATACCTGCGAGATTTAGATCTTCGTTCAGCTTCCTCAGACAACTTCTTAACATGGTTTGTAGTTGATTCATCCAAGATACGCTGCACATTCACTTTTCTCCAAGCATTGCCTGATTCAACAAGCAAACCACTTCCATCTTCGCCACTTTTACGTTCTTCGTATATGTCACAAAGATCACCAACTTCACGTGACCATGTGAACCTAAACTCTTTACCACCAACATCAATGACCTGATGTAAAATTTCAGTTCAGGTACAACAATCTTAAATAGCCAAAGACCTCAAAAAAAAAAAAAAACTTCAAACAGGGAAGCAGAATTAGATCTTAAGATGCATGTATGATTGTAACAATTGACTAACAGGAAATATTGATATGACGAGAATATGTCAGATCCATACATATATTATGACTTTAGCACAAACCTGCCCTGGGAGGTTCGTATTCAGCCTTTACACTGATTGTTATCACCTTCCCAGCTATTCATTGGAAGGGTAAAGTGATAAAAAAAAATTGCCGAAAGAGGCAATTCCTCTAGACTTTTAGACCCTTCTTATCAATAGAAAGAAAATGCACATGATAGAGATTGAGGAGAGAAGACAACTATTTAAATTTGAATATGCACAATTGGAGATGATCAAGACTATATGGCAACATAGACCAACGTTTTCATGTTTATGCATCATTAATATAATTTCATATGTATTCCTTTCTTTTAAGTGCACAAGGCGTGGATAGCCTTTACATGATTTCTTCATTTTTCGTATGGGATAAGACCTCTACTCCTTAAATATTGTCCTATAGAAATGAAGACTATTTCCAATAAAAATAATAATAATTTTCTTGGGATGCAGAATGAGAAGCCTATAGAAACTAGTAATTATCTTTCTTCCAAAAAAAAAAAAAAAAAAAAGCAAATCCAAAGAGAGATTTTTGTATGATAAAAAATTCATTGATAAAATGAAAACAGCATAGCACTTTGCAAGTAAGGTATAGGATGTGTTTCTTCACATTTTCACATAAATATAGGAACAACTCCTAGCTCCACTTATCTCCACATCTGCTAACAAACAGAAGAATCAGGATATCGAGAAAAAAGGGGTAGATCCTAGAGAGTTCAACAACATCACCAAAACCCAGAGTATGCAATCCAACATCTCTCTTTCTTGGATGTGAAGATTTTGGAAGAAATATAGAAGAGTATTCCTTTTATACTATATCCAACTATTTCTAACTTGCTCATATGCATCAAGTATTTTTTTGGTATCCAAAAATGATGGAGTATTCAATAAAAAAAATAACAACGGATGTTAGGGAAATCTTGGGTTGTTAGTCTGTTTTTATATAATTGTAGAACGCCTGTCATACCTACATTTTCCTACTAGAATCACAATAGGACACTTAATCTTCCTCCTATTGGTATCATGCCTTAATATTTATTATCCATCCTGTTGGAAATCTTTTCAAATTATACCAATAACTTATCGTGCTAAAGTTTATTTTAAAAAATTAAGAGTAAAATAAATAAATAAACTTCTGGTTGATGGGGGATTTCAACAGATCCTAGAGATAGCAATATTCTCGAGATAAAGCTCCCCAGTAAACACAGAGAGAATTAGAGTTTTCCCTTTCAACTTACTTCTTTCACTCTAATTCCTATTAAATTCATCATAAATTGCATATTCTTTATAAGCATGTTGTGCACATTGTAAGAATACAACCGACACCTCATCAATTGCAGCACTTTCTCAATTCATTAAATAATCATGTCTACCAAAATAAGAAAAAAAGGCTCAAAATTTAGGTTATAAATGCAGCAAGTATTATCAAGTGTAGATCTCCAGCTTGAAACTTTTAAAATGGCCATGCCCCAATTGTCAGTTGGGACACGAACTCCAATATATCCTCATGAAAAACCTATATTATCATAGACACATAAAAGCATAGATGATATATCTGATAAACTATTCCTACTGATATTTTTCGTACTTACATGGTTTTCTATGTTTCTACTCAATTGGGTAATCTAACCCTTGACCTCACAGTATTCATACTCACCAATTCAGCCCATAGCTAACTGTTGCCCAATAAAAAAGGTAAACACAATAATGTTACAAAAGAATAAATTATAGCAATGCTCAAATTGGCGATAAATTCCAACTAAATAAGACCATCTAGACAAAAATATATGTAACGAAGTAGCGGTTGCACAAAGAGATTCGACAGGGAAAATCCAACAAATAGCGAACAGAAGCATAATCCACATAAGCTACTTGTGTACATATTCGACAGCGTATTTGAAATACTTGACACAAGTTCAAATAAGCTTTAAAAAAAATCTTCATTATCCCATGATGTGGATGAGTAAAGTAAAGAACAAGTATTACAGAAAACTTACATTACCACTAGAATTCTTGGCATTCGCATCAAACTTAATTCTCGGAGTTCCTCCCTGCGACTCAACCCGCTTGATCTCTTCGATCAAGTCGGGAGCCAACCGAATTATCATAGCAAAAGCCAAAGGATTGTTACCGGTAACGAGACTGAAATTCTCCTCGACGGATTGAGGGGCTTGGGATTTGGCTGCGGTGGAGGTTCGATTCCGAGGATTTGCGCCAGAACCGGCGCCACCGCCGCCGAGAGAGAGACGGCCGGAGGGGCGGTGAGCAGGTGGTAGAGGAAAAGAGGAGGGCGGCCGCTTTCCGCTGGCTCCACGGCCAGCGCCGCCGCCGGCTCGGGCGAGCTTGGATGGGCCGCCATACATTGTGAGGAAGAGAGATGCAGGTGGCCGAACCAGGTTTTGGGACCCAGATGGAACACAGGAACAATTTCAATTTGCCTCTCAGATTTGCGTGTTGTTTTTGGACCTCTCTTTAATTCAACGAGTTATGGGGACCCTTTTGCAACTACACTGACTCCGGGGGAACGTATTTCGGATCAACGTTTTATGGGCCTCTTCGTAAAGCCCTACCAGCCCAAAATAAACTTCAATTTCTACTTTTATAAAATATCTAATAATACCTTCAACTTTTATCATTTTTCCATCTAATAAATCTTTTGACATATTTAAAAAATTAAATATTCATAAATCTAAACAATTAAATTTAGATATAAAATTCAACCTATATTTAATAAATTCATAAATTTGAAAAATGTTTATCGGTTAAAAAATCATTTCACAATTTTTACATTTGTTTATCTATTAAATAATTTCAAATTTTTTTAATTTATTAGCCAAAAAATAATAACTAGTTATTTCATAAATTGGTTGGTCAAATAAAATTTGAAATTACTCAAATTTTGTGCTTTTTTTTCAATTGGGCATGTTAAAAGAAATTTGAATTATAATATTATCAAATGTTCAAATTGAATCAACTCATTAATAAAAGTGGATTAATTGATTAAGTTAGGTCAATTACTCATATTGGTCTATTTCCGTTGACTTGGTATTTCCTTTTCTTTTGGCCTTTGAGAATTGATGAGCATTGATATAATTTTTTTATTATTGTTTAAATTATCTAATCCAACTATCTTAATAGCCATAGTAATTTAAATGAAAGTTAGTTGCTTTTTAAAAATATGTCCCACATCGGAATATACCATTTATTAAATATAGTGTAAAAGTTGGTATTTTTTCCAAAATATGTTAAGACTAAAAATTATAATTTTCTTATATTAATTAATACATAAAGGTAGTATTAACAAACTAAGATTTTAAAAGGTTTAAAATAAAACAGCAAACATATATGAATGGGTAATTTGTTTAAAATTTAGAATGCATGGAATAATTCAATGAGAAAATTAATGGTAGAAAGAATAATTATAAATTTGGCCATAGAAAGCAAAGAATTAAGAATATGGCACACTTTCTTAACAAGAATTTGACTCGGACATTGAAAGGGTCAGCCACCAACCAATCAAAATCGTTATTGACATCAGTAGGCCAAGGATTGGCTTATTTTTTATTTATTTTTAAAGACCAATTAAAAACAAAGCGAATACAATATTAAATGAAAATTAAATCAAATTAGTCAAATATTAAGCTTAAATCAGAAAAATTGAGCTCAAATAAGGGCTGAGGGGTTAAGTAATTAAATTTCTGGCAATTTATCAGCGACTGTTTCAAAGATTCAATTGTTGTAAAGTACTAAGCAATAACATTTGGTTGCAATATTCAGCTCGGATTCGACCAATTCTAATTCCATATTCATAAATTTGTTTGTCAAATCACCACATTAAAACCCTTTTGAAGATTTCCTCAGCTCTGCAATGGAAAAGTCCACCGTCTTCTTCTTCTTCTTCTTCCTCGCACTCTGTTTCGGCCTTCGACCTTTCTCGGCCATGGCGGATGACCAGCCAGTTAAAGTGAAGGTGGGAGTTGTTCTTGACTCCAATTCTTTCATTGGGAAAATGGGGTTCAGTTTTATGGATATGGCTCTCTCGGATTTCTATGAATTTCATAAAAATTACAAGACCCGCTTGACTCTGTTTCCGAAAAACTCCATGGGAGACGTTCTTGAAGCTACTGCTGCAGGTTTTAACTTAATTCCGTACCACGTTATGATTCATAGTTTTCCCCGAAGTTTCGTTTTTAATCTGTTTTTCTTAACTAAACAGCTTTAGAGTTAATCAAGAAGGAAGAAGTGGAAGCCATTGTTGGGCCACAGAGTTCATCTCAAGCAGCTTTCATGGCGGATCTCGGGAAGAGATCTCACGTACCCATAATTTCATTCTCCGCGACAACGACAATGCAATCTCTGAGCTCTCGTCGGAATCCTTATTTTTTCCGAGCGACCCAAATCGATTCATCGCAAGTAAAACCCATCGCCTCCATTTTTAAAGTCTTCAATTGGCGACAGGCGGTGCTCATTCACTCCGACGATCAATACGGCGAGGGGATTCTTCCCTCCATGAGAGACGCTCTTCGAGAAATCAACACTCGGGTCGCTGACGAGACAGCAATTCCTCAATCGGCGTCTGATGACAGAATCGCCAAACAGCTTTACAAATTAATGACGATGCAAACGAGGGTTTTCGTTGTTCATATGTCGCCGGAGCTTGGTTCTCGCGTTTTCGCCATGGCTAAGGAGATTGGGATGATGGGTTCGGGTTATATTTGGATTATAACTGACGGGATGAGTAATTTCCTCTCTCAAATTGATGATTCCGCCATGGAAGCCATGAGTGGAGCTTTAGCTGTAAGAACTTACATTCCCAAAACAGATAAACTCGAAGATTTTCAACGGCGATGGAGAAGGAACTTCGAAAAGGAAATCTCTGAACTCAATATATTTGGGTTACGAGCTTACGATGCTACCTTCGCTCTCGCCAAGGCTGTGGAGAGAGTTGGAACCACAGAGTTCGTCTTCAAGAAGTCAAACGTTGTTTCGGGAAAATCTACAGATCTCGACAATCTCGGTGTCTCTCGGAATGGTCCAAGGTTGTCTGAAGCATTGTCCAAGACACATTTCAAAGGGATTGCAGGAGACTTCAGGATGGTTGAAGGGCAATTGAAATCATCAACTTACGAGATTATAAACATCAATCATCAAAAGAACATTACAACGGTTGGATTCTGGACGCCGGAAAATGGGCTGACACAAACATTAAACTCCACGAAAATGAGCTCAAACACTTCAGCTGCTAATCTTAGCCGTATCATATGGCCAGGGGATTCTTCCATTTTCCCAAAAGGTTGGGTGTCCCCTATAAATGGAAAGAATCTGAGAATTGGAATACCTGTTAAATCTGGGGTCAGTAAGTTCATTCGAGAGATAAGGGACCCATTGAGTTCAAATACTAAGAAAACAGGGTACAGCATCGATATCTTCGAAGCTGTTGTCGAAACGTTACCATACGCTCTTAATTATGAATACATTCGGTACGCAAATGATGTCGGAGTAATGGCCGGTAGCTACGATGACTTGATCAAGCAAGTGGAGCATGGGGTTTGTACACTCTTTATTGTCTCAAGAAAGTGGATAATATCATATCATTGTGAAAGTTTGTGATTTCTAACGATATTCATCACCATTTCTTGAACAGGAATATGATGCAGTCGTGGGAGACATATCGATTAGAGAAAGCCGATCCTTGTATGTCGACTTCACATTGCCATACTCGGAAGCTAGCGTGTCGATGGTCGTTCTATATCGAGATAACAACAAAAAAGCTTGGCTGTTCTTGAAGCCTTTAACATTGGATCTTTGGTTGACAAGTGGTTTCTTTTTTGTGTTCATTGGACTGGTTATCTGGATTCTTGAGCATCGAATCAACGAAGATTTTCGAGGTCCTCCTTCGCACGAAATCGGGACGAGCTTCTGGTTTGCTTTCTCAACCATGGTGTATGCTCAAAGTAATCTGCTCTGTCCTTGTAGCTTTGATATCTATCTCATTTTGGTATTGTTTTGCTAGATGGTTCACTAAATGGCTTCTCTATATGCAACAGGGGAGAAAGTGGAGAGCAACTTGGCTAGATTTGTGGTAATAGTATGGCTGTTTGTGGTGCTCATATTAACTCAAAGCTACACCGCTAGTCTCACATCGCTACTCACGGTTCAAAAGCTTGAGCCAACGTTTAGTGATATGAACCAACTGAAGGAGAAGAAGGTGAATGTTGGATACCCAAATGGTTCTTTTGTTCTTGACTTGCTGATAACTGAAGGTTTTGATCGATCCACGCTTGTAATTTATAACAATATGGCACATTGTGGATCATTGTTCTTAAATGGAACCATAGCTGCTGCCTTTGATGAAGTCCCTTATCTCAAGGATCTTACTACAACATACTGCACCAACTGCACCATCGTTGGTCCCATGATGAAATCAAACGGCTTTGGCTATGTAAGTGTGAAACTCGTCCTTTGTCTTTCCTGTTGGTTCGAAGAGAGTGATAGTGTGAGATCCCACGTCAGTTGGAGAGGGGAACGAAGTTATAATGGTAAAACTTTGAGGGAAAAAGTCCAAAGAGGACAATATTTGCTAGTGGGCTTGAGCTGTTACAAATGGTATCAAAGTCAAACACGGGTCGGTGTGCCAGCGAGGACACTGGACCCCCAAGGGGGGTGGATTGTGAGATCCCACATCGGTTGGAGAAGGAAACGAAACATTCCTTATAAGGGTGTTAAGACCTCTCCGTAGTAAACGCGTTTTAAAATCTTGAGGGAAAGACCCTGCTAGCGGTGGGCTTGAGCTGCTACGGAAAGACTCATGTGGTTGTTTCGTGAGAATAGTCGGTCATCTCAACCGTCGAGATTTATGAATGTAGGTCTTTCCCAAGGGGTCTCAACTCGGACGCGATATTTCGAACGGAATACTTAATATAATGGAGAATGGAGTTCTGCAAGAGATTGAAAACAAATGGTTTAAAAGCAACATCAGCAGCCCTGACCCCAATAGCTTGATTTCCACCACACTTGGGCTTGAAAGCTTTTGGGGGTTGTTTCTTCTTTCAGGAGTTGTATCTTTATCTGCAGTCATTATAGCTCTGGCCAGATTTGTCCATGAACGCAGACATGACTTGAACCTTTCCACTGACTCTATGTGGAAAAGGTTTCTCCTTCTCATGAAAAATTTCGACGAGAAAGACCACACTTCACCCGCGTTTAGAAGGAATTCTCGAGACGAAAACCGAGACGAAAGCCGAGATGAAAGCCGGGACACTCGAGATGTCAAATTTGGACCTCAGTCCAGCCCTTCCTGTGATTCAAACTACTGAAATGGAGGACTTTCACCTTGTAACTTTGATAATTTCCATGGTGGTCTGAGTGCACGTAATTTGGTCAATTTGTATCAAGTAATTAGTTGAAATATGTACAAGTTGTTTGAGATACCGTAAATAATATATCTATGTTTTTAAGATTTTTACGTCTAGATATTTTCATTATTTTTATTTTGAACTCTTCCATTTATGAAAATACAAGCGTACGATTAACGATAATAAATAGGATGCAATATAAAGACGTTGAATGACATATCATCGCATCAATATTCATTGTTCATCACATCATTTCACGGTTGGTGTATGACAAAAACTTAATGTAAATTTCATCAAAAGAATTCAAGAAATCTTATCTTTTAAACGAGCAATTTACTCCCACGAACAATCAAACACCATGGAATTTTTCATTTGATTAATAATTAAATATAAACTTTAGGTGTCCATAGTCAAAGTCAACAATTCAAAGTCAAAGGGCACAAACACCACAATTTTGATTTGGTTGGTCCAACTTTTGATTCTCTAAATTATATCAACCTAATTCATGGTATCGAGGAAATCTCCCACTACAGCTAAAAAAAATGTAATCGAACAGGAAACCATGAATTTTAAACGTGAGCTTCTAACTAATAAGGAGATTACGAAGAACAGGAGAGATTCCTACCACTAATACAAATGTATCACGTAAGTATATCCATAAATACGAGACCTAAAAAGTCCATAAACTTTGAAAATAGAATTGATGTGGACCTAAGAGAAGGGCAATCAATGAAAATGAGAACGGTGGACCATAAAGAGCAAGTCTATGATTCAACTCTTCAAGCCGAAGAATATCACATCAAAGTTTTAAACACATTGATTGATTTGCAACCCTATTCCCAAAAAGAGAACGATATGAAAAATGGTCCATTTTGATATTAAATAATTACGTGTCTATTTAAAAAATTACACTTTTTTCTTTCAATTTTTTTGTTTTTAGTATCTATCAAGGTTTGAAACGGCTTGCATGTACGTTGACCAACTTTACGAGACAATTATCCAATACAACAAATTTATTAAAAACTAAATACAGTCAACTATTTTGGGATTGGTCATTGTGTGTCGCCACCTCTCACTTATCCTACACATTCGATCAAGATTGTCACTACAAAACTATAGTTAAAATACACAGAATTCTTACCGTAGAATTCAAATCTTAGGATACAAATTTATAAATTAAAATGTATTTATCAATTCAAATATAACTCAAGAATAATTGCAAACATCACATCCATTGCCACCTCATTTGGTAGTACTATTTATCCAAACTTGTCATTAATATCATTAATTTTGGACCATTTTACATAAATTTAAACCTTATCCGTTTGTGTTCATTCCTTTGATGAGACCCTTAAATGTATTTTCACACACCTTACTCCCTAATTAAGAGATTTCAAGGAGTAATATTGTAATTTAAAGTGTTTAAGTGATTGTTGTGGAACTTATCTTCTTCTCCATCCTCTCATTCATAAAACATCAGACCACATCAAATTTTAATTGAAAAAAATAATAATAAAAGACAAAAAAAAACACACAAGAACAAGACTTTGTTTTTACCTATAGAATTTGTTCAATGGTTGAGGTGGTCTTGTAATGTGTCTGTTCCACCTTCTTCTTCTTCCTCTAAGCTGATGATTCTAATTTTCCATAATCAAACAAACAGAAGCTTTAATTCCATACAAAATGGCGGATTTTTCGTCTCTGTTTACTGGTAACTTGACCCTGGTGTGAAAATGGCAAGATCAGGCCATCCATTGCTGCCACCGCCGGTCCAACAACTAGAATCGCCGTTCTGCAACACACCCAAATAATTCTCCGGCACGCAGCCGCTCTTTTCCTCCGCTGCAGATTTCCGGCGCGACCCAGAATTCAAATTCTCTGAAAATCCCCCCAATTCCATCATTTTCATCTCCGGTTGATTCGGATCCACACCCTCCAAGAGATTCCCATATTGCCCATTTGACGCCAGCAGCGAGCTGAAGCTCCCCGGAATTTCCAACCCGCCGCCATAGCCACGGATGGGGTTATGATCCGGACCCGTAATCGGGTTCAGCATCGAGGCCGAAGAAGACGAAGATGAGGAGGACGGCGGACGTTTGACGGTGGCCGACACCGCCGGTCGCTTGGAGTTTTTCCGGCTTCCACCGCCGACAGGGATGTTCCGCAGAGCGCCGCCTTTGGTCCAGTACCGACGGCAATTCTTACAAAAGTGACGAGGCTGAGAAAGATTATAGTTATTGTAATAGCAAAATTTGGTGTTTGTAGAATCACAACGAGGACATTTAAGCTGCTCTTGTTCGGGAAATTGGGGTTTAATCATCGGAAAAGTTGATGGGTCTTGCATTGTTTGGTTACCCGGAAACAAAAAACAGAGCACAAAATCAAAATTTTCGCGAGAAAAACTTCTGAGAAAAAAAAAAAGGGAACTTGGGTTCAGTTTCCGAGAAGAAGTTTCGGTGATCAAAGATGGGGAACTGAAAAAGGGTTTGGAGATTTTGTTGTAAGAAAAAACAGAGACTAAAACAGAGCAAAAACAGGGGGGAAAATCCGACAAAAGTCGTTTAAAAAGAGCTTCAAGCCGTAGCTTTCATGCTTCCAAAAAGCAAATTAATGGACAAGCCTGAAACTTTTCAGAAGAAAAGCACAAAAATCTCAACTGGGTTTGTATGTTTTGGTTTCTGTGAGATTCTGGAGTCGGAAAAAATGAAGATCGGCGGTGACAGAAACTATGCCGGCGAGAAGGAAATACGTTGAGATATCCGCGTGAAAGAGACGAGCAGTCGACATATATAAAGAGACGAAGAATTTAAGCCTTTTTTTAAAATTAAAAAAAAAAATCTATTTCTCTCTGTAAAGTGGAATGTGGAATCTGTTGGTTTCTCTCTCTAAGCTTGTTTGTTCTACACTCTCCAACTTACTGCCATAATTGTTTATTAAAAAAATAATCCAAATATATATTTATTATTATTTGATATTTTAGAATAATAAATTTGAGGAATTTTAGGGAGAGACAATAAAATAAAATAAAAAGGCTTAATTCTTTTATTCCAAAATCTTGATGAGATTTTCCATGAATGGAAGACTTTTGTCAAATACCCAACCGACCTAACGCCACTTTTTACACCTATTCCCACAACAAACAAAAACGTTTTATTTTATTTTTATATTAAATTTAAATTTTGAAAATCGTAAATGGTATTTTTTTTTTTTGTATTATCTCGAACTTTCAATTTTCAACATATTCGACGTTTTTAAAATTAAATTTTAAATTTTAAAATTGCATGTCGAACACTTAAGTGGAGCTTGTTGGTCACCCGCTCCTATTTAACATTTTCTTTATTAGTTCTATTTAATTCTTAAATTGGAACGGGTGACCAACAAGCTCCGCTTAAGTGTTTGACATGCAATTTTTAATTTTTAAATTTAATTTTAAAAACATCGAATATGTTGAAAATTGAAAGTTTGAGATAATACCAAACAAAAAAAATACCATTTACAATTTTCAAATTTTAAATTTAATATAAACCGAGCTCGTTGATCTTAAGCTTTACTTAAAAAAAATATATTTATTTACTTTATTACCGGAATATTTAAATCTTAGAATTAATGTATTTACTTTAGATTAAAAATTTAAATCTTCATTCTTATATTATTTTATATTTATAAATTTAGTATATATATAGTTCGTTCGAGTACAAAATTATTATCTAATTTTAAAGATAATGAAAAATAATTATTGTAGTTTATTCTTTTTTTCAATAACCAAGACCATAGTCTAAAATTTTAGATGGTTGGTAGAATGAATATTTTTTAAGGTTGACTTTTTTCTTTTTTTTTTCTATTGCTCAATATAATGAGAGGAACAAAAAAAAATTAAGGGAAAATTTTCTGGTATAATAAAATTTAGGTTGACTTATTAAACTTTTTCTAAAAAATATTAATATTATATAAGAAGACGAAGAAAAAATAAAATCGTCACACTGTTAAATGGTCAAATTTAAAAGAAAAATGATAAATTTATTTTAATTTTGCATTCCATAATTACTAAAAGAGTAAATAAAAATTTTAAATGATTTATATTATGGCGGCTCATTTCTGCAGCTTGAAAAGATAGGCTGAGCCGCGGAGTCGAGAATCATTTGCGTGAAGAAAACGCAAGTGGCTCCAGTATAGGCATCATTTGAAAATCACTGTCAGAATCTGTACCGTCCAATATTTAGAGTGGGAGAATCTGGACCGTTGAAGTGTCAAGCAAAGTGAGATATGAGAACGGTGGCGTTAAGATACCGTCACCGGCGAATGAGAGTGGTACCACGTGTCGAAACCCCACATGATGACTGAGCTCGAGGGCCATTATTTTCCACTTCGATTGTTGGGCTGACAGCTCAGCTTTCCAACATGGATAATCACTTCACCACGTGGCAGTTCTTATTAAAGTTTTATTTGATAAAATATTTTGTACACTAAACATAAATTCAAACTTTTAAAATTAGGGTTTTTTATGAAAAAAAAAAAAAGAAAACCAAATGGTAGTACCAAACCATCTTAAATTATCCATTAATTTAAATTTTTATTAATTTAAAAGTTTATAAATCTAATTATGTCATTTGATTGATAACGTTTGGTCGTTAAATTTTAAATTATTTTAAATTATTTTAAATTTAATAATTAAGAAAATTGACATTAACCCTTCATCTTTAAAAATAATACGATGTAATTTTTTCTTTTTATTATTTATCGAGTTATATGTTCGTATTAATCAATATACGTTTTTTCTAATAATTTTAAATAAACTATATTCTAATCTGCAAAATGAAGTTAAGCTAATTTCTTCGGATGAAAAGAGAGAAGAAGGGTTTGTGGGGGTGGGGCCCACCATTTTATATATAACGTGGGAGTTATTAGGAAGTTGTAACGCAATAACCCCAAAATTAATCCAAGCCGTCAATCAAGGCACACCAGACACAGCCAATTGCCTTTGTCCTATTTTTGAAGGATTGCTGTGGCCCACCGCACTGAATCATATCTCATTATCATCACCATCGCCACGTGGACGATTAATCTTTCTTCCACTAAATATAATAAACCGTAATTATTAGGATTTCTTATTTTTCCCTTAGAAATATAAAATTTTAAGAGAATTGATTATCATACAAAAACAAATAATAAAAATGAAATTGTAATATTACTATTTTTTAAAATTAAAGAATAAAATCGGTTTATCAAATAATTTGAATGGTGACATTTTGATCTCCTTTTAGATTTTGGTGTTTGATTAAATAGTTGATAATGAAAATATTTCATAATCTATTTAATATTCTGTTTCTTAAAAAAAAAAAAAAGAATAATTTGTCATTAATATTCCCATTCCCCTTGGCCGACATCATGCCTATTTTAACTTTAATATATATATATTTTTTAGTCAACTACTTATATATTCATAGACTTTACGGGATACGAAATTGAAAAACGCTTATTGTACACGCAATTCAAACTTTAGAGACCTATAAGATATGTTCAAGGACCTATTTGACAAAAAAAAATTTAATAGTAATCGATCGTGTTTAAATCATTTAGAAAGACGTGTGACTAGAGTATTGTAACTATTTAACTATTTAAACTATATTGAAGTGGATAAGAGTAGATAAATGAGGAGGAAAAGGGAGACAAAAATGAGGGAAGTGGGGAAGGAAAAAAAGAGTAAGTGGGAAGCAGGAGTGGAATTGAAGAGAAGGCAAAGGAAGGCCTGTGCCTGTGCCTGTTGTTGCCATTGCCATTGCATGTGCCTGTCCTGTTGTTGCCATTGCCTGTGCCTTCCATTTTCTTCCTCTCTCTCATTCCATTCTTTCTTCTTCTTCATTGATTTCTCTTAACCAATAGGCGAACTAACTTTAGAAGAGTTTCTCAAAACATCCAAAAGCCTACCACCGACCCTTCTCCTTTTTGGGTTTGGTCAAACTCATTGGATTCGAGCTATTATCACTCATGGGAACCAAAGTTTATGATACTCTCATACTACTCTCTCTCTCTCTCTCTCTCTCTCTTCGTGTGTACTTAAATTTCTTCAATGTTATTGGACCCATCCAACATCCTTCTTAAACCATGTCATTGTAGTATAGATTTTTCTACTAAATTTTCAAGTTTTAATGGATTAAAAATGTCTATTTTAATCGTCAATCAAAATCTTTATTTTAGCTATTAAACTTTAAAAAATGAGTTCCAATAGTTCACTTTTTCAATACTCGTCATATCATATGCTTATGTTAACAATGGAGTACATTCAAATTGCCCGTGCTCAAATAAAAATAAAGGTAATGACCAAATTCAAACATAAACTTTTAAAGAAAATTAATTTATTTAAAACCCACTAACATACAATATTGATATGCATGTAAATAAAAGATTCATAAGATATTGGTAATGGATGCCAACTTCAACCAAACAAAAGTGGCTGAAGAATAAACACCAATGGCCGTTTCTAAGTCGAAAAAGAATAAAAGATTTGAGGACTGTTAAGCACCCCATTACTTTTCAATTGGTTAAAAATGTTTCTTTATTTATTCCACACTTTAAAATATAATCTTTTCTTTGTTGAGTCAAATTTATCGGTTCCAATCATCGAAGGTGCTAGCATGACCCATGAAGTAGTCGACATGGTGGTAACCTGAAATGACGTAGACATTGATCTAAATTAAGTCCAAAAGAACAACACTTGACAACGTTGATCTTTTCAAGAGGTAATTTTAAAATGTTTATAAAAACACAAGAATAATATCGAAACATTTTAAAGATGTAATGAAGAACTCTTTCGCAGATTTAAAAGATGTAATGAACACTACGAGACTAATTTTCGAGTGAAGATACTAAAACGTGCAATCAGCAAGTTTAGAAACAGCAAATCTACACAGACTTTAAGAGCAAAGGAAAGGAAAGGAAAGGAAAGAGGATGTTTCTGCATGCAAAAATATTCAGAGCTATGTAGGCTACATTCAATATAATTGTTCTTTACATAAAACTACAGTAATAAATTATGAAAAACATCCCAATGTACTTTCTGAGAGTGACAATGAATCAATTGAAAAAAATAATTTGATGTACTGCAAGATTTAACAGCTCCTTCCCGCCGATACTTTTAGAAGTTAACTAAAAATACTACATTTCTTAATCTAGAACCTAGTGGAAGAAGATATTGATCAACCATTTCAGTACTTGCTGCAGGGAAGCTACAGTCAGGATTTCCCTCGGTTCAGCCCAACAAAATATAGAACACAACTAAATCTCTTCTCTTTTGGAGGAAAAGAAAGGATTACGGAGGAAATGAAAAGAGACTTAAAGGGGTGAAAGAAAAGAAGAAAAGGAAACGGTGCCCACCTGCGGAACATAAACAACATGCTTTCTTGTGGAATTTGTTACAGAAGTATGCACTAGATATTGTAGGCATATCGAACTCAATGAATGTAGCTTCTGTGCTTTCGGGTCGATGAGAGAGGAAAGAATTTTTACCGACAGAAGTCAAAAACGTTAAGCAGGTGGTGTCATTTGATACTCAGCCCCTCCTTATGCATAATACATGTACAAGCTGTTTGCGGCAGCACAGGCAATTGAATTTTCAGCCGGATGCCATGCTAGATGCAGCAGCTTAGTAGTGAAATCAAAAGGATTCCCGTTTGCATCAACCCCTGGGCTCTCAGATCCTGCTGATACCAATGTTTCCCAACACGGAACATAAGAAAATATAACAAAATGGGAGGAATGAGCTTATAGAATTGTAGGCCTCTGAATGATTTAGTTGATGAGGAAAAGAAAAAGGAAATCAAATTGTGGAGCACCAACCTCGTCTGACAACTCTTGTTAAACTACTACTAAGTGATCTTGAAGGTCTTGAAGGGGTCTGCACTTGTCTCCTACAAGCCAATACCAGTAATTATATAACTTACAATAAGCATATTACGAAAATCTCATATAATACAAAGTTTGTGAATAAGCAAAAGCCACTAGATTGAAATACCTAGTTGGGTTTTTGCTAGCTTCCAAAGTTGTTGCCTCGGTACTTCCGGGGGAAGAACCAAACACCCGGAATAAATTGCTGGGATCACATCAATAACATACAAATTCAAGGTAAGACTTTTTTGGCTGAAGAAAAAAAAGAGTCTGAATGTGCTTTGGAATTATACAGACCTGTAGGAACCTGTAGTTATATGCAATCCATCACCACTCAGACAACACTCAAACTTGTCAAAGATCGAATCATTTTCGTATAAATCACAAAGCTGCATACATTATAAGAAATTGCATTTAATTAAGTCCAATAAGGTTTTATAAATTTTAGCTACGAGTTTAGCCTGAACAAACTTACCTTGGGTCTTAAATATTCATGAACTTGGAAGGTGGAAACCGGACCAGAATCCATATTGATGTCCCATAACTGAAAAAGAGAAAAAGAACCGGCTAGAGTTGCAAGAAAAGGAAATTAAACTTTCAAGAAGAACAAATTTTCGGAAGCAAAAACAACAAAAATAACTGATTACATAATGAGCCTTCAACAATTTTATGATACAAGACAGGAAGAGTCCGGGATAATGTCCCAGAGACAAAAAAAAAGTAACAGGAAACCAAGAGGCTTGGGTTGCAAAGCAAGTTACACGTGGTCAGAAAAGGTTGAATATGAGTAACTAGAACCAAGCACATTGGTAGAAGCCTTTGTGCCCCATAAAAATGGGAGAGTTTCCATAGAGTTGAATAACCGAACTTTCATTGGGAAAAAAAAAAAAAAAAAGAAGAGAATGCAAGGACATACAGAAAAAAGAGCTCACAAAAAGGAAGGCAAACTACAAAAAGGGTCACCAATCAAAAGAGATAATACCTAATGGATAACTACAAAAGACCTTAGTTACATAGCTACAAGGACATATAGGACCAGGCCTCACTCGAAGAACTCTCAAATCCTCTAAAATTCTATTGTTCCTCTCACTCCAAAGACCACAAAGATTTTGCTTTATTTTATGATAGTAAAGATGCTATATGTCAATTAGGATCATAACTTTTCTATTACCATTTGCAACTATTCTCACAATATAGTCAAACAATATCTTATCCACAGGTACTTCGTATTTACGTACATTAATATACTATTATGCATTTTATACACACATAGCTAGAACTATCCCTACGACACTATACATGCAAATCTTAGGATGACACTGTCAAATAGTTCAATGCCTTGTAATTGAAAGAATCGAACTATACATACATATACATACAAACCTTAAGAGTCATGTAATCACGACTTAATATATATCTTCCGTTCTTTCCAAATTTAATGTCTGAGATTGAAGCAATTATCTCAGTGAAAAATGATCTAGAACCAGGTGCCTCAGGTTCCTCAAATCTGTAAGCAAAAGATACTATTTAATCATTACAAAGTCATGTATGTATAATAACCCCACGCCACCCCCCTAAAAAAAGGAAAGAAATGTAATGTACACAAAAAGTATACACTGGTTGTGTTGTGGGGATTGGGGGGTGGCTGATTTAATAAATTTATGAAAAAAAAACCTACAATTTGGCATGGGAATCACATAATGCTGACTGCCGCAAATCAACTAGGCGGATTGAGCCTTTTGAGCTACTATATGCTAGCATGTTACAGTGTGTAGGGTGAAACTCAGCAGCTGTAATCACCTCTGCAAAAAGATACATTTACATAAAATGTAATATAAACGTCAAAAAAATATATAATAATTGAAGAAAGGCTAATTCTGAAGAACTCATATGCCTGCATCTTATTCGTGAATATTCCTATTCCATAAGGAGTAAACCAAATTATAGTAGAAGAAATCCTTCATTTTCTCTCCAGCACACTATATAGGGAAACTATGGACTCCATCCAAAGATCTACATCCATGACTGACTTGATGTGTGTGATGATGTGCAAGAAGCCTAGGGTGGTTTTTTTAAGAGGGTCTTGATCATGTGCTTCTGAGTTGCCACTATGTAATCTTGGAAGGGAATTTGTGGAGTGCTGTATATTCCAATACTTTTCTCGGTGTTTTTGTCCTGAGTGTTTTGAAATTATCCTCTTTCTACGATTCTTAACAATCAGAACAGTCTCTTGTAATTTTGTGTTATAGTTTAGTTTTTATGTTTTTTTTTTCCTTGTTTAAATTACTCCTTTGTCTGGACTGTTCTTCTCTGCAGGGCCCTAAAACATCACACCATACAGTGAAATTAGAAATTTGGCATCAGACATAAGAGCTTCTTAATGCAACATTCTTGTAAGGGTAAATTCCACTTGCATCATCCCAACTCTCATCAGTAAAAGAGAACCAGCACTCATTCTAAATGATAAATCCAGTACAAAATATCATAACATCATTAAATGGAAGCAAGCAACAAGGAAAATAAAAAATGCCCTCACCAGTTAAATCCTCCATGTTAGCAGGCTTTACATCAACAATGTTAAAACTTTGATTGCTAATTTCCAAATTCCAAAGATTTATTCGTAGATCATCAGCCGATATAAAAGTTTCACCATCACTACAAAATAGGCAGGACGTTGTAAATACAATAGATACATGGATTTATTAATCATCAAATACCATTATTAAAAGAAAAGAAAGAAAAGAGTAGGTCCAACATCTGATTGCTACCGTGATACTTTAGAACCTTAAAATCCTAAGCTAATCAAGGGAGGGGAAGAAAATTAGAGAGGAACAGCTTGTTCCTTTCACAACATGTAAACTTGCATCCAAACTTCTGGCAGTACCTGTTATTTGAGATAGAATTGATGTGATAATCATGAGCATGAGCATATACTCTTCGACATCTAGCAAGAAGGCTTGTCTCATGGCTAGTTACCTAATTTCATCAAGAACAAAAATATTAGTTAAAAAAATATCCGAGAAGGAAAATTAATAAAAATCACAGCCATAAGTGTCTAAGAATAATGTAACAACTATCATAAGGAAAAAGGAAAATGAAATGTTCACCCAAAATACCTCTCGGGTTTAACACCTCAGAAAAAGTAAACAAATAAACCTTTTTTTCTCAACATGCAAATCAATCTTAATAATTATATTGCATAACAAAATATGGGATGTCCAATTAGAGTCACAAATAGAAAACAAATTTCTTGAACCAGTTGCAGTTTCTAGATTTCTAATAATTAAAATTTTGGGGATGGGGTGAGTTCGTGTAACAGCCCAAGCCTACCGCTAGTTGATGTTATCAGCCTCGGCCCGTTACATATCGTCGTCAACCTCACGGCTTTAAAACGCGTCTACTAGGGAGAGGTTTCTACACCCTTATAAGGAATATTTTGTTTCCCTCTCCAACCAATGTGGGATCTCACAGTCCACCCCCCTTGGGGTCCTAGTGCCCTTGCTGGCACACCGCCTGGTGTCTAGCTCTGATACCATTTGTAACAGCCCAAACCCACCACCAGTTGATATTGTCCGTTTTGGCCCGTTGCGTATCGTTGTCAGCCTCACGTTTTAAAACGCGTCTACTAGGGAGAGGTTTCGACACCCTTATAAAGAAGGCTTCGTTTCCTTTCCCAATTTGAGGGAGGGAATGTGTTCTTCTCTCAGTTCCTAAAAATTGAGGAGAAAATTTTCTCCCATCCCCCACCCTGTCCACCTCTTGAACAAAGATTTCCTGCCATAATCAAGGCAGGGGAATGTAGGGCCCGTCCCTATCATGATTTTTGTCACCCATATCCAATTATTAACTGTTAATTCTTGGTGAGTATATCTCTTAGAACAAAACATAAAATTGATTGAAAATGAAAAATGATAAAATGCACAGTTTTTGCCTTTTGTCCTTCCAGCTATCTTTCACCACTAGGAAAGTTATACAAGAGGTTAAAAGGAGAGTCACAACTCAATATGTGGAATTCTTCAGTCCAAACCAAGAGAACCCAATAAATTACCACTTGAAGACGAAGTGACGAAATGGCTCCCAATAGGTCATTGCTCGGATGATTATAAAGTCCATCACATGATCCTCCATTTGGAAGATATGGTGTAGAACTACTTGAACTAGCTATACATCCGTTGCCAACAGCTTTGGAAGCGTCCACATTCATGCTGGATAGTTTCTTGATCTTTTTTTCTTGCACCTGGTCAAACCTCAAAGAAAGAACCCAGATTGAATAACGAATGGAATAATACACTTGCTACCAGTCATCAAAGAACATATAATAACCTACAGAAATTTTTTACTATTTCAATTACTTTATGATAGAGCTAAAACGTAAAAATTACTGCTCTACACCCTTTTCCACTTCGGATGGGACTGGTACGAGAGAATATATTCCTACTAAAAAGACAAAAAAATTTAAAAAATAAATAAATAAAGCATAACATAAACAATAGAAAAAACATATTTACGGTGTTTCTATTTTCAGCTTTTCTTTTAGTATTCGGATTACAAGTTAATAGATAAGTTTTCTAGGTCAGAAACTAACTCCTGTATTGGAAATCAAGTCCTCAAGCTTAATTAAAAGTCAAAACTTAAGAATAACTACTAACCACCAACTAACTGACATTTGTGAGGAAGTAGTTTATTATCATATATATACTCATCAAATTAGATCTTCCTGAAAAATAAATAAATAAACATCCAGACAAACAAACTTCCGAAGAAAATCAAACATATCTCTTCATCATAGTTATCAAACGGCAGGTTAAAGCAGCTTACATGCAATTTACTTAAAACCATCCTTTTTTTAAGACAACACTTCTAGCAATTTAACAAATCAAGATCTGAAAATTTTGGAAATATCATACAATGTCACTTTCCTACCTTCCAAAACTTAATGGTTTTATCATTCGTAGACAATAAAAAGAGTGCTCCATTGGCCGTTTGACACCATCTGATTTTGTTAATTTTCTCCTCTATTTCCAAGCTCTTGAGATAGTCGAACTAAAAAGATGCAGGCACAGTGTGAGTACTAGAATAATATCAAAACCTTTAATCTGAAAAGACAAGAATTGTGCAGATATAGCCAAAGAAAAAGATTGCCTCGGGTTCATGGCTCTGGAACTCTGTTTTATAACGGAACTCAGGATGCCTACTAACTGAATGGTCCTTTTTTTCCAACTCCTTTCTCGTTCCTCCATGCTACAAAGACAATATAAGTAACTTTTATAACCAAGAATTCATAGTTAATTCTCTATAGTGAACACACAAATAAAATCCACAGAGGTAAAAAAACAAACTAACATCTTTTCTATCAGTCCTCTCAAAAAGAACCACTCGACCACCTCGATCGCCGGTAGCAAGATGATCGCCCGTTTTATCAAATTCAATGGCTGAAATAATATCAACTGCAAGGAAGCAACAATGCAGGGAAGATTAAGACCCATGTGGCTCTTAAAATACTACAGGATTATGCCAATGCTGCATGCGTATATTTATTCTCTCAAACATGCTCTAGATCAAAGCTCCTGAACTCACCCATACTAACTACACGATCATAAACTTACCCAATTTCGTTCAATCATTTCCGATTGTTATAACAATTTACAAGGCACAAAATCAATAATCTGTATGACTCGTGAGTTTTCATGATGTTAGGCAGGGATATACTGATACTATTTCCATCCATCAACCGGAGAACAAACATATTAGAAGAGCTGACGCCAATACTTCAACGCATGCAATATTAACACGAACTTTAAACACACTTATAACCGCGACTTGCCGGATTAAGTTTCATACTACTTAAATCAATCAACAAATAACTAATGCTGGATATCGTCAAGGAAGAATACAAACTCAATATAGAACTCTAAATTATTCTGCAACTGAAACCCGCTTATCTCCCATTTCAAGCCAAAATAACGCGCAACAAATTAGATTAACTCAACAAACCCACGGGATGGAAAATGAATCACTCAGAACCAATCTGTAATAGATCGGACAAACGATAAAAACCCTAATTGCAACTGATGCACAGTATACCGATTGGATCCAACAAATAAACCGAAATGGGATGCTCCACAACAGTCCAATGTGAAAAAATACCTTCCTGTACTTCTTCACCGGCGGTACGTTCACCAAACACCTGCGAGAATTTCCACTCCAGAGGCTGTTGGGAGGCCGCCGGAGCTGGCATAGCTTCATCGCCACCTTTCATATCTCCAGGGAACTAATCCAACTCACCCAGATACAGAAGAGCAAAAAGGAAAAATCCACCCAATCCAATCACAGCATCAACCGATCGCTCTGGGGTTTACATAATCACAGCTCGAAAACTCATCAAGAAAACAAAACCCCACCAAAACATTCCCGATTCAGCGATGTTTGAGCATGGAAATGCGTAAACTCTCTGTGAAAAACTTGAAACACTTTGTTCGGGAATTTCTTCTCCGTTGAAGATGAGAATCTAGAGCTTGTAGCTGTGAAATTATCAGGAACAAAAAAAGATTTATGGGATTGAAACAGAGTTTGAGCAAACCGTTCCTTCGGTTTGTAGAACCAAAGAAAACACTCTCCTTCTGGTGTAGCTCTTCAATACCGGGTTTTTTTTATTTATTTATTTAATAAAAATTTGTTCTGTATAAATTATAATCTTCGAGGGTCATGATAAAGTGACCTGCACGTGTGAGAATGCTGGCTTCAAGGGAATTTTGTTATTTTTAATTTAATTTGGTTTCTTTTTTATCAAATAAAGTGAAATTTTTGTTTTCATTCCTATATTTAGTTTAAATGGTTTTAAATTTATCCAATTGCTTTCATATCATCCTCTAAACCTTATTAATATTGGAAAAATAAATTGATTGTTTCATTCAACTAATCAACCACCCCCATTTTCACAAACAAAAAAAAATTAAAAATTAAAATACATATAATTTATGACAAAGATTTTTTAGACAATAAAAATATCCACTAAAATGGCATAAAAATATAACAAACAATAATATCCGTTCTTTTCACTTTAGGAAATTATCATAATTGGTTAACATTTTGCACTTTTTGAACGTAGGAGAGAAACTAATAAAGTATTTCGAATTTAAGTGCTCAATAGAGGGCGTATAGATTTTCAAATCCATGTCCAGTAGCTACAGAGTAAATAAATAAACTGCTACATTTTGGTGATCCCGTTAAATAATTTTTTCTCTTCCTAGCACTCGAGACTATATCAATAAATATTTTGTTTTCTATAGTAAGTGTAGGTAAGAAGATATGCTCCTTATTACTTTCATATATATAAATCACTTGATTTTTAAAAGTGTATGGAATCAAATAAACGCTAATTAAAAATATATATATATATATATATATTAAAAACATCATTTTAGTGGCTTTTTAATTATTAAACTAAATGGGCCATTTTTACAAGTTTTCTATTGGGCCTTCTATCAGTTCTTCTAATACGGGCCGACTGTATTGGAAGGACTTCCGGCCCATTAATAATTTGAACCGCATCATTTTTCTTGATCTAAGTTTTCTCTTTCGATTTAATCGAGGTAACACTCTTGTCTTGGTTGAGTAACGATTCATCCTTAATGTCAAACCTCAACCGTCTGAAATACAAATACAAATAAATTGTATAAAGCATGTCAAATCTAGACCCAATAATTATTAGAACTCATGCATATAGCTAAATCAAAGTTTTTGTAATTTCTATCTCGAGTATTCAACCGCTTAAAACTGGCAGCCACATTGTTGCTGACTTCTGGTCCGATGCTAGGCGACTCGGAAATTAGGATGTATTGGCCCCAAGTCCACAGAGGTCCCCATAGAATTGTGGTAGTTGTATTATTGAGGTGGGCAAAAGCTGCATTATTGGACAGACATGAATGGAGGAACCAAAGCACAAAAGCAAAAGCCTAGCAGCTTGCAGCTGTTGGTTCCAATTGGGTCGCGTCCGTACATGAATGGAGCTTGCTGTTTGTCTCCTCTTATCTCTCTGCTTCTTATTCTTTCATCTCTGGATTCTGATTCCTTTTGATTCTTCCTTTTCGTGTATGCTTCTTAATCCAACATTTTTCTCTCTCTCATAAATCTTCCAGTCGTCTGCTTGTTTTCTAGAATACAAATTGTGGCACACTCCAAAAAGGAACTTTTAAACCACACATTTGTATTCTATATCTTTACTATTTTTAACATTTGTTTGATAATGTATACACATATGTCTCCACCATGGAGCCATACTCGTTGAACTCTATTTTTGTTGTCCGCTTTGGCCCGTTGTGTGTGACCGTCAGACTCGTGGTTTTAAAATGCGTTTACTAGGGAGAGGTTTACACCCTCTTACAAGGAAATCTTTGTTTCTCTCTCCAACCGTTATGAAATCTCACAATCTACCCTCTTGGGGCTCAGCGTCCTCGTTGGTACACCATTGGGTGTCTGACTCTAATACTATTTGTAATAGTCAAAGCGCACTGCTAACAGATATTATCCATTTTAGCCCGTTGGAGAGCAGAAAGGACAGAGATATGATTCCAATGAATGCCACCAAAATTGGGAACAAAGGCAATTCCCCAAAGCTGAGTTTGTCAAACAATGTTTTCTAGTCATTAGACAAACTATAGCAATTCCCACAATATAATGCTTCACATTCAGCAAAGACTACCTAATTTCACAGCCCCCAATATATTTACTTTCGAGATATTCCAAAATTTCCTCCCCTTTTTTATTATTAATTATTTGGTTGTTATTTATTTTTGCAATGTATTTTTTTTTATTTGGTTAAATATTTCTATTTTGTTTGCTAACTTGATTTTTATGAGCTTATTTTAGGGATTATAACAAATAAAAGCTCCTTTAATTAAAGCCTTTAATAGAATGATTTAAAAAACAAATACTGCAAAAAAAGATATATTACATTAAACTTATCAAGATTAATAATTATTATAGTGAAGATAACGTTATAAAATTTAGGTTCTTTTCCAATTAAAATGGTGTTTCCCAAAATACGATGGCGTAGACATTTGTGTGACCAATTTGAACCCATGTTGATGTCGTTAAATAATACAATATTTATTATATTATTTAAAAATAAGAGAAAAATAAGCGAGGTCATTTGTTGGCTTTAATCAGTTTTATCTATATTTAATTTTAAAATATTGATCATATTTATTTTAATTATTAGTATTAAGGTTTTTTTAATTCAATAATAAATTGTTTATTTTTAGTTTTTAAAATTGAAAGTAAAATTTTTAATATATCAATCCATTAAGAAAGATGTATAAAAACATGCATGAAAACGTGGGTTGTAATGTATTTAGTTAATATTAACCACACACTTATAACAAATCACATTATTTATTTATTTTTGTTTCTTGTCGAAATGGCCAAAAATAATGAGAGGAAATTAATAAAATAAATGATATTAAACATAATTTAATTAAAAAAAATTTAAAAATAGGAGGGTTCGAAAGCTGCGACACGATCCGGGATACGTGGCACCGAAGCCGAGGACGTCAGCCGCCAAAAACAACGTCGTCTGGTCACTGCAGCGGCAGGGAGTAGGTGCTACAGTCACTCATCCGTGAGGTAAATCCCTCACCGAATTCTGGCGCGCGTGAAGAGAAAGCGTCGACGGCGTTGGGGAACGGTGACAGGCGACGGATCGATGGCGGGTGATGGGGACAATCCCGGTGAGTGGAGCCCACGTAGGGCCCTGCGAATGGGAGAGTTTGGGAAGGTGGAGATTTTTCTTTTATCTGTTATAAATGCTCCCTTGGGATTGTTGTTGAGTTCACGTTTTTGCATTAATGAGAAGGTTCAAAAATTGAAATGGTTTTCAGATGTGTTGGAGAAAGTGCCCCCACCAATTGCTTTATTTACAATTTTGGGTCTTTAAAATTAAAATTAAAATTCAATTTTTGTTAGTAAAGCAAAAAAAAAAAAAAAAAAAAGTAGAAAAAAACCAACGTCTCTTATTTTGAAATAATGTGTCAAAAAAGGAAAAAAGAAAAACAATATAATAAAACTATTGAAAATAAAAATAGTAATATACCTTTTTGTAGATTCTTGTCCTTTGTATTTGAATTTTTTTACGGTTAAGGTTAATTAATCAAGAGTAATTAGTAATTAATTTTTTTTAACATCAGTAATTAAATTAAAAGAGTGAAACCATTTATATGCTTTTTAATCTTGATTTACGTTAGAGTAAATGATAAGTGTAGAGCTACTTAGACAGGAGACTGAGGCTCAATTGAAGACACTAAAATTCTTCGGGATCTGAAGGTTTACAAATATGTTAAGAACCTTGCAAATTTGAAATTAAAAAACAGAAAGTTTATATCAATTTTTGTATTTAAGTTAGTTAAAGACAATTTTGTTGCCGTTCGTATGAATGTTCATCTCATTTTTAAAAAGGAAGTTCTACAGTATTTTTGATTGAACCAATCAAAAGGACATAATTTCTTTGGAAACTCCAAACCACTTTGGCTCAAACATTTAGGCATAGCTTTATATATACAATAAAACCACACTTTTCCCAATAATACCTAAAAAAAATCTTACAATATGGCAATAAGGTCACATGAAAAGTGGTTCCATTCAAATTTAGACCATACTCTATATTTTTCTGTTTCTATCAACCAAAGCCTTTAATTCAAAACCAAATATTTTAAATAATAAGAATGAAGCTAATGGGCCCATTTATTTGTTCCAAGTATATTCTTAAAAGAAAATTCCTCTCCTTTATTTTTGAAATTATAGTATTTGAAAACCCAAAGTAGGAAGGATAGTTTTGTAATTACTTTATAATGGAAGGGCCTTAAAGAAAATTGACAAACTAAAACTTCATTGGGCAGATTGCTGGGGAAACTGATTGAATTGCAGGCTGGTGAAAGCACAGCATACATCCTGAGCTATTTTTTTTGTTTTTTCACACAGTTAAAAGATATTATAATTAACAGATTAACCCATTGAAAAAATATAATCTTTTTCAACAATACATTGGTAATGAAAATAGCTCGATGTTGTTTAAACCGAGTAGAACTTACATAGCTAAGGCGCTGGATTAGATGAATTAGTATGGTATGGAGTTTAATATTATAAGTTCAAATTGAGTAAAGAAGAGAATGAGCACCAAATGGAATATGTAAAGCATTCTATAAGATGTGAAACGTGGAATCATAGGAAAGTTTATGGATAAAGGTTGTGGGAGTTATGATTGTGAAACTGATTTTGATATTAGCTTCCCTTGTGAGTGACCCAACGGATTTTGAAATTTCTCTATCCTCAACCCTCCTCTCTCCTTGAGACACACATACCACAAAGCTGATTGATTGTTCTTTTCACTCAACAGTTTCTCTCTCTCTCTCTCTCTCTCTCTCTCCAAAAAAACTCCTGTACTGAGCTCAGGGCTGGGTGGAGGTGGTTGGCATTGCACAGAACAAGAGAAAAAAATAAAGAAAACCCAATTTCTTGTTCTTGTTTTTATTGCTCTGTTTTCCCTTACAAAATTCAGTCTATCCTCTCTTTTCGGACCCATTTTGGCTTGTTTTTGTGACTCAGCTGGCTTTACGTGAAAGAAGAAGGAGACCCATCAGAAGGAAGAGAGGGGAAAAGGAAAAGGTAATCACTCGCCAGGATTTGGATGACAAGTTGTTTCTGGGTTTTGTTTTTTTAAATGTTTCGGAGCTGTTTTTTCTTTTTGCTCTGTTTCTATTGAAGATTGTTTTTGGGGGGGTTTCAATCGGTAGGTCGATGTGGGCGGCGAGTCTAAGAGCTCTGTATTTGTGGTTTTCATCATATTTTGAGCGACTGATTTCATTTTTCAGCTGGGTTCTGTGTGAAGTGATTCGCCTCTCATTCATTCATTGCACCACACAGCAACAAGAGCTGGCTTCTGTCTTGTCACTGCCTCGATGCTATTTTGTTTGGACGTTAGAACTGAACCATGTTGTTGTCTGAACTATCTTTTTTCTGAATTCCCTCAAATCCCTGTTGAGAGAGAGAGCCATTTTTTTCTGATGATTTGATAGCTCAGAGGAGGTGGTTATCTAAAAAATCAATAGAGAAATCAACTCTCCATGTGGGTTTGCTTTCCTTTTTTATTTTTGTGTACAAATTGAAAATTATCTTCTGATTCTCTCTGTTTTTAAGTTGAACAAGGGTTAATGATGTTTAAGATTATGCTCTAAAAGGCTGCGTGGTAACATATGTAAATTTGTGCGAAAAGGGTCGTGTCATTGTAGGCTGGACTGAATTATAAGCATGTCGGTCGTGAATATTACTTGAATCCAACATTGTGGGACAGACCAATAATGTATATGTTTCTTGGTTTGGTTCTTCCTCAGCCATGTCTTTGAGCAGCAGTGGCGATACCTGCTTCTTGGGGTGTGAGAATTGACTTATAGAGTGTAGAAATTTCAACGCGGTAATGAGTCGAGAGCAGAAGCGGGGGAAGCAGGACAAGGGTTCTGATGATGTCCAGAAGGTGATTGTTGCTGTGAAGGCTTCCAAAGAAATTCCTAAAACTGCATTGGTTTGGGCTTTGACTCATGTTGTTCATATTGGAGACTGCATAACTCTGCTTGTTGTTGTCCCTTCTCAAACCTCTGGTACATTTATCCCTTCCCCTCATTTTCTTTCATGTCAATATTGAAGCATTTAGTGATGATCCAACCTTGAATTGTTCAGGTAGAAAATTCTGGGGTTTTCCAAGATTTTCCGGTGACTGTGCCAGCGGTCAAAAGAAAGCTCACTCTGGGACAACCTCGGAGCTGAAATATGATATTAGTGATACCTGCTCGCAGATGATCCTGCAGCTTCATGATGTTTATGATCCAAATAAGGCAAGAACCTTAGTGTTTTTCTTTCTCATGTTTAAAAAAGAGTAACATATTTCTTGAAACTGAACCTCTTTTGTTGCAGATAAATGTGAAAATTAAAATTGTTTCTGGGTCACCTAGTGGGGCTGTTACTGCAGAGGCTAAGAGAGTTCATGCTTCCTGGGTTGTATTAGACAAGTAATTCCCTCTTCTGCCTACTTCTCAGTTATCCCACATCGAATTTTTTCTCTCTACAATGTGTTATGTAATTTCCTAATTGTTTCAGACAGCTCAAACATGAGGAGAAATGTTGCATGGAAGAGTTACAATGCAACATTGTGGTAATGAAGCGATCTCAGCCTAAGGTTCTTCGCTTGAACTTGGTTGGGTCTCGAAAAAAGGAACCAGAAATGCTCTCTCCCTTACCTTTTGATATAGATGAAGGGTCTGAAAGCCATCACAAAGAACATAATGATCCTCTGGATTTTATCCGGGGACCGGTTGTGACTCCCAGTAGCAGTCCAGAGTTGGGCACGCCTTTTACTGCGACCGAAGCTGGAACGTCGTCGGTGTCGAGCTCAGATCCTGGAGCTTCACCATTTTTCATCTCTGAAATGAATGGAGATACAAAGAAGGAGGAATTGTTTGTTATCAAGGAAAATAAAGAAGTAGATGCAGCTAGTTCAGACTTAGATATTGAAAATTTATCTGTATCTTCAGGGAGCTTAAGATTCCAACCATGGATGACAGAATTTCTAAGTTCTTCTCATCTTCAATCCTCACAACACATAACTGGAAGGTCACAGAGGTTTGATGATATGAACCAAATGTCAACAAGAAAAGCTGTTCAACCGAAGTTTTCGAAACTCGATCGAGAAGCTCGAATTGAAATGTCAAGTCATAGAAGTGACAATGATTTTCATGGGGACGTTCGAGATGCAGTTTCGTTATCCAGGAACTCACCACCAGGACCTCCTCCATTATGTTCAATATGTCAACACAAGGCACCAGTTTTTGGGAAGCCTCCACGGTGGTACAGCTACGCTGAGCTTGAGCTCGCTACAGGTGGATTTTCACAAGCCAACTTTCTGGCAGAAGGGGGATATGGATCTGTTCACAGAGGGGTACTCCCGGATGGTCAGGTGGTTGCTGTCAAGCAGCACAAACTAGCTAGCTCGCAGGGAGACCATGAATTTTGTTCAGAGGTCGAAGTTCTCAGCTGTGCACAACATCGAAACGTTGTGATGTTGATTGGCTTTTGTATAGAGGAGAAAAGAAGGTTACTGGTTTATGAGTACATCTGCAATGGCTCATTGGATTCTCATTTATATGGTAATCTTTTGACTTTAAGCACTTATTTTCCTTACATAACAGTTTATATATGATTTTAGATGTTGGTTAAATGCTTTGATGAGTAAGTTTCAAGGTATAATTTTTTTCAGGACGCCAACAAGAGCCATTAGGATGGTCTGCACGGCAGAAAATTGCTGTGGGAGCAGCGAGGGGGCTACGATATCTCCATGAAGAATGTAGAGTAGGATGCATTGTTCACCGGGATATGCGGCCAAACAACATTCTTATCACCCATGATTTTGAACCACTGGTACCAAAATTTCCCATCTTCTTGGCAAACCTATATAAAATACTTCCCATGGCGTTCATAGATTTTCTTTGGCAAAAAAGTAATTGTGAGATCCCACCTCAGTTGGAGGAGAACGAAACATTCATTATAAGAGTGTGGAAACCTCTCCCTAGCAACAAATGTGTTTTAAAATCCTTTAGGGGAAGCTCAAAGAGAACAATATCTGCTAGCGGTGGGCTTGGGCGGTTACAAAAGTCATTTCTTTTTCAAATTTTTTATTTAGTATCGAACAGAGCTTCGTGCATCGCAAACTACCTTACAGACAGACTGAACATAGTCTAGGAAAATTTGCATGTTCTTATATTCCTTGGGATTGCTAAAGTTGACGTATCATTCGGTTCTGGTTTCCTTTAAACATTTCTTCAAGGCAATGTCTGAGTTTCATTTGTTTCGTACTAGGTTGGAGATTTTGGCCTTGCGAGGTGGCAGCCTGATGGAGATACCGGTGTCGAGACAAGAGTTATTGGAACGTTTGGGTAGACATCTGATCATATCACGTACACATTCTCAATAATGCCTATTTGCATATCATATTGAATAGGTTAATTTTCTGTGGTTTAGGTATTTGGCTCCGGAGTATGCTCAAAGTGGCCAAATCACAGAGAAAGCTGATGTTTATTCCTTTGGGGTAGTACTGGTGGAGCTAATTACCGGAAGAAAAGCTGTGGACCTTGGTCGGCCGAAAGGTCAACAGTGTCTCACTGAATGGGTATGAATATTAAAGTTTAACACACCTTACTTCAATATTCATTTCTTACATTCAAGTTCTTAACTGTTCATACTTTGTTTTTCCATGTCAGGCACGCCCCCTGTTGGATGAACTTGTCATTGATGAACTGATTGATCCGAGGTTGGGGAATAGCTTTACGGAGCATGAGGTGTACTGCATGGTGCACGCTGCATCGTTATGCATCCGAAGGGATCCTAACGCCAGGCCTCGAATGTCACAGGTGAGAGACATCACATCTAAAACCATCTGATAAGAAACAACTTCCACAGCTCATAGCACTTACTTTTCATTCCTTGAGACATCATCTGTCAAGTACGTTTTTATGGTGAAGAACCTTGTTTAAGCGCCTTTAATCATTTGTCAAGATATTGTATTTCTGTATTAGAATGTGGTAGAAATCAAAATGTGTCTAAAAGCTAGCGATACAAGCGAGTATGAATGGACTTGACCATTCATTTTGCCTTTGAATTGTGAAGGTTTTACGGATTCTGGAGGGCGACCTCGTCGTGGATGCTAACTACTTGTCAACTCCGGGATACGATGTGGGAAATCGGAGTGGACGGATGTGGACCGAGCAGCAGCAGCAGCAGCAGCAGCAGCAAAACTACAGTGGCTCCTTATCAGAAGAGACCATAGAGAGGTTGAATGAAAAGGTGTGTGTTGAAAGTTTAAGATCAAGTTACTGGGAAAGGGACAAGACAAGGAGGACTTCAAGTGGAAGTGATTTGTAAAAAAAGTGGCTAAGGATTCGTAGAATATATACTAATACTGCACCCTTTTATATACTGAATATGTACTTCCCCGATTCATTCTTTTTTTCTTCACTAAAAGCTTTTGTTTGTGCATAGTTGTAGTATTATATATTAGTAACTGGAAAATATAAGGGTTCTTTTATGTGTAAGTTTTGTAGGGAAAGCAGTGTAAAGGTAAAACCTGTATGAAGGTGATCTCCTAACTTCACATTTCAATATGCCTTTTTACTTTCTTGCCATATCAAGGAAGGTGTTCTTTGACATATAATCCTCCCCCTCCACCTTCTCTCTCTCCATCTCTTTTGTCGATACCAATAGGGATGAATTGTGACGATGGAAGCTTTTTAATCAACTAGATTGTGTTGTTATACATGTTCTTCAAACTATCAAAATGTCTCTTTTAGCCCGTCAACTTTGTATCTTAAATCATGCATTTTTTCAAATATAAAAAAGATAACTATTTAATCTTTAAATGATATATCAAAATGTCATATCAATTCTTACATAAGGTTGGTGCCTTTTCTTACACTGTTTGATGGATAATCGTAGGAACAAATCATATCTTTTCGACAATATATATATATATATATATAATGTTTGAATATTCTATCCACTACAAATACAAAATTATAAATCCTATCTATGCTATCTAAATGTGGCTTTGAGGGTGAAACCTTTGATTTTCCTTTTTGCTCCTTCCTAATTTAAAGACTTTCCCTTTTGCCCTTCCTAATTTAATAATACTTATATATTAAACAATATTTGAATAACTACATAATAAAGAATATTAATAAAAAAAAAGGCACTCAAAGTAGGACGTCTATATACAAAGGGCTTGACTAAGAATTGTGGGGCCTACCAAACACTTCACAGCTGCTGCCGCCCTCTCTTTAAAGTAATAATAATTAATTATATGCTACTACTTAGCTATAAATACCTTGTTATTTCCACCATTAATGACTAAGATACCAATGCATCCTTTTGACAGTGCATAAACATTTCTCTCCCTGAAGTATTGTGATTATCAATTTTAAAAAGTAAATATAAGGATCTGTTTTAAATGTTTTATTTATTTATTTATTTTTAAGTAACTTCATAGTTTTTAAAGTTTAAATTCTTATACAAAATTGACCGTGGAAGGAGTACAACTTAAGCTTAATATCTTTGAAATTAAGTTCGAATTTGAATATAAACAGTTTTATTTTTTATTTTTTGAAAAAAGTTGTAGTTGTGTAATTCAACATTGAAAGCAAAAAATCAGAGTAAAAATCAGAATGTCGATAAATACAAGCTAATAAATTAAGTTACAACACAAAATAAACAGTCAACAGAGCAAATCAGAAAAGAAAAATGAAGAACACGAAGAACAATAAACCTATTTGCATCACAAGAATGATAAATCAAGTGGAATTGGAAAGCAGAAATCGAATTGCGTAATTTCATCAATTTTAAATTCGAACAAGAACAGATATCACTGAAAGGAATCAGGAGAAGAAGAAGATGGAAGAATAACCTCTACAATTAAGAACATGAATGAGTTCCGATCACGATCCAGGAGCCATCAATCCAGTAGCTTCTTCATCCAAGTAGAGATTCTCTGTCTTCCTCACGGCGGCGTGCGCCACAACGACGAAGGCGCCGATCAGAAGCGCGATGACAATGTTGAGCGTGGCGTTGGTCAAGAACAAGAAGCCGATAGTGAAAATCGAGAGAATGAGGAGAATCACCCAGTCCTCGACGACGCGGCCGGCGAGAATGAGAGGCTGATCGCGGAGGAAATAGAGGAAGAGCCAGAGGGTCATCATGACGATGAGGACGATGAGGGAGATCGGATGCCAGAGGAGGGCGAGGAAGAGGATTACGAGTACGACGATGGCGTAGTTCATACGGAAGTAAGCGAGGTTGACTTTGATGCGAGCGAGAGTGTCGTGGAGGTTGGAAGGGAGAGTGAAGGAGCGGTAGTCGGCGATTAGACGCCATGGACGGCGGTGGCCGAGGCCGTCTTTGAAGCGCTGTTTAGCGCGGGAAATGTATTCGAGGTTGGCGGCGGCAGTGGAGGAGGAGGTCGGAATGGTGCCGTAGGTCATGATTATGCCGCCGGAGACGGAAGGGGGTTTGGTTTTGACTGGCTTTTGGGAGAATTGGGGATTGACAGAGAGGAAGAAAATGATGGGGGATCTGTTCTGCGCCAATAAATTGCCCCATTTCTTCCCATTTATTCATTTTATTTTATTTTATTCAAATTTAATTTATATATTAAATTATGCAAAATATTCTCAACAACCTTATAATTCATGCCACTTCTATTCCTCCATTTCTAGAGCTTATTTAATTTTTTTATAAAAAAAAAAAAAACATAAAAACAATTTTTAAAGTATTTTTAAACCCTCAAAAATTTACACTGTAACTCAATCATAATAGTTTTGAAACAGAGTCTTTGAGCCCTACTTTAAAACAACCAAAACCAAAAAGGGTATTTTCATAATTTCCCTTAAACCAAACTAATAATTTCACATTCACACACGACACACGGTAATGAAGTGGAATAACTTTTTAGTAAGCATAATTAGACCATCACAAAAACTAACTTATTAAAAAGTACACACTTTAAACGAATTAACTAGACAAAATTGAGGACGGGAATTACATTCCTATCTCCATCTCCAATCTCGACCATGTTCTACAAATTTTCCACATGAATTAGATTGGAAATAAGAAACGAAAGAGAAGTTGGGAATGAAGATAGGAAAGACTTTTTGGTAGACATCTTGACAAGAAATGTAGGAGAGTGCATGGAGGTGAGCATAGGTGATTCCATCCTCATTGAATAAAGAAATTAGATCCAACACATTCAACCACTATTTGAAACAAGATATGGGTTGGAGTGTAGTGTGGACAAGACCACACTAAGCTTCGTGGGGGACAACCAAAGGCAATTATAATAACAGGACGGCATATAAGAGCCCAAGAAAGGCAGCAAGAACTTTAGCCATTTCCCTATCTATATGTTTTGGATAAATGTCAATTATCCTATAAAGTTTAATTAGGTATGATGTGAGTTAGGTTGAAATTAAACAATTAATAAAATAAAATTTGTGACAATTCTAATCACTTATTTTATGATGCAAATCTAAGCATTACAATAATTGAATTCTATAATTAGTCTTATTGTTATTTCTATGAAATGTTGACTCCGTATGTTTGATGAGGTTTAATCAAAAGATAGAATTTATCCAACAAGGAAAGTGCCATTTGTACAAACAAATTAGTTGGCAATTTTGTAAAAATGTCGCCATGTCGGCACATGTTTTTTGGGAATATAGTCCTTGTTGTTTTGGTTTTCAATAAATAAATAAACAATTAAATATAACATAAAAGTAAAATACCAAATGGAAACAAACAACTTCCCCAATTTCCCATGTTGCATTCTTGTTGTTTCCTTTCAATTATTATTTATTTTCGAGATATTTCTACTCTTTATTTATTTTTCTTTTTATTATTTGAAGAATGTCTCTTAAATAATGACATGTTACTTAACCAAGCCCAACCTCGGCTGGATTGGACCCAAGGGCTTGGGCTTGGGCTTGGGCCTGGACTTGGGCCTTGGAAATTTACCCTAGACGTTTTTTTCATTACAAATAAAGATTTTACTTCCAAATTGTTCACACAAAGACCAATTGGGTAATGTGATATCATAAGAAGAGATTTGTTAAAATCTCCCACTACTAATGACCTCTTTAATATATGGTTACAAATGAATCATGATAGCAAACATTGCACCACAAGCAATGGTGTCATTAGAGGAGCTTTAAAGTTTTCCTCAAAAGAGGGAGAAAGAAAACAAGCTGTTCTTCCTAGTAGGTTAATACGGGATTAAAGTTCTATAATCACTTTGATCACGTAATCGCTTAAGACATTAAACCATCTCAAATTAAACCTAAAGTCGGCTGGAAAAGAATGAGAGTGAGAGGTATTATATTCACTCACATGGTGTTCAAGGGAAGAAATGAAAAATGTGATTGGAGTTGAAGAGAAAGAAGAGAATTGGGCTTGAAGCATAAAATAGTGGACCAATAGGTTACCTCTAAGATTGACATGGAAAATTCCACAAGTTTTTCCAACTTCCATTCAGACCCTTTGCATTCAATTCCAAGCTACCTCTCCTCTTTTCTTGCTTATCTAATTCCACCACCTGATATAATAGCAGCTACCTTATCATTTCTTATTTAACAGACTAAGCATTACACATCAAATTCCTGAATTAAACTTCACATATTCTCCCTTCTTTCTTTCATTCACTCTGCTACAAAATTGTTTCAAGTTATGACAGTTGAGGGAAAGCAGAAGTTCTTCCACGGCACGCTCGAAGTTACCGTCTTCCATGCAACAACATACACACCATCTTCACCTCTTGATGTAAGTTCTAGATCATAAGAATGAGGTTAAATTACAAGTTTAGTCCCTGAATTTACGTGGTTGTGTTTATGGGTCCCTAAACTTTCAACTTTGTGTCTAATACGTCGAATGATAGAAACAGGTTGATCAACTAATAACATACACAGATCAGTGATCAAAACATCTTTTTCTCTCTTGCAGTGTATATTTTCTGGAGGAAAGCAAAGCTATGTGACCATCAAGATAAACAACATGGAGGTTGCTCGGACAAACCACGAATATGACCGTGTTTGGAACCAAACATTCCGAGTTCTATGTGCGCATCCATTGACATCTACCATCACCATTACAATGAGAACAGCTCGTTCTGTATTGGGAAGATTCCAGATCCAAGCCCAACAGATTTTGAAAGAATCAAGTTTCATCAATGGATTCTTTCCACTTCTTATGGAAAATGGGAAGCCGAGTCCAGAGCTCAGACTTAGATTCATGCTATGGTTTCAACCGGCAGTATATGAACTAAGTTGGAAAAAGATGCTGGAAAATGGAGAGTACAAGGGGCTGAGAAATGCAACGTTTCCTCTAAGGTCCAACTGTCATGTCACTCTATATCAAGATGCTCACCATCTCTCTACTTTTCAACCTCCGTTTCACGGTTCGGGTTTGAGTGCGCCAAGAAGGCTATGGGAAGATGTGTATAAGGCCATAGATAATGCAAAGCATTTGGTTTACATTGCAGGCTGGTCCTTCAATCCAAAGATGGTGCTGGTAAATACAAACAATCACCTATCTTGGTTAAATTACAAACTTTAGTCCATGAATGTTTAACCGCTAATACTCTTTTGGTGATCAGGTAAGAGACCCTCAAACTGATATACCCTATGCCTTGGGAGTAAAGCTTGGTGAGCTGTTGAAGCAGAAGGCAGAGGAAGGAGTAGCAGTGAGACTAATGATTTGGGACGACGAGACATCCCTTCCCATCATCAAGAATGCTGGGATAATGAAAACACATGATGAAGATGCTCGAGCATATTTCTCGAACTCGAAAGTTGTATGTAGTTTGTGCCCCAAATTACATCCTATGTCTCCACCAATTTTCTCGCATCATCAGAAAACCATAACAGTAGATGCTCAAACTCACATCAATGCAAGGAACAGGGAGATTATGAGTTTCATTGGGGGTCTAGATCTTTGTGATGGTCGCTATGACACAGAACAACATTCATTGTTCCATACTTTGAATACAGAATCCCACTGCTGTGATTTCTACCAAACGAGTATATCAGGAGCCAAGCTTCAAAAAGGAGGGCCAAGAGAGCCATGGCATGATGTCCATGCTCGTGTAACAGGTGAAGCTGCTTGGGATATACTAACAAACTTCGAGCAACGATGGACTAAGCAATCAGATGCTTCATTGCTAGTCCCAACAAGCATCTTACTAAAACTGATGCCTCCGCTTGAATCAAACACAAACCCACAAAAGGATTGGAACGTACAAGTTTTTCGATCTATCGACCACTTGTCTGCCAGCCAAGTTTTCAGAAACTTGACTGTTGAACGCACCATCCACGAGGCTTATGTCGAAGCTATCAGAAGAGCCGAGAGATTTATTTACATCGAAAACCAATATTTCATAGGAGGGTGCCACTTGTGGGACAAAGATCAACACTGCGGATGCACAAATTTAATAGCGATCGAGATTGCGCTCAAGGTGGCTAATAAGATCAAGGCAAGGGAGAAGTTTGCAGTTTACGTAGTGATTCCAATGTGGCCAGAAGGACCACCAGAGAGTGAATCAGTAGAGGATATGCTACATTGGACCAGGCAGACAATGACAATGATGTATAGACTGATTGGAGAAGCAATCCAAGATACTGGGGAGAAGGCCCATCCAAGAGACTACTTGAATTTCTTTTGCCTTGCAAACAGAGAAGAAGAGAGAAAGTGGGACTTTGTTCCCCCTCACAGTCCACAACATGCAACAGAATACTGGAGTGCCCAACAACATAGAAGGTTTATGGTCTATGTCCATTCCAAGGTCATGATAGGTAAGTTTTCAAGTATTCCGAACATTATTTCTAAGGGGCATTTTAACAAACATGTAGAGGGCAGTTTTAATAACATAATAACGTCAAACCAAACAAAGAATTGATTTAAGAGTTTTGGATCTCATTTCAACAAACACAAATGACAAATCTATTATCCATAAAAGTGATGATGGGTTCATTACATATTCAAATTACAATGATTTAAAGCAAAAGTGTAGAAGAAATAGAAACTAACCATAAACATGTGGGTGTTTGCAGTGGACGATTTGTACCTTCTGATTGGATCCGCAAACGTGAACCAAAGATCCATGGACGGAGAACGAGATACAGAGATAGCAATCGGATGCTACCAATTAGAAAACGACGGAAAAGAATTGCCAAATGGAAGAGACATTTCAACATTCCGCTTGTCGCTTTGGTACGAACATACTCAACGATTCGAAGAGGTGTTCTTAAACCCCGAAAACTTGCAATGCGTTGAAAGGGTTCGTTCAATAGCAGACGAATCGTGGAAAATTTACAGTGGAGAAGAAGTTGTAGACATGAAAGGTGTTCATCTCGTAACGTACCCTGTGAAGGTAAAACAGGACGGATCGATCGAGGATTTGGAAGAAAATGGAGGCCATTTTCCTGATACTAAATGCCCCATTAAAGGAAGAAGATCAATGTTCTTGCCGCCCATTTTCACGACCTGATTTTAATGGAGAGTTGAATGGCGATGACCAAGCTCTGAGTTTGCATTTACTTGCTCGAAGAGCCATGAATGAGAATACCCAACTGGGGAATTTGTGGTTTGGAGGGAAAAGTTTAAATCTTTTTTCATTTATACTGCGAGTAAATCATTTATAAGGTTTTCAAAGAAGAAATAATTCATCATTCAATAATGATACCAGCCTTGACATAAAAGCTTCTTACTTCACTAACATTCATAAATTGGTGAAAGACAATAAATAACCGAGAATTGCTCACAAACTATACTTAGTTTTAAAAGTTACTTTTTTTTTCTTTTCCATTCATCTCCAATCTCAGACCTAGAAACGGACGAGTAAGTCGAGCTTGAATTCATATTAGACTCTTGTTTGTTTGAGCTTCTCCTCCTCAAGCAAACTGAAGAATCTCTGTTGTTTTGGATTAGACAAGTACGTAGAGATCGTCCATCCAACCCGTCAAGCATATCAATCTAAGATCTAGAAGGATGTTCTTTTTAAGGAGTATTCCTACTAAACAATAAGAAATGGATAAAAAAGGACAATTTTTTATTGTTCCCCGACTTTTGGCAGCTCTAGTTTTCTTAATGATAAAAAGATACTATGAATTTTTCCGGGATTTGAAAAATCATGACCAGAATAGACGACCCTATAAATCTTTGGTAATGTCTGAGAGGTCAAAAAAAAAAAAATGAAGAGATTTACTTTCCAACACAATAGAAAAGATCATAAATACAGTACTGCAGCATGTTTGAACAATTTGTCTACTAAATACACGTTGACTTTAACATTTTTCTTCTAGGGAAAAAAAAAATGGAACTCTTTCTTGTACATCAAAATCACAAAGAACTTTCACCTTCCTGTCATGTGTTGGGAAAAGTAGAGTAGATGGATCTGTTCAAAGGGTTAAGTGGTAGTATTCAGCATACCACTTTCGCAATGGCAACACGGTGACTGCAGGACACTAATAATTGTCTGAAGTCATCAAGTTTGATCATCAACTCCATGATCGGCCACCACCAAAACCCCTTCCACGATCTCGGAACCCCCCATGACCTGATTAACATGAAATGTTGATACTCAACAACATTCTTCATTACTATTCCTTTTATCCTTGGTATTGATTCTTAAAAGTATTTTGGCAGTAATGGGAAAAAGAACACCATTTCACTTGCGTGGAAATAACTAACCTGAGGGAGGAGGAGGCGCACCACGACCCATTGCTGCCAGTTCAGGACTAACCTTCTGTCCAGCTTCTTCAAGAATCGCTATGAGTTCTTTAGCAAATCTTGCATTAGCAGCGGTGAAGAAAGTGTATGCAGTTCCTTTTGCTCCAGCTCTTCCTGTTCGACCAATTCGGTGAACATAATCCTCAAGAGATCCAGGAAAATCGTAGTTTATTACATATTTTACGTCCTTTACATCTGCAATGGAATGACATTATTAGGAAATATTAGAGAGAGCAATAAAATGGTTCATCGAAAGCTTCAGCCACAAATTTCAATAAGCTAGTATATACTTTTTCTTTCATATATAAGAACAAACTTCATGAAAAATATATAAAAAACAAAAGGCGAGATGATTCATTTGGCAGGTTACCCATTACCCAAGTTCTCAAATTTTATCAAGTTCTTTGTTGGAATGGATTGCTTAATTTTTTTTCTTTACATCTTTTAAGATGATTATTACACTGTCTCCTCGCATTATGGACCATTTTCTATCATCCTCTCGCCTATGAACCAACTTGGTAGAAACAAGTTATAGTAGGGGTTTGGGTTATAATCTGTGAGATCCCACATGGTTGGAGAAGAGAACAAAGCATTCTTTATAAGGGTGTGGAAACCTCTCCCTAGCGACACGTTTTAAAATGAGGGAAAGCCCAAAGAGGACAATATTTGCTAGCGGTGGGCTTGGGCTGTTATAAATGGTATCAGAGCCAAACACCGGCCGATGGGCCAGCGAGGAGGCTGAGCCCCAAAGGGGGTGGACACGAGGTGGTGTGCCGGCAAGGACGCTGGGGCCCGAAGGAGGTGGATTGAGGAGGTCCCACATCTATTAGAGAAAGGAACGAGTGCCAGCGAGGACACTGGGGCCCGAAGGAGGGTGGATTGTGAGATCCCACATCGGTTGGGGAGGAGAACGAAACATTCCTTATAAGGGAGTGGAAACCTCTTCCTAACAGACGCATTTTAAAAATCTCAAGGGGAAGCCCGAAAGGAAAAGTCCAAAGAGGACAATATCTGCTAGCGGTGGGCTTGGGCTGTTATATAATCTATTCTATGAGATAGGCAGATAGGTAAAGGCACATGTTTCAGGATCGTGTTGAGAGAAGGTTTGGAGTGTTAGGCAGTTCACAACTTCTTCCTTGTCTTAAGATATTATTCTGCTTCTGAAAGCAGATAATTGGGATCATTATATTGTAAAGTTAGGGGAGTTTCTGTTGAGTCCTTTGTTTTTCATTCTTATTGTTTCTAATGTAAGTTCTTCTTCTTCTCAAAATACATGCATGAGCAGACCTCCAATAACTACTGTAAAAAGTCGCACCTTAAAATTTTCATATACAAAATACATACCTAAACCACGAGCAGCAACATCTGTAGCCGTCATTATAGGGCTCTTGCCAGACCTAAATTCTGAGAGGACCCAATCCCTTTCTGCTTGACTCTTATCACCATGAATTGAAAGTGCAGGCCAACCATCCATGCGAAGCTGTCGTGTAATTTGATCACAGCCTTTCTTGGTATCCATAAAGATCAGGATTCGACTCCCATCCATTATATCCTCCAGCAATTTCACCAATCTGGAAAACTAGTCAGTACCAGTTACTTCTTATCATACCCTGACCGGCTTATGGGAAATTGGTCCTTAAAAAAAAAGTAAACGACAAAAGATCCCACAAGCTCCACTCACTTGTTATATTTCTGATTTTCAGAGACGATATCAACATGTTGGCGTATGGAATGATTAGCTTTCAGGTCTGGAGAACCAATGATGACCTGTGCAAATTAAATGAAAAAAGTCGATTACAATATTAAGAATATTAAAGACCACCTCCTCCTTCCCCCTCCACCCACAAGAGAAAGAATAGTAATATATTTATATTTTGAAGAAAGAATTTTGCAATTACCATCTTCAGCTGTTGTCCTGAAAAATAAAAACTTCATTTCATGGAGGAATTCTTTCATGAGAAACTGTAAAAATAATTACTGGCATGCTCCGGAAAAAGGTGCAAGTGAATCTTACATATTCTTTAAAAAGAATGAGATAATTGTAACCGCCTTTGGACTTTTCCTTAAAGGACTTCCCTCAAAATTTTAAAACGCGTCTACTAAGGAGAGGTTTCCACACCCTTATAAGGAATAGTTCGTTCCTCTCTCCAACCAATGTGGGATCTCATAATCCACCTCCTTGGGGGTCCAGCGTCCTCGCTGGTACACCATCCGGTGTCTAGCTCTGATACCATTTGTAATAGCCCAAATCCACCGCTAGCAGATATTGTTCTCTTTGGACTTTCCTCCAAGGACTTCTCCTCAAGATTTTAAAACGTCTATTAGGGAGAGATTTCTACACCCTTATAAAAAATGTTTTGTTCTCCCTCCAATCAATATGAGATCTCACAATAATGTTACGACACAAGACCATATTTCTGTCCCCTCAAATGGATGTATGAGTTAGAGTCTTTACCTTGTATGGATTGTATAGAAACTTCCTGGCCAATTGTTCAACTTCTTTAGGCCAGGTAGCACTCCAGTACAAAGTTTGCCGATCAGGCCGAATCTGTATTGAAAATAAAATAGCATTTGAGAAACTTATAACAATTAAGCACAACACAATTTAATGTCAACACCAACTAACCCATAAAAAATGAGCACAAGTAAAGCCACCAAAAACACACATAAATGCTTGGCTCAAAAGCTGGCTGTCAACCAGGACTGCACCACAAGCCAAGAAAATACAACTCAGTTTTAACAAATTTTCTGAACAGCCGATTCATTCAGAGCCTGCATTATCATACAGAATCTAATCCCAGGAAATTTTTCCACTTAAGTCACTAAGGAACTGAGATAAAAAAAAAAACGTTGTAACTAATCAATTCTTTAATGAAAACCAACAGTCGGGATAAAATCATTAAAAAGGGAGCAGAGGTCTAGAAGCCACTAAAAAAATTTAAGAGAGCAGAGGTCTAGAAGAAAAGTGAGTTGCAAAACATCCCAAAACTGGGGTTTTCGAACAAACCAGAGGTCCCACACTACCAGAAAGCTACCCTTTTTACTTGATATTTTTTGAAACTTTGATCTTAGATCTATCAAACCTATGCGCAGAACAAATACATACAGTAATGACAGTAATGTAATTACATGTAGAGTAGAACTTAAACCTGTGAAACAATTTTTCGTATTTGAGGGTCAAATCCCATATCTAGCATCCGATCAGCCTCATCCAGTACAAGGTAAGTAACCCTTCGTAAGTTTGTATGATGTGACTCCATCATATCAATCAACCTTCCCGGTGTAGCAATTACAATTTCAACTCCTGGTGTCAGTATTTTAAGAAGGGGTCATTCATCTTGCTATCATAAACAACCAAAAGAAGAAAGAAAAGAAACAAGAAATAACGACCAAGAAGGAAGTGTTCATTGACACCTCAAACTTCGGTTAGTATGGGCATCTTGAACTTATTTCACCATCTACCTTTCTGAAGATCACGCACTTGAGGTCCTTTGGGAACACCACCATATATGCATGTGTTCTTAATCTTCGATGATGCACCAAATTTTGTAGCTTCTTGTTGAATTTGAACTGCAAGTTCACGAGTAGGAGCTAGAACTAACACAATTGGACCATCTCCATGAGCTGAGAAAAATTATAAAATGAAAAAAAGAAATCAGTCAATTTGAACATAACGACCAGAATTAGGCATTTAGAATTTGCATATTATTTACTTACAAAGGATTGGCTGGGCATTGACATGGACAATTGCAGGCAAAAGGTATGCAAGTGTCTTCCCTGACCCCGTTTCAGCAATACCAATGAGATCTCGACCTTTAAGTGCCATTGGCCATCCTTGGGACTGAATAGGAGTAGGTTCAGTGAAGCCAGCTTTGGCAATTTCTTGCATGACATAATCTGACACGCACCATATGTTCATAATCTTTATATACATAAATTATAATGAAAAATGTACGACTAAACATTAACTTAGCACATTCAAGAATGATGCTTAAACTTTAAAGATGACCAATAAATGAAATATAAGGAATGTACCAGGAAATCCAACATCACGGAAAGACTTGACTGGTTTTGGAACATCACGACCTTCTACAGTGATTTCCCTCCTTTTTCGATACTCCTCAACCTCTCTCTCTGTCATTTCCGCCACTGATGATGCCTCAATGTAGAAGTTCTTCTCAAAATGAGGTAATCCATCCAAATCCACCTTTTTTGGGGCCTCAGAAGCATAATAGTCACTCTTGCTAGAGGAGGATCGCACTGAATTGCTATAGCCTGTAGACCCACCAAAACCTGAATCACTGCAGCACCCCAAAAAACAGGTTGAAAGAGAGAGCCCCGTTATTAAGAAAATAACAAAGAATCACCCAGGTGGTTTATCCTAAGATGTAAATGTAGATACATCAATTTCCAAAAAAAAACACTAAGCTACATCTACAATAAAATAAAATAAAAAAACAATTGGCAGGTATTTACACAGTTCCACCTCACTAAATGGGACCCACTTTCCTCCTCCACCTTCTCCCATAAAATCTTTTCCAAGTGTTCCTTCGGCATAACAGCTTCTGAAAGCTATTTCAATAAATTAATCAAGTTCCTTCTTTACAAAAATCTACTACTCACATTATCTAGTCACCAGTCCATGATTTTTTTAAATAGATAACCTCGATTATAAAATTAAGAAAAAGTAAAATAAAAACCCACAGGAGAAAACAAGATATATAAACAATTATGCAATTACGTTCCAGCTCCAATGAGAAGGGAAGAGAACAAATATATTTTAGAAACCAAAAACAGCTTTTAAACTCTTCGTATAATCAACGAAAACCCTTCGCCACTAGAAAAGGCTAAAACAAGTCCAACTGAAGCCATAATCCGAATACTATTCAATCAGCTACCATGAAATTCTCCAAGCAACTAAAACCCATTACCCAATTCGAGAAGTCCCACATTATCGTGGAAATTAAACAAGGTCGCAAAACCTAGAACCATTAAAAAAAAACTCAAAATCCACAGAAACCAAACCAAAAACCCACATTCGAACGCGTAAAGAGGAAAAGGAGGAAGTTAGAGAGACCTTCTACGGTCGCGGTAAGAAGTGGGATCGGAGGAGCGGCTGTCGTAGCGACTCATGGCGCCGAAGCTCGCCGGAAAGAAGGTGACGGAAGCGGGAATTTAAGGGTTTTAGAACCTGTCTCAGTTGGGTAAAGGCGATTAACAATCGACACCGAGTTCCCTGTGCCCTTCACTCGATCGAGGCTTGCTAATCGTACGGCTACGTCTTTCTGCCGTGTCTTCCTCGACCAAATTAATATTAATGATATTAAAAAAATTAATTCAAGCTTACTAAACAATATCTCCGCAATAATTTCATATAAGAATCTTAATTCATTTGAAAAAACAAACGATATTTACGGTTTAGTTATAAAAAATAAAAAAAGTAAAATACATATATTAAATGGTTATCATTTATTGAAAGTTTATTAAAATATTGCTTCTCTCTCTCTCTCCTTTTTTAGGTAAAATAAATATTGTTTTTTCTGGTTGAAAAATGAAAATCGCCACACGACCTTAATTCAGGTCCATGAACTCGGCCCATTCATAGAAAGCTACGTGGGCCGACAACCAGAGTCCAACTAAGAAGTATTCGAGCCCACTAGGCTCATCAGCAGCAATGCTTAGTTGCTGATGTGTAGTTGCTGATGTGTAACACCCATCCACTTTTCCTATGCTGGTGTGGTATTACCCACATGCTTATCAACTAGCCTATATCCCAATGATCAAGGTGGGCATCCAAGTTTTTAATTTTATTATTATTACTTTCTTTTAATTCTTCAAAGATTTTTCAAATAAAAATATACGGGCAGACAAGAATAAGTATGGAAAGATAAAAAAAGAATAAATCGTTAATTTAGATAATCTTAGCCATCGTTTTCTTTTAAAAAGAATAACAATAAATGAAGTTAATAGGATGATGAAGCAAATGAAGGACCAAATAGGAAAAAAATAACTTTAAACGATCGGGAACTATACTTGTAATTTGAAAGCTCGTAATTTATTAAATATAAAACATAGTTTAAAAATGAATCAAACATTTTTAAATAGACACGCGCTTTAAAGTTTAAATATTATGGGGATAAATTTTAGTCAATTCACTTTTTTTTTAATTTGTCTATTTAATTTAACCGTCCATTTATGTGAAAATGGACTCATTTATATCTCATATTTTAAAATTAGAAATTCTCACCCTAATTAAACTAATAGCTTATTTATTTATGTGTTTATTTATTTAGACTAAAGCTACAACGGAGAGTAGAAGATCTAAAAGTCAAAATCTCAACCATACATACTTTAAATCAATTTAATTATGTTTTGAAGACTATGCATCCAATTGGTTAATAAAAATTGTAAATTATAAATGACATGCAATAGAGTGGAAAAATAATAATAAATAAAATATTAATCTTGCAGAAATATAAAATTATGAGATCTAAAAATACTTTTCTTTTTTCTTTTTATAACAAAAAATAAGTAAGAGTATAAAGTCTTAATAACATGTTCTTCAGATTTAATAGCTGTATTTTTAATAAATATTAAAATTATTTTTATTTAAAAAATACGATAGAAGAAAAAAACTATTTATATTTTAATAGTTTACTGTTAGTACATAAATTCAAATATTAAAATATGGGAAATCTAAAATAAGTTTTGTTATTTATGTGCAATAAAGTGGGAGCTACATAATAATAATAATAACAAAATTGCATTGACTTTTTTAACACCATTTTGGAGTTGGGCCCGTAATTAATCAAGATTATTGTCTCTCTAATCTCTTTCAAACGGTGCATTATTACAACCACATTTACATTGCCGCGTTAAATTTTGTACTTTCTTGATCCACGTGTACATAAGGGACGTATTACAAAGAAATTCTCATCAATATGCTTATTATTATTATTAGGACTACAAATTAAAATTAGTATATATTTATGATATTTTTAACATTTAACTATAAATTAAAAGAAAGAAGGTTAACACAACAATAATATTTGTATCAATATTTGTATCGACACGTAAAATCGTTGATATTAAACTTAAAAATTAAGTTGACTAGAATACTTAACTAACGAAAAAAATTGATTATGCCTTTTGTAAAATATAATATTAATCATGAATTTTTAGATAATTTATTTTTCATTTATATTTTTTAAAATAAAATTTCAATTAACTCACTTTTAAATTTTTGTTTGTTTCAAAATATACTTTCATCATTCTTTTTTATGGATGTGAGATCTTATAATCTATAGTTTGAGCCCAGCGTCTTCCATGTCACCTTCCTTAGAGCCTAATGTTCTCGCTAGTATACTCTTGATGTTTGGCTATGATATCATTTGTAATAGCCTAATAAACCCACTATTAATATTGTTTGCGTTGACTTGTTAAGTATCGTCGTCGACCTTACAACTTTTAAATACGTTTGCTAGGAAAAGTTTTCACAAATTACTATATCAATACTTCGTATAATAATTCTAAATAATAGAAGAAAAAAAAATTGTATTAATTTAATAATAATAATAATATAAAAAACACCGCCAGGCTGCTACCCATTCCACTTACGAGTCAAATCGGTGAATTTTTTTTTTTTTTTTTTTTTTTTTGAGTTCAAAAGGTCATCTTGCACGTGGGAAAAGACGTCTATTATCCGAGCTGTCAAAGCCTCCTCCAAAATTCCCATAATATCCCCCACGCTTTTCACCTTATATTTTATTTTTGTATTTATATGTAAATGTAGTTTTTTAAAGTTTCGTTTCTAAATCTATATTTATTACGTGTAGTTGATTGGCAGGTAATATATGTATTTATTAATGTCACAGAAAAAGATAAATTTATAATTGATTGAATGACGCAATTAATAAGTCAATACATAACCAATTTAAAATGTCATTGTTTTAGATGCTTAAAATTATTAATACATATGGATAGATATGTTATCGTGAAAATAAGTTTAATTAGTTAGGTTGAAAAGCACATGTCTTACACAAAGTTTAAATTTACCTATTTAATTTGATGTAATTATCTAATTGATTAGGTTGGAATACACATGCCCTCCACTTAATTGAAATTTACCTACTTCATAATTAATTAATTTCATGGATAAATAACAAAATTTAAATATAGCTAAACCCGTTAAAACACATAAACAAAATGAAATATTCAAATGTTAATTCTTAAATTTTAAAATTTATGCCAAACAAGTAACTGAGCATTCCTTAACTTTGCTCTCATACTCTTACGAGTCGACAAGTGGCATCACCCAATTGGTCAAATTAATATGTTAATTAAAATATGTCGGTTTTACTTAATTGACATCGACCCCAAATTTGATATGTGATGTATGGTTGGAGTTGTGATAAATTGTTATCGTATCAAACTATCGTCGTAGTTCGTTTGGTAGACCATCATCATCCGTTCATACAATGTTGATTCGCACTTATCATAATAAATGTGTAAAAAAAAGTAGTTTTGATGTCGATTTTGAATTGTCATTATTCATAACCATCATCGTAAATGTACAATGAAGAGGTGTTCAATACTAATTTTGAGTCGTCACGAACAATCTTAAAATCATCATTATACATATTCGATGACGGTGAAAATTGATAATCAAATATTGAATTTGTTATAGTTAGTAATTACTATTATTTTAATTCAAGATTTAGGTTTGAGATTGAGATGAGATTGTTCGATGATATATATATACATTTACGGGATGATAAGCGATACTATTGAATTAATTAATTTCGAATAGTTTTATTAAGGAAAAATAATCTAATGTCCACAATGATTTTGGATAAGTAGGAACGTTTAAAAAATGAATTAATTCAACCAATATTGAATTAATAAATTAAATTTTTATTTAATTAAAATAAAAAAAATTAATGGCAATAGTAATGTATGAAAAAGATGCACAAATATATATGAAGTGGTAATTAAACAATAATTTTGTAATTATTTTTTTTCACAAATTTAGTTAAATAACAATAATAACTATATGCTTCCAAAATTTACAGAGAGAATACTAATAAGGGGTAATTTCAACCTTTTACATTTGAAACTATAATATAAATAATTTTAAAACTTATTGAAAGTAGGAAAATTAAAATATAAAAAGAATTAAAATTATATTTGAACGTACTCATTTAAAATAATGCTAATTTATATTAACGTGCGGAAGGTGGAAAAAGGGTTTCATATTGGCTATATGATATAGCTCTAACCAAGTATTATTCTTATTATTATACCTATCAACCTAATTAAATTCAAAATTTATTATTCAAGATACTCAAATTCAGCCTTCCCTTGAACAACTAAAGTAAAAAGGATTTAGGGTTTGGAAGCTGTTGCCAAAATAATTGATATTTCCAAAAAGTTTAATATTCGTTCACGCGCTTGTACTAAAAAAAGAACCTCACGCGCGACAAATGAACGTGGATATCACGCTAGCTCAAAGGAGTAATGGGCCGGAAAAGTAGGAATGAAACCGGCGGCATAGGGATTGTGTTAAAGAATCTTTGTAATGTTTAAATTATAAATTAAATTAAATTAAATCATCACAAATTAAAAGGAAAAAGGAAGTGTTTTTAAGCAATCAAGCTTGATTGAACGAAGCTCCGGGGCAGTGCAAGTATGGCCAAAGAGGAAGAGGGTCCCACACAGTGCATTCTCCATTATCGAGTTGTTTAAAACCAGCTGAAGAGCATCTTCATTTTTTCAAGCCACAACAAATCACGCAGCCCATTACCAAAAATTCACTCCCCGTTTAGGAAGATTTTACAAAAGCTCCCAAAAAAAGTGAGGTTAGAATATAGAGTAAACAAATGGGCTTAAGCCCCAGCTGGGTTTCTTTTATTTTACCCAATCTGTGAGTATACAAGCATATAATAAAGCGCCCACGAGGGAAAAGGAATAAGAATAACACAGAAAGAGCCTCCACAAGCTCCATTGGCCTTTGGTTGGTTCAAGCTTTGGAGGGCTGAGGTCTGTTGTTCTGTTTCCATGGCGGAAATGTGGAGTGTGGTAGCAGTGGTTCTTTGTTTATTTGGTGTGTTCACTGTTGAAGCCTCTGTTTCTTATGATTCCAAGGCTATTATCATTAATGGGCAGAGGAGGATTCTCATTTCAGGATCCATTCACTATCCAAGAAGCACTCCTGAGGTAATGTCTATTTTTTTTTTCCTTTTCTGTTCTTGTTTCCTGGTTTTTTGGCTGCCTATTCGGATGGGCATTCATAGATTCTTGAAAATATGACTATATAGCCTTGGTTTTTTTCTGGGTTCTCTACTTATTTTGGAACTTTGTTCTTTATGGGCTCCCATAGATGTGGCCAGATCTTATTCAGAAGGCTAAGGAAGGAGGTCTAGATGTGGTTGAGACTTACGTCTTTTGGAATGGGCACGAACCTGCACCTGGAAAAGTAATGGAGGATTATATTATTTTCTCTCATTTTTAACCTTTTAGCCTAATTTTGGATCATTATCTTGCAGTACTACTTCGAGGGGAACTATGATTTGGTTAGGTTTGTGAAGCTGGTGCAGCAAGCTGGGCTTTATGTTCATCTCAGGATTGGTCCTTATATCTGTGCTGAGTGGAACTTTGGGTAATGCATAATTAGTAAATTCTCGTTTTCTTATTATTAAACACCTTGAAGTTTGATCAAATGTTCTTTCGTTTATGTTCTTAGTGGGTTTCCTGTTTGGTTGAAGTACATTCCTGGTATCAGCTTCAGGACAGATAATGCTCCTTTCAAGGTAGGTGTTTTTGTGTTGGTTCTGCGTGTTCATGTTACATTCTTTTGATTTGACTTGTTTTCTAAATCAAATTTCTCTTCTGATTTTGGATAATATAGTTTCAAATGCAAAAATTTACCAAGAAAATTGTTGATATGATGAAAGCAGAGAGGCTATATGAATCCCAAGGTGGTCCTATAATTTTATCTCAGGTAAGCAACGAAACAAAAGACTGATAAGATGGATTCTCTTTTCTTAAAGTTGTCATTGACATGAAAAGACTCGGTGAGTGAGGAAGCATCTTCCTTTTTGATATTTTGTTCAGATTGAGAATGAATATGGACCTATGGAATATGAACTCGGTGCACCAGGAAAAGCTTACTCGACGTGGGCTGCACAAATGGCTTTGGGACTTGGCACTGGTGTTCCATGGGTCATGTGCAAGCAAGACGATGCTCCAGATCCTATTGTAAGCATTACCGGACTTTCCCTCAAGTTTTTAAAACGTGTTTACTATGGAGAAGGTCTAGTCCTACACCAACCCGTGCCTGGCTCCATACCATTTGCAAGGAAGAAAGCATTACTAGACTTTCTTCTTCTTATTCCCAATATTTGGTTTTAAATCTTTCACGTGTCATGTTTGGGAGTGGGCTTTAAATGTTGATTGGGAATGATTTAATAATCATTTACATTGCACATGGATCATGTTTGCTGTTCTTCTGTCTGTTTGTTTCTTTATTGTATTATTATATTTCCGTTGATATCCGTGAATTCTTTTAATGCTCATTGTTATGCAACTTCTTGTCATATACTTCAATTTCCGGTAAATTCTGAATGGAATATACTTTGAACAAGTTTTGGTGAAATCATTGTGAGGATATTGCTGATAGTCAATCAAACTGTGAGGAATAGCTACTAAACTCAGTAAATTGTTTGGTCCTGACAGATTAACACCTGTAATGGCTTCTATTGTGATTATTTCTCTCCAAACAAAGCCTATAAACCCAAGATGTGGACGGAAGCCTGGACCGGATGGTAAGTTGTCATGCTCTTATATCATCTCGATCTCCTCAATATTTTTGTAACTGGCCAAGCCCATTGCTGGTAGATATTGTCCTCTTTGAGCTTTCCCTCAAGGTTTTTAAAACGCGTGTGTTAGGGAGAGGTTTCTACACCCTTATAAAAAATACTTTGTTCCCCTCTCCAAATTCATCCCCCTTTGGGGCCTAGCGTCCTCGCTGACACTCGTTCCCTTCGGGACCCAGCGTTCTTGCTGGCACACCGCCTTGTGTCCACCCCCCTTCAAGGCTCAGCCTCCTTGTTGGCACATAACCTGGTGTCTAGCTCTGATACCATTTGTAACTTCTCAAGTCCACCGCTAGCAGATATTGTCTTTTTTGGGCTTTCCCTTTTGGGCTTCCCCTCAAGGTTTTTAAAACGCGTCTGCTAGGGAGAAGTTTCCACACTCTTATAAAGAATACTTCGTTTTCCTCTCTAACCGATGCGGGGATCTCACAATTTTCATCAAGCAGTGATCCATACATGTTGCCATGGTAAAAGAATCTTTAGGAGTCTGACTAATTCTTCGTTGTTTTCTCTTCCACTTTTTTCTTACAGGTTTACTCAGTTTGGAGGTGCAGTTCCTCATAGACCAGCTGAAGACATGGCTTATGCTGTTGCAAGGTTCATTCAGAAGGGAGGATCTTTCATAAACTACTATATGGTAAGACTAAGAGTTTCTTATTGGTTGAGTTTCCTAATCAGGAAGAACATATTTGATCAGTCATCTGATTTCAACTCGTTTTTGTTTGTTTTCAAGTACCATGGTGGAACAAATTTTGGACGAACTGCTGGTGGTCCTTTCATTGCTACTAGTTATGATTACGATGCTCCTATTGACGAATATGGTAAGCTCATGATGCTCCTGTTAACATGGATTATATCCTATAACAGTAGCGGAACCATTCATTTGAGAGCTAAATACTTGACTCTTGATGCAGGCTTATTGAGGCAACCAAAATGGGGTCATCTGAAAGATCTTCACCGAGCAATAAAGCTTTGTGAACCAGCTCTTGTGTCTGGAGATCCGATCGTGACTCGACTCGGGAACTATCAAGAGGTGAGCATTTTCTTCTTTTATCTGCAACTATCTTTATAATGAACCTATAAAACTTAATCTCTAAACTCAATTTCCTCACAGGCTCATGTATTCAAATCAAAATCTGGTGCTTGTGCTGCGTTCCTTTCGAATTACAACCCGAGATCCTATGCAACGGTAGCTTTTGGTAACATGCACTACAATATCCCGCCTTGGTCTATCAGCATTCTTCCAGACTGCAAAAATACAGTTTATAATACTGCAAGGGTAAGGGAAAGACTCGGCTGACAAATTAAATCTGCATTGATTTTAGATTTTTGAGTATATATTGATATTCTTTTGCTCAGGTTGGTGCTCAAACTGCAAGAATGAAGATGTCCCCGGTTCCGATGCATGGTAGTTTATCGTGGAAGGCGTACAATGAAGAGCCAGCCTCGTACAATGATAAAGCGTTTACTACAGTAGGATTGTTAGAGCAGATAAATACTACAAGAGATGCCACTGATTACTTGTGGTACACAACGGAGTAAGTGATGGATATTAACCTTTTTATTCCCATGTTTTTCAGTAATCGCGACGAATTTCTCGATTAAATCGTGCTTCTTTTGCAGTGTACATATTGATTCTAATGAAGGATTTTTGTGGAGTGGAAAGTATCCTGTTCTTACGGTCTTGTCAGCTGGCCATGCTATGCATGTTTTCGTTAACGGTCAACTAGCAGGTGTGTAAAATTATTATAGATTGAAGGTACTCCACAATGGTATGATATTGTCCACTTTGAGCATAAGCTCTCGTGGTTTTGCTTTTGGTTTTCCCAAAAGGCCTCATACCAATGGAGATGTATTCTTTGCTTATAAACCCTTTAATTAGCTGACGTGGGACTACTCTCCCAACAATCCTCAACAATCCTCTCCTCGAACAAAGTACACCATAGAGCCTCTCCTGAGGCCTATGGAGCCCTCAAACAATCTCCCCTTAATCGAGACTCGACTCCTTCTTTGGAGCCCTCAAACAAAATACACCCTTTGTTCTACACTTGAGTCACTTTTGACTACACTTTCGAGGATCACAACTCCTTTGTTCGTCATTTGTGGATTCTATTGACATGGCTAGGTTAAGGGTATGACTCTAATACCATGTTAGGAATCATGAACCTCCACAATGGTATGATATAGTCCACTTTGAGCATAATAATCTCTCATGGCTTTGTTTTGGGGTTCTCTAAAAGGCCTCATACCAATGGAGATGTATTTCTTACTTATAAACCCATGATCAACCCCTTAATTAGCCCAATGGAGATGTATTTCTTACTTATAAACCCATGATCAACCCCTTAATTAGCCGATGTGAGACTCCTCTCCCAATAATTCTCAACAGGTACAACTTAACTGTGAATGTTTAAGAAAGTGGCTTTCTCCAAAATCTTTGGAGACTTTCCTCTTGGAACCTCTACAAACCTTTTCAGAATCCAAACAGATGTCGAACCGGATTCGGGTCCTTTAAAGGCTGCAAAGTCAATGAATGAAAAGAACATACTGACCTTTGCTGATTCATGGTCAAAATTTGCAGCTAACTCAAATGCATTTTTCCTTTCACAGGAACTGCTTATGGAAGTTTAGACTTCCCAAAGCTAACATTTAGAAAGGGGGTGAACTTAAGGGCAGGGAACAACAAAATTGCACTTCTAAGTATCGCCGTTGGTCTCCCGGTGAGTTTTCTTTCTTATAAATAGACTTAGAACGGTAACTTAAACGATGAAAACATTGTGATCTCTTGTGATATGATTCAGAATGTTGGTCCACATTTTGAGATGTGGAATGCTGGTGTTCTTGGCCCGGTTAATCTGAACGGTCTCAACGAGGGTAGACGAGACTTGAGCTGGCAGAAATGGACCTACAAGGTTTGTACATGGTTCTCTGATATTGTTCTCTAGCTGTCTGATGTCCCAGCATCACCATGTCTAACACTTGACATCTTTCAACATTGTCATTTAGATTGGTTTGGATGGAGAAGCAATGAGCCTTCATTCCCTCAGTGGAAGTTCCTCTGTCGAATGGATTCAGGGATCTCTCATTGCTCAAAGGCAACCCTTAACATGGTTTAAGGTATCTTATGCCTATCATTGTTGCTTCCTTAACCGATAGGCTTTGAACTCTGCAACTTACATATATTTTATGTGTTATGATTCAGACTACTTTCAATGCTCCAGCTGGTAGCTCACCCCTGGCGTTAGATATGAGTAGCATGGGGAAAGGACAAATATGGTTAAATGGCCAGAGCATCGGGCGCTACTGGTCTGCTTACAAGGCGTCTGGTTCGTGTGATTACTGCAATTATACTGGTACATACAATGAGAATAAATGCTTGAGTAACTGCGGCGAGGCGTCTCAGAGATGGTAGGCAACAATATCCCAAAATGAATCCTAACTCTTCTTCTGTAGTTCTTCAAACATTGATGAACTAACTGCTCTTTGATCGTTGTTTTGTTAGGTATCATGTTCCTCGTTCTTGGTTAAACCCGACAGGAAATCTGTTGGTTGTGTTTGAAGAATGGGGCGGTGACCCGAACGGAATTTCTCTGGTTAGAAGAGACGTGGATACTGTATGTGTCAATATCAATGAGTGGCAACCAACGCTTATGAACTGGCAGATGCAAGCCTCAGGTAAAGTTAACAAGCCCCTGAGGCCAAAAGCTCATCTGTCCTGTGGCCCTGGCCAGAAGATTTCATCAGTCAAGTTTGCTAGCTTCGGAACTCCGCAAGGCGAATGTGGAAGTTTCCGGGAGGGAAGCTGCCACGCCCATCGCTCATATGATGCTTTTCAACGGGTAAGTATGACTTAGGGAAATGAGTTCAAGCCATGTTAGCCACCTACTTAGGATTTAGTATCCTACGAGTTACTTTGACAACCAAATGTAATAGACCTGGTTCAAGTCATATCTAATTTATCTGATTCTTGCAGACGTGCGTTGGTCAAAACTTTTGCGCGGTAACGGTGGCGCCAGAGATGTTTGGAGGCGATCCGTGTCCGAACGTGATGAAGAAACTGTCGGTGGAAGTCGTGTGCAGCTGATGGATTAGTTATTGGTTGAAGTTGGAAGTGTAGAATGAAGCAAAACACAGTCATTCATTATGGCAGATCTCCCATTGGTGAAGTTGTACAAAATATACGACAGAGAGACTGATGGAAGAGAAGCTATCATTGAGATTGGGAATATGATGAATATTGGATTAAGGGTAAATAGTTAGCTGTTTTTGTTGGGATTCTCACCGGCCAGTCACCATATTATTATAGAAAAAGTTAGAAGAAATGGAATTATTGTAGGTTTGTTTGTGTCACAGAAGCACTTTGAGGTTTTAATCATTGAATCCATGTGCTTCTGTTCTTATCACCTTTTTTCCTTAGGTTCTTGAAAGAAAATGGAAGCCTCTGGCTTCCGTTCATGTCTACTCTGTCACGTTATCGATGTCTTAATCAATTGAGTTCTTAGATGGATGCTTTCCGCTATTTTAATTTAGTTAGATATTTAGGACGTTCTGATGGCTCCGACATTCCCCTTCATCTCTTGCGACATGATTACGTTACTTCTAACTTCTGAGAGTAAAAACTATCTTCAGCATGTTTTGTCCTCACTTACAGATAATGCAGGAGAATGTCATAGCTATCCGGTTTCGAATCTTAGACGTAGGTCGTTACACAAAGGTTGTTAATCTACGGATGTGTTGGCATTCGCATGACAGCAAAAGTTGTGCAGTTGAAACACTTGACAGATTACACAAAATGCGACTGTGAAGGCCAATGTGAATCTCATTCCAAAGCATACCAATGAGGAGTTCTGCAGAGACACTGTGAGACAATTTGGCATTACCGTGGAGGGTGGCATGTGGGCAAGGCAGTGGCCACAGTGTCCTTGTGTTCTAAGAACGAAGAAACCAAAAAGATGCGTCATTTGCTTCCATCATTCCAGTGAAGACAATTTAAACGCTCAAATGCCACACACAACAAAACCTTGTCCACTTGCTTGCTGCTTTCCGTGCCAATTTTCCTTGCATATCTGGTCAAGGTTAGGGTGCAATCCTCTGTCTGCTTGTTGTGATCCCATTATCTTTTGTTTATTTTAATGTACTTTCTGTAAGTAATGTAAAAAACAATGTACTTGCAGCATCATTGATATCAAAATAGGATGCTTTTTCGTGGAAAGATGATAATCTAAACCTTAAAATATTACAAATAATGGTTTTAAGTCATAGTAGCCACTTACGTAAAATTTAATATCTTCAAGTATTTTCTACACCTAACTATAGTACGACCCGTTGTGTGAGAATGATGGAGGTACACATGAGCTAGCTGGAACACTGAAATATATCAAATAAATATATAGTTAAAGTACTATATTTTCGATTATGATCAAATTGCGCCCTCACAATTAATCTCATGAAAACATCGTACATGTTGAATATTTAACTTCTTAATCGAGGAGTTCTTCTTCAATTTGTTCATTATTTCTACCCTCGTCTTCTGATCAATAATATTATTTATGTCATATGATTTCCACATCCCTCGAGTTTTGAAAAGCTCTTCAGCTTCACAAAATAAATACATAAAATATCTTTAATTAATTGGTTTAGATCCGCACCGAGTGGCGGGTATGAATATGCAACGGAAATTTTGAATTTATAGGAATAAATGGAAGTTGGAAAATAATATTGAAATTGATTTTAAATGATTTGACCAATTAAAATAATAAGAAATATCAATGATTGGCAGACAGATAAGAATAAAGAATCAAACAGCGCAACAGGCATTTTTAGGTGCGGTGTCTTCACATTTTTCAATCTCAATCACACTATTAATCTCTACACCCTTAATTCTTTTTTTTCTTTTTTTTAAAAAAAAAAAAACCAAATTGATTCACCCTTATATATATTTTTTAAATTTTAGTCCCTCTACTTTTAAATATTTCAATTTAGTGCAAAAGTAAAAATCCGTAATAATAATAATAATAATGAATGAATGAATGAAAAATCAATTTTTATCATAATTTTTTTAAAATATTCATAAATGTTTTACGAATTTAAAAAAGAATTCATTTATTTTTCATATTTCCAAATATATCCACTTTGTTTCTACAAATTACAGTCAGCCCCCAATACCCCTCGGTTTCTGTGTTCCCTCTTCGAAAAAGGCTTCTTTAAAATCCCATTTTGATTTCACTGAAAAATAAATCAATAGCCTTTCAATTTCACGCCAAAATTCCCTCTCCAGCCTCATGACGGATAGAGTCTACCCCAACGCTGCCGCGGCCACGGCCGCCAACGGCGCTCCGGCCCCCAAGACCGCTCCATTTCCGGCAACTAAATCTCAACTCTACGGCGCTACCCGCCCTGCCTACCACCCTCAACCGCACCACCGCCGTCGCCGCAGCCGCAGTTGCTGCTGCTCCGTCTGCCTCTGGTTATCTGTAACTCTCATCCTCCTAATCTTCCTCCTCGCCATTGCCTCCGCCGTTGTTTACCTAATCTACCGTCCTCACCGGCCGTCCTTCACCGTCTCCGCCGTGAAACTCTCCTATTTCAACATCACTTCCTCTTCACTCCTCAATTCGAAGTTCGATCTCAACGTTTCCGCCAGAAATCCCAACAAAAAGCTCGTGTTCACTTACAATCCGGTCTCGATTTCAGTATTCTCCAATGGAATCGATGTCGGCGATGGTGTATTGCCTGGATTTGTTCACGATACGAAGAACACAACTCTGTTGAAGACCTCGATTCTCAGCAAGAGCCACCAAGTAGATAGCTCGTCGGAAAGTACCTTGAAGAGCAGTATGAAGAGCAAGAAAGGTCTTCCATTGGAGATTCAACTCGATACGAAGGTGAAGTTGAAGATGGGAGCACTCAAGAGCCCTAAAATCGGAATTAGAGTTTCTTGTGACGGAATTTCTGTAACTGTTCCCACCGGTAAATCTCCGGCCACCGCCTCAACTTCCGGCGCAAAATGTAAGGTTGATCTTCGTGTAAAGATCTGGAAATGGACGATCTGAAAACAGAGGAGAAGAAAATTTGAAGAATACAAAGAACACGAAGAAGCAAAGAGGTCTCTGGTTTTATTTTATTATTATTTCTTCTCTTTTTTTTCTTTTTTTTTTTGTATTTTTCCTTTCCCGAAATTTTAATTTGCGCCTTCCCTGATTATACACTTTTTTTTTTTATTTTATATAAACTTTCGCAACTCTTTTATTTTTGCTTTTTTGTCCAAATATTTAGAATATTTTGTAAATTTGATATTTTTTTAAAGATTCAATAATGTATATTATTATTTTTAATCACTACTACTATTCTGATTGGATTTAAGTTTGAGGCAGGTGATTTTAGGTTATTTAATAAAGTCTTAGTGTAATTAAATTATTTAATATGGAGAATAAAGAGGGATTGATAATAAGATAATGATTGTTGGCGATATATAGCGGTTGGAAAATGCAAAATTAATTTAGCTGACTTTATAATTTAATTATTCGTTCATTGCTGTAAAGAACGTGTGTAAGGCTAGCAGCTAGTTGTTTTATATATATTTATTTTTTTGGAGTCCTTGAGAGAGAATTTTAGAGAGAGAATTTTAGAGAGAGAATTTTAGAGAGAGAAAGTAAACTTATTGCATAATATAATATATGATACACAAATAGTTTACAAATATGTCATTTGATTTTTAAAAAAGTTATATATTCACAAATACTTTAAAAAAATGTATAATATTTGTGTCGGTGGAGACTTTACTTTACTTTACTTTTTTTTAATACCTTTGAATTATTGTGGTTTTCCTTTGTGCAATTTGGCCCCGCTCCCACTTGAAATTCCAGAATGGCCCTCCTTAGAATTTTTCTTTTTTTACTCGCTTTATTATTTATAGCCCCTCCTTCTTAATGTGCCTTTTTCCTAAAATTCCAATTTTACCCTCGTAGGTTTATATATTTGTATGTATAAAATATAATTGTAAAGTAAGCTAGAGAGGAATTACAAGAATTAAATGAAATCTTGTAAGAAATTGTACAAACTATAATTTAGCATGTTTTTATCTAGAATACAAATCTTTAATTTTTTATACTTTAATCTTGTAATTATGCGTTCTTCCGACATGTCGTTTCTTCTTTTTGCTTTCTTCGCAAAATTATGGCAATTGCGATTGTGCCCTGTGGGCATCTCATAAATTCGCGCCAATCTCAAATTTGTGGGATTCAAAACCCTAAACCTTCATAATTAGCATCTTCGATTCATGCTGTATGCATCTTCGATTCATGCTGTATGCATCTTCGATTCATGCTGTATGCATCTTCGATTCATGCTGTATGCATCTTCGATTCATGCTGTATGCATCTTCTTATCAGCGATTCAATTCAGCTTCGTTTTGTTTTCCACGATTCACAATCAATTTCCCCTCTCATTTTCGATCCTATTTCAACTCCCATTTTCCCTCAATCACGTATGACGACGAGCTTCTCGATTCCTTCGATCATCTTCTTCGGCAATGCAATGGGATTCGACATTGCAAACAAGTTCATTCCGCCACCGTTGTCACTGGCGCCTGTTCGTCGGCGTTCGTTGCCGCCCGGCTTGTGTCCGTCTATGCCCGTTCTGGTTTTGTTTTCGATGCTCGGAAAGTGTTTTATACTGTGCCATTTGAAGGTTTGTCGAACTTGCTGTTATGGAATTCGATTATAAGAGCAAATGTAGATGGTTATAGTAGAGAAGCCCTTCAACTTTATGGGAAAATGAGAAATTTTGGGGTTTTGGCTGATGGGTTTACCTTTCCTCTGGTTTTGAGGGCTTCTTCCAATTTGGGTATTTTCAATTTGTGCAAGAGTCTTCATTGTCATGTTGTACAATTTGGATTCCAGAATCATTTGCACGTTGTGAATGAATTGATAGGAATGTATGTGAAACTCCGACGAATGGATGATGCACGAAAAGTGTTTGACAAAATGCGTGTTAAAAGTGTAATTTCTTGGAACACTATGGTTTCTGGCTATGCCTATAATTATGATGTTAATGGTGCTTCTAGGATGTTCCTTCAAATGGAGTTGGAAGGGGTCGAGCCGAACCCTGTAACTTGGACTTCTTTGCTGTCGAGTCATGCTCGGTGTGGTCATCTCAAAGAAACTATTGCCTTGTTTAGCAAGATGAGGACGAAAGGTGTTGATGCCACTGCCGAAATGCTTGCTGTGGTGTTATCTGTTTGTGCTGATTTAGCTACATTGGACAGGGGTCAGATGGTTCATGGACATATAGTAAAGGGAGGTTTCGAAAATTACTTGTTTGCTAAAAATGCGCTTATAACTGTCTATGGAAAAGGAGGAGACATAAGAGATGCAGAGAAGTTATTTCATGAGATGAAAGTGAAGAATCTTGTGAGTTGGAATTCTCTTATATCCTCTTATGCTGAATCTGGATTATATGACAAAGCTTTTGAAGCGTTTTCTGAGCTTGAAAAAATGGAAGGCTATCCAGAGATGAAACCTAATGTCATAACTTGGAGCGCAGTCATTTGTGGATTTGCTTCTAATGGATTTGGAGAAGAATCTTTGGAAGTTTTTCGCCAAATGCAGCTTGCAAATGTAAAAGCGAACTCGGTGACAATATCTAGTGTTCTATCAATTTGTGCTATGCTAGCAGCTCTGAATCTTGGTAGGGAAATGCATGGTCATGTGATTAGAGCTCGGATGGAAGATAGCATACTGGTAGGAAATGGATTGATTAACATGTATACAAAATGTGGAAGTTTCAAGCCAGGCTGTTTGGTGTTCGGAAAACTAGAAAATCGAGATTTAATCTCATGGAACTCAATGATTGCAGGATATGGAATGCATGGACTTGGTAAAGATGCTCTTATAACTTTTGACGAGATGATCAAATCAGGATTTAGACCAGATGATGTCACCTTTATTGCTGCTCTTTCTGCTTGTAGTCATGCCGGTCTTATTGCCGAAGGTCGTTGGCTTTTCGATCAGATGCTAAAGAACTTCAAGATCAAACCTCAGATGGAGCATTATGCGTGCATGGTCGATCTTCTAGGTCGCGCTGGGCTCGTGGAAGAAGCAAGTAACATGGTCAAGAGCATGCCAATCAAACCCAATGCTTATATCTGGAGTGCTCTTCTCAACTCTTGCAGAATGCACAAGGATACAGATCTTGCAGAAGAAACTGGCTGTCAGATTTTCAATCTGAATTCCGAGATAACAGGAAGCCATATGTTGCTCTCGAATATATTTTCTGCAAGCTGTAGATGGGAGGACTCTGCGAGGGTCAGGATCTCGGCAAGGATGAAGGGTTTAAAGAAAGTTCCTGGGTGCAGCTGGATTGAGGTGAAGAAAAAGGTTTATATGTTCAAAGCAGGAAACTCGATGCAAGAAGAAGGTTTAGAGAGAGTTGATGAAATTCTTCATGATTTGGCTCTTCAGATTGAAAGTCGAGATTTTGATGATAGTATTATTGAATAGAATGTTCAAGAACACAACATTACTGAAATCTTTTACTGGAAAACTTTCTCCATGTGTGATGCTGATGATGGTTTATCCTTAATTAAGGAGATTCAAAATGAAAAATGGTCACTTAAGGCTGCATTTAGCTAATGATATAACAGTGAAGCATCAATCCAAATTTAACATTTAAAAGAATGGAAAAGTAGAGAAAGCATCTACTATTCATTAATTTTAGAAGTTAACTGTTGGAATAACTGTACAAGATACGTCAGAGGTAACAGAAGTTCCTGAAAAAGTGGAAGAGAACAGAGGATTGGATTCAACAGTGCATCATCGTGTTATGAAGTGCAGGGAGGCAGATCAGATAAAAGTCCAGTTATGAAGTGCAGGGAGGCAGATCAGATAAAAGCCCCTCCATGGAATTGCAAGGCCCGGTGAAAGCAGCTCTTTTCACATCCCTACAAAACAGGTACATGATGATGCTACCCAGGCCTGAAATGGTGTAGAATTCATAAGTAGATCAAGTTTTTTTTTTCTTACTTCTTTTGATAAGAGACAAAAGGGAAAGTGTACAGAAAATATGTTTTTTTGTAAGAGATAGATTCAATCCGAATGAATTTGAATCAAAATTGAAGGAAAGCACACATGGCGTTGAATCGATTGAAAATTCATATCCATATACAAGCGTTTGGTTTACCCTCTCTCTCCGAAATGTAACTGTACATTCCTTTTTCTCGCATCCCAAAACATGTCAACAAAAAGTGGATTAACTATTTATGCAGCTAACACCTAAGACATCCTAGAACAATACATAACGGATCAATACACACAATCTCGAATGTTGAATTGTATTCAACTTCGAACCCACTTTTAGACCAGAAACGCTTACGTTTCGAGGAAATGTGGGAGAGGAAGTAGCAGTGGAACTCTATGACCCTCAACTCAATCCTAAGGTGATATCATGAGAAGATACCTAAACAACATATAGTGTTGAGAATGCACAAAAACTTATCTTAGCCTTTCTGAACAGAAAGCTCATATTCGTACAATAATTTATGTTTTGGTGTGTGTGAATTTCTTTCCTGAAAACCACTTTTCAAATTCAACCCCACAACCAAACCATTTAGCAAAAGATGACAACGAAGAGAAGGAAAGCCAAAGGAGAAGATTGGACAATTGAGATAAACGGAAAAATAAAACTGTAAATATAAATTAAAGTATTACCTAATTAGGAATGGGTGAGAAGTAGCTAAGGCTCGCCCTTGACAAGCTCTTCAACAGAGCTCTTATATTTGCCAATCAGTTCCCTTTTTTAATAGAGAATCATCAGTAGGATCATTGATGAAGAAGACTGTTTAATGCAAACCACAGCCAACAATTGGTTACCACCATACCTTCGATAATTTAACAACTGCTCATGTTCTTCCAGCTTCTTCTTCTGTCCCTCTACTGTCTGCAACCCAAAAAAAAAAAAAAAAAAAAAAGTCTCAAAAGCAGAGGGAAATAGGACATTTCTGAGTCCGGGTGAGCCTACACAAGAAAGGAATGAACATCTAAACCTATAAATTTGTGATATCTCATTTGTAGCGATGGATTTCTCATGTCAAGCAAAACATAGTACACAACAACCCTGCATGCATCTAAAAGCCAAATGGAATTTCAACTTTACCATAGCCTTTGAGCTGAGTGATCCAGATATCGAGTTTAACAGTTGCTGGCACTTCTCAAAGTGGTTGTTCAGATCATTGACCTTCCAAAACGTTAAAAGAACAAATGATTAGTGGAAACAACGGTATGATTAATCTTGAGAGAATCAAAATTGATACCAAAGCATCCGATTGCTGATCTCTAACTCCAGTCTCAATCGCATCCGCTAATTTCTCCACAAGCTACAACACACCAAACATCCAAGAAAGTCAACAAACGCAAAACACGGACATTAGAGAACACTCAAAATTCAGGGTTTCTGAACGCATTACATGAAATAGATGAAAATGGGAAGCCAGAGACTGGTGTTGATGATATTGCTGCTGTTTCTGTTGCTGCTGCTGCTGTTGAAGAAGCCGCTGCTGTTGTTGTTGAAAATGATACTGCTGCTGCTGGGGGAAATGTTGGGGTTGCATTTGCTGCTGGAATTGGGTGGAGAGTTGTTGTTGGGGCTGAATTTGAGGAGAGGATTGTAGCTGTTGAAATTGGGGGGAGGATTGTTGCTGCTGAAATTGCTGTTGGGGTTGAATTTGGGGCTGGAATTGCTGTGGCTGGTGGTGAAAGGATAGTTGCTGTTGTTGCTGCTGCTGCTGCTGAAGGGAGAATTGCTGCTGTTGAAGGTAAAGGGATTCTTGATTGGAAAGATTAGAGGAGTTGCTGAGAGTAGGGATGTTGGGGATCATGCTCCAGTTTCCTCCTCCAGAGAAATCCATATCGCCGATTTCTTGCTAGGGCTTGCGATTGTTTGGGACTACAGGCTTTTGCTCAAGCTCCGGTGAGTTCTCGACGGACTCCGATCGCCCAACTGTAGTTACATACTGGCCGGCTCATGTTTTAAAGAGTAATGTTGCCGGAGATACGAGTTTTTGAGTTTTACTTTTTACCTTTAAACAGTAATTTTGGAGAACTGCGAGATAATTGTCTGACTTTACCAACATGGGCCTAAATATGTAGGCTAACCCAATCAAAAATCCTAAAACTAGTTCATGGTCCAAAACATGTAGACTGGCCCAATCAAAAGTCCAATAGCAAGTTCATGGGCCTTAACAAGTAAGCTGGCCCAATCGAAAGTCCAAAGGCTAGTTCATGGGCCTTAACATGTAGGCTGGCCCAATCGAAAGTCCAAAAGCTAGTTCATGGGCCTTAACAAGTAACAAGTAAGCTCATGGGCTAGTTTCATGGGCCTTAACAAGTAAGCTGGCCCAATCGAAAGTCCAAAAGGCTAGTTCATGGGCCTTAACATGTAGGCTGGCCCAATCGAAAGTCCAAAAGCTAGTTCATGGGCCTTAACAAGTAAGCTGGCCCAATCGAAAGTCCAAAGGCTAGTTCATGGGCCTTAACATGTAGGCTGGCCCAATCGAAAGTCCAATAGCAATGTCATGGGCCTTAACAAGTAAGCTGGCCCAATCGAAAGCCCAAAAGCTAGTTCATGGGCCTCATTGTTACTTGGCAATTATTAAGGTAAAATTGTCATATATACGAGTGATTTTGAACTCACGCAATATGTTTATTTATTTCAAAATGGTCCCGCATCTTCATATTTTTTTTTTCAAGGTCTCATCAAATTTATTATCACAATATTTAGAATTTTGAGCTTTAAAATGACAATAAATTATTAATATGAAAGAGGATAACATGAAATAACATTTTATTTTACTTAATATTTGCAAAACAAAAAAGCTAAAATTATATATATTTTTTAAAAATTTTCAAGGGATAATTTTGATAAGCTAAAAAATAGACATGTGTGAACATCTTTCTACATTTAATAGAATCATAATACTAATTATTATAGAACATAAAACTCGTGAAAGATCATTTGCTCCGTCTTGATTTTGAAAATGTACTATATCATACTTTGATGAAGTGAGATATTGAATATTGTGTGGTTTGTATGAATACTTTGGATACTTTACAAAGTGAAATTTCAACAAAGTATAGAATACAAAGTCAAAACAATAATGATGTCCATGTTTACCACTTGTAAAGTATCTTTAGTGAGTTGTAGGCCAAAGATCTTGCCAAGAAGAGACATAAATTTATGATAATTTTGTTGGAAAAGTAGGGAAAGAAAGGGTTGGGAGAAGAGAAGTCCATATTCCCATAAAACAAAAGAGTAGAGTGTTGGGTTTCTATAAAGGAAATCAAAGCTGTAGAGGAAGTCAAAAGAAAAGGGTTTAGAAAAGGGTTTAGGGTTTAGGGTTTAGAGAACTTGAAATGATGATTGAAAATGGTAAGTCAACTAAAGTTTGAACACAAATGCCCCTTTCTTTATGGGCAGTGCCTATGCCTTTGCCCTTTGCCCCTTTGCCTTTGCCAATCCCTCTTTTCACTCCTTTATGGTACACATTACACAAAAGCATCCCTCTTTGAATCAACGCTTTTCTTATAATTTCCACACCCTTTCCCTTTCTATACATCAAACAATGGTCCATCCCAGATGAATTGTATAGAGTACCATAAACCGTACGCTAGAGTTGGTTTTAATTATGTCTCTAAACTTTGAAATTATTCTACATAATAGTTTATTGTATAAAAGCTAGAAGTTAAACGTGAAAAATTGAACATTCAACCTTAAAAATACACATACGAGTATCTTATCCACTAAACTTTGGTCAAACCGACGATTTAGACCATCCTCCTTGATGGGTCATTGAAATATTTGAAGTATTATCCAAATAAATAAGAAAAGATTGGAACATTCAAATGGGAATGACGTGGAATATGGTTAAAAAATGTGGGAGACAAAAGGGGAAAAAAAGAATGGTAAAAATACAGAGACAGCATAAGGGCTGCGTTGGGAAGTGTGAATGTACACATTTTTAGCCCACATCCCTTACTGTTCTGTCTGATAAATAATAAATAAATTGGAATAAATATTATTATTATAAAAAGAAAAAAAAAGGAAAAGAAATGGGAATAATTGGAAGTGGCAAACATTTATAGCAGAGAATGGTATGTTTGTCTATTCTTTTGTTCATCATTTGGTTAAAAAGGTTCAATCTTTTTCTCTTTCTTTCTCTAAGAAAAACAAAAGCTTTATTCTCCCATTTCAATTTCTTTTTTTTTCTTTTTTTTTTCTTTTGTATATAATAATTTTTCCTAACATATATACTTACATTATATATATTTATAAAGAGATAAAGGGGGAGTATCTCTCACATCACATTCATTTTGTTAATTCTCTCATTTAATTATTTTACCATAAAGTTTCCCCAATAGGATCCACTTTTTCTTATCATACCCTAATTATCACATTTTTGCATCTTTTTCTCTCTCTCGAAACACAATATTTAAAACAAGCCCTAATTTATACCCATCAATATTCTTTTTATTCCAGAATTGTTATTCTCCACTTTTAGTTTCATAATTTTAAAAAGTTTCTGTATATGTAATATTTCATTCCCCTCTATAACTGATGAATCTCTCACAAGAAACCCAAAAATCCTATGCTTTTCTCTCACTCAAAATACTCATTCTCTCTACTTTTTGCCCTATATTATACATTCATATTCAAATATTTGCCTCTTATTTTTTTACTTTTTAAATAAAAATATTAATTTGAGCATAATTTAATGAATAAAATATTATCGAATGAAAAGGCTTTATTATGCAATTAATAATCTTGACCAAATCACATAAAAGTTTAAACAATTTCCTAACTTTATATCTTAATTAATGTATATTCCCATACTAAGAGAGACTTGGTGCTTTTTCCATGGCCTTTTTTTCTTCTTCTAAAAGCACTTTTATTAATTATACACACAAATAATCCTAGTGAAAACCCCATCAAAAAGTTCTTAAAAACACATCAATTGCACTTTAAATATAAGGGGTTAGGGTTTATAACAATCCTTTGGTAAAGGCAAATTCTCACCATCAATATTTTTATTGCAATTTTTTGTTTCGATTTGGTCCTCTAAATTCGATCTTTTTGCATACTTTTTGTTTTCTCGTACCATGCTTAATGCATAGATTTTCTTGTAATTTCTTTGTTGTATGTTTCTCACATGCACGACTTTATTATAAAGTCGTTTTTTTTTTTGAAGAAAAATTGATACCTATTTTCGTATCGATGTGATAAAGTAGATATGACTTAATTAAGAGACATTCTTCTTTCTTGTTCATATTGATGGAGAGAAGAAAGAAGGCATACTTTTTTGAAATATATACACCGAAAATTATAAGAGTTCATAAGGTGTCTTGAAATGTATATTTAAAGAGTTGTTTCCAGGTTGTTTGTAATCATAGATTTTTTGTTTTATCTTTAAAAAAAAAAATCAATGTTAGAATAATTCTTTAAAAGTTTTTTTTAATTAAAAAATGTTTTAAATAATTGTTTCTAAGTGCACATTAATTACTATAATGGTAATTGATGATACTTGAACAATGCTGTCAATTAATTCAGGAATATATTAAATAAAAATTTATATATATATATATATATATATTTATTTATTTATTTGTATATAACCCACAAAATATGATGGGGAAGCTTAACCTAGGCTTTCCCTTTCAAGTTTTCTAGCGACCAAGTATATTAAATTATGGCCTTATAAAATAGAAAAAATGACTCAAGATATCATTGAAAACATAGCTAAAATACACATAAAAGGGATTTTCTTTACAATAAATACTTAAGGATTTCATGTCCATTACCATTAATTGCATAATTCTATGTATCATATATTATGAAGCTCCAATTAATGAGCCTAGCTAGGGTTTCTAAGCTTCAAAAGGGGTTTTTTTTTTTAAATAAAAAATTGAATTAAGAAATACCAAAGAAAAGGGTTTTCACAACTAAAGTATTATACATTGAAATCTATATATATATATATATATATAAACACATAGAGAGAATATTATGATCCAAAAATTCCTAATTCAAGAAGTGGTGGTCCTTTCCCTTAGGAAAAAAAAGACCCCCTTGTAAAAGAAATTGAAAAAAATTCAAAAATATAAAATAATATAATTTTTTTGTTCTGGTTCATCCATGCCATACCATACCACAAATTGTCTAACCTTGCCAGCTGGGTTGGTTTTGAATTTGACTTTGAGGGGTTTGACCAGCACCACCATTGATGCAATTTCCATAACCAGCAGCTGCAATATTACTCAAAAACTCAGTGTGAGAAATCGCTCTAAGCCCCAAAAAATCTCTTGTACTTAACCCTTCACTTGCTGGGTTGTCGTTAAAAATCTCATCTTTCTTCAAGATCCCTCCAAATTCATCTATTTCAAAAGAAGCCCCTTGAAAAGCACTTGGAGAAAAGGTGGTGGTGTTGTTGATGAAAGTGGTTTGAAGAAGTGTTTTGTTCCTGTAGAGTGGCAGTGCAGGAGAAAGGCCTGGACCAGCTTCAGTACCCATCAAGACCTGATTCTGATTGTCACGTGAGGAGGAGGAGGAGGACAAGTTAAGGCCAAAATTACAAGTTGCATTATTGGTGGTGGCAGACGAATCAGACACGTGATGATCCTCAGAGTGTTGGGGCCTTATTATTGTGTGTGGTGCCTCAGCATTATTGTTGCTGCTCATCGTTGCTCCCATTTGAGCTGCTTTCTGGAGAAGTGCTGTGGCTGACATGTGTGGTGAAGGGGAAGAAGAAGCCGTGGGAAGATTAAGAGAAGTCTGCCCAAGATGATTAGGGTTAATGATGAGGGGATTAAGGTCTTGATTATGATTAGCCAACCATGGGGGAATGAAATTGGTTGGGTTTTGTGGATTTTGGTGCTCTTTTTTTAGGGCAAACGAGTTGATATCCAATGGGTTGAAGTGGGTTTGAGGTTGGAAGTTCAAGTGAGAGATTGAAGAAATGGGAGTGGGAAGTAGTGGAGGGTTATTATTGGTCATAAGTATTGGGTTTGCTGTAATGGTTCTTGCACTTTCCTCTGCCAAAGCATCACAAAATGCTCTGTGGGTGATGAAACTGTCCCTCCTGATCATAATAAAAATAGCCCATGAAATAAAAAACAATGCCAAAATGCAAAAACGTTCAAGTTGGTAAAAACCTCTCTCTTTCATTCTCTAAATGAGATGGAAGAAGAAACATAGCTTTAGATAAAATTCTCGTGTCGGGTCTTAGTCTTTTCTAACTAAGAAGATGAATAAAAGATTAAATTTATACTAACCTATAAACTTAACGGGTATAGATTATATTGAATATGTTAAGAGAAGAACAACATTCTTAACCTGTCATGAGAGTTTCTCATTTTAACATAATAATATTTTCTAATTTAACCTAATAATAGGGAGGGTAAAAGATATAGTTACCTTGAGAAAGGGGTTCCACAGTCACATCTGTACTCTCTAGTGCCACAAGTCTTAGAATGAGCTTTCCAATCGGATTGAACTGCGTACCTCTTAGAGCACTTATCACATTTCCATTTCTTCTCACCGTGCTTTCTGCTAAAGTGCTTCTTGATTCCTGTCAAGTCCCCAAGAGCCCTCGATGGATCATGATGAACACAGCTTGTTTCTGGGCACACATACACCTTCTTCCTTATCACCTCTTTGTTCGCTCTTTGCTTCAGCTTCCATGGCAAATTGTGTCCTCTCCTATGAAGCTGAAGATTCTGATCCCTCTGAAACCCTTTGTTGCAGATCTCGCATACGAATCTATTCGTCGCCATCAGCGTCTTTGGTGATAAAGCTACCACCTCCGCATCTGGGTCTGTCACCAAATTCAACCCAATCAATCAAATCACGAATCTCCACAATAGTATGAAATACATCCTCAGATCCGTCAACGAAAATATCACAAAAATAATTTCAATTAACAAACCTGGATTTCCGGGGAGGTTTCTCTTCCTTTTTGGTGGTGGTGGAGGGGCAGAAAAGTAATTTCCACCGGAGTAGTTCGTCGGAATCTGATCGGAACGGTTGCCGGAGCAGGAACTAGCTTCACCTGAAGCTGAAGTTAAATTCGACAAATTTTCCTCCATAGCTTGAGCTTGAAACAACAAACTTTTGATCATCCCTAATATATATCATATAATTCAGCAAAACCCAGAAAAAATAATTAAAAATCAGATCGGAAAGATGATGAACTGAAGAAAAGAAAGGCCTTGAACAGTCATCTTATTTGACTGTGTTTGTGCTTATAAATTCAGTTCAGAAACTCACCAAGCTTTGGATTTGAATGTTGTGCTGAATTTGGCACTCACCCAAGAGACAATTTTGAAACTTTCTTGTTTTTGGGTTTCTAAAGGCTCATAAGAAACAAGCTTTACATAAATAAATAAATAAATATATATATATATATATATGCATGAAAGTGAGAATAAATAAAAACTGATAATTTCAATGAACAAACAAAAAAAACCCAGAAATTATCAAATAAAAAAAAAGAGGGTTACCTTCAAAAAATTATGTTGTGGAAATGATAATGAAAACAAGTCTGAAATACAATAGAAAAAACCAAACACAGGCAAAGGAATTGAAGCCTACGGCTGGCAAAACCCTTGATGTTGCACTTTCTGTCTTTTCCTCTGTTCTTTTTTTTTTTCTCTCTCTCTTTTACTTTCTTTATAATTATTGCCTTAAATTCTTTTCTTTTCTTTTTTTCTTTTTACAAAGTTTTGAAAATTTTCTCTCTCCTTAAATTCCCTTTTTCTTTAATTTCTCTAATAATAATAATAAATAAATAAAACTTTCCTCTTCTGTTTCTCTCTCATAAAAGTGAGCAACTAGAAGAAAAGCCTGTCTTGGTAAAAGAGAGTATCATTTTGTATATACCTTAGAGTTAGAGGGAGAAAATGATTTTTTTTATTTTTTTTATTTTTTAGAGAGAGAAAATGATAATTTTATTATTATTATTATTATTGCAATTGTTCTCTGTTTAGATCCATGATGGGGAATGAGTAGATCCTTTTTCCCAGCTTTTTTCTCGAATTACTGTGGCATGATTGATCCATTGATTATAGATCAAAAGCTTCCATCATTTTAACCATAAATTCTTCTTCTAATTTCCACTTTTTAAAAAATAAATTAGATTATTTAAAGTTGTTTCCGAGGGTGGAGCCATCAAGAAAAATAGGGTTTTTATTAAAAAAATAAATTAAAAGCATTATATAAAAAGTTAAGTATTTTAATTTCCCCCTAATTTGCTTTAAAATCTTCAAATTTTAAAGATTATATAAGTTTTGATTAAAAATTTTATAAGGTCAAAATGTCCATCTAGTTACTAGTGACTAGATATTTGTTTTTTTAGTTCACGGATATTTGGTATTCTTTGCTATTATCGACTAATTATCGTAAAATATTATTAATATTTAATGTGAGATATATTTTATTGAGGTTAAATTATTTAATGACATAATCCATTCTTGGGCTGCTACTTTTTTTTTATTATTATTATTTAGTAATAATCTACTTGATAATTTAATAGTTACAACTTTCTTTAGTCATCGAAAACAACTGAATTTTATATTTTCCATTTAAAATTGAAATTATTCTGCCATGAAAATGAGTTGTAAAATAAGAAAAGTTGGCGAAGACGACGACGCATTGAATTCAGTTTGACTGCATGCATGTCCTTCTCAAAACAATTGGTACATTACTGACTTTTTTGTGTAACTATTTTGATTTTCCAAATCATTATATTCCAAAACAAAAACAAAAAAAAAACTCTTTTTTCCCCCCTTTTTCAGAATAAAATTAACAACCATGTATTAAAAAAAATATATTCAACAACATATGGTCAAAAAAATTTGAAGAAAAAAAGTTTTTCATTGAAATGGAATCTGACTTGTCACATGGGACTACATCATGGTTCGTCTGTTTCTCAACAATAATACTGAACTAAATAGTAAGCTTTGTATTACAGTATATCTTCAATTAAGAGATTATACGTTGTTGAACTCCTAAAAAGACTAATAAATAAGCTCAAAATGACCACGTTTACAAAAGAGAAGAAGAAAACGTCTCCTTGCTGAACACTCTACTGTCTCATTTTGATCTCTACAATTGAATATGGTGGGAGAGTCCATGAATCTCAACTACTCGATTATCTATTTCAGTTGTGTCAACCACATTTTCGTAAGTTTTTTTTTTAGTATATGATCTCCTGAAAATAAGTATGAGAATTTTTAATTAGTTCATTTTATTTAATTATTTTCACCGTAAGCGGTCAATGCATATCATATATATATTTTTTGGGTTAGTTTTAACTCCACTAAATATCGATGGTGGAGGACACGTAGATTATATAAGATTAAAATGGGAGAATAAAATTACAACTTTATATCTTAAAAATTAATTTGTTTTTATTATGAAGCCATCTCTTCTTAATATAGTAGAATCTTTACAAGGTTTATTATTTTCTATAGTCAAAACTCCTTTTGAATTGGGTGAAGATGCCACTTTTTAAGATACTTCCAAACTTAGTTTTAAATGGTATATATATATATATATATATAATATTCAAAGGTTCAAATATAGTTATTGTATTTTTTATATATCTTAAAATTATTGTGAAGAACCAAAATAATAATAATTTTAATTTAAGAAAATATTAAATATAATATGAATATAAGTGTTTTTTTAACTAAGATTAAAGAATTAATGTTTGGGAGTCTAAATTTATATTTTATTAAAAATACAATAAAATGACTGAATTAAGACAAGGGTACCAATGAAATTATGGTAAGTTTCAAAATTATATTTTGAAATGGCATTATCTAAAATTTGGTACGAAAGAACAAATACAAAAGAACCCTAAAAGTATACAGTTGAATTAAACATAGATCTATGGGATGGGGAGAGGAACATTAATTTGTAAATTTGTTTGGGGATCCCTTTCAAAGGACCTATGTGTTCCCTCCAAAACTTAGGAGAAAATAGTCATTTTATGTATGAAAAATAATAATTTTTTTTTTATGTGTTTTGTCATTTTCTTGTTTTATTCTTACAATGATTTTGTTTTTGAAAACCATAGCATTGGCTAGACCAAAAGTCTTCCCACCTCATCCACACCTCTAATCTCATCATAATTTTATTTTTTTAATAATAATATGTATTCCTCCATATTTCTAAATTAATTTGATAACGATTTGATTTTTATTTTTAACTTAAAAATGTGCTTCATCCTATTTTTTAAGTAAATATTTTAAATCTAAAAATAAAAATTTCCTTCTTAATTATCTTAAAAAAAAAGTAGTTTGTTCCACTACTAGAATTATTTATATAGCAAAAAAAAAAAAAAAAAATAATAATTGAAAGTAATTTTTGAAAAATATACAAATAAAATTTTAATTTTAAAAAAAATACATATAAAGAGAAAACAAAGTTTTAACTTTTAAAAACATAAAACAAAACAAAAAAAAGGAAATCATTTAAAAAAAAATTAAAGGCTTAATAATTTAGAAAAAAAATATTGGTATGTGAATATAAAATTATATGCAATAATTGACAATGCAAAACGACATAGCACATGACATGAAATTATCCTATCTGGAATCCATACTGATGCTTACCATTTCAACAATATTTGGAGTGAGACTTTATAACTAAAACCATTCACACTGATTAAGAGATCAACAAAGATCTCAACACATTATCTATACTACAATTAATTTCATTCATTTCCAAAGTTTTTAAGATAATGTTTTACATGTTTAATTTCATTTCTTTTTATATAATTATATGCATGCAAATATAATATATATGTCACATCACCTTCAAAAATAGAATTATTCATTAAAATTAAAATAATCTGACAATTAAGCATACAAAATTTCTCTCTTTTCTAAATAATTTAATTGTAGGTAGATGGTTTATATGACACCCGAATATAGGAGGGGTACATGAATGAACCGATAGCACCTCTAAATGAGATGGTAGAATGGTTAAGAAATACTTTTAAAAAAAACTTAAAAGTCACTACTTATATTAACAAGTTGCACCTTCATTTTCGATGGCTCAACCATAAGAACTCTATGGTTAAGCGTATTTTACTTTGAGCAGTTCAATGTTAGATGACCTCTTAAAAAAATTTATTGGATACATTGAATAAGGACAAATCATGCTGAAATGACTCATGTTAGTTATAACGTGACTATGTCGATGCATGAGAATACCAGAGCTATCAGTCATGAAATAATATAATAATTTGAGATAGGTAAAATTTTATAGTTAGGTAAGATTGAAACTTGTTGGAATACAATTTTTATTGAAAAAAAAAAGAAAAAAAAGTAGAATATGTAGTTATAAATATAATATCATATTCCTATATATATATATTATGTAGATATAAACTCTTAAAGAATTTATCACATCAATTAAATAAGTTAGTCCCAATTATTTGGTCAAATTCATCATAACCATATTGATTTGTATTTATTTTTTCACAATATTAATATCTCATCAATATATATTTATAAATTAAAAAAAAAAAATTGGGGGCAAACTTGATAAACCCGGTTCAAATTGATTAAGTTATACAAAGTATCTTAAAACTTTGGGTGGGGTTGAATTATGTGAATATTAAAAAAAAAAGGTGGATTGGGCTGTCTTGTAATACGGCATCACCACACGTGAGCGTAATATTCCTGTGGATCACAGCCTATTAAAGTTCACGAGCGAGCGTACTAGAGGAGAAAGTGCGGGTCCCGCCCCCTTAATAATTTGCCCAAAAGTGGGTCCCACAGAAATATTCCAAAATTTCAAAAATTGAAACTTATTTTCTATCTCTGAAAAATAAAAAGCGGATAACATTTTCACCATGTCTTTCTCCTACCATGTTTTAATGAAAATTTTAAATTTTTACTATCCTAAGTTCAATAAGTTTTGTACGGACGAACATTTTAATGCAAAACTGCGACTAAAAATTTGATGAAGAATTCTTTGTCATTTTCAGCTTGGTTAAGATGGACCCATCTCACATGACATGTACAATTTTCACTCTTTATCACACAAAAAAAAAAAAAAAAACTTTTAAAATTTGATTAATAGTTTAAATGTTTGAAAGTGATGAAAATAAAACAATTTTTTTAAAAAAATTAAATAATTATGAATTAGACTATTTTAAACTTAAGTATAAGAACTAAACTGTTAGTTCATATGATAAAAAACAAATTTTATAAAGCGTTGGAATGACGCTGCTGTCGTCTATTACTTGTGCGAGAAAACACCGATGACCAATTGGGAGAGTCATTACACGACGTCGCATGGCATGGGAGATTGCTACGTGGTGGCTATTGTGGAGGAGGCGCCTTGAATCGCAGAAGCTAGTGGCCTGAAAACTATTGTCGGAGAAGGGTTAGCCGCCGGCGGTAACGAAGGAGAGGAAGAAGACAACAAAGAAGGGTCAGGGGCTCGCGTGGAGAACCATTGTTACGACGCGAGCAGTGGTAGTTTTTGTAAGCGGACTATAGCCGCCGGCACAGAGAGAAGTTCGTCAGATTGTAGAACTCGCCAAGTATACGCAGTCTCCGACCGGGAAGCCCACGACTCTTCTTCTTCTTCTTTTTTTAAGCAAATTTACAGAGAGATTTATATGTATTCGATTTTCACGCTCATAAATATTAGAAATAGAATTACAAAATTAACCAAATATTTGTTTTTATGAAAATAATTATTTAAAAATATGCTAGAATAACCATATTAATAAAATAATGGTTAAATTAATAAAAAATAATTTTTAATTTTATACTTTATTTCTTAATTTTTTTAAATATAAATGGAAAAAATACCCACTTAAAATTTAAGGTTATTTTTATGGGTTCTTTTAGATACCATTAATATTGTACTTAAACGAATACACTTAATCTTTAAAAATGAGTTTTAAAATAACTTTTAAAGATTATTTGAGTTTTTCAAAGTTTTATTAATATTTTTATTTTTTTTAAAACTTTAAAAACATTTTTTTAATTTTTATAAAAATTTAAAAGTGTACTATATTTTAAAAATATCTAAAAATTTCAAAAGTAATGTTAAAATGTTTACGAAACTAACATATAGTTTTAATAGTATTAGAAATATATTATTTATTCTTAAAACAATACCAATGCTTCATAATTTCACAATAAAAACAACCTTTTTAATATAATGCAATATAACTTTTTTTTTTTGACAATTAAATATATTTTTATTACTTCAATTAAGTAGTTAATGTATAAGTTATCTATTATTTATTATTATTTACCATAGTTTTAAATTTTCGTACTTGCTAATATATATATATATTTTAATTTATCACAAATTAGTTTTTTTAAGAGACTTAAGACTTACCTAATGTATTCAGGGTTAACAAATCTAAACTACATAAACACACCAAAAAAATAGATTAATAAACTCAATACTTGAGAAACCCTCCAAATTCACAAAGACCCTTCACCTTGGGCGCGTAAGTGAACGAAACTCTTTGCTCCCTTCAAATTTGGATTATCTTTTACAATTTCCTCAGTCGCTCCCTCCCTTCCGCCGCTGCCACTGCCGCCCTTCGATCAGGTAATTTAACATTGAACATTCGTTTGGATGGAAAATCGGAATGATTGTTCGATATGTTCAATCTGAAAGCGCACCTATTAAGTTTCCTTCGGTTAATTTCAGAAATTCGAACCTGGTGCCTCTTTTCGCGCCATAGTTCGCCACCTTTGATCGACGGCCAATTGTCGGTTTAGGTGATTGGAGTTGAATTTTATTTCGGCTACGGTATTGCTTTAGAGAAAATAGAAATCAAATTTTCCTACTATGTTTAGTTAGTTCGTTTCTCTTTCATAATCGGGTTTGGATATTAAAACCTTAGCAACTCTTTGAGTTTTATTCGACGTTAGTTAGGTAATTGAAATCATTATTTGGCGCCGTTGGGAGTTCATGTTTGGGCTATTCTTATACAAGGATATAGCTAATAGAAATCAAAATTTTCAACTAGATGCAAGTTGTTGGTTCCCTTTTCAGCGTAGCAATTCTGTAAGCTGTATTTGGCTTCAGGTATTGAAGTCAAATTTTCTGTTTCTCTACTTTACGCCCGATTATTATTTGGCGGCACTGACAGAAAGGCGTAGGGATGTCAAGAGCTTGCTAGAAAATTTTGTGTTCATATAGCTTAATTTTGATTTATTTGTTCATAAGCTTGGGACGATTCATGGTTGTTTGTTCGTAGTATGGATGTCCTTGACCGTCTTCTACCTCAGTGGTTGTTGTTTTTATATATATATGGCTCGTGCCATTGGTTCTTAAGAAATTTTGGGGTTGGGTAAAATTTAACAACTCCAGGCACTGACGGCTAATGGTTTGGTGAAAAATTTTCCCATATTTTTTTCTTTGCGATTTGCTCCTGAAGCTTGCCTTTGAAAATTTGAAGTGTTTCTTTTGCTGTTAGATGCATATTTCTATAAATTTAATTTAGTTTCTTAATGTCATTTAATCATTCATTCTGTATATGTTAATAAATTTGTTATTGTTTCTCTCTCTCAGACAATTTTCTTTCAAGAAGTTCAAGTATCGTGCATTTGAATGGAAGAAGAGGGGAATACAATTTCTGACAATGAAGAGGTTCCTGGAAGTGCTGTGCGAGGAAAAAGACTTGTAGAAACAGAAGTAGAGGATAGAGAGGAGGAGGAGGAGGAGGAGGAGGAGGAGGAAGAGGAAGAAGACGAGGAAGAAGTAGAGGATGAAGGAGAAGATGATAATGAAGAAGAAGATGGTTACATTTTCAAATTTAAGGCCGGAGAAAATCCTTTTGATTTTGTTGAAGGGACAGATTTTAGCATCCAACCATATAAAAAATTTGAGCGTCTTGAATATGAAGCTCTTGCTGAGAAAAAGCGAAAGGCTCTTGCAAATGGTCAGAGGTAAATTTTATTGTATATTTTCTGTTCTCTCACCCCCTTTTTATATTCTTCAGTTACTCTCACACTGTGTCCCTGTAAAAACAGCGAGAGGTCTGCAAAGAGAGGCAGGGTAGAAGATATTTCTGGTGCAAGCTTTGAGGAAATTATGGAAGCTATGAATTATGGATCTAGGAGGAAGCGAAGGCAGGTACTATCCATGCTAATGTTATTTTTATGACTATTCTGTTGATATATCTGTATAATGGCTCAAACTTATTTCAAAACTTGCATGTTTATTACTGACTTAGTTTAGTTATGGATTGTGGAGGAGGTGCAAAACTCGTTTTATGGATATAACAAGGTAACACTTAAAATAGAACTATTCTCTGGTATTTTGTACGGGTGCTATTTGGTATACAAGATAAGTAATATGAAAAATGGAATTCTTTTGGAGGAAAGGATCAGAGTGTATGCCCCGTATCCTAAACTTCTAGGAATTCTACAACTTGTTTTAATAATTTGATGTTAAGTAAATGAGATCCAGGCCCGTTAATTTTTTCTTAGGATCATTTAGAATGCATTATAGCTAATTGAATAAGATAGATTCTCTTTTCAAGAATTAAAAAGGCGAAAAATATAGACATTCAAGTTATTAAAGTCATGTGTTAGAGATTTTTTTTAAGGATCACAGAAACAACTTGAGGGAGCTTCTACTTGAGTTTTCGAGCGCAAATGACACAATAATTCCTTGAGCAAGGAACAATAGTCCAGTTGATCACATGAGAGCAACTTGCCTTGGTGTCTCCGCTCCACTTACTCCCTTAATAAGTCTCTCGTATTATTCTCAGTCTTACTGGCAAGAGTAGCAGGAACGTTAATTAGATACTTCTAAAAAGATCTGGTGTTGGACTGGACAAGTTCTGATTGGATAAGAAGTCATTTTTCCTCCCATTAATGAAGTTTTTTTTTTCCAATTTGGGCAATTTATTGATCATCCTTTTCACCACTAAATTTGGCGTAGATGACAAAGTTCTTTTTTTATTCATAATGATATGATTACAAAGAATGGTCAGGCTTTTATAGTCAACTGTAAATTTGGTTTTGTGCATATTATCCAATGGAAGCTGTTAATATACTTTACCACTTGCATCAAAATTGTAAACACCAGGTTTTTTGGGTTGTCTCCTAGAGGCAAGCCCTAGGCAACACTCCTGTAAAGATTGGCTAAAAGCCTCTACATATTGAATTAAGTAGAGGAAGCTTTGGGCTATTAAAAAAAGTCATATCTCATCCCCTTCCCTCTGGAATGTATTATATTGGGCCTTCTACCAATTTTTTTTTTTCCTTTTGTTTTCTGTAATCTTTTCTAAGATGCAAGCTTTTCTCTGTCCTTGTAGCCTAAAAAACGAGGTAGGCGGAAAGGATCAAAGAGAAAGCTTAATTGTGATGTTACAAAGTTGCTTGGTGATGCAACTTTATGTTATGCTCAGGGCCAGTATGAGAAGGTACAGAATCTTAAGACGATCTTCTTTCCTTTGATTAGTTCTGTTTAAGTCTTTACATCACAATGCCTACAAAGAGTATAAGCAAAACAATATATATTTTTTGTATCACTGAATTTACTCGTTGAAGCATTATGCTTGCAGGCTATATCTGTATTGAGTCAAGTTGTTCTGCAAGCCCCAGATGTACCTGATTCGTACCATACACTTGGACTTGTTTATAATGCAATTGGGGATGATGTAAAAGCCATGGGATTCTACATGCTAGCTGCACATTTAATGCCAAAAGATTCATCTCTCTGGAAACTACTATTTTCATGGTCAATGTGAGGTCCTCTCATGTGTTCCCATGAAGTCATCACTTTTAGTTTTAGTATAAAAAATCAAGAAACATGATTTACAGCTTGTATATATTTAACAAGTGCAGTGACCGAGGTGACATTGATCAAGCAAGCTACTGTCTTTCTAAAGCAATAAAAGCAGAGCCTGATGATATTAATTTATTATTTTATCGTGCATCACTCTACCTTGAGCGCGGAGATTGTCAGAAAGCAGCTGAAACATATGACCAAATTCACCAACAAAGTGTTGAAAATGTTGAAGCACTAATGACAGGAGCGAAGGTTTGATGTTTAATCTCCATGCCATTGGGTTTGACTTCCTTAGTAGGCACTTAATATTCCTAGATTTATGATTGCTTTAATTTGTACACGTTTGTATCCTCAATCTAAGTGAAGCCTCTTAAACTGAAGGGTCCACCCTTTTTCATGCCCATTTTAACAATCTAACGACCAAAGATTTATCAGTTTTCTTACTTCTGGAATCATGGATGAGAACAAATATTTCTACATTTGACTTCAGAACCTGGGTGGTTTTGAAGGTGCTCTTCAAAAATTTTGAATTTGTTAATTGTGAACACACTTATATTGAAATTCTTCCAAACAAATGTGGTTTCCTTCCTGCTGAAGTTGAAATAATTGATCCCAATTTTGGAGTTTCTGGTGTCTTTATTTAAGCAATTGATGAAGATATGATTAATCCTCCCATGGATTGTTTGTTTGAGCTAGGAGAAATTATTTTGAGCCACTACTTGGATTTCCCTGATATTGATCACATCAGTAAAATTCTTGGAGATGAACAACCACTTAGGGGAAGATGAAAATATTTCCTTTCCCAGTTTTTTCTCCAATTCAACCTATTGAAGACTTTGTTGAGGAAATTAATGATGGAAGACATGCACACAACTTTCACCAAACTTATTCTGGTTCTCAAGAAGCACTTCTCTCTCCTTTAGTTAATACCAACTCTCCCGAGAATTCCTTCCTCCATTTGGTTTTTTGTCCTTTGATTTTCTGTGCTCTCCGGGTGGTTTGGCGACATCCCCTTATAAGTTTTGTTAGCCTTTAGTGTGGTTTTCTGTGGGCTGTTGATTTGTGTGTGGTTTTTCAGTCTCTTTAACGCACAAGTGGTTTGGCTTTATTATTATTATTTTTTTATTGTTGTTGTTCTGGTGGTTTGGTGGTGTTCGCAGGCTCTTGTTCTTTCGCCTTTTTGGTGTTTATCATCTATTTTTGGTGTTTTCTTTATTTACTTTGTTGGTCTTCTTGGGTTTTTCTCCTCAAGTTTTTATCTTCTTTTGGGTTGCTTGTTCTGTTCGGGTTGATTATCTTATTTCTCTCTTGTGGAGTTTGTATCCTTGAGCATTAGTCTCTTTTCATTTATTCAATGAACAATTTTGTTTCTTGTAAAAACAATTATAAACGTATTACCTGTTTTGTGCATCAGCCAATCAAATTTCTTTTAACTATTTTCTCTTCTCCGGTTAGATTGTATTTAGTTAATTTTCTCTTCTCAAGTTGGATTTTCCAAGCCTTATGAGTTACGAATATATATCTATAAAAAACATTGGAATGAAGACTTTGCAGTTTCAATCTTCTCATTAGCCACAATCCAACATGATTGGGTTTATATCCATTCAATTAATTAATTTATCCATGTCATTGAATCCATGATTTGCATTTAATTATTTTAATGAAACACATTTCCATGCAGTTTTGATGTTAAATTCCTACTAGTTAAATTTTACATCTTACAAGTTTTGAAATAATGAAGCTCATTCCTGTTGGAGCTTATAAATGTTTGAGGATCTTTTTTGTTGTCGTCTATTTTTTATTTTATTATAATATATGTTGCTTGTGTTATGGTTTTTTTATTTACTGGTATGAGAGTTTGATTGAACTTAATTGTCTTTAATTTCTGCGCTTCAAGTATCCTTGATGAGGAATTGTTTCTGATTCCCAGTCAGCTATGTTTAGATTTATTTAAATTTGCGACTCAAGTCTGTCTTTCTTTACCTTGCTAGCTGTACCAAAAATGCGGTCATCTTGAACGTGCAATTTGCATTCTTGAGGACTACATCAAAGGACATCCAGTTGAAGCTGATTTAGATGTAGTTGATCTTCTAGCTTCTTTATACATGGGAAGTAAAGAATTCAGCAAAGCCCTTGAGTGCATTGAGCATGCAGATAGTGTGTACTGTGCAGATAATGAGCTACCTTTAAACTTGATTGCTAAAGCAGGAATCTGCCACATCCATCTTGGAAATTTTGAGAAGGCAGAGGTCAGTATGTTCTTCAAAGCATAACTACCACTAAGTAAATATTGCTATATTTCGATATCCATAGTGTGCCAACTAAGTATGATAATCCGTTCATTTTAAGTTAAAGCCATCGTTTTCTGAATTTAGTTTTACTTCTTTGTTTTATGTTGTTGATAGGGCTGACTCTTCAGGAAGTCCTCTTAACGCACTGTTTAGAAGTATAACAGACGATAAATTCTTCATTATAAGATGTTTTTGTGCTATGTTTGCTTTCTGTCTTGAGTTTGAAAATATTAAACTTACCAGTTTATATTTACCACTAGTGCCTCTTTGCTAATTTGAGACGAGAAGCTGCCGATGAAGGCTCAAATTTGATGATTGAAGTTGCAGACTCATTACTGAGTCTTAAGCACTATAACTTGGCATTGAAGTATTATCTGATGTCAGAAGAAGTAAATGCTGGAGGGAACGTGGTAAGCGATTATGGTTTTCATTTTTCCTTTTAAGTGAGGTGTTGGGAGGGTGGGGTGACGTGACAATTGTTAGATGCCATTTTACATAATTCTATTAGATATTCTGGTGAGTTTTTGGTTGCTATATCCACCCAGCATACACGTCATAGGTTATGTGATAAGAAATTCTCAAACTACTGTTGATCTTATATCCATGCTGCATTTTCTTCAATCAAAATTCCGTACGCATTTCTCCATGTTTCTACATTACATTTCGTACAACTGAATATTTAAGTTCTATCTTCAATATACAACTAGTGGTTCTTGTTTCCTTCTCTTGGTTTGATGTATTTTGAATGATAGGATTGAGGATTCAACCTCCATTGTTCTGCTGTGTAGTGGTCTTAGATCTTTTTAAATGTATTGCCTGATTCAATTAATTTTATCTAGTTACATTTTTTAATCTTAAAAGGTTATTATATCAAGACTTTTTTTCTTATTTATTTGAACAGCACTCCTTGAGTTTTTTTTTTTGGTAATTAACCTTGATTAACAACACCTCACTTTTGTATCAGGGAATTCTATACCTAAAAATTGCCCAATGTTACTCATCAACTAATGAAAGAGCAGAGGCAATTGTTTTCTTTTATAAAGGTGAGGCAAATTTCCTGAATGATTTGATTATTGCCAGCTGGAGCCTTTTTGTAGTCCAGCATGATCTCATGGTTGATTTCAAATTGATCTCTCTTTGTAATTTCTTTTATAAATGCAGTTCTCGTTTACTTATAAAGAGGATGATATATTTACAAATGTCTCAGAGAATTCATTTTTCTTTTTCTTTTTTCTTTTGCAGTGCTTCAACATCTTGAAGATAACATTAATGCTCGATTAACTTTGGCTTCCCTCCTCCTCGAGGAAGCTAGAGAAGAAGAAGCCATTTCATTACTATCTCCTCCGAAAGATTCAAGTATGTGTTCATTAAATCACTATCTTGTTCTTTATCACTTGCAAGTTAAAAGATGGAGCTAGCAGGTGTTTCTCACTTTGCTTATTGAACATTTTTTTGGTACTTCTGAATTTATGCAGACTCAACTAGCTCATCTTCCAGCAAATGCAAACCTTGGTGGCTCAATGAAAGAGTAAAACTGAAGCTTTGCCACATATTCAGAACTAAAGGAATGCTTGAGAACTTCGTTGAGGCAATCTTTCCTTTGGTTCGCGAGTCCTTGTATATTGAGACTCTTCAAGAAAAGGTAATAAAATTTATGTGGCCAAAAACCTCTTTCTTTACCGTGGTCTCTTACTCTTACCTAGTTATAACGATATTTTAGTCTGCATAAAGACTAATTTGAAGATTGCTCATTTTCCCATATTCATTCTCATGCCTGCTTGGATCTCTAGACTCTAGGTCCTTTCTCATGTCTTAAGGACAAGTTTTCTACAATAATTATTGCCATCCATCTCTCACAAATTCTATATTGGGCAAATCATGAGTTGTATAATATGAAAAGGAAATGAAACTATCTATTAAAATATATGTCCAAGAAGAGGCAACACAATTACCCTGCATGTTGATGTAAACTTGGCTAGCAAAAAATTATCTGCAACATGGACACTTGGTTTTGGAAATTAATTATTGGCTCCAAACTTTTAAGATAACAGTTAGACAGACAATATAAGAGGCCTCTAGCTCAAAAAAAATTGATTAAAAGAAGAAGAGGAACATTGGGTAAAGAACTCCGTTGAGAATGAAAGAAGAACATAGGCATGTTATAGGGGAAAAGAGTTGTTCATGGGGGGTGGAACGATTGAATTTTATTGGCTATCCCTTGGCATATCCATGTAAAATTTTCTTATCGAAAGAAATGTGATATATGAATTTGGATTTAATTCACCAAGGTTAAACATTTGAACTTCCTTTTCCTTACTTTTTGGTCAGATTATCTATTATGTTGCAAGTCCTATTGCCTTGTTTTCGATGCTCTTGAAAAGTAAATAATAAATTAGAAAAGCAACTAACAGCTAAGGCCATATATTTCACGGGTCCTTTTTCCTCCAGTAACAAGTTTCATTACCGTTTTATGTTTCTTGGATATACCCACTTCAATGCACAATTTTCCTTATGTAGTATAATATGTTAATATTTAAGGCTATTTTTTAAGAATTCAAAATCACTGTATCCATCACAAAATCTGTAGATTCTGTCTCTCAAATTTCTTCTATTTCCAGTTCTAAATTCCATGTCCTTTCTGTAAAGATAACTTGTTTGGGTTTTAGATTAAAGTGAACAAGAAGAAGCTTCCAAAGAGGGTTTTACTTGAAAGAGTCAAAGTACTAGATGGACGTAAAACCGGTGGCCTATTTCGTGGATTCAGACCTGTAGCTCCTAAATCAGATTTGTAAGTAATCAAGGTCTTGACAATATGTTGTAAGAATATCATTTTTAACCTAATTTTCATACTTTCCTTAATAAGTCTGATTTATGAGCATGTCTCTTGAATTGGAATATGAAAGCCTTTAGTGAAATAACTTTGATTCTTTGGACATTAGAATAATTTTAATTTTCTAAGTCACCTGACATTCTTGATGAGAATGTTGGAATGTAGTAATATTACTAGTCTCGTTTGTACCGTCAAGCTCTTCACGTGTTGGTTAAAAATAGGGGTTGATGTTGATCGTTGACTTAAAATTTTATTTCAAATTCCCTTGTGGTCACCAGTTCTAGACTTCTAGTTCCTGCCCTTTGTCCATTTTGCGAAGAAAATGATCATATTTGGTGCAATGTTAAAATGGTTTCTAGTCTTATTTTGTATCTGACACCTACAATTACACATCCGAAATACTTCATTAGTTCTTAACATATCAAGTAATGAGCCTCAAAATTTTCTCAATGTTTGGTCACTAAAAAAACTCCTATGTATGGCTTCTGAAGCAACAATCATTTTAAGGTTTGAGTTTTCCATAACCTTGCTGCTTATTTTCTTTTTATAAATCCTGTTTTTTTGCTTTAAGCGAGAATATGAAACCTCTTATCTGTGCTAAATTAGATCAAAGGCGTCGAGAGCAAAGAAATTGCTTCAAAAGAGGGAAAGAATCAAGGAAGAGAAGAAGGCTCAAGCTCTGGCTGCTGGAGTCAATCTGAACTATGATGATTTCGATGATGAGCCAATGGTAAATTTTTTGGTTGTTTGCTCATTTTTATTGCAATACGAACTCTGGATATGCTAGCAAAAATTCAACCATGAATGCTTTTATTTTCATCTGTGATGTTTCTAGCTACGGGTGCCCCGAGAATCTCCCTTGCCTAATCTTCTGAAGGATGAAGAATATCATAATCTTATTGTTGATGTTAGTACCTCTTACGCTTATCTCAATCTTTGTACTTTTTCCTTTGTTTATTATTCCATTATGCCAAATGAACATACTGATGTACCCATCCTTATGCAGTTCCATTTGTTTCATTACCTAACTTCCATTTGAAAATCCATTTAATTCCCTCTTTGTGATTTGTATAGTTGTGCAAGGCTTTGGCTTCCTTGGGAAGATGTTCTGAAGCTTTAGAGATCATAAGTCTAACTTTAAAGTTGGCTTTTAACTCGTTGTCCATAGAAAGGAAGGAGGAACTCCAGTTACTCGGAGCTCGTAAGTATTTTTACAAGTTGTTTCACTTGTTACATTTATTTTGCCTATTTTCAACAATGGTGCTAGATTAGTGGCTTGCTTCAAAAGGAAATGGTCGCCTAAATTCCCTTGGCCGAAGGCTCTCCTCATATCCCATGAATTTCATATTTTACTGTATTAAAATGGCCTATTGAGGGCATTGTGAAGGAATGGCCATTTATTACAATGTAATTGAAATTTTTTTAATATGGAAACCTGCAATTGTTTGATTTTCTGAACTTTTGAGCTATTTATCTGCTTCTTTATTAGAATTAACTTTATGTTTACAGAACTAGCATTCAGCTCAACTGATACCAAGCATGGATTCAACTTTGCAAAGCATGTTGTGAAGCAGTACCCTTATAGCAATTCTGCTTGGAATTGTTATTATAAAGTATCTTCAAGGTATTTGAGCCATTGATATTTTATTTGGTTTGAAACAAATCTATTTGCATTTGTTGTCCTAAAAAATATTTCTGTATTTGAGACACCTTTTACTCCACGGACAATATAAAAATGGAAGGTAGATAAGAGGGCACTCCTCCTGAACACAGAGGATACCTTTTATCCCCTCAATGAAAGCTGGTTTCTAATTATAGAAAAGGGAAGAAAAAGAACAATATTGATAAAAACACTAGAGAATTTTGAAAACTAAAATTGTAGCTTTTATTCTCTCCCAATCAAGAGGAGGCGGTGTGTTTCCTCTCAAAGAATTCCCGAGTTCCTATTAAGATCTTTGAAGACTTTGTTGTTTCAAACTATCCACAAATCAGCCAAAGAATAGCTTTTATCTTGGTTCTCCTAAGGACTCTATCTCTTCCTCCTCACCATCGACCTAAAAGAAGTATTAGAAGCAACACGTTGATATGCTTGTGAACTTGCACAGAAGAGATCTGCAAGCTGCAGCCTATTTGCAAGCAATGAAAAGATGGTTCATGGATTCTTAGTTGCACACACAGTTCAGATGTACTTGGGGAAGAAGAATAGTCTGGGTTTCTACTTGGGATTTTATCTCGAGTATTAATACTCAGGTAGCAACAGACCGTGCAAAAATTTCAGCCTTTTTTTGGGACCTTGATGTTTGAAATCTAATTTGTTACGGAAGACACAAAGAGCGACCAATTTACCCATGAAAACTCCCGAGGAGTCTCTAGTCCATACCACGCAGTCCTCATTTTGGTTTGAGGCAGTATTTTACAGTTGTTTTCAAGAGTCGGCCAGTCCAGTTCTTGCAAATTTCACCTACACCAAAGTCTGTCAAAGTTGCTTTTAACAATTTTTTTCCTTTTCTTAGAATATTATATTAAGAAGCGAGAATGCGAACCTTTAACTGTAAGGAAAGTAAAGATCCTTTAACTATTGCGTTTTACTAAGATCTGTGGAACCATTTTTTCTGATAGTGAGAGGTGTGGCATTAAGTTTGGAGAAAATACGATATACTTCTATTTACTCCACATATTTTCTTTCTAATAAATTAGTACTTGCATAGGAGCATTTTGTTTGCCTTTTGTTTTTTTTTTTAATCAATAAATTACAACTCGCCTGAGGCTTTCCTGTATTCTAGAATGACAAACCGGGATTCAAGGCATTGCAAACTTCTGAATAGCATGCAAACCAAGTACAAAGATTGTGCACCACCCTATATCATTGCCGGGCATCAATTTACCGCCATTAGCCATCATCAAGATGCGGCAAGGAAATATCTTGAAGCTTATAAACTGTTGCCGGATAGTCCCCTAATTAACTTGTGTGTTGGTATGATTCCTGTTCTTCATGTCTCTTGTATATTTAGATGACATTAATTTACTCTTAATTTGGTATACGCAGTGTTTCATGTTTTCTACGATTTTCTTCCTTGGCCCTAAAATGTCCCTTTCAGGAACGGCCTTTTGGTATACGCAGTGTTTCATGTTTTCTACGATTTTCTTCCTTGGCCCTAAAATGTCCCTTTCAGGAACGGCCTTGATCAACTTGACACTTGGATTTCGTCTTCAAAACAAGCATCAGTGTGTTGCACAAGGCTTGGCATTCCTCTATAAAAATTTGAAGCTTTGTGATAACAGCCAGGTATTATATTGTTATTTTGTTATCGCACATTCGTAAAAAAGAAGAAAAAAAAAGAGTACCAAGAAATTGGCATTGTTTGCCATTTAAGCTATGGTCGTGATGATATGTGTTTAAAAAATTTGACAAGGATGAAGCTAACCAGGAAAATGAAATTGTTTGTCATAAAATTTGACAAGGATGAAGCTAACCAGGAAAATGAAATTGTTTGTCATTTGAGCTACGAGCTACGATTATTGACGAGTTATGGTCATAAAAGTTGTGTTGCAAAAAAAGACATGTTCTATTTTCTATCCTTAGTTTCTAAGGCCCCGTATGCGAACCATCATGTTTTTCATTTTCTGTTCTTGAAAATTGAACTTATTAATAATATTCCCACCTTTGTGCTTTAAAATCTAAGAACAAAACTTGTTTATGTTTTTGGAACTAGGCTAAAAACTTACGTGTGTTTGCAAAAATAGTGAAAACAGAAATTGAGGATAAATAGAACTAAAAATGGAATGGTTATCAAATAGAAGTAGTTTTGAGCTTTTAATTTGTATTTTCTCCTGAAAGCGAGCTAGAGGTTGCAGTGGTGCTTTCCAGTTACTGGTTATTAAGAATGAGTTGAGAAAGGGTCGTTAGTTGGTTGGGTGTAGGTAAGTAGTTAACTGGATGCAAAGACCAAGAGGACGTATATAGTTTTGGGAAAAAAAGAAGGGATGGAGTAGGCAGATGCCTATAACTTGCATTGACCTTGCTGTAATTTTGCTGCAGCCACTAATGAGTGGCATGCTCATTTGCCTACTAGCATGAAGTTGGTGGGTTTGGTCTTTATATGTTTAACATAAGTGAATTAGCTTATAGAGGAAATGAGTTCAAGCCATACCATGATGGATACCTACTTAAGGTTTAGGGTGAGGTCGTTATCCTATGAAAATAATGAGGTGCATGCGAGCTGGTCCAAACAAGTGAATGTTAAAAAGAAAAACTAACATATTGAACGAGAACCTGATTATCTCACAGTTTTTGTGACCATTGTGTTTGCCCTATTAATTATGTGTAGGAAGCCTTGTACAACATAGCTCGAGCATATCATCACATTGGACTGGTGACACTAGCAGTTACGTATTACGAAAAGGTGCTTGCAACTTACCAGAAGGATTGTCCCATCCCAGAACTTTTTGGAGAGAATCAAGACGGTAAGCAACAGACATCAGTCTACTGTGACCTACGCAGAGAAGCCGCTTACAATTTGCATCATATATATAAAGAGAGCGGAGCTTTAGATCTTGCTAGGCAAGTCCTAAAAGATAATTGCACATTTTAAGTAGGAAGCAGATTTTTTTTTTTTTTTTTTTTTTTTCCGAGGTAGCAGCTGTGTTCTAACATCGAACTAGAAATAGATTTATCTTTATTTTGACAACATTGTATATATAGGTTAAGATATTATTTTATGACATAAGGATTCAGTTGATTATGTATGTATCTATCAAACTTAGGAGATAAATTAGTGATTCAGTCGATTTTATATGTCAAGAATATAGTTCTAGGTGGTTTTAGGTATACAAATATCAGAGTCTTCATATTGTTAATTTAATTGAAACCATGAAGACACCATTCCAATAAATTAATGTTCAAACATTCAAGCATTTAATCTTAAAATGGTATAAATCAGGTTGAATTTCAAATCATAGTTTTATTATTATTATTATTATTATTATTATTGAATCCAAACACAAGGAACTATTCAAATATTATTCAAGCTAAATGGCGTGCAATAAAATCTAATTACTTGGTTTATCAGTGCTGCAACTTTGATTTCAATGATTCAATGACGGCTGAGAAATCCTGATCACCGAGTCCATGAGATTTGGCTACCTTGTATAGCTCATTTGCAGCTGCAGCAATAGGGGTAGACTGCGAAACGGATTCGGCTAAACCGAGAGCAAGCCTCAAGTCCTGCAAAGTTAGCCACATGAGAATTAAGATGATGGTATGTATATGAAGTTGCTAAATCTAAAGCAATTACCTTCTGCTGATGCTTTAAGGGAAAGGCAGTGGGATAAAGGGATTGAATCATTGATGGCCCCTTGAGTGAGTACATTGGTGCACTAATTGCACCCTGGGAAACCACCTGTATTGAGAGAGATTTTATTGTTCAATCTGAGTCACAAAGTGGAATCTTTCTGTGAAATTGTCAGGCGAATGCCCAAATTTTTTGACAAGAACAAAGCATGGGGTATTTTCTCTTTCCTAATATTCACATCCGTTTTCAAACCAGCTTGTACCAGTTCGACTATTCTTACGAGATAATTAATTATCACTTAACTCAGCTTAGGTAGATAGTTACCCTAATTTGAACTAATTCTCACTAAACCGTTTATTATTTATTTGCATAATCTTTCTTGGCCACTAGACCAACCTATGGTAGTTGATCAAATGGGTATCTTTTAGACCTGGGACTACTGGGACAGAGGTCTAATTATTTGACTTTTTTGAGGTTTTAAGCATTGAGAATAAAATAAAGCAAAATTATTCTAGGGAATACCTGTACAAGGATGCTCGGGTCGAGTCCTACTTTCTCACTTAGAAGCAATCCTTCAGAGAATGATGCCATCATGCTACAAATGTTAAGAAAAATAAATACAAAATCAATGTCAAGATGCTAGTTGGCAGAATACCAAATTGGAAATTAAGTGAGAAAATATGGGACAGAACCTTCCCATGATCATGTTGACAACGAGCTTCATTGCAGCTCCATTTCCGACTTCCCCAAGATAAAATTTTGACTACAATATACGAAACGGAAGATGAGAAGAAACGAACGGCAAATTTCACCAAATTAGTTCGTCGTATAAATAGCTGAAATTCTTCCTACCTTCCCCATTATGTCAAAAAGTGGGGCAACTCTTTCATACAAAGCTTTGTCACCTGAATGTCAAGCAACTACATCAAAATTCTAGCCTTCCTAAAATAGATAAATGAGACTCATAGGAGAAGGAATAAAATCAGGCGGCATTAGGATAATTTTTAACTGATTAATCTATTCGATACAGCTCAACGTTGTAATTTCGATGATAATTCAATAGTCTCTTCTGCACTCGCTACAAACTACTGCACTATCGTGTACAAAGTTTACATGGCGACCAAGTGAATTCATCCGTAAGGAGTATGACAAGTGATAATATGTTAATCCCTTCATGATGTAAGTTGCTCACCTGCCGTAAGAAATATAAGTTGTCCGTCTTCAGCAGGCTTTTTGGAGCCTGAAACTGGAGCCTAAAAGAAAGTTACAATCAGTAAGTTCAAATTGCTACTGTTCGTTGTATGCATGGCTATAAATATTACTCTACCTCCAGAAATAGAGCTCCTGTATCTTTTATACGTGCACTAATCAATTTAGAAGTAGTGGCATCAACTGTTGAAACATCCACATACCTGCCAGTGGCAATAGGATACGATAAAATGTATACATGATGATTAAAGGATATAGGACTTCGTGAGAAAGCGGTTCAAATTGAAGAAATCGAAAACTGAACGGAAGTTCCGGCAGGGGAAAAGATTTAACAAAATTTACTGGAATTTGCTCGCACTAGTAATAACTGATGGAAAATTTAGTAATACAAAGTGAAAAGGTAGAGTCATACCCTTTTCCTGGGCTCAATCCACTAGCAGCTCCATTTTCTCCGGAAGCAACATTCAACTGAAAATGGTAGAATAAGTTGGTAAACAGAAATAAACAGTCTAAGAACGGAAGATAAAGTATACTCACCGCACTTTCAGGGTCAGCAAGCATAGCAAATGTGACATCGCAAGATGCTGCCACTTCCCGAGGAGAAGGCTGGTATCTGCGTCGATAGACTAGTTCAATTATAATTGAAGCATCGGAGTAAAATACCATAATCAAATGAAACTCAAAATAATCGAGATTTCTAGCACATAAATTACGTCAATAAAAATGATTGATCGGAAATAATAATAATAATAATAATAATAATAAAATAAAAGGAAAAGAAAGGAGTTTCTTAGAGGACCAGGAGGGTAAAAACACCCACTGTTTTACATTAAAAATTGCATTTTTATTCAATGGAATTAATGTTGATCAGAATCTTCAAGTGGCCAATTTCTCGCCAACGGATTTCTCTAATATTGGAATGGGAGAAAAAATGGCAAAACCGTACGGACATTTCTCCTGAACGGTGCTCCCTAATCAAAGTAAACCTAAAGACATAGGAACAATTAATTTTGCGATGTATAGTTGGGATAAAAAATCTGGTTTCTTTTTTAGTTCAGCTTCAACCACAACCACTAGGGAGTAGAGTATTGGACCTCAACCAATTAAGCTATACTCAAATTCAAAAAGTCATTTTTGAAAGGTATCGGTAGAATGTTTATTTTTGAAAGGTACCCGATACAAACAATATGTATACATATTCGTTAATTATGTTTTAAGAGTATTTCTTTCTTGGTATTTCTCTTTCATCAATAGAAATAAGCTTCGGCCTTTATGAGCATTTTTATGATCGTAACCTCCTGGATGAAGAAGAGGAATAGACAATGTTTTGGAGATAAGTTAAGTTCAGAGACGAGAAGGAAATCATAAATTTTGTTCGCTTCGGTGTTTTCTACATGGGCTACACTGTCTACATAGTTTTGTAATTAATTCTTTCTGTTTAATTCAAAAAAATTTGAGAACGGTTTCTATAACTTCAAGGATACCAACCAATTGACTTCGGTGGTTTTTGGTTAAAAGGGGTCTTAAATCCTCCACTTTTCTATTCTTCATTAGAGACTTTCAAACAGTTTCGTTCCCTATTAAAATATATTACGTTTCAAATACAAGCCTACTTCTAGTTTAGTATTTGGAAAACTGCTCTAAGGAACAAACAGAGCATTAGGGAGCGACAGGCAATGTTACTGTTTCTCTCGTTCCTGGAGTGCTTTTTCGTAATTTCCTTCAAAGTTCTTGGATAGCTCATTCACTTAAATGAAATATATGTTTCCTTTCCTTGTTAGCCAAACACGATTGTGAGACTGAGAAAAATACTAATTCCCAGAGCTTCTCCCCCTAGTTCTCCTTTTCCTTTCTCGAATCCTATTCCCCCCAAGCACTACACAAAAGTCCTACCACTGCCTTATGCTCCAGGAAAGCCTGACCACATCACAGATGTATATTGGAAATCAAGTCCTCAAAATGCCGCAAATAGTACGGAATTCGTTTGCATCAATGGTGTTAGGTATGCTATATATATATATACACATCTCAGAACATATATATACACACACATATACATATACACATATACCTATATATATATATATATATATATATATACATCTCAGAACATCAAGGACTTACTTTGCACCCAAGTTGATAAGAGGATCACATTTGCTCTTGGTTCTGTTCCAGACGGTCACATCATATCTACAACAAGCCAGAGGAGACCACATATAAAAAAGAATTATAGGTAGATGATAGCAAGAGAAACCTAACTCTAGTAAATAAGGCACGTGCTATCGGGTTTCTTCAACTGGAATGGCCAAAGTACATGAAACAAAGAAATTTTTTAATTTTTTAAATCAACATGACATTGTGATTATATCTTAGTCAACCTCTACTGTGGAAAAGATTTAAATTAATGATACATATTTAAAAGGAGGTTTGAAAGTGAAAAAAAAGAAAGTAAACACATCCTCCATAAGTCATACCCTGATTTTATAAGATTCTGTGCCATTGGTGAACCCATGATTCCAAGACCTAAGAAGCCAACCCGCAGCTTTCCTGCATAAACAAAAATTGAGAGAGCTATGTTATGTTTGCTAGCTAGTGAACTTTCCAGAAAGCAAGAACAAAAGCACAAAATGGACAGACCAAAGCGGAAGTGTGAAATTAATAAATCGAGCCTCCAAAATTTAGAAAACACTACACTGCTAATCTCGTTGCTTTCTTATTTTCAGTGCGGAAAACAAATCATTTGCGTCGTTTTGGTAAATTTTAATTGGACCGGTATGTCCACTCAATCCAGACTTCCCCAGGACTTCTATAGCCTTATTTTCAAATTGTTTATCCTAAGTATTGCTGATTTGAACATAAGTGAAGGTACGTCAGAGATTTGACAAAAAGTCCATTAAAAAGAAATCAACTAAAAGCTGAAACTCAACTCCTAAAGTGCGAGGGGAAAGGAATATTCTTGTAGTCACTCTCGTCAAAGCTTTAGCGGTAAAATCTCTCTATTTCATCATTCGTGAAAGCGTTCATATGAATGATTATGAACGTGCCTTCTCCAACATTTCCACCTTCCAAAATCCGTTGTGCCTATCCTCGATATTATGAAACCAACTCCAAAATCGTGCAACATAATTTTCTCCGGCTATGAAATTTTCTTAAAGCGCACATTACAAAGATCCGCACGATGACAGACAACAGAAAGAACTCCAACTCTGTCGTTCACTACTTTAATTTCAATAACAAAAATGTGAGCTACTAATTCATTGTAATTTGGATAAATGTGTCCACACCGATACTCAGCTGATATCACAACTCTATCAAAGCTGAAAAATGATCAAAGATCGCAACAAGTAAATGCAGTTCCGCTTAACAGCTACATCTACATATAAGCCGAACTATCTACAAAAACCTCCAATTATGTTATGCCTTTTTTGGTAGAGATAGTAGCATTACGAAAATTGGCACCAACAGAGAAACATAGATAAGAACTCCAACGGCAACAGATCTCTATTATATTTCCAAGAACAAAAACGGGAACTATCAATTCTTTCTAACAAATAATATCACAGCTCTACAGAGGAAGAAAGATGGCCAAATCATCTCCGCCGGATACTCAACTCAAAGATCGCAACTACAAGGAAGAAAATGCAGCTCCGACTAACATCACAACTACATGTAAACCAAACTAGCTACAAGAACTTCCAATAATGTTATGTCTTTGTTGGTACAGTTTGGACAACCAAAGAAACATTGATAAGAACTCCAACACCTGCCGAGCACTGTTACGTTTCCAAGGAAAAAAAAACTGAGAACTATCAATTCCATCTAACAATAATGAATTTGTTCAAATCAACTCTCAACTAATATCACAGCTAATGATCCTAATGATCTGCACCACATACTCAACTCAAAGATCGCAAATACAAGTAAGCATCTCCAAAACTACACGTAAACCGAGCTATCAACAAAAAAGTTCCAATTACGTCTACATGTTTTTAGGTACAAAATGCAGCAGCGAAAATTACCAGTGGCCGCAGTTGCATCCGGAATAGAGAAGCCAGAACTTGACATATCGGAGTTGCTTTGATTTTGCTGTGCTACAAGACGAAGATCGTCGAAAATGGAGAGCGAATGATTGAATGAAAGAACAGCGCAGCTGAGATCAGTGTTACTTCTAACAGAGATTTTCAGGTTTTCTTTCAGTGTTAAATGACAGCGTTTGATTGGCGAGGGAAACCAATTTGTTGGGCCACTAAAGGACCCGAAGCGACGTCGTTTAGTAGCCTAGGTTCCTATTTCTGCGGAATTGGAACTTTTCGAAGAGAACCTCAAAAGCGACGCGTGGCATCCTCCAATAAACTCCTGGGTCCTTAAATTGTGACAATTTAATTAATGTGCTTTCAAACTTATAGTAATTTATCACGTGAATTTTTATATGTAATAATATAGTATTTGTAGACTATGAAAAATTTCATCAAAATTAAATGACAATTATATAGCGACTTATAGTTTAACATATTTGGTCTTATTAAGTTTATTGAGCTCCATAAATACATAGAAATCTCATTAAATCTTAATCATATTTTACAAATAGAATTGATTTTTATATATAATAGATCTCAAAAGAGCTAAAAAACAAAGGTCATTTCCAAATCAGCATGCAAAAGGAAAAAAAGAGTTATAAATACAACTGAAGAGAAAAGAAGTTGAAGTGATAGTTATTGTAATCACTGCTGCAACTTTGCTTTTAAAGCTTCAATGACAGCTGAAAAATCCTGATCACTAAGTCCATGAGATTTGGCTACCTTGTACAATTCATTTGCTGCAGCTGCAATGGGAGTGGATTGAGATACTGATTCTGCCAAACTCAGAGCAAGCCTTAGATCCTGCCACAAAACTCATCTCTTTAGAAAACAATACAAGCATACATTATCGACCAAGAGGTTCTAAAGGTTTAAATCTCCCATCCACATATCGTTGAACCCAAAAAAAGGCCTTTCGGATTTACGAACCTTCTGCTGATGTTTCAAGGGAAAGGCAGTGGGGTACTGGGATTTGATCATTGATGGTCCTTTCATTTTGTACATTGGTGCATTAATGGCACCCTGAGAAACTACCTGTAATTTCACAATGTATGAAGATTATTCCCCACCCGTTGTTTGACCAACGGAGTCGTCTTCGTCGCCCATGATAGGCCGAAAATCACAACGAATGTTACACAAGAAGGTAGGTACTAAAAAGTAACAGAATTGTTCCAGTGAAGTTTTGAACATTTGAATAGCTTTAAAATGTATGTGCTTGATAATATACCTCAACGACAACATTTGGGTCGAGTCCTACTTTTTCGCTAAGAAGCAGTCCTTCGGAGAAAGCTGCCATCATGCTTCAAGTATTTGGAAAATTAAAAGGGGAGCAATTGTCAAGAACAAAGATATTAATTCGGAAGTTGGTAAAAAAGATTGATGGTAAAATTTGGGCCCAACCTTCCCATGATCATGTTGACAACTAGTTTCATGGCAGCTCCATTTCCGACATCGCCAAGATAAAATCTCGACTGACAGTATATATATACACACACATGGAAATGGTTAAGTTCATACGACCATGTTCGAGACATTCATGAATGGTGAAAAAAGTATTTGTAGTTATACCTTCCCCATGATGTCCAAAAATGGAGCAACAGTTTCATAGAGAGATTTGTCACCTGAATATGCAGCTACTACATCAGTATCGTAATCCTCCTATAATAGGATAATAAATAAGACACTAGCTCTGAGGGATAATCAAAGATCTTATGATACTGAAAACAGAAAGAAATCATCACAAGAACTTTAAGGAACGGTTCCATTATTTAAACAACTCTATCTTCTCGGGTTTATAGTTCAAGTGACTATGTGACACTCTTGAATATAGCAAAGAATATGAGCAAATTTCTGACCTGCAGTAAGAAATATGAGCTGTCCATCTTCTGCTGGTTTTTTGGAACCCGAAACAGGAGCCTAGAAGGAAATTCCAAGAGCTGAGTTAAAATTTCACTTGCTACTCTAATCATGTTCGCAATTATCCCAACAAAAATCATCCTAACTACTCTTTGTATGCATTAAAATCTCTATTTTACGATCGAATATTGAATCACCAACCTCCAAAAACGAAGCTCCGGTATCTTTTATACGTGCACTGATCAACTTGGAAGTAGTATCATCAACCGTTGAAACATCCACATACCTGGTGAAATATGAAACTGCATGAATGAAACTTAAACTAAATGATGATAATATCTACATGCACCTAAGAAAGGAACTCTTTTGTTCAGAACATTAAATGATGTTTGGTGGAGAAACTGGATTTGATGTTAACTAGAGTTGCTATAAAAGTTTGTCAAACTGTATTTCTATTGCTTGTTTTTTGCATCCAATTTGGCACAGCCTATTGGAGATTTTTGCCGTGTCTTATTGAAAATTTGGATTTTCATCTAGAAAAGGAGTTTTGAGGATCAATCAAGAATACTCTCATTGCACAACGAATTCACAGAATTGTAACAGCCCAAGCCCACCACTAGCACCACCACTAGCAGATATTGTCCTCTTTAGGCTTTCCTTTTCGGGCTTCCTCTCAAGGTTTTAAAACGCGTCTGCTAAGGAGAGATTTTCACACCCTTGTAAAGAATGCTTCGTTCCCCTCTCAAATCGATGCGAGATCTCACAATTCATCTAGTGTTTGACTCTGATACCATTTGTAACAACTCAAGCCCAACGCTAGCAGATATTGTCCTCTTTGGGCTTTCCCTTTCGGGCTTCCCCTCGAGGTTTGCTTCCCCTCGAGGTTTTAAAACGCACGCTAGGGAGAGGTTTTCACACCCTTATAAGGAATGCTTCCTTCCCCTCTCAAAAAGATGTGGGATTTCACAAGAATTGACACACCATAAACGAAAAAAAAGTGATACCCTTTTCCTGGAGCCATTCCATTTGCAGCTCCATTTTCCCCGCAAGCAACATACAGCTGAAAAAAGCGCAAATTTGAGCTGCTTAAAGTTGAGATATTAGCACGATTTTAGTAACGAAAAATGTAATATACTCACCGCACTGTTAGGATCAGCAAGCATTGCAAATGTGACATCGCAAGACGCTGCCACTTCCTGCGGAGAAGACTGGTATCTGTATAAACCGATTTATTTGAATATTAATGGGAAATTTCCAAATCATTTTTTGTAGGGAACAAAATTGTATTTTATTTTTTTAAAAAAGTACATTTGTAAGAAAAACTGATTCTGAAGAGTACTTCAAATGGTTTCCATTCACACCTTAGTAAGAAAAGGATCGATAAAAGGAGAAAATAAGCACTATTTCACACCAAGAACATCAGAAACTTACTTCGCACCCAAATTAATGAGAGGCTCACATTTGCTCTTGGTCCTATTCCAAACAGTCACATCACAGCTGCCATAAACCAGTAAGGGAATCACATATGATATAAGTTGTAAACAATTAGCCTCTTCAAGGAACTGATTTGATAAAAAATACATGAATAGGTAAGAGGAGAAGTATATATTATCAACAGAAACATTTTGTATTTTTATCAGAAAATACGTGATCATAATTCTAATCCAAATTTCATTTAGGAAAATCCGCATTAATTCTTCATCATACAAATTCAAAAAGCTAGTAACAACCAGCAGTAATGAAACACCAATCAAGCAATACCCTAGTACCCAGATTTTATAAGATTCTGTGCCATTGGTGCACCCATGATACCAAGACCAAGGAAGCCAACACGCAGCTCCTCTGTTGATACAAAAACAAGCATGCGTTAAGATAATAGCAGATGGTTCACTTAGAAAATATATGAGCCATTTCTAAGAGTTCATAAATCATAGCTAACTAATGAGTTATAAAATGGATCATAAATATAATGACAATTTTGATATTTCTTCTATCGTACCTATAATTTTAAATGTGGACGTCGAGATTTAACTAGAAAAAACTCTCCCGAATGTCAGTTACAAGTTACGACATCAACACAAAGTACTAATAATTGCAACCTCCCTTTACTAGAATTTAAACAAAGTTCGTAATATCGATAACGCAAACTAAATTCCAGTAGAATTTCTTCGGCATTATAATAAACTCCCATCCCTAGCCTTCCTCAAGAAAACTACATGAACATTCGTCAGTAACTGAAACCGAACAGCTCGATTCACAAGGAAATCCGAGAATTCTACTCAACTTCAAATGCAGAATCGAAACAAGCGTGCTTAAAGCTACAAAGAGGAAGAAGTATCAAAACGATTTATCATATCATTACCTTTACCAGAAGATCCATAGGATGCTTGAACAGAGAAAGCCTTGAAAGACAGAGAGAAGGAAGGTTTCGTGGGGATATGGAAAATGGGTTTTGTTCCGAATTGGACTGGAAGGCGAGGGCAAAAGCTTGAGGACATTGCCATGGCAGTTGAAGATAGATTGTGAGTGTAAGTGCCTCTAACGAAGAATGTCATGGCCACAGATGGGTGAGAAGATGCACGCTCTTCTAGGAGAAAGTTTTGGAGGGATTTTGGGGATAAAGAGATAAAAATGGAGCCGCTATCTGTCCATTACACACGGTCCGTTGGGCTTGCCCAATATCAATCATACCGAACCACTTTGTATGAATGAGTGATTCTTGGAAAACTAAAAGATTATTTACGTGTTTAGTAGCAAATTAGACTCTAATTTACATAATTATTTAAAAATATGCTTATAACTTACCAAATCTAAATTATTAAATAACAAATTTAATTCTAATAAAACTTTTTTCCTTCTCATACTCAATTTTAATTTTTAAAATAAAAAGAGAAAATATACTTATTCATGAATATTAACAAAATAAAAATAAAAATACCCAAATGTATTATTTGGTAGTGTTGAAAAAATAATTATTGTCAACTTTTTTTTAAGGTGAATATTATTTGAGTATTTTCTACTAAGGGTGGCTTGATTCTTTTGAAAAATTAAAATAAATAAGTAACTTTTCATATTTAGATAAAAGTTTATATCAATTATTTGAATGAAGTATAAAGTTGGTGAAATAATGGATTGAAAGCAGTAAAAAATTCAACTCAAGATGCTTCTGGTCATCATTGGAACTAGAGAAAAAGACATTTCCATGTTTTAAAAGATGACATGATTACTCAATTCTCGTCCGCTAAAATTCAATTCATTATAAACAAAAAAATAATAACATAATTGATAATTGATGTTTGACTATAATGATGACTAGACTCACTTTAAAGCTCAATAACTCAGTAAACAACGTCAAGATACAGAAAGAAGCATAACTGAAAGACAAGACCGCAGTGTACTTATTATGAAGTTAAATTTAGCTGTGAAATACGAACTCAACTTTGTCGCTTTTCGTTAGTTAAATTATTGAAAACTAAAGATGAAAAAAATTGTATTTTTAAACGAAATGGGAATCAAACTCAAACATTTTTTTTCTTATATTAAAAACTTATGGGAAGAATCGAATTCGAAACGTACCTTGATTGCACGTTTGTTTGGATTCGGGAAGATATGCAACAACGGAACGGGATAAGTATATCCCCGTCCGGGGCAAGCCAACGTGGAAACCATAAAGTTTTGGTTTCACAAACGGAATGGGGTCCACCACGTCAGCTTAAATTACATTATTCTCTTTCTTGCCCTTTTTTCAATTTCAATGCTGGGTTTTTCAAAAAGAAGTTGGGTCCAAAAACGGCGAAATGTTAGAAATTTTAGCCCATGATTAGTCTCTTTAATTGGCCTAACTTTGAGCTCATCCTCCTTAAAAGTCATACTTTAAATTTCAAAAGAGTTTAATTGCATTATTAAATCAATAATTAATGTGTTCAAAGTTTAATCCAGATCAGAAATCTGAATTTCATATCATTTAATTGTTATTTGGACGTCCACTTATATTAATTTTACGTTGAATGGATATATATGTATATATATATATATGTATATATTTGTGTAATAATATATACAAATGGAATACTTCAACATAAATATTATATACAATTGTAAAGCCGGGCAAGCAATCAATAATATTACTAAATAAGCCAAATATCTTTACTTATAAATAAAGACATAAATATCCTCAAACGTCTCATCATTTAGAAAATAAAAAATAGGTGAAATAGAAAATTAGTTTTAGGAATTAATATAATGAGACGAGAAAATTACAAAATAAAATATTTAAGAAAAATAATATTTGTTTTCATTTGTATTTTAAGAGAAAATAAATGAGAGGTTACGTAGCATATTCCTAGTCTATAAATTTTTTAATCTTAGAGGTAAACTTTAATGAAATTTTAGGAATTAATTGGATGATAATAGACAAAATATATATATATATATATTTATATATTGTAATTTTAAAGACTCATTAAACCATCTTTAATTTTACCTATAAATTAAATATACATGTGGGTCTAAGTTTTGAATATTTTTTCAATTCAATTTCTAATTTTTCTAAGAGTGGGTATAAATTTTACCTTGTTTTAGGTGACCTAGATTTCTATACAATATTATAATAATTATTATTTAATTTGAGCATCAAATTGACATGTTATAATAAAAATGTTTAAACAGGATGTTTTCTTGCATCCAGAATCAATAAAAAGGGAGTAATTTGAATTTTGGGACTCTCTACATTTGTCAAGGGAAAAGGTTATAAATGTCTTTTACATTCCATGATCCAAAAATTTGGCTTTTAGAAAATGGATTTTTTTCTCTTTTTTTTGGAATTTCCCGTTCTTCTTCACCATTTTAGCTGACGCCATAACAACCAGTAAACTCTCTGTCTTCTTCTTCTTCTTCTCCTCTCTCTACGAAAGTAACGCCGTTTGAACCGGACCACCAATCTATCCTCCCTCAGCAATTTCACCGTTTTCAGTTTCAGCGCTTTATTCGTCTTCTTCTGCTCATTTAACTCTGATTCTAGGGTTCTGATTTCTGATTCCTTGCACAGAACAAGCTTCTTCTTCCTTTTCTTCATTTCTCATCAATCATCCCTTTTGAATTCAAGTCTATGACTTCCTCTACTTCTGTGAAGAAGAACTTCTTGCCTCCGGGCCTTGTTTCCAATCTTGAAGATGCTCTTCGCAGCAGAAAGGGCGCCGGTGAACAAGGCGAAGAATCCAAGGATGTTATTGCATCCGCTGAGACTCATTCTCCTACTTCTGATGCCAATCTTGAGGTTTCTGGAACTCAGAAGCCGATTATTCTTGTTACTAACAGCGAAGGAATCGACTCTCCCGGCCTCACTTACCTCGTCGAAGGCCTTGTTCGTGAAGGCTCTTACAACGTCCATGTTTGCGCTCCGCAATCGTGAGTTGATGTTCTTTATTGCGGATTGGATTTATCTTTTGGCTATTTATGCGCTCTTTCAATGTTTGTTGCCTGTTATGGAGATTACTGTCACTTTTTTTGGCATCTTGGTATCTTCGTAATTGAATATTGAACGCTTGTGATTTAAATAGTTCGGGAATCTGCGCTGCAGGGACAAATCAGTTTCGAGTCATTCTGTGACTCTTCGAGAAACCGTTGTTGTGACTTCTGCTCAAATTAACGGTGCCACAGCCTATGAAGTTTCGGGTATGACTATTGCTGCGGTTGTCCTTTATTATTATTTTTTCAACTGTCTTAACCTCTCATGAATATGATCAATTTAGATTAAATTTGGGGTTCTATATTCTCTGATTTCTCCTGTTTGTGTATTATATTTCGTCTGATCTTTTATTTTTTGGTTTAAATTATAAAGTTCAATTCATCAGCCAGAAGCATGGTGTTTATCGTTAACTGATCTAATTTAAAACTTGGTTTCTATTTGGCTATTGGCTGTACACAAACAATCATCCTTTCCTGTAGGCTGAAGAAATTCCAATACCTAATTGCACTCGGTTACTCTTCCTCAGGAACGCCGGCAGATTGTGTCTCCTTAGCATTATCTGGAGCTCTTTTTTCCTGGTCGAAGCCTCTTCTGGTTAGCATTTTTAGATCATAGCAGTGGGGTTTCTAAACCTAATTTAATTATCAGTAACATGTCAGGAGGATATATTTTATATAAATTTCAGGTCATTAGTGGAATTAACCGGGGATCGAGCTGTGGTCATCACATGTAAGTTCCGTTTGTTATGTGAAGATGTCAGTGTAGACCACAATGTTTTTTTTTTTTCCACAATAATTATCTTTTGGTCCTTTTCCTATAATATGATTTGATCCTTAATCTAGTGCCAAATTTGATTGTTTAAATCTGCCAGGTTTTACTCAGGTGTCGTTGCTGGAGCAAGGGAGGCATTGATTTGTGGTGTACCATCTATATCAATATCTCTGAATTGGTTGGTTGATGTTGTATTTTCCTTATTGAGCTTCACTGCTGCTTAATTATTATCCTTAAAATCCTTTTTCCTTTATTTATTTTACTTCAGGAAGAAGGATCAAAGCCAAGAAAGTGATTTCAAGGACGCTGTTTCAGTCTGTTTGCCTTTGATAAATGCAGCTATCATTGACATAGAAAAGGAAAATTTCCCTAAACGTTGCTCTCTCAACATTGAAATACCTACTTCGCCACTGAGTAACAAGGTTTTGCACTGTCCTTGTACTTTTTAAATTCAAAATTGTTCTAATTATCTTGATGGATAAATATATTCGAAAAATGCTAGTAGGTTGTAATTAGGAACTTGTGGTGTCTGAATTTTACTTCTGCCTGAACTTGTACAGTTGTCCGTTAATTGTCTCTAAAAGAGGGATCTATGATCTTTAGAATGTATAGTTGAGTGGTTTGATCAAATCAACTATAAGTTAAATGGAAACCAATTCCCTTGTATCATATAGGGAAAATTAGTTGAGAATCTGATAGACCTAGAATTGACGTGTGCTAAATGTGGTAAATTATGAGTCTGCGATATTTTAGACAGTTCCACTTCATATCAACCCTTGCGATGTTGTTCCTCTTTCACTAGTCATTTTCTTTTTTCAGTAAGGTCCTTCTATTTTGACAGCTTTAAAAGGTAATGGCTAATTGACCACTGCTTCAGTTATGGTCAAAGTTATGGCTTTAGTCACACAATCCTTAACTTGTTGTTCCTACGTTGTCAACCTGCAATGTGGTCTTGTATATTATCGCAAGGATATCGGTTCTAGAAATATTTTTTCAGATCTTTTCCTTTGCCCCAGCTACAATTGTTTTTATTTCTAAAATACTTGTGCAGCTTATGGTTGAGCGAATTATCAATTTGTTTTTTTTTTTTTTTAATGCAGAGAGATTGTCTTGCTATCATTTTATTTTGTCTCAGGGTGTAATTTCTTGCTATTATTGGTCAGTATGGTTGACATTTTTTTTTACAGGGATTTAAATCAACAAAGCAAAGTGTGTGGAGGTCTACTCTAAACTGGCAGGCTGTTTCGGCCAGCAGGTATCCTGCAGGACAGTATATGTCCAATCAGCAAAGTCTTGGTCTTCAGCTTGCACAACTTGGTCGAGATGCCTCTGCTGCTGTAAGGAGCTTCAAAAAAACTTGATGCTTCTTCACATTTGGATTCTTTAAAAATTGAGTTATTAGTCGAGTACTTCATAACATCTCGTCATAACAATTTATATTCTTTACAAGGAAGGATCTCTGTGCAGTTGGTTTGTTTTCGTTGTTTGGAGTAATAATTTTTTTCTTTTTCTTTTTCTTTTTTTAAATTAGGGAGCAGCTCGCCGCTTGACCACACAACGGCAGAATATTGTGGAAATTGAATCAACTGGAGCAGTGGGAAAATCTGATTCTGATCGGGTGAAGAAGTTCTTCCGAATGGAGGTATTGACTAGAAAATGAATCTTGGATTCCGCTTGAAGAATGTCAATAAGTTTTATCTTCTAGAATTGTGCCCACTGGTTGGAATCGGAAGGATGGTGTTGAATAAACTGTGGTTGTGATTCTCTCTCAGCGGCATGCTCATGTGCTGTTTCTGAATTTTTACCCCTAAGCTATTTATATCTGTTAATCGTTTTTTTTTTTTTGTCTATCCATAATATCATGAGGAATCACATTTTTTCTACGTGCAGTTTCTGGATAAGGAGCAGGAGGACAAGAACGATGATCTGGATTTTAGAGCCCTTGAAAATGGATTTGTAAGTTGATTGATCTTCGACCTCAATTTCGGTACTAAATTTAGCTTAATTTACCTGCCATATCTTTAGTGCTCAACTCCTCCCAGTTAGACACTGTTCTCATCTGAATCGTGTCCTTGCTGATAAGAATTTCCCGTGGGTCCTTGGCTGAAAAGAAACTCTATTTGCTTTAAGAAGAATCAGCTACACAACGTGACAACTGAAAGAAATCGATAACCATGTTAAATGATCTATTTGGTTTTCTTTTTCTTTCCAGTATACATGAACAGAATAAAGACATTACGTTTCTGATTAATCTTCTTTTTTCCTCCTCAGAATAACTTTCTTTATTTTTTCCTTCTCATACTTCTGATGAAATAAATTTCCTTGGGCGAACAGGTTGCAATAACCCCCTTTTCCCTCGCCCCCAACATTGATTTGGACGTCCAAACAGCTGCCTCTGATTGGATCTCCACTGCACTTCATCAAGCGCAATAAATCAAATTCCTTTCTGGTAGCAATGATTTGTGTACATCTAAAGTTTGGCTCACTACCCTACATTTTTTCTCTTCTTTTGTGGGTTTCGCATTTCTGTCAATTGTTTTACCAATTTAACTAGTTCATTCTGATTACGGCTTTCGTTTTTTCATTGATATTCCCCACCCCCTCGGTCTTGATAAATATATATTCTTAGTATGTAAGTTCCCTATTGATTAATAGTGTAGAACAAGAACTTGCTCTCTGCAATCTGTTTGGCATGTTTTATGAAGTGCCAGTTTGTAAACTGCAAGTAGAAATATTGTGGTGGTCAGGTTTGCAATTATTGGTTGGCTCTGTTTCATTTTAATCTCCTACATTTTGTGTAGTTTATGACAATCCAATCCTTTCTTTTCCCTTTCTTTTCTCAACCATGGCTTGCCCATTTGGTTAAAGCACAGCTCTTCACAGTTTTTTTAAAAACAGAGTGCATAAATAATGAGACTCGTTCTTTTTATTTTTATTTTTTGTTTTTCAAACCTGTGCTTTGAGCCTTTGAGGTGTTGCAGAGATTCATTAGCTTTACAATGTTACATCATTAATGTTTTCGAGATGGAATTTGAAGCATATTTGGTAAAATTGTGGTGATGTAAAATAAATTCTTGATTCGCCTACTGTTTCATCTCCTTGTTTATCTTTTCACGTGCCAAAATAACTCATATAAACTCATATGAAGAGAGACTATTAAGATTTAACTTATTCTCTTTAAACTCTTACCGACCATGTATAGGTGGTCATTCATGGTTTGGCTCCATCCGGACAACACAATCGCGTCCAAATTTGGAGGCAAATGAAATGAATATTATACGGAATTTGGAGACGATCCAAGAAAAAGATATAAGAAATCACACTAACACAACCCAGAATACATACAAAGGCAATGTTGCTCTCCAATCCTCTATCCCCAGCATTGAAAAGTAATAATGAAGTAACTATATAATATGAGCAGAACCAAATACTTACATTATCCCCTTAACTTTGGACTTGGCTAAAACAAACCAAAGAATAGGTCAGTTCAAGGTGGCATCATCAAGTATTCGTATGGTGCACTCCAAATGCATAGATTACAACTTTTCATTAGACATGCTTTCTTCTTCTTCTTCTTCTTCTTCTTCTTCTTCTTCTTCTTTTGGTGAATTTCCATGAGGAAGTTCTATGATACATGTACAATTTTTCTATATTTTGGAACTGATTAAAACTCGAGAGACTACAAATGGATTGAGTTGTGAACTGCCGAGATATGGAGCTATGAACTTGGAGGGTAAGTTCGGGTCGGTATGGATCGGTAAACTCTTTATTCTCATGATTTGGTCTTGAACTTCCTTTGAGCTTTCAAGTCCACTACAATCACAGAGATGTTGTCTTTGCTTCCCTTTTGGAGAGCAAGCATTGAGAGGTAATCTGCTGCAGCTTGTGCAGCTGGGTCAACTCCTGTGCCCCGATCGGTGAGCGATGAAGCTCCGTGTTTTTTGTGCCAAAGAAGAATCCGCCTTCGAGCCACTTCGCAGACTTCCTCATTTGTCATCACATCCCACAGGCCATCACTGGCTAAAATAAGACATTCATCTTCTTTCGCTCTAGGAACAAACATGACTTCCGGGTCGGGAATGATCCATGGCTTCAAATATCTATCACCTGTTAGATATGTAAAGATTGAGATGATCTAATTCCAATGTTGATACACAAGCAAAAGCTAAAAGATTTGATCCAAAATAACCTACCAATGGATCTTGACATTGCAAGAACTCCGAACACACGATGTCCATTCCACTGGATGACCTTCCCTCCAGACGATTCAATCCGAGCGTATTCATCTTCACGATTTGGCTGTGGAAAAATTATATTTATAAATTAGTTCCTTCACAAGATAGAGGTTGCTCTATCATTCTATATGGGATCGGATGCATAGCATACTTTATGATCGACCGATAGCGCCATCGGTTCTTTGCCACGGCATAGAACAGCTCTAGAATCACCACAGTTTGCAACTATGATGTGTGATGAACAGACCAAGGCAACAACGGCAGTAGAGCCAACAGTTTCCGGGGCAACAGGCTTGAAGCTACCAACTTTTCCTTCTATTTCATCATCCACCCTAACAAAGCAATTGTTGAAGGTTCTCTCCCAATCCTTCTGCCAGTTTTCTCCATTGCTTCCATTATTTAGATTTTGCTTAAATCCTTTAATCTCTTCAGCTAATGCTAAGTGTATGCGCTCTCGACAATAGTTAGCAACCTACACGAAAGAAAACTTTTCTTGATTCAGTACACGACGTCAAATTCGAGAATAATCTAAAGCTACCAAAGCAGCAAGTTAGCTAAGTTTTTGGTAAAGAAGTGTTACCTGAGAGCCGCCATGTCCATCATAAACTCCAAAAAAATGGCTGTTGAGATGTGTTAAACTTTGCCCCATTCCATTAAGCATTCCATTTCCCACAAGCATTCTGATAGGAACCTTAGAAAAACAAGGAACCACAGCAATTGCATCCTCCATTTCTGGTCTTCTACCACAAATCGATACCGAACCCCAAAGGGGTACACAATCCCGCTCAAAGACACTCCGAATGCCTTTATGAACACCATCTCCCCCTTTCGATTGGAAAACCACCGCAGGGGCTTTTAGCTTTGACGATGTCGATACTTCTAAATCGGAGCTCACCGTTGCCACAATAAGTTCACTAGTAGGAATCTTCCCTGATTCCACCAAGATAATAGCCTTGGCAACAACATGACCATTACTGACATCTCCAATCTTGACAACTTCTTGTACATTAAGATTAGAACCACCATCAATAGCAAACAACCCATCATCTATCATTTCATCAGGGTCACCCATAGTAGATAAGGTAGCATCTTCCTTATCGACAGTCAAACTTACGCCATTCATCGGTAACAACCCCCAAAAACCGTCTCGGCCTTGACTACTATCACTTGGTTGCGACACGGTTATGCTATCGACTATACCACTAAAACCATGGCAACTACCATTACTAATAGTACCCGAGTCAGGGGTGGATGCAGAGAACAAATTTACCTTGTCTGTCACCAACTTTAGCCGCGTAAATTCGACATGGCTAGGACTTCCTGATGTATCAGACTTTGGATTACCTAAACTAAGGGTCAAAGAAACAGCAGAAGGCATCTCTTCCATCATTCTTCACTAATCCTTCAGATAATATATCTATCTATCATCCAATTTCTTTCACTATCATAACATTTTAGCAATCAAACTTGACATAAACTAGGCTGGTTTAACCTCTAACACAAACCCACAACTTTTCAACTCAAAATCAAATGGCAGATTCTGAATAGTGTAAGCTCAAAACAAAAAGCAGCCACCAAATCCTTAGATCTATTTAGGAACAGTGGATCTAACCTTGCAATAATTTAAATTCAATCAATGACAAAACAACAAATTCCACCAAAGAACTTCATCAAATTCTTCCCCCTTCTGATAAGAACAGCCAACTATCAACAATCTTTTCTCCGCTATCAGTTGTTATATACACAAGAGTATGAGAAACAAGTATCTCTAACATTTATCCAAGTGGAAGGATCTAAATCAAAGTGAAATCACAAGTGGATGGATCTAAAACAAAGCGAAATCACAAGAAATCCCCAAAAGGGTTCGCCTCTTTTTTCTCATAAAACTTCAGAGTTTCCTGGATCCAAGGCAACCCATCAAAATCCGATCCAAACCCACGAATCTTCTTCTACCAAAACCTTCCTTCTTCTAATTTAAAACCGAAACGCCAAAACCCATACAGAAATGAATTAGAACGAAACGTTTGAAGATCCCATTAGAACAAAAAGAGCAAGAAATTAGGCAAAATAGCAATAGAAGAGAAGAAGAAAATGAACAACGATTAGTTTCCCACCAGTTGAAAGTCTAGGAGTAGAATCCAGAGCTCTATAATGACTTTGATTCTGTATTTATCCTCTCTTTCACGAGAGAGAGAGAAAGAGAGAGATAAAATTATGGGAAATTTTTAAAAATCTTTTAAAATAATAATTAGGAGGAAAAAAGATTGATTTTTGTATTTAAAAAAATGGGTGAGTTTTTGATTTGGGAAAATGCAGTTCCAATGAAGGACACGTATGGAGAATAAAAGTAATTAGGTTGCATTGTTGAAAGCAGTCAGCGACAGAAAAATGCTCGATTCATACCACCAAAGGATTATTAACTCATGGATCTTTCATGAGAAAAGCCACGTGTCCACATACTTTCCTATTCCTTTTTGTGGAAAAAATATAAAAAATAAAAAAATAGAAAAACAGAAAAGTCCACTGGGGACCAATCATGTCGATGGCGTATGGACCTGTCAAAAAGGAGGGTCGTTTGGGCAAACGCCACGTGGAGAACTTTGCTTTGTCATTCACAAATTCGCCTCTTTTTTTCTTCTTCATCTTCTCCCCTACTCTCACGTAACAACAAACCTAATATATATATATATATATTTTTTTTTTTTTTTTATAGAAATAATCAATCAGAATGGCGGTGCTAAATAATTCTTTTTTATTTTCTACATAATATATGTGTATAAAGAGAAAAGGGAATTACATGCATTCTTTTATTTTATTTCTTTTTTATGTCAGTTCTTTTGGATTGGATGAATCTGAGTTTAGTTGAGAGATCTTGATACCATCAATTTCATATTATTTTTATATGATTTTGATGTATGAATTGAATTATTCATAGGTTGATTTTACTATCTAAGTTCGATTATTTTATGAAAATTTGTGATCGATTTCGGTTGATGGGTTATGTTTTTCGAAAGTTCGTATAAACTTGAGGGTCTACATAATCTACAAAAAAGTTCATATATTTTCTACCTATCAAGTTTACAATAATTCTCCCTTCCACCTATATCTTTACTCTTTTTTCCTTTTTTGAAGAAAAAGAAAAAAGGAGGGTTCAACTTTATTTGTTGAGCTCATTCATGATTGTGCAGCTTTAGATATAAATTCTATTTCCGAGTAAAATTTGGAATGTGAGAGATTGGCGTTTAAAGCATTATCTACTAAATTAATTGGCACACATTTTGATGTAGCTCAAATGCATGAATCCCATCCCATTCGCACCAAAATCTCCTTTGGGGACTGAAACTCTGCCATCCAACTTGCAACACTTCGTACTTTCGGCTTCTCATTCTTCAAACTTTGTCACAATGAGCAAACAGACGGAGAACTTCAACCTCGATTCTCTGCATCAACTCATCAAACTTAAATCTGCAGTTTCAGTTACAGATGAATGGGTTACAATAAAACGAAAAGCTCTAGTATCAGAGAACTTACAACCGGGGGAGGTCGATAGAGATATCGTATATCAGATCGAAAGGAACTGTTGGCTTTAAAAAAAATAAGCTTAGATCATTCCAACAAGAGTTTAGACACATTTCTATCTCCCACTCTTCACAACTTGCCATATTAGAAGATGGGAAATGGATGGAAGCAATTGACTATATTATCAGCCAATGAAACATACAAAAAAAATCCTCTTCGTCTATCCGTTATTGATCTGAAAATCAACCAATCGAGAGTACGTGGCCGGTTTAGAACGAAAAATGAATTACATCCTAGATTCGTTTTGAAGTTGAATTCCTCAACAATGACTATATACCTTATTTCTGTAGTCTATGCAAACTTCAAATCTCCTTGGTTACGAAAAAGGAGACTGTAAGGATAAAACTGAAGCTGAAAATAATTTGAAAAGAGAGCTGTGGTCGAGTTCATATCTTTCCATATGACTGCTTATGTGACAAAACAATAATTTGTTTGATGAGAACCGGAGAAGTCAATCAATCTATAGCAACATTGATTCAGGATTCTCAATGTAGCCCTTGAAGGCTTTGAGCCATTCCGCACCAATTGCCCCTGAACAAACAATGAAGAAAACAATGTAACATAATGCTTACACTTCTCAATCAAATTATCTAGAATCTTAAACGACTTCAGGTTAGAATTCTGTAATGTTTCTACCATCAATAACGCGATGATCACAGCTCAATGTAACAGACATGAAGGAAGCAAACTTGAATTCTTCAGCGCCTGATCCTGGTATGACCCTCTTCTCGGCTGTGCTCAAGATTATGTGTGAATGGTGGTTAATAATTTTTTAGAGCAATGAAAAAATGAAAAATACTTTGATATCCAGAATGACAAAGGGTCCGCATACCAGAACCAACAGCAAGAATGCCCGACTGTGGAGGGTTGATAATGGCACAAAATTGTTTGATGCCAAATGGACCTCCCAAGTTGGACACAGTAAAAGTGCCTCCCTACAAAAGGATTAAACTACTGATTAAAATCCCTAAACCATGAAAAAAAAAACCAAAAAACCTTGTCCTTCGCATCAAAACAACATTCCACCTCATAATCTTCTGGTTTTAAAGTGTTCTCTCTCGCTTTCTGGGCCAATTTCTTGACCTCCTCAGAAATACTAGATAAACCTTTCTTGTCGGCGTCCTGTAAAATACACAAACTCAAATCTTCTATAAAATGGTTATAAAAGCCTAATATTTCAACAGCATCTACAAGGACAACTACTGACCCTGATAACCGGAACATAGAGTCCGCTGTCAGTCTGCACTGCAACATTAATATTCACGTTGTGATACCTGGATGAGTGGACCAAGAAAGAAATTCACATCACAATGTGGTAATGAAAATAAGCAAATATCAATTATTCTTATAGCTTACTGTCTAATATAATTGTCCGTCCATGAACTGTTGCATTGAGGGACTTTCCTAAGAGCCAAGGCAGCAGCCTGCAGCAATGTTCTTACAAAGATTAAAATGATTTTTTAAAGAAAAAAGGGTGGGTTTGGATAGAAAGGTTGTCGAGCACTGTTCCTCTATTTTCTTTACCCATAAGAAATAAGAACTTCCAAACATTCAAATCACTTGGGAAACAACTAAAATACAAAACGCCAATCAAGTACTTCACATCAAACAGAGAATGGAAAGGAAGGAAGGTCCTAAAAGTTTTAGGCATACTGCTTTCAGTTTTTTTTTTTTTTTTTCCAAGCAAAAATGAAGGGGAGAAAAGGCAAAGGTCCTAGGCAAATGATAAGACAAATTAACATTTAAAAGTTCAAACTGATGATATGCTTCGGTACAATCGAACTACATACCCAGTTATATAATTCCTTTAAAATACCTTAATAACAAGATCATTAACAGATAACCTCTTTCCACCAGATGCTTCTTGTAATGCATTTAGCTGGTTTCTCAAACTACAAAGAGAACAACCGCTCATTAATTTAAATCTTTGGTTAATATTTAACTGCAAAAGGTATGGAGAAATTACTTACTCCATGAGCCTGTCAACGCATGCATCTACGGATAAATAATAATGAGGAATGGTTTGCTTTGAGAACAGTAATCGTGATGCTGTTACCTGTTAAAATTTTGAAAACATTAGCTCGGGGAAACATGCACCAAATTGGAATATTTAGGAGGTTTTGTCTATCAATCCAATAAAAACAATTTGAATCTGAAAATGGAGATGCCACTAACAGAGCATATAACAAATACAAGTGATTTATTCATAGAACATCCTAACAGTTGAAAGGTGTAGAGACTGATATAAGCAAACACACAATTGCAGTACTAGTGTGTTATTGGAATATGTGCAAGCTTGTATGTGTTGCTAAAGAAAAAGGAAACAAAGAGACTGACAACATAGATGAAGGCACCGCAGAGTGAAATGGCACCATATTACACTAAAAGCTGCCAGAAAATACCAAGAAATCTTACTATCATGTAGTGTATGGGGTGAGAGGGATGGGGAGAGGGGGGTGGCGGACCTTTCTTATTTGAGTATGTGGGACATCACTGTAATCCAATGGTGCACCTGCTGCATCCTTGGCTTTGGGGGCTGTGGTCGATTCCTTACCACGTGAAGCTAGAGACATAAGGTAAAAGATATTAATGGGCCACAATTTAACAAAAGAAACATATTAATGGGTATGTAGATAACAGAGATATTCACGGTAACTTAAATATAAACAAATATTAACAGATAGAGAGACAATGGAACAATAATAAATAAACTGTCGGAACCACTGCCCAGCATAAAGAAAATGAGTTACCCAAGTAATCTTCTATGTCAGCCTTTACAATGCTCCCATCAGGACCTGTTCCTTTGACACTTGAAATGGGTACCTACACTCAGAAAATTTAAACTATAAACAAAAAGAAATTACAAATATAAGTTTCCAAATTTTAATTCAGAAAGACATTCTCCAACAAACATTGTTATCTTCTGCTAATTTTCTCGCCAGAGGACTAGCAAAAATACGCTCTCCATCTGAAGCAGGGCCCTGCTTAACAGTCTTTGGCTCGGGTGAACGAACTGGTTCCTCAACTGCTTCTTTCTTGGGTGAGCTAGGGGCAGATGACTCAGCAGCTGCAGCACCAGCACCAGAACTTGATGAAGTGGGTTCATAATCTTTAAACTTTGCTATATCCTCTTCATCTTCAACAGTAACGGCAATTACCTAAAGAAGAATGTTTGTGTCAACCACATCAAATGCAGAAAACAAAATATCCATACGCCTCTATTTAGAGATATAGCTTACAATGATGGTCATTGCCATCATACGGCAATCACTCCTTTTCCCCTTCTAGTTTTCACAGAGGTAAGAGGGAAAGAGAACTAACAGAAAGCAATATCAATACCTCGCCAACTTTAATTTCCTTTGCTCCGTCTCCATGAATTATCTTGGCAAGATAACCTTCCTCCATGCATTCCATTTCCACTGTTGCTTTATCCTTCAATTATGCAGAATCAGAAATTATAGAGCAATATTCCTACAACTAAAAGGCAGTAAAAAACTACTTTCAACTTCCAACTGCAAAAAGGTATTAGAATATACTGTTTCAACTTCACAAAGCACTTCCCCAGGAGAAAGTTTATCTCCCTCTTTTTTCAACCACCTTGCAATGTTGCCCTGCATAACAAAGAGAACAACTTAGCATTTATTTAACAAGAAATTATTCAACCAGATTGGTGAGCATAAGCTACCTCTGTCATCGTAGGGGAAAGCGAAGGCATTCCAATCTCTTGATGCGGGGGAAGACCTGAATCATGTTGCATGAGTCTAAGTAAAATGCATATATAAAGAAAATTTTCCACAGGAAGTTAAGTTGAGCATGAAATATATCATTGATAATGATACTGTAACAGATAGAAACAAAGGACATTAATTCTTAAACACAAAAACTAACAAAACATTTATAGGTACAAATTTATTTAAAATTATAGATTTTTACTTTGTATCTCCGTGGGAGTTAGAGTGGATATTTCTTCAAAAAACACATATAACCCACTTGCCATCAAATAGAAACATTTGAGAGAAGAAAATAATCAGAGCAAAATTTAGCACAAAATACAATTCCATCACTGACAAGAATATAGTTAGAGTTGTTTCTAATGGAAAATGGAAGTATGCAAATACTATATGTTTTTTGACAAGTCAAAATCTTGCTATATGTGCAGATCATCAATTAAAAAGAATGAAACAAATTCATGCATGTCTGCAGAATGAAACAAAAATATAAGACCACATAATGTACCTGAGCCAGAGGAAAAACCTCTCTTTGATTTTGTCAGTGAACTGCTGTGGGGGAAAATAAGAAACATCAGGTACTTTGGTCATGATCAAAATTATAGCCCTAGCATCCTACCTTACAAACAAATGCACAGACGGATATATAAATGTGTTTGCAGGAGTGTGTGTGTGTGTGTGTGCATGTTGTGTGTTTAGATACTAACCCAGAAAAAAGATTCCCAATACTGGTTGTCGTCATTGAAACACCTCTATTACATTGGAGAAAGTGCGGTCTCTACAAAGAGAAGAGCACAATTCAACACAAAACAAGTTACACCAGAAGTTGTCATGCACGTGGTAGCAAGTGACAAGCTATAGCAGAAAATGGAAGAAATTATGACAATAACATTTCAGTCAGCTAAAAAACTCAGATTGATGACTTCATGAACAGGCAAAGTGGTGGTTACAACTCACGTTGTTAAAGTTGACAAGGTTCCTAATTGCCCCTTTTTGGGAAGACTGGTAACCGCGGCCCTGGATCTTCCAAATTTCTGTAAAACAGCGACCTTTGTTAGGGTAACTTCAATAGTCAGCTTCCGGAAGCACTCGATTTAAAACAGTAAAAAATAATCAAGACGATAATACATCTCGTTAAACTAACCCAAAAAAATTCTGATTAAACACAGCAATTGAATACCAAAAAGTAATCAAGCACAGTTCTTAAAAACTTCAGATGAGTTCCAAAAATGCCCTTGTGAAGGAGTTGGCAATAGACCTCTCAAACTAACAAACCTGTCTCACCATGAACAACTGCTTACCATCTTTTTTGACAATAGAGGACTGCAAATCCTCTGAAAACCAGCGAACCGCACTTGCTTGCCGAAGTAACTTTGGACCACCTCTTAACTGCACGAATAACATGAATGGGTTAAAATTTCTGATTAACACCGGGAAAATTTACCTAACCCCTTGTAAGAAGACACAGTTTCATGAAAATAAAGTGAATCAAAGGAAGTAAAAAGTACAAAGAGACCTGTATAAATACAGGCATGGAAGATGTGTAAGAAATTTCCTAATAGTCACATTGGCAAATATAATTTAAGCATTTAAATGAAACAAATGATGCCACGTTTAGTTTATGAACATTCATCCAATGGCTTGTCAGTATGTAATGACCAATCAATGAACAGGAAATGTCTTCCTTGGCTTTGAGTAATGGACGTGATATAACTTTTCGACATAATTTTACAACAGAGAGATCAATGGTGCCTGAGATAATAAATCGACATAAAGTTTAACTCTAAATCAATGAGCATGAGTAACTGTTCAATCCCATAATAACAGATAAAGAAAGCCCCTTGAGCTAAGACTTAGATCCCGCATGAAGGATTAAAACTAATAACCAACTTTCTCCCACCCCACCGCATCCCACGCCAAAAAGAAACGAAAGCCAAATAAACAACCAGCCCCGTAAGCTTATTTGTGGAACAAGCACTATGAGGATCGCTAAGGTCCAATTGCACGAGGAATGGAAAATGAAGAAAGAAAATAAGGGGACCATAGAGTACCGTACAAAAACCAAAAGCACTATTAAAATGAAACACCCATTAGAAATTTAAAGAGTTCATGAATAAATGGTTTAATTATGGCTTGGAACTGCATAAGATATTGATCTTCTCCCATTCAACAAAGCAGTTAGATTTTGTGGGCAATACCATTATAAGTCTATGCGAACTTAACAACCACAAAACAAAGTAACAGCGCTCCTATTTGTGCAACATGCATAGGACACACATCACGAAGCTTACACCCGAAGAGATTCAGAAAGAAATTAATTCCATAATCAAATTAGAAACAGATGAATAAATACGTCACAGGGTAAGGAAGTGCTGAGATATTCGCATTTGAACCTCACCTTTTTCGAATGGTTGACAATTTGCGATGCATAACCCATATTGTCTGGCGCAAACTACACAGAAATCAGTCGTCCAAGAACAAATGGAGATCGATCTGCAGCAGAGATGATGAACAAAACGTTTCAAATAAACTTAAAATTGGAAGTACGAAGAACTTAGGGTACGGTTCAGTAGCAGATCTCTGACACCAATTCTATTCAGCTTGATTCATGTTGAGGCACTTCGTTTTTCTGCGAGTTTTCCTTTATTTCTTTTTCTCCGCATGTTAGGTGTCAACTAGGGGTCTGCACGGTTCAATTCGATCTGGTTTTGACCAAACACCAGTGATCAAATCGAACCACTCAAAAGTTCTAAACCGATAAATTTTAGATTTACTTTTAATTTTAGCCCGCCGACGACAGTGTGGCGGCTACCCGCGGGAAGCAAACGGCCGCCGCCGACCGAAGAGTGAGACCAAAGAGAGTGCAGTGGAGCGACTTACCGTGGAGAGTGGCGCGGTTGCCAGCGGAGAATATCACCGTCACCGGCGAAAAGTGGGGCGGCTGCAGAGTGTAATTGAGAAGAGAGTGAGAAGGATAAAATGGAGATCAAAGACCGAGGGAACTGGAGAAATAGAGAAGGCGCGGGCTGGAAGCCGAACCGATTTTGTCCAAAATGGCCGGTTGGGACCGGTCGCCTCGGATCGATTCGGTTTAAATTATTCAAAAGCCAAAAGTAATGGAGCCGATTGTTGGGCCGGGCTTCTATTTTAGGCAATTGGGAATTTACTTTTTGTTTTTCTCAACATACTTGGAAACCTACTTTTTTTTTTTGTTTTCTTTTCTTTTTTTCAATACTGGAAATATACTTACTTTATATAAAATATTAAATAAAAATAAATTTTGATTTTAGGTATATTAGTAAAATTATATTTATTGAATAACTATAAATATTGGATTAAAAAAAGAAAAAAGGCAAGTGGTTGGTGAGTATAGTCGCTAATATATATGTTAGAAATAACGACTCTCCACAATAGTATGATATTGTTCACTTTGAGCATAAGCTCGCTCTCATGGTTTTGCTTTGAGCTTCCCAAAAGGCCCCATACCAATGAAGATAGTATTCCTTATTTATAAACTCATGATCTTCCACTAAATTAACCAATGTGGGACTCACTCCCAATAATCCTTAGTATTCCTCCCTTATAAATCCATGATCTTCCACTAAATTAACCAATGTGAGACTCACTCCCAATAATCCTCAACAATCCTCTCATCGAACAAAGTACACTATAAGCCTCCCTTGAGGCTTATGGAGCTCTCGAATAGCCTCCCCTTAATCGAGGCTTGACTCCTTTCTTTGGAGCCCTCGAACAAAGTACACATTTTGTTCGACACTTTAGTCACTTTTGACTACACCTTCGAGGCTCGCAATTCTTTGTTCGATATTTGAGGATTCTATTTCATGGCTAAGTTTAGGGCATGGCTCTGATACCATGTTAGAAATAACGACTCTCCACAATAGTATGATATTGTCCACTTTGAGCATAAGCTCTCATGGTTTTGCTTTGGGTTTCCCCAAAAGGCCTCATGTACCTTATTTGGCAACGGATTTTTTTTTAACAAAAATTAATTAAGACATCCATATTTATTTAAAATATACGTTTTAACTTTGAGACACGTATTAAATTTTATAAAAATATATGTTTCTTTAATAAAAAAAATAAAAAAAACTTTCGAATCATTTTTGTTGGTGTCATTGTGATACTATAATATAATAATAATAATATATATATATATATATATAAACAATATACTTTATAGAGACTTTTGTCATTTATAACGAACCCTCCGATCATACAGAGTTGCAAATGGCAATGGCATAAAGATAAACGAGAATATTTTACAATATAAATACGGTAAAAAGAAATTATTTATAAAGATCTTTCGATATTTATGAATATTTTGGAGATGCATCTGATAAACTTTCATTTTTCAATAAAAATAATTTTGTACTCTACAAACACTAATTAATAATAGCGTTCCTTTAAAATATACATTTATAACTATTTCTAATTATTTTAATTTAAAATCATTTCAATAAAAAAAAAATCCTTCTTAAATATTACCAAAGTAGCCAAAAAAAAAAAATTGATCACTTAATTGCTTCATGTGTTTAACTTATTTTTTCTATAATAAGATCTTTACATTTAAATTAATATAATTATATAATTATTACTTTTGAGTTTTAATTAATACAATATAGAAGACTAGAGGTATAAATTCATTTAAAAAAGAGAAAAAAAAAAGTAGACACTATAGTTTCATATAAAGAAATTTATAATTATGCACACGGAAAGGCTTAAGACATAATTCTAATAAATATCAAAATTTAATGGATGCAACTATTAGTTTTAAGTGCAATTTAATTTTTGTTTATATAAATTGTTTTTTTAAGTAATATTAATAATGGAGACCATTTTTGGGCCTAGAGTTTGGGCCGGCCCATTACAGTGAAATTCCGAGAAGACGACAAAAAAAAAAAAAAACGAAAGAAAAATTCAAGAAACAAAAAGAGGCCGAAGCATCGACGGCTATATTTGTTGTTCTTTGAAGTATCAAACCCCAACGAAGCGAACTCTTCCTCACGAAGTGATTTTCGAAGAAACCGAAACGGCGGATCAGAATGGGAAACCAGAAGCAGAAGTGGACGCAGGAGGAGGAAGATGCACTTTTGGCTGGCGTACAGAAGCACGGTCCAGGGAAGTGGAAGAACATTCTGAAGGATCCTGAATTCGCTCCGTTTCTCACTCATCGCTCTAACATTGACCTCAAGGTCTCCATTTGACTACCTACACTTTCCAATCCCCTCTCTGCGTGTTTCTTCGCGTTTGGTTTGCCAGTTTGGATTGTTATTTAGGGTTTTAATCATGAACTCGAGGCGGAACTGAAATATTGCGCGAATTTTTTTGAAGCTTAGGTTCGGTTTGTTTAGAATCCAATTTTATTGGCTCCGTTTACTTGCTAATAATGTAGCTAAACTTACTTGGTTGAATGGTTTAAGATGGAAGAAGTTGGGTTTGTTCTTAATGTTTCTAACTAATACAAGTCTTTCCCCAATGCTCTCCAATGGTCTTCTACGTTAGTTTTTGGACTAAATTTTAATTTATGGTTTGCCTGGAGTACTGGTTTTGATCAACTGAGCAATGTAAGAAGAAAGAGTTTGATTTGGTATTTAATGATTAAATATTATTAATATGATGGTGCGTTTTTGTGGATTGCTTCAATGGTTGCCGTGAACTTGATTGATCGACACTTTTGGCCGTATAGGGGTGATTCTGAGTTCATAGGATATGGTTGGCTTGTGAGGGGAGATTCATGATGATGATCATTAATTACCCTGAGTCTTGAAGTTATGTATGAATAACACTATTCTAGTGTGCCCCAAGTCACTGATGTATGGCTTGCAAACCTAAACGTAGCTCAATTGATTTAGGCATTAACCCTTCGACCAAATGGTGAAGCCCCGAGTAACTACACATGTTGAATTGACAAAAAAAAAAAGTGTAACAGAGGTATGAACTGCATAAGATGTTCTTAAAGTTCGTTCTAGATGCATTTTTGAGATCATTTACGTTCCAGCATTACTTGAAACAATGGTGTTATGGTTTTATTCGCCTTGGATTTAAGGTTTAAAATCTTTCGATTAAAAATCTCATCCATTTCCTGTAACTTTAAAATATTGTATACTCGAAATAGCTTGACTGCCTAACTACTAATATCTGCAACTATTTATCTCTATTGTGTTGCTTGTATACTCAGGACAAATGGCGTAATTTGAGTGTCAGTACTGCTTCACAAGGCTCAAAAGAGAAGTCCAGGACTCCCAAAGCTAAAGCTATTGTTGCTGCCTCAGTTTCTAACAACCAAAACTCTGCTCTTACTAAGTTTAATGCATCTGCTGATGCTGCAGGAGAAGATCCACCAAGCAGCGCCCCACAGGATGGGAAAAATGTCCCAAGGTCTGTTTGTTTCATTGTACTTCCCTCTTTCGATTACTTATAATGAGGTGCATTCAAATATTCGTCATAAAATATGTTAAGCCCCAACCACCACCGCCTAAAAAGAATATACAAATAATAGAATGAAATTTATGTGATGAAGAAACGTTCTAAATGACATTAGAAAAAGAAGGGATCAATGTAAACATGCTAATTTATGGTCCTAAGTATTAATTGGAGTTGTTCGAGTTATTTTATGCATGAGAGAATTCACCTATTACTTATGTAACTGAAAGGAGCAAATAGTATTTGATCAACCTCGAGGGAAATTTTACTCATCAGAACATGATAAAAGGGATGTTGTGATTTACCTTTTTTTTTTCATACTCACTTATTATTTCATTGATGTCTCGTCATTGGTCTTATAAGTATCTGGTGACCAGGTATCATACAATGATTTTTGAAGCCCTTTCAACCATAAAAGATTCAAATGGGTGCGACATAGGTACAATTGTTAACTTTATTGAGGTAAGATGGCAGTCTCTTTTCTTTTCTTCTTTTCTTTTTCTTTTTATTGAAGGAGAGATGGCAGTACTCCTATTTGTGAGAATGATCTGCATGGAGATCACCCCATGATTATAATATTACTCTCGTCGGACACCCATTTTTCAAGAAGGTTATTCCAACCTACCATTTCCACACGAGCATTATATATTTGTGAAATATGAGGTTGCTTCATGCTTTCTGAGCTGAATTATATGTTATTTATTAACATCAGTGTTTGTATTACATGATACGTCAACTATTGATTTCATATGATGCAGCAAAGGCACGAGGTGCCACAAAACTTTAGAAGGCAATTGAGCTCAAAGTTGAGGAGGCTTGTTTCACAAGGAAAGCTCGAAAAGGTGAATGATCTTTTCATTTTCGTATTGAATTAGTTCTGATAGCAGTTTATCTGTATACTGATATTTTATATGGTTTATCCAAGTTATGCAGTTTGATTATATATGCTTCTCTTACATCTATATCCCCTTCCCCCACCAAAAGAAAACCTATTTATGCTCGTCGGAAAAATTAAGAACATTAGTGATGACATGGGATTGTGATTATGAACATTTTTGTAGGAGTTCAAATTTATGAACTTTTTATGCATGTCACTTGTATTACATGTGGGTTTGTTTATTATATCTCTGCCGTAATACAGGTTCAGAATTGCTACAAGGTAAAGAAAGACAATTCATTGGCAGTTAAAACTCCTACACCCAAACAAAAGGATGTCAGGCAACGAATGTCGCAATATACTATGGGAGGGTTGATGCCATCAGGGGAGACGGTGGAAGATGCGGCGAAAGCAGCTGCCTACAAAGTTGCTGATGCAGAGAACAAATCTTTCTTAGCTGCTGAAGCTGTGAAGGAGGCAGAGAGAATTGCAAAGATGGCTGAAGATACAGATTCTATGCTACAGATCATAAAAGAGATGTATGAAAAATGTAAGTTCCAAGTCTTGATTCCTCTTGAAGAAGCTCTGGGTCTTTGAAACGTCTAAAACCAACCTCTATTTTTCTCTGTGCAATGTTTTGCAGGTTCTCGTGGGGAAATTGTTCTGTTGGCTTAGATTAGATAGATGGCCAGTCCAATCCTTCGCTGTTTTTGTAATCCGCATGTAAATTCTTCAAGGCAGTGGAATTTTCAGGTTTCTTCATGCACCCCATCCAAATTCCCCGTCGCAATCAAATCAAATTAATTTATAGGTAGATATCCATATATTTCTCTTGATGTTCCAATGAGCTTGTGTTGCTTCCACTAGAATTTGGTTATAACATACCCAAATTTTCTTTTTTTTTTTCCCCTTTCTTTTTCAAACAAAGACAATAAATACAGAGGGGTGTGCGTTGGAACTACAACTATATTCGCTGCATTTAGAACAAAGTACAGACATTTTTAGCTAATTTCAATAACTTACTCATCTTTTCCTTTTTCAGCTGCTGATGTTAACGTTCAAGCTAATTTGATTTTGAGTTCATAAGCTCGAAATTTCGGGTTCGGTTGCGGTTTTTTTAATTTTGTATAATTCAAGAACTTCAAACTACTTTTACCCTTAAGATGCAAGTAAAATGAATTTGAAAAAGGTTAATGTGATAACTGTGATTAATAAGTGACTTCATCAATTGATTAATTATGGTTCTTTTGATTATGTTAAGTACTATAAGGTTCGATTTTGTTAACATATTTGAAACTACCATTATTCTAATATTTCATAGAACACGTTTTGAGCTCCAATCATACTTAAATCAACATTAAAAAAAGAATGTAATTTAAAGATTTATTAAAAGCATGAAGCATATTCTACAAACGTGTTGTAATTTTATAAAAATAAATAAAAGTAATTTTATTATCTTTTTAAATTGACCCAATGACATTAAAAATGTAGTAGTACTCAGGCAAGTCCACGGTTTTTCAGGGTATAAATGTAATAAAAACAAAATCAAGGGCAAAATCGTAACTTCAATGCCCATATTTGTAAGCTGAGGCCAGAAGGCCAAGGGGCCGCCTTAGAAAACCTAACGCCCTCGCATTATAACTTCACACCTTAAGCATTAGCCTCCTTTCAACTCCACGGCGCAGATCCGAGGAGTTTGTGAATCTCTCGCTATCTTCATACGCTTTCCAATCTTTCTCTCAATCCTTCGTTTCTCACTGATCTACAGGTTTCTTTCTATTCCTTTATTACATCTCTTCTTGTTATTTATTCATGTTTTATGCTTTTTTTCCTTCTTGTTTTAATCTTTTTGGTCACATCTTGCTTGGATTCAGTGAGTTTTTCCCTTTTTGTAATCGCTCAAACCGGTTTGTACTGGATCTGATATCGTTTTATACGGTGTGTACGTTTCCTCTATTCATATTTTGTTATTTTTGTTTCTTTGTTGAACGTTCATGCTGTGTTCTTTATTTTTTTTTTCCTTTTTTTTTTTTGTAAAATCTGCGCCCTATGATTGGTGAATAGGTTTTAGATGATTATCGTATTTTTCTTAGTGCGTTGAGATTAGTTGATGTCTTGGACATTCGCTGTGCGATTATGTGGTCTGGAGTGTAGAAAGTTCCCTAACATGGCTAAATTCTTTCCTCCAATTCCTTTCGGTCGGTAGATGATAGGGAAGTAGCTATATCTAGGACATTCTTCTGAAGGTGGTACTGTTACAAAATTTTGTTTGATAGTTCGCGTGACGCACTTGCGTTTCTGTGTAAAATGCTTTGATGTTTCATCTTGATAATATATGTCCACGCGAAATTTCCAATGAGTGTTCTCCCCTAGTTCTCATCTGTTTTCCTCCCTTTATCTTTAAACGCTAACTATCATCCTAGCGAAAGCTTTCCTTGCTTTCTGAACGCTCGTTCATTCTTTTAGGACGTTTAGGGAGTGGAAAAGTGGCTTTTGATACCCGAAGATCTTACTAATAATCTGTTGGCCACCTTCGTTTTTTGTAAACGTCTCCCGAAATGAGGACAGACCGTTAATGCATGCACTCTGCATTTTTTGATTGCAATTACGTCTATTACCTCCGTTTGGAGTTTATAAAGTTCGAAAATGGTTTTAAATCCTATGATTTGATACCTTAGAAATGGCTTTGAATTCTTATCTTGTGTGGAACGCTCATAATTTTGTATTTGGATTGTAGATGTATAAGAAAATGTAATTTAATTCGACTAGGCGTTTAATATTGATTTATTGATCGAAAATCAAAATATGGCAAGGTTAAATCCGTTGGGAATAGAAGCACTCAAGATTTCAAATCATTTTGAAATAGCTCAGAATAATAGACCGTTGGGTTTTTATGGCAATGAAAATTTCCACGACAACAAATTTGTTACCATTTTGTCAGCCTATGGGTTTTTATTTCTTTTCCCAAGTGTGCTATATTTAATTTTTTTGCAATCTTCTTTTCCTCTATTCATGCTTATATTTTATTGTGCAGAAGTTAAAGGTGGCGTGAGCTTCTTGTTTTAGATATTTCTATACAATTTTTTTGCCATAACCTACTTCATGTTTTATGTTTGTCTGCATACAGATATGGCGGGTTTGGCTCCAGAAGGTTCGCAATTTGATGCACGTCAGTTTGACACTAAAATGAATGAGTTGTAAGTTTGACGTTTTAACTTTTTTGAACATTCCAGACAATTTATTCCTAAAGTACTATTAAGCTCCATTGCATATTATCTTTATTAGGTTTTTTTGTAACCTCTTAATTCTAGTTTCCTTCTCTGTTCATTCTTATCTCTTGGTCAATGTAGACTTTCAGCTGATGGACAAGATTTCTTCACCTCTTATGATGAAGTTTATGATAGTTTTGATTCTATGGGCCTGCAAGAAAACCTTCTCAGAGGCATCTATGCTTATGGTTGGTATATAGCATTATTCTTTTTTCTCCTTATGTTTAAAGTTATTTTTTGTTCTCTATTTATATTGTTTAATAATTAATATTTAAGCAAATCATATAGTTTTTATATTTTGTATTTTCTCTGGTTTTCACTGGTTTGCAATATGCCGTATTATAGTTTTAACCTCGTTTTTAAAGGTTTTGAGAAGCCTTCTGCAATTCAGCAAAGGGGAATTGTTCCTTTCTGCAAAGGGCTTGATGTGATCCAACAAGCGCAGTCTGGTACTGGAAAGACTGCGACTTTCTGCTCTGGCATTTTGCAGCAGCTTGATTATGGTCTCGTACAATGCCAGGCTCTGGTCTTAGCACCCACTAGGGAACTTGCACAACAGATTGAGAAGGTTATGCGAGCCCTTGGTGATTATCTGGGAGTGAAGGTTCATGCTTGTGTTGGTGGGACAAGTGTTCGTGAGGACCAACGCATTCTTCAAGCTGGTGTTCATGTTGTTGTTGGTACTCCTGGTCGTGTGTTTGATATGTTGCGTAGACAGTCACTTCGTCCCGACTGCATTCGAATGTTTGTGTTGGATGAGGCTGATGAGATGCTTTCACGTGGATTCAAGGATCAGGTTTGTTATTTTACTTTCATGAATCTGTTGTCTCACATGCTTGGAAATTTTTTTCATTTTATTACACTGTTTAGGGCTGTCCGGACTGTGGCTACAAGTTGTTGCCTGGTCAGTGGTTCAAATTTTGTTTAGCTATTGGCACTATTGCCCCCATGATAAATAGCATTCTGAAGAGTAATCTTAGTCGTTCATAGCATTCTGGCAGGTTTCTTTGGTCAGTTATGTACTGTTTGAGTTCTGGTTTTAAAGATTGAAAGATTGTTTCTTTTTCCCTATTGGTTTGGTATTTTTAGTTTTGTAATAATATCCTCGGAGATGTAGAAATTGACGTAGGATGCTTTCAGTTCTAACGGAATGGTTCACTTTTTTCATTGCATTGGAACTAATCATGTCTTGGAGTTGTGGTTTCAATCTTGAAACTCCCCTAACACATGCATATCCCAATTGCAGATTTATGACATTTTCCAGCTGCTACCATCCAAGATTCAGGTTGGTGTCTTCTCTGCTACAATGCCACCTGAAGCTCTTGAGATCACCAGGAAGTTCATGAACAAGCCTGTAAGAATTCTCGTAAAGCGTGATGAGCTCACCTTGGAAGGTATCAAGCAGTTCTATGTCAATGTTGACAAGGAAGACTGGAAACTCGAGACCCTCTGTGATCTTTATGAGACTTTGGCCATCACCCAGAGTGTCATCTTCGTTAATACTCGTCGTAAAGTGGATTGGCTCACTGATAAGATGCGAAGCCGTGACCACACGGTATCTGCTACCCATGGTGACATGGACCAGAACACCCGAGACATTATTATGCGTGAGTTCCGTTCAGGCTCTTCTAGAGTCCTCATTACTACCGATCTATTGGCCCGTGGTATTGATGTGCAGCAGGTTTCTCTAGTTATTAACTATGATCTGCCAACACAACCAGAGAATTACCTTCATCGTATAGGAAGAAGTGGACGTTTTGGAAGAAAGGGTGTTGCCATCAACTTTGTAACTAATGAGGACGAAAGAATGCTATTTGACATTCAGAAGTTTTACAACGTGGTAATTGAAGAGCTGCCAGCTAATGTTGCTGATCTCCTGTGAGAAGGGAAATATTCTGGTGGGTCAAGTGAACAAGGCATCTGGTTTTCTCTTCTCTTCGAAGACTCCAGCTTTTCACCTCTATCTTTTTGCTCTACTCTAGTGTCTTAAATTAATATTCTTGAACCTATCTGACCTTGGAAAATGGTGTGCCCTGCACCACTGCAATATAAAGATTGTCAAATTGCTTTTCTGGTAAAATATGGGCCTTTTTGTTTCTGTTGGGGTTTTGTATTTGTATTTGAGGCTTTTTTCTGTTGTTTGCCTTTTTTTTCCCGAAGTGTTATAAGAACTCGTTGTCTTTTGCACTTGTAGGTCTTTGATAGTTTTTTTGCCATATTTTTTTCCTGTGCTATCGACTTTTGCTCCAAGATGTGTTGAGTCATTGGATTTTCCACTGGTTTAGTGTTGGCACTTGCAATCAACCATCATTACTTTTCTAGAAATTATACTTCAATTAATCTACATTTATAATGTATGGAACATTAAAATGGACAAAATGTACCTTTCTAACTCACGACCAATAATTTTTGACATTGTGAGGAAGGTTCAAATTATGGGTCGTTGAAAAACTTATTTCTCATTTTAGTCTCTTGCTATATTATTAAAATGAGGACAAGAAAATTGTAGCCGTGCACGAGACCATACAACCAAAATTCGACCACAAAAACTCTATTTGGAGCATTTAAAGCATTAGGTGAAAAAAAAGCTTACAAGTTTGATGGACAAGAGTGGCATTGGTATTTTTTTCATTTCTCGAAGAGTACCATTGGGTCGTTTAAAAAAGCTCCTTTCTCGTTTTAGTCTCTTACTATCCTCACTAGAGTTTGTACTAAGATTAAAATGACAAAAAAAAAAAACTTGTAGCCATGTGTATGACCTCTTACATCCCAAACCGAATAATCAATTCTAATTTTTTAATTGTAGTTCTAAAAAAGTGCACTTCTATATTAAAAAAACATATTCGAAAAAATCTTTGGAAAAGTAGAGGGTGTCGGGCACCGTTGAAAGCTTTTTCGCTATCACAATCTATTTCAACGAGGAAGTCACATTGTTTTTGAGAAAAATCAACTAAATAATGAAAGTTTGGAAGAATCTTAATCGGGTTGACTAAAAAAAAAGTCTAATAGAAGTTCGTTTATAATTTTTATTATTTAAATATAAAAAAATTATATTATAAAAATTTATTATTATATATTAGTATATAAATAATATAATAATTGAATAGAAAGCAAAAATTCTATTTGAGACCTTTGAAATATTAGGTGAACTCATGACCAAATTGAATGACCAATATTTTCAATTTTGTGAGTAGTGTCTAAATTCGATGAAATTGACACATTTTTCAATAGAACAAGACCTACCATTAGTATTTACTATCCTCACTAGATTTTGTACTAAAATTTACAATTTTCAATAGAAGAACCCCTCGAAAAGAGTTCTACTTCTAGGTCATTTTCAAGACTTTTTCTATAGAGTTCTACTTCTAGGTCATTTTCAAGACTTTTTCTATAGAGGTACCCTTGGCAACTTGCTAAGATTGAACTAAACTCATTACTTGATGTAATTGGTCATCTTTTTTATCAAGGATTTGGACGACTGTTTTATGTTATAACAATTGGTGGATTCCCATTTGGCGGTTGATTACCAAAGCACAGAACTTAACGCCGCAGAAAATAAGAGTTCGGCTACCTTATGAGAAATTAAAATGAAGAAAAAAAAACTAGTTTATAGACATAAGAAAAGATAGTCACAGTGAGGATACCCCCACGTTACCGTAGCTAAGGAAATAAAAAGCATAAACTACTTACTACTGAGATCTGATGTTCGTCTGGATCGCTATGGAAAGAAACGCCGAGGATAAAATATTACGTAAAATGGAATATAACGAACAGCATTCAACAAATAAATTAGAGAAACTGAATCCCACTGCCTAAGGCGACTCAAAATGGGGCTTTCATTGACAGGTTTCTTCGATGAGCCACGTAGTAATTCTCCTCTTCCTACCATTTTTGTGAAAGTAAATGTTCGTTTCCAAGTTGTTTCTGCTGCTGCTTTCCTAAAACACAAACGAAAGCAGAACAAACCGCCCGACCATATTTACAAGATAGATAGCGAGCTAAGTGTTAGCCACTAATATTTTACCTTCTCATCTCCTCCACTAAAATGGAGGCTTTCGATACCCCTAAGAGTTGACTCAAAGTTCCTGATGTTCGAAACGTTTCTGCCAGAGGCATTGCGGTTCTGATCTGCTGATACTATAGGAGAATGCCTTGCACTAGCAATTTTGTGTAGAGCTGCTGAACTCGGATCTGGAATTGGAGGGCGAGATGGATCGGTTTCACATCCAAGCGCAGCTAAATCTTGACTGCTAGCGATGGCAGCTCGTCTTGATGATCCACTTGAACGTAACATATTGGAATTTGGTAGCTGGATGAAGCCAAGATAATGTTAAAGTTAACAAATGAGAAGAGCAGAATAAGAAGCGTGTAATCAAGAAGTGCTCACTATATGTTCCTTGGCAACAGCGGGACCATTTACTGCTGGGGGCTTTTGTTTTGATAAATTTCCAGTGCCTGTTACTGGACCAGAGTTTCTCCTTCGCAAGGGGTCTGCTGGTACCCAGCCACTCGGAGGTGGTCGACCTTCTTCTCCACCTTCAAAGATAATTGGATAGTCAGATTAAGCACCAATTGGATAGTCAGATTAAGCACCTTAAATTTCCACTCAGATATTTCGCAAGGGGAAAGGGAATGCATGCCATCATTAAGGCTCTTTTATTATCATCATTATTTTATTTATTATTTCTTTAAGAAACCAAGCTTTCATTTAGAACGCAAGAAGAATGAATTTGTTGAAACTCATTAATCATTGAGATATGCACGCAGGGGCATAAGATGTTAAGAGACGAGGAACTCGAGAAAGAACAGAATCTACTACCAGGGTGCCTATCAGCATTGGCTACAGCCATAGGTAGTCCAGAGCTTGGTCCAGCGCCAGCCTAAAATTTAAAATTTACAAGGATTAAGGACGGATATTGAATATTAGCATAAAGGGAAAAATCAATGTCGTGCATTCCAAAACTTACAATAGCACGAGCAGGTGGGGCGGTTATCTGGGACTGCTGATACTTTAAAATGGTCCAATCAAACACATAATCGAACTGAAAACCTGAAAAGCATAACTTCATTTAATTTAACAGAACAGTACAACACAGTAACATAACAAACAGATTATATAATTCAAACCTTCACGAATGAAAAGATCACGGAAGAGTCTTTTTAGATAAGAATAGGCTGGCTTATCATCAAACCTTAACGATCGACAATAATGGAAGTATGAAGCAAATTCAGTAGGGTATCCACGACATAAGGCCTGTAGCAGAACAATATATCAGCATAATCTAATTGGATTTCATAATATTCAGCACAAGAATTGTATCATTAGCAAGAAATGCCACCCTAAGACATGGATTAACTAACCTCAATAGATGTGGCGACTTTCTTTTCACTAATCTTTTCGTACTTTTGTTTCTTGGTTCCTGCTTTGAGTCCCTGCCAAGGAAGACTAAAGAGATGACAGGTTAGCACACCATATTTCACAATAAATGAATCACAAATGATAACAGAAAAATATTTACCTGCCCCTTAAAAAATACATAAGAACAAATCCAAGTGATTCTAAATCATCCCTGCGGCTTTGTTCTGTATGTTAAGAAATCAAAATTGTAAGAAGTAGAGGAAATAGAACTAAAAATAATTCTTCCATTTTCCTTCACTTCTAAATCTATGTTCTATTACGTGTGTTTGTGAATTATTGGGAGAAGGAGTGAGAAAATAGAGGGAAAGAGAAAACAGATACCAATGCCGAGATGGGTATTCATGCTTGCATATCTCGCTGTTCCTGTCAAATTCTTGTTTTCTCTACAAATTGTCAGCAGTTTACATTTGTCAAACTCATGGAAATTGTTCCTTTGGGATCAACAGATAAAAGGAAAGTGCTTTGTTTTTTTTTTTTTTTTTTTGTATATGTTTACGGTATTGATACCAGCCCTCCAACACCAGGAACACAGGTTCAAACACAGAACATTGGTCTAGAATCTAAATCAAAGCCCCAAATCTTAACCAACAGACCCAGATACACGGAAAAATGTAACAGAATCCTTTTTCACTCTCTTCTGAGCTAGACTATTTTTTCTGATTTTCTTGGTATATCATGATAGCCAAGAACTAACAGTTAGAAAAGGAAACAAACAGGCCATAATTTAACTCCATAACATTTATCATGGAAGCAAATCCCCAAATACTTGAAATAAACAAATGACTGAGTGATATTACATTATCCTAGGAATTAGGATATTGTAAGACAATATATTCTATTAAATTTTAGAGTTAAAATTATTATTATTTTTTTTTAAAAAAGAACGTTTTGAATGAATTGTCCAGAATCAAGGATAGCATGCTAATTAACATCTTGAACTTCCAAGCATCATGTCAGAGCATCTTAAGCATTAACAATGACCCAGTACTACATTACCCGCCAACAAAATTCACGCCAAAAGACATCACTGAAAACAATGAATACTACAACTGAGATCTTCATAAAAAGTTCTAAAAGAATCCACAGTTTAACAAGAACAATATGGATTAAACGTGAACAATTTGTAATTATAAACCAACCTGTATGGAATGTGCTGATGAGTTGAAGTGTCTCTGTACTTTTTAGCCAAACCAAAGTCAATAGCATAGACCTATGGTAACATGGATACAGGACATTGGATGAATAGATCAAAACAAAACCAAATGCAAAATCTTACAACAAACAAAATTGAAACCTGATTGGCACGTCTGCCTAAGCCCATAAGAAAATTATCAGGTTTGATATCTCGATGTAGAAAGGACTTGGAGTGGACGAACTCAACCCGATTGATCTAAAAGAAGGCAAAGGTTTCGAAGAGCGTTAATAAACAAGAACATGAAGTACACATAGGGATGGGTGAACACAATGAATTAAATAATACCATCTGATCAGCAAGCATAAGAACGGTCTTAAGAGACAATTTTCGGCTGCAGAAGTTAAACAAATCTTCAAGGCTAGGACCCAACAAATCAATAACAAGAACATTATAGTCCCCCTCAACACCAAACCACCTCACGTTTGGAATTCCAGCTGTCCAAATTGCAAAAAATTTGCAAGCATGAATTATAAAGTGTGAAACTTATAAACAAGGCAAGGTAAAGAGTAACGTTTATTACTTCCTCCTTGTAGTATTTTGTATAGTTTTGATTCATACAGCAGCTGTGGATGCTTCGTCTTCACATTTTCCTGGAAAAAGAAACTGTCTCAGGAAATGCAAAAATTACTTATTACTGTAAAGACTATTAAATAAGAAAAAAGAACCAATTCCATTAATCAAATAACGACTCAATTCTGTCCATCCAAAAGGGAAAGTTGCAACTAATTTCAAGCTAATCTGAGCCAACAGCTAACGAAGTACCGTAGGAATAACTTATCAGTCCATCTTATCATGAAAAAGTTATTATCCTATGCTCCACTATACTTGAATGCTGAAAAGTAATAAAATAAATGAATATCCCATTGGTGACAGAGGTACTGCATGAGTTTCGTGCTCATACTTTTCTAACTAAAAATCCATCACTTTCAACATTCACAAGTTTGACAAAAGATATTAATGTGAGTGAGATTGAGAGAACTATGGACTTCGAACCCATGGGCCATAACCAAGTACTTGTGCTAACATCAACCTTTTGTATGAGAATACTGATTACTGATGATTAACGCAACCTCATTAAGTCATTATGAAGATTCTAGCAGAAATCAACTCAACGTGGAGACCATTCTCTACAGATGCCTATCCAAACGAACTTGCATGAACTTTTCAGGCGCCTTCATAACTCTACCAGAAGTACGCCAAGATTTTGAACTTTTGATAAATCAAACTCTTAACACAGCATTCAGGAAGCTCTACCTTCCACGGTCTCGATTAAAATTAAGGAATTAATTAATGTCCTATCTCAAATTCCTAGTCAAATACGCATGCATGTCTATTTCGAAAATAGAGAACAAAAAGTTAATAACAGGACAGAATGATAAGGTCAACACAAATAGGACATATTGGCAAGCATCTCGATAAATTTTCAACGACAGCCGCAAAAACAAACCAATTGCACAAAATTTGCTCACAAGCTTAATCGCGACTTCTTCGTTCGTCTGAATATTAGTACCTGAAATGAAAAACAATATCAAAATCAAATTAGAAAAGCTACAGAGAATCGCGCATGAAAAGCAGAACCACTCCAAAAAAAAAAAAAAAAAAAAGGAGCAAACCGAGATAGATTTCTCCGAACGATCCGCTCCCAATCTTCCGACCGAGTTTAAATTTGTTTCCAACTCGCGGCTCCATGATACAAAATTCTCGCAGAAAGAAACAAGAAAAAGAAAACCCTAGGATCAATCAAAACAACTCCAAGCCGAAAAATCCCGGGGAAAAAGACAGAAACACCGTCAAGGCCTTGGATTGACGGCTAAAAGACCGGACAGATCATTATCAAGAAGCAAAAAAACGGTTGCCGAATGAAATCATGAAGGAGAGATGAAACAGAGGCGAAAATTGAGAAACCAAATCGTTTCTCATCGAAAAAATGAATCAAAGCGGTTGGTAGCACTAGAAGAAGAAGAAAAAGAATGAAGAACACGATGAGGGCGGATTGAAGAACAAACAATTCCACAGAAATCTCCTCTGTTTCTCTCTCTGGCTTTGATCCAATCGAAGCGGAAAGAAATAGCAAATCGCTAACAGTTACAAGCCTTTATTAAAGGGTATCGTCTTTTCTTTTTTTTCTTTTATTTTTGGTTTCGGATTCTTACCATTTTAACGACGCCGTTTCGGTTAAAAGAGAAGCCCTTAGCGCTTAATCCAAACGCTGAATTGTCTCTGCTCTGTCATGCAATGATGTTGACACACAAGGAATCCAATTAATTTTTATATTCCGTACATTTAAGTTAAAACTTTTTCAATAATATTGAAAATAATTTAATTATCTTCTGACCTACATTTTAATGAACATGAAATATTTATTATTTACCATTAATAATTTATTTGTAAATATTCCAATGTCAATTTTTTAGCTTTGTCACCGCAAAATTTACAAATTTTTATTAAAAAGTAAATAAAGATTAGATTTTATTAGAAACCTAAATGCAATTCATTTGAAATTATTTGTATTTAAGAATTTAAGAGGTCATCTCTCAATTTAATAAAATAAAAATCTAGACATGATATTTTTTAGATTATTATAAGAGAATAAAATTAGAGTATTTTGCTTTCTTTTTTCTTTTCTTTATAATGTATAGACATGATAGGCCCAAAATAGGGGGGACATGCTATTTTGATAAGACAGAATTTAGGTAGAGCAATTAAAATTCCCTTTTGACCCATTCTACATATAAAATAAATTTAAATTAAAAAAAAATAAACAATATAAAAATACAATGCTTCATGTTAAATAGGTATGAATATGCTCCAATAAAAAATAGTTAAAATAAATAAAATGATTTTATTTATGTGTAAAAAGACGTGAGAGGAGAGCATGATGAACGGAATGCCTCTTCAAATCAAAGCATGTAAATAAATAGTATGAAATATTAGATTGCATTTTTTGTTCTTACAAAAATGTTATATTATATTGCAGTGAATGATTAAAAACCACATTTTTATTTCAATTTCAATTTCAATTTAAAAGAATATATATTTTAATTATTGAATAATATTTAACAATTCTGGAGTTAAACTTGTCAGTTTCCTTAAATAAATTCTCGACTTTTAAATTAATTTAGAATAGGTTGTTAGGTGGATATAGTTGTAAGGACAAGACAAGGTAACAAAAAGTCCAAATTCCATGAGAACACGTAAAACCAAAAAAACATTTTGTCGTGACTTGTCAGCCCTTAGATACCAAGGTCGGGAGATAAGACAACTTGTTCAAATGGGCCATCAAAGCTGGACACACAAGGACTTAATTGGAATCAAGAATAAAGAACATCATATAAAACTTTAGGACCAAAATGGTTAAAATTAAAACGTGGAGTTGAAATAAATAAATCAATTAGCATATTCGAATCTTCATCTCATTTAACCTAAGCTATAAGTGTAATTTATTGTTTGTTATTCTAAATTGACTTAGTTAATGTTAGTATCTAACACTGTGAATGGAGAATATAAATACATTAATAAACCATGTTATAAATAATTGATACGAGTTTTGAAGCGATAGGGTTCATGTGACTAAAAAAGAAGAAGCAATAATTGAAAAGCAAGTTGGAGTCAAGGGGTGTAAAAGGAATGGCCGCACTTGCATTTCCATCCCTCAGGCTCATAGTTGGTGTATTGGACCCCCACGTTGTTGTTGTTGTTGTTGGCAGGCACTTCAATGGCTTCACATGGACTGCATCCATAGCATTTGTGCTCACACCTCGGCCGCCCTGAACCCATTCGTCTCATCCCTCTGTACAACATTTCTTCTTCATTTACACCTCCAACAGCCTTCAAAACACACACGCAAAATGAATTCAACATCGACACGAGCCGTGAATCGAACACGGGACTAATAATAAGAAATCGAACCTTGAGCTGTTTTGAATTAGAAGAGGGTGAGACAAGAGGTGGGAAGATGGCAAACAGAGCTTGTTGTTTATGAGGAAGGAGAGGATGATTTGGAGGAAAAGCGGTGGTTTTAGCAGAAACCCAAGAAGCTAAATGCAGAATGAACATAAAACAGTAATATGTTCCTTTCATGTCTTCTTCAAAACCCAGAGAGATAATTAAGGGTATGAAGCAGGTTCACACTTCCCCAAACCAGAAGCAATGTAAATATTGAGAAGAAGAACAATAAAAACAGCAGCTGCCTTGACTGCAGGGCCTTTATTTCACCTCTCCCACTTTCATTCCTATTTGAAGAAGAGAAGATCCATTGACAGAGGGGCTATTTATGGTGGAGAACCAGAAAATTTATTGAGTTGGAAGGTACCAGTAAGAATGCAGCTCCAAATTCAATCTCACCCATCCATTTGGTAGCAATTATTAACATCCCATATCAAAGTTTAATCCCTTATTTGGTTGTATTTGATGAGGTAGATCAATATTTTCCATAAGAAATGGTTCGTGCTAGAAGTCAAATTGACTTCAATTGTTCTTCCAAATGTCTATCGACTAATTGAATGTCGAGTTATTTATGATTAACAAGATGTCAGGAATTAAAACTAAAACTCTTAATAAATAAATATAATGATTATTAAAAGAGAGTAGAGGCGAAGGAAATAGAAGCATAATTAATTGGGTTTAAGAAGGTATAATTAAGGAATTAAATACAAAATTAAAGAAATGGGAATAGGACCAAAGACTTAATTAGGATTGATGTTGTGTTACAAGTGGACAAGTACACAAAATCCTGGAAACTGAGAGGAAAACGAGAAAGTCGTTTCAGCTTGGAATTTCTCTGACGCTCATTGGTCAATTTCTTTGGCCCACTTTTTTGGACGCTTTGAAAAGTCAAACTATGAATTTCCTCTCTCTCTTATTCTTACCTTCTTTTTTTTTTCTTTTTTCTTTTTAAATAAATTATACATTTGGTATTTAAATCCATGATGATATAAAGTATATGTATTTAAACATATCGAAGAACTCACGTTCAAACATTGAATGTGACTAGTTTTGTTTGTACGAGAATTCAAGTTTGAATCATAATGTAAGCTAATCTTTTAATTGATTATGTCATGCTTAAGTCACATACATTTTACAAACAAAAAAGAGAGTTTACATTAACATAAACTATTTATTGCATAACTTACTTTTACTATTGATTTTAGAGGAGCTTGTACCCAATCTGCCTGAGAATTCTGTTCTTTTTGCTGTCAAAGTGTTTCTAACATTCACTTGCATATCGTAGAGGTCATCAGTCTAATAATGAGTAAATTTTTCATATTCATAGATTAAAAAAGAATTTGTCTATGTTTAATTCCTCTTGAAATATATACTCGGAAGAGGTATCTAATCGTATGATTAGTTCACTACTCTTCTATGATCAGGATCGCGCTACATTTGTAGCCGTTAGTAAGAAGAGGAGGTACACATGTGTTGTTTGGTTAGTACCCAACTCGATAAACGGCTCGTTGTATGTGTTTCGACGCTTGAAATTGGTCGTTCATGTCGTGGTCTATAAATTAAATTTGTTCCCAATGATGTGAAAAAATTGATATGTGTAACAAACAATAGGAAAAAAGCAGATATAAACTTAGAAAGCGAAATATAAATTAGACTCTCGCCCTCGTGTTCCTTCAAAATGTCATTTATTTATTCAACTTTCTTTTTCCCATTCAAACCACTCATTTATTTATTCCCCTGCTTCTTCCAAACTCCCAACCTTCATTCAAATTCAATTCTATATATATATATATATATATATATATGTATGTATGTATATATATAAACCGACAACTTTGTGATTCTAAGAACACACATACATAAAACAAACCAGACAGCAAAACCAATCTCTTGGATTCCTCTTTCAGGTGGGTTCTGTTTCTGCGTACATTTCTGCCCAAAGTTCATATTTTTCATAGACTTATATTGATTCTAGGCTTTCTAAATTTCCAATTTTGCTGACTCTTCTCCGGCTTACAGAAAATGTGTGCGGTGATAGAGAAGTCGTCGGGGGAAGCGGTGTCGTCGCCGGAGACGAAGAAGGGTAACAGGGGATTTCGGTCGGAGAAGAATGCCGGCAATTTGAAGCTGCAGCCAACTAGGAATTTGGATTCCGGCCACCCGCCTGGAATTCCACTCCCTAAAACTAGAAGCTCCGTGGTGGTGTCTCCGGCGCCCGACGGACATCAGTTTGATGCAGCCGCCGTCAAATTGCAGAAAGTTTACAAAAGTTACCGAACGAGACGGAATCTCGCCGATTGTGCTGTTGTCGTCGAAGAATTATGGTAATAAAACAAACCCCACAAAAGAAAAAAAAAAGTATATATTTTTTTTGTAATAAAAATGAATGAAAATTTGTATGTTTTGATGGGGTTTTCAGGTGGAAGGCGTTGGATTTCGCCGCTCTACGGCGGAGTTCAGTGTCGTTTTTTGACTCCGAGAAGGCGGAAACCGCCGTATCAAAATGGTCAAGGGCCGGAGCAAGAGCTGCAAAGGTACTTCATTTTATTTTATTCATTTGATGTTGATAGTTAATCGTTCTTTATTTTGATTTTTTCTTCCGTCAAATTTTGGACCACCTCTGTTCTTCACATACATTCATATCTTTCTCTTTTACACACTTTTCTTCAACTAAACATCTGTTTTGGCTTCTGGGTTTTATATTTTTTAGGTGAATAATTTGAGTGGCCTTTGATTTTTCATTTTTTTTAAACTTGACGTTGACTTTTTGTAATAAGTCAATCATTGTCTGCCATCAACAATGTATATGTTTTTATCAAACCTCCAACTAACTGGTTGATGATATATGTTTTTATGGACCAAGATTCAAACATTTATCTACAATATATGTTTTATTCAATTAAATTACGACGGGTCGATTGAAACATAATTTAACCTAATTTAGTGTTGAACGAGTATCTCAACCGAACTTATTTGGTTTGGTGCAGGTGGGGAAAGGGTTGTCAAAGAATGAGAAAGCTCAGAAATTGGCTCTGCGACATTGGCTTGAAGCTGTAAGTCTCTTGAAAGCTTCCATAATTGGAAAGCCTTTTTATTTGTTTTATTGTTTATTAAATTAAAGTTCCTAATTATTTTTATTATAATAAATGGAATAATTGAATTATACAGCAAAACTTGAACGTTACCGGTGGGCATGATATTTTTAAAATAAAGAAGAAAAATGAATTTAATAAATCTTGTCCGTTCAAATGAAACAGATCGATCCACGTCATCGCTACGGCCACAATCTCCACATGTACTATAATGTTTGGTTCCGAAGTCAAAGCCCGCAGCCTTTCTTTTATTGGTGAGTAAGAATAAATAAATATCTAATTTGGATAAAATAATATGCATTTTAGCAATAATCATTTCTTCAATTTTAAATAAAGGTTGGACATTGGAGATGGAAAAGAGTTGAATCTCGAAAAATGTTGTAGAACAATTCTTCAACGACAGTGCATTCAATATCTAGGACCAGTAAGTATGGCAATTATTAATTTTTTAAATTTTAATTTTTTAATATAAACTCGGGTTATTTTGTTTTGGGTGGCGTAGAATCAAAGGGAGGCTTACGAAGTGATAGTGAAGGAAGGGAAGCTTGTGTACAAACAGAGTGGCAATTTTGTAAATACAGTGAGTGACTCCAAATGGATATTTGTTCTTAGTGCATCCAGAAATCTGTATGTGGGGAAGAAAGTTAAAGGCCATTTTCAACACTCCAGCTTTCTTGCTGGAGCAGTCACCACAGCTTCTGGCAGATTGGTAGCTGATAGTGGCATTCTCAGGGTAATTTAATTTAATTTAATTTATTTTATTTTATTTTTTAATTAATGGCCTTTGGAAATTTGATTTTTTGTTTCAGGCTATATGGCCTTATAGTGGCCATTACCATCCCACGGAAGAAAATTTCATTGAGTTCACAGAGTTCTTGAAGGAGAACAACGTTGACCTAACAAACGTTAAGGTATATATAAGCTTTGTTTTTTTAAGGTTAAATTATTGGTATAATATTTGAAAAAAACTAATTTACTTTTGGGACAATGACAATGCAGAGATGTGCAACAGACGAGGATGTACCACCCACTAACAAAGAGAAGGCAGAAACCGACGACACCACAGAGGAGGAGAAGGAAGTGGCAGGGGGCGGCGCCACCACCGAGAAAGCTGCAGCGCCGTCCGGAGAAGCGGCGGAAATGGAAAGGCACTGTAATGTGGTTCAACGAAGAAGCAAGTGGACCACCGGTGCCGGTCCTCGAATAGGCTGCGTAAGAGAATATCCAACAAGGCTTCAATTTCAGGCATTGGAAAAGCTGAATCTCTCGCCAAGAGTCACCACTGTTCAACAGGCATTCAACTCCAATTTGCCAATTCCATCGCCGAGGCCTAGCCCTAGAATCCATATGTCCCCTAGGCTCGCTTGCATGGTGCTCTCGAGTCCTCGAACGTCACAATACTAGTTGTGTCGAGGTCGTGAAATTATGCGAGGGGGTGTATTCTGTTGAAGGTAGAAGAGGAGAATTCATTTGATAGTTTTAGAGGGCACAGGCATGGTGAATAACTTTTAGTTTTTAGTTATAAATATTTAATTCATTTCAAATTTTTACTTACACCCACACCCTCCTGCCTATCTATAATTTTCAAGAATTACTAAAAATAAAATCTTTATTGAACGAACGAGACCTTGATGATTTTAGTCTTAAAATGACTTATAAACCAATTACTATGTTTCATAGCCAAGCAATGGAAAAAATTAAAAATAAAAGTAAGTGAAACTGGTTTAATGCACGATAATCATAAAAACAGAGAGGTTTGATGTTAATAGGAAAAAGTAGCATAACCTAGAAAAGATAGATGTTGATGTTGGGAGGCTAATTCAAATACACCTGACTTTGAGAGACATATTATGCTGTTATTCTTGATCGCCCCTTCGCAATCCTTCGAGCAATCACTTTACGCCCACCCTTGCTTGCTTTGCTGCTCAGAGAAGAAAAAATAAAAGGTTTTTTAATGCACATTTCGACATGATTTGTTACCTTCTCCTTCTAAGCTAGTCTTGCCAACCAATTACGTAGGCTGGTCTTTTCTTTTTTTTTTACTCCCAAGGCCACAAATCAACTCAGATAGGGTAGTCAAGTATCAAGGAAGCTGGACATCATATGATGCTATTAAATTGCCTGCCAGCCATGGTTCAGAGGCAAGAACGGTGAAATTTAGCGGATTAAGCCAACCTAATTTCAGGAATGGACAAGGAAATGATTGACAAATCACTCGTGGTGTACTCTAAAACTGCATTTAAAATCAACGGTTTGAACTCATTTTTCACGATTTTTAACAACTAAAATCATGTTCCACAGTGATTTTGAATACGACATGAGATTTTAACCATTTTAAAATTACTCCCAAACATGCTCATCCTCAGAGTGAGTGATTGAGCCATTGTTCATGGGCAAGGACAGTGAAATTTAGCTGAAGACATGTTTCAAAGTGATTTTGAATGAAACAAAAGAGATTTTGACCATTTCAAACAACTACCAACTTAACCATCAAGCTCTACCGAGCATGTTTAACCAAAGTATAACAGTATTTGCAGATTGTGAATTCTCCCTTGTGAAAACATTAATTAAAAAAAAAATTATACAAGCAGAAAAGGCAATGGGGAGATACCGGGCAAAAAATCCATGATTCCTCTTCCGCCTGATGGTGCTAGGTTGAAAAGTCCTTTTAGGAAATAAGAGCATTGGTTCTTGAGTGGAAGAATTATCTCCTGCACAAAGAAAGAAAAGAAAAGAAAAGAAAATTAGTGCCTAATGACAGGTTAAATTATCATCTGAGCCAGGAAAATTGCTATCTATAAAGCTTTATTTAATGAAGGGAATCCATCAATCATAACTCGGACAGCCTGCCACAGAAAGGCTAAAATATTAACTAACTACTTAAAACCAGTTCTCCTTTATTCAGGATGCTCAACCTGCAGTGCACAACATTGAGAATGCTAAAGGAAATATCTTTCACGAAGGCTGAAAGTGAGAGTTTCGCAAAACTCAAGCTTAAATAGTCACACTATTGCCTGCCCTCTCTTGTTGCCAGATCCTATCATTGAACTCTGCCATAAAACACACCTTAAGAACAAGGTGTGGATAAAGAGCCTCTGATTGCTCTCAGGTTAGAAGAGATTCTACAAAATAGCTAGAAAGGCCATTTCCCACAAAGCTTCTCACTTTGTTCTGTATAGGAGATGAAGCCAACACCTCTTCAACCATTGAATGACAATAACTATCATTAGCCGAGCAAACACTGAAGTTCTGCAGAAAAGAGCCCCAAATGAAGGTGGCAAACTTAAGTTTCCAAGGTAAATGGTCCAAACTCTCTAAATCATATTGCACAAAAATACACCCTTGGAGCCCAACAACATGGAGGAGGCCCTCTAGATAGAATGTATGGTGCTAATCCTCCCATTCAAAAACCCAAAAAAAGAAGGAAAAGAAAAGAAAAATTAGGACGCAACAGAAATCGCATACACTACGAATTAACTCTAAAGATCAGTTCAAGCAGAACAGTCAAAAAACAGCATACCGTCGGGCAAGAAGAACCGGAGCGAAGGAAGACCAAATGGGAAGAAGACGCCTTCAGATTCGAGCTTCCTCGCCGATTCGGTATCATTCTGCTGCAAATGCTGAGCGGTCTGATGCTTAGAGAGTGAAGGAAATAGCATCGGAGTGACTTCAGCGCCGTGGCCATGAGACAAAGTTTGGGGATACCAAATCCTGCTAGTCTGATGCGTGGAATTCAATCGCAACCGATTGATCAAGGAATTTCCCGTCCGAACCAGAAGTGTGGACGCCATTACCAAATGAACGAGCTGAATAAACCCTAGAGATTATCAGAAGGGGGGTTCTTCTTCCATTTTTTGGTTTTTAAAAAGTGCTGGTCCGGTCAAGGTTCGGCTTTCTCTGAAAGCTTCGATTCGGTTTATTTTCTAAATCGGCAAAAGTTAAGATGGAAAAATTACAAATTTGTCCTAAGAATTAGTATGTAAATATGCAAATTGTTTAATTTTAATTTTTCATGTCTATTTAGTTATCTTTTCTTAATTTTCTTTGTACTTCATCTCATTTATCACTAATATGCTATTATTATGTCGATTAATCCTCAGAAATAAGATTATTATCATTGCTCCACTAGCTTCCAGATACAAGACAGTGAAGGAAGGCTTTGGGAAAAAAAAAAAAAAAAAAATTATAAACGAGCCTCACAATTTCCTTAACAAGATTCATGTATTTTCATTTCTTTCATCGAATCTTAATCATCAATGTTGATGTGTTTCCAACCATTTTCATATTCAAATTGTGTCTCAAATATGAAAACTGAAGACCACTAACAGCCGGAATGCATAATGATTCTTTTCATACCATCAACATAATTCTCAAAATAACTTTGTCTCGACATTGTTATACTTACCAAACATAATGAAGATCTCATCTTAGAAACAACAATCAAAGTTTCAAAAGGTTTTGAACAAGATCATCATCAAAATTCAAAGAAAAAACTAGGAAATTACAAAGCTCATCCCACAATACTCCAACGTTGTACACCAAATGATGTTGTTTAACCAACCAAATTTGACAACACTAACTCTACAAGCAATTGGATAAATGTAAGTAACAAATCCAATGTAAAATTAAAATGCTTGAACAAGAGAACGAAATAACAAAGTTTTCACTTCAATGTAATACATGGCCTGGTCTGGCCCAGCGAAAGCTTTTCCATTTATTGCACACCTAAAAGTTAGGATTAAGATATTTCAACTATTATCAGTTGTATGCTGAACACAAAGAAGATATAATGCAAAATGTTGTAGACTTGGATGATAGATAAACAAACAAAACCCCCAAACATCTAACTGTTAATTGATAAATAAAAGAACAAGAAACAATGTGATGTGACTGGTGGCTATTTTAATTTTTTTTTTTTTAAATCTACCAAATCAAATTCATGGGATGAGGAAAAAAGTGATTCAACTAAAAGAAATTAACTCCTCCCCATACCAAGCGAGCTACACCCCCTTCCCCTCCCCTCTCTCCCCCCATTGTGTCTATATTTCCAATCATTTTCCTTGTCAGTTCAGTTCAAAGCAATGCGTCCGAAGAGCTTAGAAGAATCCAATACAAAGCAGTAAAACTGCATAGCAGCATCCGAGGGACTGTTTAATACTCGCGCCCCTTGTATGGCATTTCCTGTTGGTACAAATAGAAAAAAAAAACCTCAAAATCTGTATAAGGCCAGCAGGATGAATGGGAACGAGATATAAACACAACACTCAACACTTTTGGTCCTTGAGATTTGAGTTGAGTTTCTATTTGGTCTTGAACATGTGACACATTAGATCTCCAATTTTTAAATTTGATTCTTAATCTGTTCCTTAAGTTTGAAATTGGTTTTTATTTGATCCCCAAGTAACTTATTTAAGAAACGCATACCATCAACCCACGTTTAACTCCCACATCATCGGTTCATTAGCTCAACTAACATCAACTCTACCAAGGATCACTTAGAAACCAATTTCAAACCTGAAGGAATAATTATAAATCAAATTCAAACATCCAACACCCATAATGTCACTTTTGAAGCCTCAAATGACCAAGTAGAACTCAATTCCAATCTCAAAGACCAGAAGGGTTAGGTTTGAAGATCCAAGTTCGAGTCTTGGGACCAAAAGTGTATTTTACCTCATGTTCTAAAAGGCAGAAATAAAACCAAAAAATCTAGAACCAAAAAATCTAGAATGCAACAATAAAACGGAAAGGCATCAAGACAATCTATGGACCCTTACAGGTTGGTAGCCCAGCATGTACATGGCAGGCCTCGGGTGGCCAAGAAGCATGGGTTGTGCATACTGCATTCAAAAGAATAAAAATTGTAATGTACAGCAACTTAGCCTTTGGAAAAAAGAGATTAAGAAAGTCACAACTTCATATTTCAGTAACCATACCTGAGGTCCATTTGGCTGTACAAATGCATGTGGTGACTGCATTGGCGCAACCATTGGATTAAATACAACAGGCTGATGACCCGCAAATGAAGGTCCAATCTGCAAAACCATGAAAAGTTGGGAACTATTAAAGAAGAAGTGCATCAATCAGAAATTTTCACACTATCGGAAAAGGTCAAGATCCATAAGATCTAGACGAAGTAGCAGATTCCAGCAGATATAACAGATCAACAGCTAAGAAAAAGCCATTCATATAAATGTATATATAATTATATGTTAATATATGCTAATTTTTCAAGAGAAACAACACAAGAAGACAATATATACATGTACTTACACCAACACCATAAGGCATCCCATGCATATGGGGTACTGCAGGCATGTTGCTCTGGTAGTAGAAGGAACCATCAGGTGCTGGTGAAGGTGGCCTAACAGGTGCTGGAGATGGGGTGAAACTCTTTGCATTAGGATTGAATTTGAATTCCTATTCACAATCGTAGGCAAAACATAAAAGAAGAGCCGAACATATTAGTTTTTTTTTTCTTTGATAAGAGGCCGAACATATTAGTTTTTAGCTGCAACAAACTATAAAACTTCATGGTTGTCATGGTTATAACCCTATTGTCTTCGTCTTGCTCGACAAGCCCAGCAAAAAAAAAAAAAAAAAAAAAAAAAAAAAAAAAAAGAACAGAAATACCTTAGCATGAGGATTAAGGGTTGACTTTTCAGAGGATAGTGATCCTATCGATGAGCTAGGAGATAACACAGGACCACTGGAAGTACCAGCAGCACCATCAGAGTTCAGTGATATGGAACTACCAGGTCGTCCAGTAGGGTTCAACAATTGAACTTCTCCACGAGATTTTCCAGATTCTGGATCATCAGATAGTGCAGGAGGATTTAGCTTCTCATTATGCTTTGATGAAGCACAAGATGGAGCACGCAAGGCAACATCAGACAATATCCCTTCATCGGATCCATCTTTCTTTAATGGCTTCAAATCTATTGTTTCCATCACCAAATTGCGATTAGCAGCAAGTATTAACAAGTCGAAAAAAAAATCAAACTTCTTGGTAAATTTAGGGAACAATCCGCATGTTGAATGCAATAAGCAATGCAACGCATAGACCAGCAAGAGAAAATTACCCAGAAAAAAAAAGAATGGAAACGGAAAATACAATTTTCTTCTAGAAAGATTGACTATGGCCAGCTACTAGCATGTGATACATGTCACTTTAACTCGTCAAATCAAAATAATAACAGCATTCTATTAAGATATAAGCTAGGAATTATATAGAAAATGGCTCACCGTCACATTTTGCAAATTGAGAGTCATTAGCTGCCTGCTGCAGTAATAGAAAAATGACACCAGTAAATCCTAAAAGACTACAACAAGCAGCAAAGCAGATTCTACAAATGCTATTTTAAAACCTTACCCTGTCCTTTTCTACAGACTCCTCTGCATCATTCTCCCCATGCTGTTTGTCTTGGATCCTATATTTCAGATGTTCAAACCAGAAATTCAACCACAATCATGAATCATGTCGTCTAAATATATCATTCATTACTGAGACGGTAAATCCATTTTCCTCCTAAAAATACTATAGTATTGTAAACGTAAAAACCTGCTTTCAATTTCCAAAGTAGGACGACTTTTGCACGATGTTTCAGATGCCAGCTGTCTGGCATGATTAATGGGTGTAGATCTGGATAGATCTACACCAATATTTGTCTGGAAGGGTTGTGCTTGATTCTGCAAACCAGGACAAGTTAGCCTTCATTCATCTCTAGAGACAAGAAAATAATATAAAACAGCTACGAGAAAATCTATTTTCAAGTTAACTGTTTACAGCAGAACATAAACCAAGCAGGATAAATAACCAAACAAACTATCCACAGCACCAACTCGAGACAACTTATCAAATTTTGAGTTTTACTAATCATAGAAATACAGAACATTATGTAAGGGCGAGGTTATAGTAAACCTAAACTGTCCATATAACAGAATGAGTTCTTGGAATTTGAAGTGTTTATGCTGTCATTGTTATATATTTACTTTTTTAAAAAAAATAAAAACTAATAACTTGAGCTAGGTAAAATTATATTTCAAGATATTCCAAGTCTTCATCCAGTTTTTTTTTTAATTTTTTTTTTTAATTGAAAAACTGGTCAGATAAGCCTAAATAATAATAATAAGATGCTTAGACTTGAAGATATGAGACGACATGATTTCCATATGGAAGAGTATAAATATTGTAATATGTTCAGAACTCAAGGACACATATTTACACAACCTATAGAACAGATCCTGTTCAAGTCAGGTCGTTAATTATTGTAATATTTTTCTCCATATATTTGAGAATAGAAAATAAAATTGAGCCACCGATCATTAAATGTTAATACTTCATGCATTTAAACACAGACTTTGGGAATGATTATCCATTGGAGGTATGGATACATGATCCAGAAAATGTAAAACAGACTAGGTTAACAGGTTAAAACAGCCACCGCTATTTTCCAAAAGATATTTGATCAACATACTGAGGAATTGAAATCACAATGAGATTGTAATAAAAGCTAATTGAAGAAATACCAATGATGAAGAGCTTGAGACAGAAGCTACATCACTGCATTTTCCTGCAAACATAATGTCTGAGCCAGAAGACCCCTCAAAGGTTTCCATATTACGTGAATTGAATGATATTTCTTCATTTTCATCATATCCACTATCATCAGCCACCTTCCCACGAACAACAGAAGAGAATCTAGTTTCCTCATCAATATCGAACTTATCGTGGAGGTCAATGCCTCTTTCCTGTTTAAACACAATAGAAGGCAAAATATTGAGTTCCAGAAAAGTTTACTCAAATTCTATGCCCGAGAAATGCAATCAGATGTCAAAAACTAACCTCTGCTAAATGAAGATCTTCAGTGTCCTCACCCTCTATTTCTCTAGCTATCCTTGAAGCTTCCTTTTCCAACTCTCTTGTTTGAGGGCCCCTCTCAAGCCTTGTGGTATAAAGTTCTTCATCAAAAGTGCTTTTGACTCCAAAAAGTTTTTCATTAGCTTCAAACTGATCCCAACTTCTAAAACAAGCAACAGCATGAAGCACATTTAAAATTATATATAAGAATGAAACAAAAGTAATGTAAAAACCTTACAAGAAACATATACAGAAGTTATATTAACTGCTTCAGGAACTGACGTTCCATATCTAATAAGACACCCCTGTAAGAATATAAGATTACCTGCAATTACACCCTTGGAGATTCATTACTAAAAATCTAAGCAACCAATGAGAACAATCACATTAATAAACAAAATAAACCTCAGACACGAGCTATAGACACCCATCCATCACCAAAAGCTTAACATTTATAAAAATAGAAATTCATGAAGATAAATATACCTTAAACTCAAGCCCATAAAATGCATTTAATTTTTGCAACCAACTTTGACAATACTATTTTTTTTTCTGCCAATAATGACATTGTTTTGTGAAAAAATATTTGTTTTAAAGATACGTAGACGAACAAGCTGAAGCTGATAGGTCCAAACGTTCACAAAATTATTGTTCTAGATCAATTACTTGATGATGGATATAAAAAGAAAATGACACAACGCCATTCAACACTAATAATAATACTTCACAAGTTCTACCCATTTTTTTTGTAATAATAGTTTTTTAAATTAAAAATAAAAAAGGACGAAGTAGTTCATAAAGAGATAATTTACATGAAAGAGTGGGAGACTACATAAATTATCTAACAAAAAAAAATCACTAAAAAGACATACCAGAGTACCCTCGCTTGCTAGAAAGGGAAAATTCGGAAAATTATCAAAATGAAACCCTAAGAAACTATGCACCGAGCTAAATTCCATGTAGCCATCATATCAGGAGCACAATCCAAGAGATAAGCCAACTCTCTTCAACCATATGCCAAATAAATGGCAAAAGCCCAATAACCCAAAAGGAAATTTGATCTTAATAATAAATATGGGCCTCAGATAAAAGATATGAAGGGACAATGACAAAGCCATGATCAAGATCCTTCCACACATCATTACACAAATAAGGCACGAGGAAACTTGCTTCCAGAATGAGATCATTGAAATTAATCTTCTCACCACCCAACCAATCAAGAAAATGATAAAGCTAAAGAGCACTTTAGCTCTCAATGTTTGTTTACAAAAGTGGAGCAAGAACCCTACAAGGAAGAAGAAAACTCAAGGTCTCAGGAATCCTAAAATGAGCTGTGCAAAAGAAGCACTCCACAGAATCTGAGTCTATAATCTCTTACACTACAGGGGCTACAGGGGGTACCATTGGGATTAAAGTTCCTCAGCACATAGAATATAAAAAGTCCCAACTTCAGGAATAAACAATGCTGTGTATTTATGTAATATGGACGTAGTTATGAAATAAAATGACTAGCATGGTTCCAGTTTGGGCCTAAATAAACAAAAGTAAATCAACTTAATAGAAAAATAAGTAAATGCGGGGAATGAATGGGTTGCAATTACATTACAGGGGAACTCATCATGAATAGAGATTTCCAAAAGAAAAGATAAGTAACATGGTCTCAGGGAAGTGCATAATAACCTATTCCATGGACCATCAAATATGCTATCCAGTTCAGGAAATTGGGGGCTGTCATCATCAGGTATCCATGGTTTCAATTCTCTTTCTGCCTCAACGTGACAAGAATGTGAAATAAAAGAGTCTATCAAAAGTTCCTGATTTTCATTATGAGCTTCATTTGACAGTCCATCCTTTGTAACAGTCACATCCTGGAATAAATTGTTTTGCATAACGATCAGATTATTGAAGACAGAGAAAGAAAGATGGATATGAGAAACCACACATTAACAGTCAATTTTCATGGTCATCAGTTACTAACATAATATTCCATCGAAATACTAGAACAACCGCATGATATTATCACAAAAGTGGAACAAAAGATTAAGACTCTTGCAAAAGCTGAACCTTGGCTATAACTTGCACCAGTTCTTTAGCTGGTATTACCAAAGTCCTGGAAGGTGTCTGAATCAAAGAGTCTCCAATGGGTTTCTGCCCCCGTGAAGAAGTATCCTTTGTCAAGTGTGCCATTTTTAATATAATTCCTGAAAAGAAGGTTCAAATAAACACTGCTGGAGGCACCAAACCATAAAATTACAGATGATGTAAGGATAAAAAATGGTCACAAAGCTGCTCGTCAAATGCATTGGTTGAGAACATACCAAAATCTTTTTCAGCATTGGTCGAATGGAATATTCCACTGTATATAGATCCATTTTTAACCTGAACGTCTACATGCTGCCCAACAAAACATGCTGTTAAATACACTAATCTATCACCAGAGGAACTCCCAAAACTTCCGTCTTTGCTGCCAGCCAGTGCTCCTGTATAAATAAATATTAGAGAGAGGAATATCAAATAGAACACATTTTCTTTAAAAAAAAAATTAAAAAAAATCTTTTGAATGAAACTCACTTGCATTAGTTAATCGGCTGGGATTCGACTTTCCTGGCTGAAATTTATTCACAAACTTAGCTGCTACATCCCTATCACCTCTACGACGTCCAAAACCATTAGCAGAAGGCTTGGAATGTATGGATTGTTGTAGATTCATATCAGTAGCAATCCAGAACCTATTGAGTGAAGGACAAAATTCATGGGGTCATTTTTCTGCCAAAATCATTAATGTGTTTGAATTAATATCATGCTTTCTATGCATAAGTACCATGCGGCAGAAGAAGAATCGCAGAAAAATATATTCAGGAAGATCATTAACCCTTGGAAATTATTGAAACAAACTACCAGCAATACTAGTGCCATATTGAGAAGGCAGACAAAAATCATCTGGTTAAGCTCAACTATCGCAACAGTGGAAGAAGCAAAATAGTAGAATTCTTATGGAATTGAAAGAAAGTCAGGGACTGACTTAAATTTGCGACATGTCCTCGGTGTACACTAGTCAAAAAAAAATTTGTAAGTTGTAGTCCCGGAGAAGTCTTCTATGAGCTCGAAAGTTGAAACAATTGTTCCTTTTTTTCTTTTTTACGTAAAATCGGTGAAAACCCTCGTCTTACTAAAAAAACATGATTACTATAACCTAACCATTACGGACTATGTTAGTGGAAATAACAAAACAATTGTTATTTACGTAATTGTGACATTAAGTTACGCTATCTATTCAAAGTCAATATAAGTTTTGAGGAAGATGATATCACATACGAAATATTGACTAGATATAAATCGAACAAAGTAGACGCAATTAAAGATCTCGACATCGGATCAACATTCGGATGAAAAAACATTAATCTACTTTCTTATTAATGCCAATCATTTTGCGGTCTAAAACAAGCACGTGTTAAAAGAGAAACATGTGAATGGATGTGAAATCGATTAAATTACCGAACTTACGGTAAAGTTTACTGTCCACGCATGCAATATCTCTCCGACTTCGAAACACCAATTTCGAAGACAGAGCAAAATAAACGACGTCTAGCAGCAGGATCGTGAAAAATAGTATTACTGATAACACAACAAAAAGAAAACAAAAATAGTAGAATTATTCGGATAAGAAATGAAAAATAACGATAAAATCAAATCAAATCATGTTTCCGCAAGAAAATGCAACCGAAACAGGAAAAAATAACAATGCAAAGTTTAAAAATCTACGAAGTGCCGGAAGGTAAATTGAAAAACTTCAACAAGCAGCTCATGAAAGTGAACCTCGAACCTATTTACTTCAATATTCTTTTCAATTTTATCGTCCGTTTTCTTAAATCATCCAAAAGATGCCAAGCCGCTAAAAACCAAATCCCCTAGAAATTGAAGCTCCGATAGAGAAAACAGAAAATACCAACAGCTCCAGAGCAGAAAGAAGCAAAAGAAACGAAATCAAAACTACAACATCCAAAACATGATCCTCACCTGGATAGACGCGAGGAAACAATTAAATTAGCTGCAAAAAAGGGGAGCCGCGGATGAAAACCGGGACGGTGTATTCAGTAAGGGTTTATGGAAGTGTGCTGACGAGGAAGGGACGCTGCTTGCTTCCTTGGGGTAAAAATTAGGGTTTCTTCGTGGTGCTACGAACGCAGAAAGATGGAGAGATCAAAGATGGTGATCAGAAAGAGACCGCAGCGAGAGAGAGAAAGAGAGAGATGCGAGCTCCAAGCTATGACAGAAAAAATCTTTGGGTGTGAGAAAGGGCGCAAAAGGGTAGACTGCGCTGCATTTAAGGATTCTTGGGCGGACTAAATTTGTTTGGGGATGGAAATAGAATTATAGGACATTGTGATTTGATTCATTTTTTTCCCCTTTTCTGTTTTTCATCTGATTAAATTATTTAGGTTCAATTCGATTATCGATCAACAAGTTAGAGATTTGATTATCGATGAACAAGATCACTGAACTTTGAAAATGTTTATTAAAATCACTAAACTATACAATTGTTTATTGAGTTGATTATCGATGAACAACTTGAACTCTAAATTTTATGTCTAATAGATCACTGAATTTTAAAATTGTTCATTAAATTGTAAACAACTTTTAATTTTGTGTCTAATAAGTTATTAAAATTTTAATTTCAGACTATTAACACATTCATTATTTTTTTCTATCCGACATAAAATTAAGCATTAATATCATATAAAATGAAAAAAAATCAAATCTATGATTAAAAATTTAATTACAAAATATTAAATATATATACTATAGACTTTTATTAGCCATAAATCATGTAATTCAACTAATCTTAAAATATATATACCTAGATAAAATGTACCTAATCCTTGATGGGGAGGGGGCTTTTCTGCAAATTTGACAAAGTTGGAGGATGTATACGGTAATAAAAATATAAGCAACGACTTTCATGAAGCCGAACCCCAATGTCTCGTCGTTGAAGAGGGAGGGTTAAAACGTTTTCAAAACCCTTGGTTCCAAACCCCTCCCCCTCCGAAGCCGTCCTCTGTTCTTAGACTTTCATCGAATGCAAACCCTAATTCAAAATTTTCCTTCTTTCTTCTACTATTCTGTATTAGCGTCTGACTTATAGCCTCCTTCGGCGTTAATTATCAGTATCCCTTTCGTTTTCGCATACTATTCCTTTGCTTCTCCTTCGCCATACCGTCGGAAATGGTATCTGGCTTGAGAATCGAAGGTGGTACTCAGATACTCCCGGCTCGCGTCCGGAAAACCATCCAATCCATTAAAGAGATCGTGGGCGATCACTCCGATGCTGATATATATACAGCTCTCAAGGAAACCAATATGGATCCTAATGAAACTGCGCAGAAGTTGCTCAACCAAGGTATTTCTTTCGTCACTCTTGGCTTGACTTTCTTTGCTTTTTTTTTCTTTTTATTTTTTCATGGTTTGCAATGCTCCTTCCGCTAAGAAGGTTTGTTGGTCTTAAGACGTGAAGATGACCCACATTCTTTCGTTGGGTGTTTTTGTTTTGCTTTGTTTTGTGTATTTTTATTTTTAATTTTGGGGGGTCGCGTGTTTTTCCTGTGACAATGGGCGCACGCTCCTTCTGTTGGGGCAGTGGGAGAGTCAAAATTTTGTTTTTGATGATTTAGGAAGTCATTTAACGATAATGTTTTCCACCCCACCGTGGCAAGTTGCCCATTACCTGAATTTTTAAATAAATTTGTTGATTGCACTGAGAAATTAGCAGTCACTTGGCGACATCAATAAGTTGGGAGGAAAATTTCAGATTACGCGATTCTTTCCCCTCCATGTTCGTATAAGTTCATCTTATGTTCGTTAGCTAGATTCTGTCTTTTGTTATACAACTTGAGAAAATTTCAATGGCTATTTATCTTTTTTGTGTGGTGATACTTGATAGTTAAGTTGGATTTCCAGATTGGACTATGTATCGACCATTGCATCGTCACATCGTCCAGTTTCTTTGGTCAAGTGCTCAATGCAGAGTTTGAGAAAGTCTTTAGCATCTAGTTTATTTGCTGGATGTGTGTAGAGAATGTATGCCTATTTTCCCTTCACATCGTTTTTTTAGCTAATTATCTGTTTTGGAAAGTATACTTGCTTCTAGTGTATGAGAAGCAAATTTAAAATAGTCATCACAAATAAAAATGACGTTGGTTCAACGAAGACACTGTGGGTTCATGTTCAACCAGAGGGTATATGATCAACCATTAGTTTTCCAACCATGCCGGTACACCAATGTTCTGGTACTATGCATATGATCTATATGTATTAGTAGCACCAACTTATATTGGTTATAAAAAATTGAACTTTTTGAAAGAAAGTGGAAGAGAAAGCAGTACAAGTAAATAGAGATGTTCTGTAATCAGCCAGAATAAGCCACTGATTTGAACTTAATTTATATGTTGTATAAAAGGATATATAATTTCATTGTACGTTTTTCTGCCTTTTTATTTTTATGGATTGTAATTTTTCTGTCATATTTTTCGATCACATATAAATTCAGTTTTCTCATTATACTAGTTATTTTTCAGATCCATTTCGCGAAGTGAAGAGAAGAAGAGATAAGAAGAAGGAGGTATGATCACGCAGTTTGGTTTCTTTGTTAGCCATAAACATCATTTGCCGTTTCTCTATAGTAATTGCAGCCAGCTGTCAGTAACAGATATAAATAGTTATACAACATGTTTTAAATTATATCTTCACATATTGCTTCTTTAACTTGATAATGGCTGATGTTTTAAAAGGCCGAGATGGTATAGTGGCATTGTCTAATTATGTAGTTTTAAATACAAAATTAGTATGAGTAATAATAAGCACAAAATAAGTCCCGCATGTATATTCTTTCTTCCATAAATTATTATGATCATTTTTCATTACAACGTACGTGATTACCTTTTTCTTCAACTTTTTTCATCATCTTTTTTGAAGCTACTCACTTATCTTGGTTGATCTGTTGTATGCAATTTTTATCTATTTATTTATGGATATAATAATAATATTCTAGATTTGCTTTACTCTTCTCAGAATTTGTTGTTTTGTCCACTGAAGAGTACTGCTGTCATGTTTTTTAAATTTTATGCAACTGTCTGCCATACTACAGGCCCTGAATTCCTGACTGATCGTATTCCATATATCTAATCGGTTTCGGATACAGAAAAACCAAGGCTATATGAGTTATTGACCGTTTGAGTTTTTCTTCCAGTATTACTCATGCTCATTTCGTGTATAGCTATATCATTTTATATTTCCTTTGAAATCATTTTTTTAAAATAAAATTCTTATGGCTGCTAGTTTTTAATGTTTACCTTGAAATATGGTTAACTGGAAACTGAGGTTGTGGATGTGTTGTGTCCTCAGAACATGGGGTACAAAGGTTCATTGGATGCGCAAAGACATTCTGAGGACGTGAGACAAGGGACAAAGGTATATACATTGTCTGATCGTAATGTCCGGAGAGGGGCCTATGCAAAAAGTTCTTGGCCTGGTACTTTTTAATCTTTGCCTATTATTTTTCTTGAAGCACTATAAACTGCAGATTCTGAACTTATTTTTGAAGCCTGTTGATGAAGTTCACACATATGGTTGCTCATTTAGAATCAAAAGAATTTGATTTCACTCCTTTCAATCACCTAATTTTAGTCAGAAGAAAGATAATGCCTGACAGAGATGAACACAACAAAATTGAATTTATTTATGGTTTATCAGCATGCACTTATTATGCTTATTGTATTGGTTTGCTTGCTCTAATATGCACATTGAACTACTTGATGATTAGTTTACATAATCTAGGTATCAGCAAAGAGTTCCGCGTTGTAAGAGACAATAGAGTTAATCAAAATACACATAGAGAAGTAAAACCTGCACTTCCACATTTGGCAATATCCACCAATGAGTTGTCTACAACTGTGTCAAAAACAGGGTATGCATCATTTATTCTCCTCTTTTTCTTCTTCTTTTCTTCTTTTTAGCCTTTTTGTACTTTATAGTTTGCTTAGAATTTTTTGTTTCACCCTTTATAAATATACATCTATTTCTCATGACTGCCCTTGTTTTGGTATTAAATTAAATTGTAAACAATGGTTAGAGAGGAATGAAGGTGCTTTCAGTGGTTAGGATAGGATGGAAGTATTTCTTGTAGGGCTAATTTTGTAGCCTTTCTCTTATCATCTTTGATGAAGGGATTTGCTATACAGAAACTCCTTTTCCTTCAGGATGAAGTGTTCAATTTCAAATAACAATGTTAAACAAGTAGCCGTTTTGTGATTTTGTAATGTGTGGGTTCATTATCTGCCTTGAAAGATGTTGGACTTCTGTGTATTTATGGCATTGTGTTGATGAGCTCAATTTCAAATAACATGTCAAGCACGCTCATTTTACACTGATGAATATTCATTTTAGCATTTGACTTGGAAACCTATTTTGGGTTCTCTGCTGCATTCTATTCTTAGGTGGATTATTCTGTGTCAATAACTTGAGGCTTGACTTCCCTTTCTTCTTCCTCAAAATAATCTGTTCATTGATCTGATTTGAATATTTATTGAATTCAATGTCTGGACATCTAATTTTACTTATTTATTCATCATCAGTATCAACCCAAAAGGAGCACAGGGGCCCTCTGGTGGTAGGATATCACAAGTGTCTTTCCGGAAAACTGATTCACATCCCAACAATCAACGAGATGGTTATTCAACTGAAATGTTCCAGAAAGAGTTAAGGGATGACGTGGGAGTTTCCATGTTGAGTTCTATTCCAAATACGAACTTAGTGGAGCCGAATGATTCTGAGCAACGTTCTGCTGTGTTGGCGTCAAATGGTGCTGCTGTTGGTCTATATTCTTCTTCCACAGATCCAGTTCATGTACCATCCCCAGATTCTAGATCATCTGCTGCAGTTGGAGCTATAAAACGTGAAGTTGGGGTAGTAGGTGTTCGGAGGCAATTAAAAGACATTTCCATAAACCAGTCTTCAGGACCTAGTTTGTCTCTCACAAATTCTGTTACTGGAAGGGATTGTTCTTCTACAGATTCATTTCAACCACTAGGCTCCATTTCTAAAGGTGAACATCTTAGTCAAATGAATGAATCTGTGATTCCTGGCCTGGCAGGCAGCAGATCAACGTTAAATAATCAGCATAGCAGCAGGCAACACCAACCAACTATGGGTCATCAGAAAGGTATTGTAGCGTGTTTTTTTTCTTAAAAAGTTCAATTTTAAATTTTTGTACTTTCGTTTTAAAGAGAAAAACACTGAGTTACCTTACTTTTTGTATGGTGTTTCTTAGACGAGCATGCATGTCTGTACTCCTCTTTTCCATGTGTGTGTTTTCTTGGGGAATTCATCAAATCTTAGGATAGAGTTTACCATCGTCTTTGATACAGCTTCCCAGCATAACAAGGAGTGGAAACCTAAGTCAAGCCAGAAGTCGAGCACTAGTAATCCTGGAGTAATAGGAACACCCTCAAAATCCAAATCTCCTATTGATGAATCCAGAGAGCTGCCTTCTGAAGCTGCTAATGTTCAAGACAAGCTTGCAAGAGTAGACCTTCATGAGAACCAGAACGTTATCATAGCTGAGCATATAAGAGTTCCTGATAATGACCAATATGGACTGGTCTTTGGCAGTTTTGGGGCAGAATCTGATTCTTCTACAGGTCTGTTGTCAGGATTGCAAGCCGTTAGAGGTCCAGAGGAATTGAATGTAGAATCATCATCGAGGTTTGTATATATTTTATATTCCTCCATCTTTAAAGCCCGTCTGACTAAAACTGTATTACTAGGTAATTCATCACGACTCAAAGGTTTCCCTAGTGTAGTATTAATATCTTTCAAACTGATTTGGGGCATGTAGTTTTGAGCATTCCTATATGAGATAGAAAAAAATTAGAATGAAATAGTATAAAATAACCTGACAAGTATCTGTGAAAGATTTTTTTTTTTTTTCATGGGATTCACGCTTCATGCTTGTAATTTTATTCTTTTACTGATATTATCCATCTGGCTATGTTTTAGCAGTCAATCAATATCTGCTCCGGAGATCTCTACTGATGATGCTTCTGGCAGCAGGCAGGTCAATTTGCTGGATGATCAGGTCCGCAGTTCAGAGTCTAATTCACCAGATTCTGGTACAGCAACTGAACTTCAGTCAGCAGATAAAAGTGAATCTTCTAGTTCCCAGGCACTAAATACATATGCAGAGATTGGAATGGTTCGAGAGAGAAGTCCAAAATATGTTCCCACTTCACAACATCAAGATCCTTCTGAGTTACCTGGATTTTCGGTGAGTTTGCATTAGATTATTAATTTTTGATGTAGCTGCTGAGAATTGAGATATTTTATATTCCTACTGCATTGATGGTTTAAAGGCTTGTGGGTGGTTCCAGGGACTATAATGTTGCCGTTACTATTCCCTTAATTTTTTTGTAAGCAAACAACCCTTTTCATTCCTTGATATTTATTGGTTTTATGAGCAGGCGTATGATCCACAGACTGGCTATGACATACCTTATTTTCGACCAACAGTGGATGAAACTGTTAGGGTGCAAGGCCTACCGTCTCAAGAGGTAAGATTAGTTGTTTACATAATGTTTTCTGTCGTGTTTATTATCTTCTGGGTTCATGTATGTTTGGAGCTTCAGATAATTGTAATGAATGTTTTCATCTTCCTGGAGTAGTTTAGTCTACTGCACGAAGTAGCATTGTTTTGTTCACTCACTTTTCAATCTCTGACTCTAGGCGGTTAACTCTCATGCTACTAGCAGCATCCCTACATCAACAATTTCTATGGTGCAACAGCAGCAAACTCCTGTTGCCCAGATGTATCCACAAGTTCATGTTTCCCATTTTGCAAACCTCATGCCATATCGACAGTTCCTATCTCCTGTTTTTGTTCCACCATTGGCCATGCCTGGTTATTCTAGTAGCCCAGCATATCCTCATCCGTCCAATGGTAACAGTTACTTGGTGATGCCTGGTGGTAGTACTCACATGAATGCAAATAACCTGAAGTATGGAATCCAGCCGTTTAAGACTATTCCTGCTGGCAGTCCGGCAGGTTTTGGAAACTTCAATAATCCTGCTGGGTTTGCCATGAATGCTCCTGGTGTAGTTGGGAGTGCAAATGGACTTGAAGATTCATCCCGAATCAAGTACAAAGATGGCAACCTTTATGTTCCGAATGCACAGGTTAGTACTTATCATTACCACGGATTGGCTATAGGTTTTAGTATTTACATGCATACTTGTGAATTTGATATCATTTCATGTGGCTTGTTGGTGCATGTAATGTGTTATCTCTTTATTTAGAGGGGGAAAGGAAGGAAATGGGATTGAAAACACCAAAAGGCCTTGTTTAGCAAAAGTTTTTGCGTACTTTGTGACCTGGGGGAGATGACCTTTCCGCAAATGACACTCTGACTTGTTTGTTTTATCTGGATTATCGTGATATCGGGCGCTCTCAAGCCAGTCAGATCCTTTTATTATTTATTATAATATAAGTTAGTTTAAAATATTAGTATATTTATTGTTTCAGGCTGAGACATCTGAAATTTGGATTCAAAACCCAAGAGATCTTCCAGGTTTGCCATCGGCTTCATATTACAGCATGCCTGGGCAAACTCCTCATGGTGCTTATTTGCCTTCTCATACCGGGCATGCTTCCTTCGGTGCGCAGTCTACACACATGCAATTTCCCGGATTGTACCATCCACCTCCACAGCCTGCCGCTATTGGAAATCCTCATCACATGGGGCCTGGGATGGGTGGTAATGTTGGAGTGGCCGGTGCCACTCCTGGGCCACAAGTTGGTGCTTTCCAGCAGCCACAGTTGGGTCATCTTAATTGGACAACTAATTTCTAGCGAAATGGGAAGCAAGAGAACTGTGAAGCTAACCCCCTTTATCATACAAGGGACTGAAGTAGTCATAAATGTTTTATATTTTTGTCATATGTGTAATCGATAACCTTCTCATATTCAATGTAGTATGCGGTTTTCTCCATTTGCATCAATTTCCTCTGCTGTTTCGATTATCCGTCTGTCATGCTAGCTATAATAATCAAGGTGATGTAGGATATAACAGAGCAACACAGTTGGATAAAATTAAGCAACAAAGCAGTACCGATGAATAAAACAAAGCTACCACGCAACACCAGTGGGTAAAAACAAAATACTTGACGTTAGGAATATGCTCAAGCAGCTATTCCAAGTTATTTGCATCTAGCATTGCTCTTCCTCTTAATGTGAAATTGTTAGAATCAGAATTAGGAACAACAGTAGTTAATATGGCAGGTTTTAATTGGAAAAATGTTGGTTTAGAAGTTTTATGTACAATTTACCAAGTGGCCCTTTGTGAGAGAATGGTAAAGGTGAAGTCTTGAACATTTGAATCCATTATTATTGTATTCATTTTGCAAGGTGCCGATTGCTAAAGGAGAAGGTAACCAACTGGTTTCTGGATCATTTCCATACGTGTAACTTCAGTTGTGATCAGGAAAAAGAGGTGAGTGAGATGCTTTATTCTTCTATCTTTGTTCCTTGTGCAGAATATATAGACTTTGTCCTGTTCAATTCTACTTTATTTTTTGTTATAGAACTGTCAGCTCAATTTCTTGGGATTGCCAAAACACATTGTTTTTTTTTTTTTTTTTTTTTTTTTCCTTTTCTTATGATCATCTTCATGCTTTGCACGAAAAAGCATAACCCTACACATCCGAGTCCCTATATACCTCATCTATTTTGAATCTGCGCTTTTTTGCTTTTTCTTTTTGCTAGAGAGTCTAGGGATTACATCGTGCAAAGTATTTCCATCATCATCAGTTTGACAATGGCTTGATATGATTTGTGTACAAAAATCGATGTTCTTGGGGATCTGTGTGATGTTTATCTTGGCACTTCGAAGTTTGGAACACTTGGAAAAAATGAAAGGAAAAAAAGAAAAAAAGAATCATTAGCTTTAACGGTAGATGCATCACTCATTTAACAGAAGCTTAGAAGCATCCTGTACTCTGCTTTTGTGTGGAGCAGTTTTTAGAACTGTTTTAAAGTTGTGTTTATATTGTTCCTGCATTTACCTTGTACTGTTTGTGACCATGTTTTCAGTAGAAACATATCTTTACAGGTTCATCATTCAAAACATCAACAGCACTTCAAATCAGCTCCTCCTGTTTTGGTTTCTATTCTTTTACCCCAATCTCATTTTATTTCTTGTCATGGCTGTCAGCTTGTTGGGAAAAAAAAAAGAAAAAAACACAGGTCATTTTCCCAAGGTAGGATAAGTGTCCCACCTGGAATTTTATTGTAGGCACCAGTCACGATATCATTACTCTCTTGAATTCTAGTCTACTCCAAAAACTTGTCTTATTATCAATGTTAATTGCAGGATTGAAGAAATGCAATGCAAGAATTGCTTTAAACGTTTTGTTTTAGTTAATTATTTTGCAGACAAAAGTGGATGAACGAATGAATCTGTGATGCTAGATTCAGCTTGTTAACAACAAAAAGCTCATGAATCCCTCCAATGGCAATGGGGACGATCCATTCTGAGTTGCAGGGGACTGTTTGTGACTAGTTGTCAACAACCAAGAGGTTAGATTTCCTTACTCTTTCATAGCTTTTTCCTACTGTAGTCTTGTGTGGATGACAAAGCTAAGGCAACCTGATGCCTGTGCCCATAATAACTTTTTAGAGTGTGTGTTGGTTGGCCTATTATAATAAGCAGACCGTCCGTACATTCCCTACTCCACTGTAGCTGTTGATTATTTGAGTTTTGAATTGGAATAATGTGCATTCTAGGAGCCATCAGAATCTAAATTTTAGACCAAACATTCGAGATTGCATTGGAAATTATATACATTTACGTTGGGGTAAATTTGTGTTTGAGTAATGAGGCGTGGGCAATGATATGTTGAATTGTAAGGGGTGATGGTGGGAGACAAATTGGTCGTTCATCCACTGACAAATTTCTATCCAAATTGGTGAAGGAATGTAACTATTTGTCTTTACATTTTGTCTGCTCTCACGATCACATTTCCAAGGCCATTTTTTAGTGGGGGCTCTCGAAATTGTCAATCTATGATCTGAAAGGAATCTATTTGGAAATTTTAAATTCTCTTTTATGCATAAATTATGACATGAAACGAATCTGATTTTACTCCCATTCTTTTCCAAAGCTTATTTGGTTCAAAATGGGATTTCTTAGCTTAAGAACTCTGAACCCCATTAATGGTTGTAGCTCTTTTTCTCTCTCTAAGCAAGCTGTGTGTTGTGTTCACTTTGAGATGGGCCCTTGTAGAAATTTAATCAGAGAATAATAGACTTAATTGGCATGATTAATATGAGCGTGATAATAATTAATTGGGTTTGTAAAATTACAACCTTTTTGCTTCATCTAATTATTGATTTATTTGCCTTGAGCTTGAAGGGACTAGAGAGAGATAAAGGTGCATGTGAGGAAAAGAGAAAGCAAATCCACAGTTGAAAGCTCAAACATGGGTAGGGTTACTTTCTTTTCTCTCCCTTCAAAAATATTTTACATTTGGATATTAAGATAATATTAATGTGTTCATAGGTATTTCATGATTTTAACGGTCTGTCACATCAACGAAAAATTATTTGTGGAGATTGCCACAATATGACTAGTAGTTTACTTAGATTTATAGTGTGAATATAAAGAATTGATAGACGAGAATACTCGTTTCTTTTCGGGTTGGTGTTCACGGTCGCATTGGTTATTAGGGTAATCAAATCACATGCATTAGGGGCATAGGCTTTGGTATTCCTTTACTTAATCAAATTAACCCTAAGCCCTCTAAAAAGGTCGTAAAAGGGCAGGAGTGCAATGATTATGCAAATAAGCACCACCACCCCATTACACAACATATGCCCCTCTAGAACCACACGTACGCGTACAAAACTGAAGTGACTGCACACAAATTCTCCTCTCTTTCCACCATCTTTCATCATCCTAAGATAAGATTCTTCCCCATGCATGCTTTAGTTTCCACAATGTGTTTATACCCGACACATCTTAGACAACTATCGAACCCACTTGTTAGCACAATAGATACATATTCGTGTAAATTGAATGCTAGTTTGTCGATGTGCTTGTATATTCTCGATTCACTAAATCATAATTCATACGTTATGAGTTTCTTTTTTTCTCGACAAGAATGCTAGTTGATTGACATCAATGGAGAATGCCCAACGAGCCTTCTACATCAACTTTTCTCTCTCCCACTTCCTTTACATTTCCATCCCTATTTTGTATATACATACATATACATATATAGTATATAATTATTAATACGTTGAAAGCATTAAAGCAATGGGATATTGGAGCATCCACTAAATAGAGGTGGGTATCATCGTAAAGAACAATAGACCCGATCGATAAAAGTTGAATATGAATTATTCTTGAAAGAGTTTTTTTTTATAAATAAAATATTTATATCATATATATATAATGGTATAAGTTAAGAATTACGATCCTGCGATCTTTCAAAAAGTGGCCCATAATAATCTATCTTTAAAAAAAAATGATAACTAAAGATATGTCTTAATAGGTAAAAAAATTTGTCTCGTGGTTTAATCACATATAAATCAACCATCTAATGATTAAGCCAAGTTTAAACAATTTAATATATGTTAAAGCTATTAAAGTGTTAATTCACCACTGATTGAAGGCTAATTGATAATAATTATGGTAATTATGATTCAAACAGCAAAAAGTGGTGGGAAAAAACACACACTTTAAGCCAAATTTGGTTATTTCGTTAGTAAAAACAATCTTCCCCTATTATGTATTTTAATAAGAATAGTCGAATGCATGTTTTTTTCCCTCTCTTCTTCCTCAAATAGTACTCGACTGTTAACGTTTCAATCTATCTATAAATTTTCGAAGCTAGAGTTGGTTATACATAAATCCACTTTGATTGGAGATCTGAGTCGAACCGGTACCACTTTGATTAATTGTCCTTCGTTCTGAGCTTATAGGATAAGACATGTTCTCACTTTCATATTTGATATAGAGATTTTTTATTTTTGTTTTATTGTTTAGAATGATGAAAAGAAAAAAAAGTTATTTGTAATATTTTCTTTTTGTTTTTAAAATTTGAATGTAGGATTTGGAAAGGAGATCATAAACTTTGTTATAAAAACAAAAGATAAAATATTATAAAATGCACGCAAGTTATTTTTTTTAATTACTTTCCGTTTAAATTGTGCATTATTTAATTATCGGGACCATTCTCAAAGTAAATTAGTTTTATTTTATTATTTTGTATTTCTTTATAATACGATTAAATAAATAAAAAATACATATTTTTTATGTTTTAAATTTGAAATTTGGAAAAAGCAAACGATCTCACGCCGTGTGGCGCAGGGTAGTCTGGATAAAGAGTACGTACAAGTTTCAATAATATTCCAGCAAATAATAATAATAAAATGCCACGTGTGCACTGACAAACTGGCGCTCCTTCCAGTTTGGATCCACTTGTCATACATGAGCTTCCTCCCATTCCAAATAATAATAATAAAGCAAAGCATTTTTTCAGAGGCGCAAACATGTCATTATTCTAGATTATAAAAATTTCATACTAATAGAGATAGTATTATTTAATTATAAACTAGAGACAGTATTATTTAATTATAAACCAGAGACAGTATTATTTAATTATAAACTAGACAGTATTATTTAATTATAAACTAGAAACAGTATTATTTAATTATAAACCAGAGACAGTCTTATTTAATTATAAACCAGAGACAGTATTATTTAATTATAAATCGAAGAGGAGAGACTTTTATTACAAATCTCATATTTTATGGGTCTTCTCACGCGTGGACTTCTTGATTCATCATTTTCTCTCTCCGCCATTCGTTACTCATAAAAAAGAGAACTTCCAACTCTCCTTTTGTTTCCTTCCGGTTTCTGTCACTCTGATAACAAAAAAACATCATCAGAATTTCCCAAATTCTCTTTATTTTCACCAACTTTGTCATTCCTCAATTTCTAACAAAATTCATCCTTATTTTCCTCAAATTCTTCGTCTTTCATGGATTTGTGGGATAAGTCGATTCAGAGACACGATCAAGACCTCCCACAACGCCGTCGTAGTCGCCGTGACAACCCTTCCTTCTCCTCCTCTCTTCTCGACGCCATCTACCGTTCCATCGACGAATCCAACGACCAGGCCCAAGACGGCCACCTCTTTTTTTACAGAGAAACCACCATGAGAACAAAACAGAGTGTGGTTACCGCCAGAACAGAGGACGACGAAGCCGTCAAATTCCGGCGAGCTTGTATGATCGAGAAGTGGATGGATAGGAAAAAAGTCAGAAACATTCGCGATTTTACTGTTTCCAGCTCCAGCTCGTCGGAATCCACCTCCACCGCCGGCAGAAGATACTCTGCGTCGGAATCGGAGCTTCTGTCACGTGCTCTGCACCGACAAAAGCCGATCAAAACAACTCCGTGGACTCAAACCGAAATCCAAAAGGCAAATCACGAAAATGGGTTGGTTAAAACGAAATCCAAAGCTTCAAAAATCTACCACGATTTGAAAAAGGTGAAGCAGCCGATATCCCCCGGCGGCCGCCTCGCAAATTTTCTCAACTCCCTCTTCAATGGCGGAAGCCCAAAAACGAAGCAAAAGATACCAAATCCTTCGATGAATCCAACGAGTATCGATTACGACATGCCGACAAAAGCGAAATCCCAGGGATCGACATGTTCCTCTGCTTCGTCATTTTCGAGGTCTTGTCTGAGCAAAACGCCATCTTCAAGAGGAAACGTTAAAAGATCGGTTCGGTTCTGTCCTGTGAGTGAAATTATGGACGAGGATTGTGAGGCATATGGGCACAAAAGTTTGCAGAAACTAGAGGAACCCATTATGAAGAAAGGGTTGAAAAGTTATGGGAAATTTGAAACAGAGAAAGTGAAGACAGAGCATCCGAGGAAGATCAAGGGAAATGAAGGGTTTGATTACGAGGAAGAAGATGAAGAAGATGATGCGGTGAGCTGTTCGAGCTCTGATCTGTTTGAATTGGATAATCTTTCAGTTATTGGAATCGAAAGGTACAGAGAGGAATTGCCAGTTTATGAAACTACAAATTTCAAAACAAATTGTGCCATTGCTAAGGGATTGCTTGTGTAATTCCATTGCCAAGGGATTGCTTCTCTATCAGTTCTTTTTTTACAGTAATTAATGAATTTTGGGGGCTTACATGAGATTGAATTCCAAATTACTATCGTTCCTTAGTTCGTTCTTCTTTTTAGTTCAACAATATGTGTACTCGAGAATTCGAATAGATATATGTTCGGTTGATTGTTTCATAGTCTTAACTAGTTAGTGTATATTTAGTCTGAAATCTTTTGAGATTAGTGCAGTTACTTCTAACTATCTAGACGAGCGCCATTGTTGGTTTTAAGCTTGTTTTTAATACAATAAACATGAGGAGCGATAATTTGAAGTTTTAATTTTTGGCTTTTTCAGCTTTAAGAAAAAGAATAAATATTATAATCGTGGTTGTCATCATGGATATTCACGTTAAACTTGAAATCAAATTAAAGCTTAGTGACGTTGGTGCAAGAAATTTTCAAACTTCGGGGTTGCGTTAAAAATTACGGATTCTAATATAAATTCAAAACGAATCCATCATTTTGAGCATAATAAGACGTGGTTAAGACGTATATATATATATATGTATATATATATAAATTCAAATATAACGACTAAAAAGTTGATAGAGAAGGAGTAAGAGGTAAGATTGAGATGGGATAATAAAAGCAAAGGGCAGATTTTCTAAGTGCATCAAGTGGTTTAGGGAGAGAGGGTCCTTTGCTTTGGCGTTGCTGTGTGTTGTGTGTTGGCTTTGATATATTGAGTGGGGGCCTTCCTTGCTTCAACTTAACACCAATTCACTCCTCTTTTTGGGCCTTTAATTTTGCTCCTAATATTCATACCCTCTCTCTTTCTTTCCTCTTTTACCCTCCAACCTAAACTCTCATTCCAATCCAATCTTCTATTACTTATGTTTTCTTTAACAAAAGAGCTCGAGAAATTAGAAAAATAAAATAAGATACGTAAAGGGTCTTAGAAAGCAACCTTAGCTTAGGGTATGGGAAAAGGAAAAGGCTATAGTCTATAGTCAAAAGTAGAACAAATAGGGTCTCAAATGCCCTATCCTCTACCCATTTCCCACTCCCTTTCTTAATTATGTAATTATATCCTTCCTTTTACTTTAATCACACCATTTTATTTAATCCCTCCACTAATCTTGTCTTAATTTTGTAAGTATATCCTTCCTCACTCGTTTATAATGTACCGCGTTTTAAAACTGTGAGGCTAAGACAATACGGCAATATCTACTAGAGTGAGTTTGGATTGTTACAAATTTAAACATAAATAATCATGTGAAGTAATGCCGTTGATTAACTAACAACATAATTTCACCTAATTTTGTATTATTTGTTGGTTTGACTTTAAATACAAATTTAATCATATTTATTATTTATTATTTATTATTAGTAGTATGATTATGATTATATTCATAGGTTAGGTACAAGTTAGAGATCGAAGAGAGATGCATGGTGGGCAAAAGGCAACACATTATTTTAATTAATACAAAAAGGCAATTTTTATTATTTTACGTTCATAATATGCTCCACACATGTTCATTAATCATTAATTATTAATTATTATTATTACTTTCATTACTTTTTTTAAACATGGATTTAATTATGACACAATTCTTTGTCCCCCTAAAATTTCAGTAAACTTTATAGTTTTACTCTCATTTATATGATTAAATCAATTTTTGTATTAATTATTTTGTTAATTATTAAACCAAATAACAAAATTTTAATATAAATAAATAATTGAAAAAAAAATTGTATTTTAATTTAGATATTCCCAATATTTTCAATTGAATTTCTAGTTCAATAATCTCGTTAAAATTTTAAATAAATAAACCTAACATTATTCCAAATTATTAATTCTTGATATATATATATATTAATTTTGAAATTGTAGCATATAATTGTCCTTGCTTCTCCTTTTGTAATTAAGCTATTCCAACTTTAGAGCTAACCACTTTAGTTTATCCTTTTAAGTCAACAAAATATAAAGTTGATTCAACCTTTTTTTTTTTTTTTTTCTTTTTTCTTGTTAACTATTTTTTTATAAAAAAACTAAGTTTATTATTTAAAAAAATATAATATAGAAATTCACCAACAAATCTAGGATGCATGGATAACTTTGAGACACTATAGTTAGTATATATTCAGTAATTCAAACTTGATAGATATATGCACATGCCTCATCTATTGAAATCGTGTTTATAGTATCAAGACGTTGTGGTGGAGCATCTTTGACGCTACTTCAAGTTTCATAAGTAGTATGCGTGTTAGGGTGCAACATTTTGACACGGTAATAAACTCATATATAAACGTCTTTGTGGTGCAGAATTTGGAATAGCCATTTTGGTGAGATCATCGACACTTGCAAGTTCTACACTTAAGTAAGAGAAAAAAGAGACCTTAGGAACGAGAAATAGAGATATTGAAGCTCGAGTTGGTGGAGACGGGGAATGAAGCAAAAATGGAATGTGAGAGAGAGAGAGAGAGAGAGAGAGAGAGAGAGAGAGAGAGAGAGAGAGAGAGAGAGAGAGAGAGAGAGAGAGAGAGAGAGAGAGAGAGAGAGAGAAAGAAAGAGAGAGAGAGAAGGTAGGAAGCTTCCCGGCATTAGAAGAAGAAAGAAAGAAAGAACGAAGGAAAGAAGAATTAAATGTTGGGTTCGCATAATGTTATGTTTCTTGCCAACCATGCACACCTCCAACACTATCCTGTGCCTTTGTCTTTTATATATACAATTCTCATGCAAGGACGGACCCCTCTCTATTATCTTTTGGTGGAACGTTTCAATTGGAGGAAGGACATCCAAATTATCGGTCTATAAATTTGTAAAAGAATTTATAATTTGAACACTATTTCTTATTAATAACTATTGAACCATTATGGGAGTTGATATCGACTTTTTATGTTTCGTCACCTTCCAGTAACTATTCCATTGAATAATTGATGAAACAGTTGAGTTTGAATAGACAATTTCTTACTTTATTTAATAAACTTGTCTCTGGAATTATTTATTTTTGTATTATATCCATGATAACATAAAGTAATGATATATGACGCTTATAGCAATAGTATAATATACTATGAGTTGGTGATAGAAATTTGGTGGGCTCAAGTTGGGATTTGGGCCCACAATGCAAGCGTGGTAGATTTGGATTTGGATTTGGATGGGCGGCCCATTAGTGACTTTACATCATCGCGCGTGATGGGCTGGGCCCATTTAATCAGCACACGTGTGGCTCATCAACACGTGTGCTCACTCGTCCTTCCACAACATCCGCAAGTGGACCATTCTCCTATAATTTACTTTTACTTTTCCTTTCCTTTGAAATTTGTAGGCGCCTTTGTTTTTCAAATAATTAAACATTGTTTTAGTTAAATTATCGATTTTATATTTTCATGATTTGTACTCCATTTCAATTTTGTTTTGTATATTAATTTTTTTATGAGTTTTCATGTGATGACATGAGCGCCACCCTTCGCCGCCCTCTGCCAATCCTCCGGTGGCGTCGCATAAATTCATCCACCATTATTCACTACATCAACCTTAGCCAAAATGTCATCCAACTCAAGAAAACTCACGCCCTTATAATCAAATCCTCACCCAAAGCCCATCTTCTCCGCCGTCTCTTCACCCGCCTGCTTCAGTTTCCACCTGACAATTTGTTCTATGCCCACGACCTGTTCGACAAAATACCCGACTTCAAAAATCAGTTCACATGGACCTCTCTCATTCGCTATTATGTTCACCATTACCATTTTCGCCAATCCATATCTTTGTATGCTATGATGCAGCAGGCAGGCGTTCTGGAATCAGCGTTTACATTCTCGTCGGTGCTCTTGGCCTGCGCTTGTATACCAGTGGTGTCGGAAGGAAGACAAGTCCATGCAAGGGTTGTGCAGTTGGGTTTCTTGAGAAACAAGATTGTGCTGACTTCGCTGATGGATATGTATGCTAAATGTGGATTCATGCTGGATGCTAGGAATGTGTTTGTTGCAATAGACGATAAGGATATTGTTGCTTGGACTACTTTGATTCGAGGATACTGTAAGTTGGGAATGATGGATGATGCACAGGAATTGTTTGATAAAATGGGGCAGCGAAATTCATTTTCTTGGGCAACTATGGTGGCTGGGTATGCCAACTGCGGCAACATGAAAGCTGCGAAGCAGTTGTATGATGCAATGCCAGGGAAATGTCCAGTTTCTTGGCTCGCTATGATAGCAGGTTATGGGAGGTGCGGCAATGTCGAAGAGGCCGAAAAGATATTCAGTGAAATATCAGTACCAGATGCATTGTGTTGTGCAGCAATGGTGGCTTGTTATTCTCAAAATGGGTATGCAAAAGAGGCCATTGAATTGTACAAGAAAATGAAAGAAGAAAATTTGGAACCCAATGAGGTAGCATTTGTAGGAGCAATATCAGCTTGTGTTCAACTAGGGGATGTTGAGATGGCGAGCAAATTAACCGACCAGGTTGAAAAAGGGTGCTGTGGTAAGTTCGTAATGCTATATCCAAGGTCAAAGGCTTCCGTGCTTGACTAATATGATAGAATGTAGAATCGAGCAAGGGCTTGATTTGAAGCCTATAAATCAATGACCTTACTCGAACAAGATATGTTCTATAGGTTGTATAACTGTGTCATTGAGTTCTAAGTTCTAAGGCCTATAACTCATTGAAGACAAAAGTAAAGGACGTTTCTCTATTCTAAAATAAAAATGCTAATGTCTTATTGGTTTTTCGTTTGAAATGCAGATCGGAATCTCTTCGTCTCCAATGCACTGATCCACATGCATTCCAAATTTGGCGATATAAAAAAGGCACGAGAAGAATTCAACAGAATGAAGGATAGAGATGTGATAACTTACAGTACGTTGATCACAGCCCTTGCTGACCATGGAAAAGCCAACGAATCCTTGGATCTCTTCTCCAAGATGCAAGAAGAAGGTATAAAGCCAAACCAAGTTTGTTTCACTGGTGTACTAAATGCCTGTGGCCATGCAGGGATGATTGAACAAGGATGCAAGCTTTTTGAACTTATGAACAAGGTTTTCGGCATTGAGCCGCTAAAGGAGCATTATACCTGCATGGTTGATCTCCTAGGAAGAGCTGGTGAGGTTGAAACAGCATACAGTCTTATAAAGGGTAAGGAAAGGGCAATTGATGCTAAAATATGGGGGTCATTGCTAGGAGCTTGCAAGATCCATGGTAATGTGGAGTTGGGGGAGATTGCTGCTAGGCATCTATTTGAAATGGAGCCTGAGAATACAGGAAATTATGTGCTTTTGGCAAATACATACGCTCAGAGGAAGGAATGGGATGGGGCAGAGAGGGTCAGGAATATGATGGCTGAAAGAGGAATCAGAAAATCTCCGGGGTACAGCTGGATAAGATCTACATAAATGAGCATTCTTCTGAACTAGTTCAATGTTGTAGGGATATTTTTGTGCACATGTACATTTGACAGGTCAGTATTAGTAGACAAAATATGTATTTAGAAAGTTCAGGTTGTAATAGAAGAACCCTAATTGTTATTTACAACAAGAACAAATGATTCTAACGATTACTATGCTAAATCCATGTCTGCTCTTCGAAACTCCTATGTGCTTTCTCTATACATGTGTGCAACATTTCCGTAGAAGCTGTTGTTTCTTCTATCAATATACTACAATTTGATATATAAGAGAACAGTAAGAATTAGACACAAAAGTAATATACTATTGGGTGATTCAAATTTCAATAGTTAAATCAAACTAACATATAAAACTTTTGGCCTATCTTTCATAAATTCATAATTTTGAGAACATTGCATGGAATTGTAGTTCTAGTCAATCTAAACATTTAAAATACAAAGGATTTCTTATCAATAACTTCCAATAACATCATGGTCTAAGAAAGAGTTGCCGATGCTGAGAAGAGCCAGTGAAAGCAACACAATAATCTCTCATCAGAACCTTCGTGGATTGATTGAGGATATAAAACTAACCGGATATGTCACAATCTTCAACGAGTAGTAGCTCTACTTCAAACAAGCACACTCCAGATCTGCGTGGTATTATCAAATCCTGTAATTATGTCTTTAAAGGAGCCTTCTTTTCTCTGTCAGATATTCGAGCTGGACCTGTTGTATGTGACTTGAAACGACCTCTCCCTCCCTCTTCCTTTTCCTGAAAAATCAAATTGCAGGTTGCAGGTGACATATAAATAACCAAAATACACAAATAAATAATATCTTTCATTTCATAATCAAAAAGAAAAGTGAGGAATCATGTCATAGGTTCCAAAAGGTTTGAACAATTACTAAGGAAAGGCCCCAGTTAAATTAGCCAAGACAAACAACTTTCTGTACCTTTTTCTTAACAATCTGGACCACATCCTCGTCATGAAGAACATGACCAAGGCCACAATGCTGAGGATAGTGCCTTGCACTTGTACCCCATACAAGCACGTATTTGACATCTTTAACCAAACTCCTGTGGATATGATTGCAGAAGTCCTCAACTGTACAGCCACCTCTATCCTAAAATTACATTCATGGAGTAGTGTCAAAAAGAAAAGGATTAGAACAAATACATCAATAAAGGGTTCTAAAAAGGGAAAAGGGAGGGTAAGGCATACAGCAGAAAGAACAACTGGATCTGAGAAATCAGGTTGTTGGCCTTGAGGCTTGGTATAAACCCTAACAAGGCCCATCTCCTCCCACATCCTAGATAGTAGTCTGTCTAAGTTCAACTGTCCAAATAAACAAAAAGAGACTCCGATAGTAAGATCCATTTCAACTGGTAAGTCACATATAAACAACGGATCTACTGCTTATACTACCTTGAGTTCACACCAGATGTAGTTCAGACTATATGGTAACATTTTATTATTTAAACAAATAGAAGATTAGAGAAAACCAGAAAAGATTGTGCATATCAGCACGTTACAGTCAAAACTCAGAAGCAAAATTGCTGAAGGTTTCTTAGTGCGAGAATGCAAGACATGTCTACATTAAATTCTCCATTCAAACTCAGAGGAAACTGAAATGATAGAACATACCTTGAGATTACAACTAATGACAACAGAATTGGGCTGACGGGCTAACTTGTCTACATCGTCAATACCAACTACATCAATCTTGTTGTAGACATACACACATTTCATGTACTTACGGTTCCCCTCAATTACATCAATAAGATCATCAACTGTAGCATCCTCTCGAAAGAGTAACTGGAGAAAATAACATATTCCACTGAGAAGTCTTCAGAAAAATCAAACATAACGGGCATGTGGATATGTTAGATATAGAATGGTGTAAAACTAACCTAAGATCCTCTATCCATGAACATGCACACAAAAAAAAAAAGGAAAAAAAAAAAATCATGCAGAAGAAAGAGAAAAATATTCATGCATATGTTCTGCTTAAATTCCTCCATGAACCAAAAGGTCAACCTCCAATCCTTAGTGGAACAAAGCTGCATATGTGCTGCTTAAATTCCTCCATAAAACATAATTGGGCTTCAGTTGGAAATCAAGGGGAAAAGTACAAAGTGGAACAAAGCGGCTGTTTTCAAAGGTTGGAGATAAATTGGTCCCATGGATACTAGACAACTTAGCTTAGCGGTTAAAGCGTCCAGGTTTAAATCCACCCACACCATATGTAATTTAATATTCTAAGAAAAAACAAATTAAAAGGTCAATCTGCACTAAATTGGATCTGTCATATTTGAATCAGCATTGATGCTAACCATGAGCGCCAGATAGAAACCACAATAGCTTAGTAGAACTTGTTTTCAATTATTCTCTCGTCTCTCTCTCATCATAGCTAAGTGGAGAGACTTTTTTATGTATCCTATATATTCTGTTTGGGGACGACCACACCTACAACAGTTGTGACTTCTTGTTCAGTAATATGGATTTTTTTCTTGCTTCCCAAAAAATAAGAAATTGGAAAATAAAAAATTTATAAAAAAAACAAAACAAAAAGGAGAACGTTTAAGGAAGTAATCACTTATGCCATGGACGGCAGGCAACCCAACATTAAAGATCAGAAATTAAGAGTGAAAAACCAGTAATCTAAGTTCAATTGAAAGCTATACCTCTGCATTGTGAATTTTGTACTCATGTAGAATTTGATAGCAGAGCTTCTCATCAACATGAGTTAAAGGAAGGGTACTATTGAATGAAATACCACCAGTTTTTTTCTTCTTGAAATATATCTGCATGTAAGAATTAAAGCAGAGATAATTGAAATACCAACTGATTAACCAATCAACAAGGATTAATGAGAAGAATTTTCTAATTCAGCCAAATTGAAGTAGAAAATGGGAACACTAATGAAAAATTTACCAAGGCCAAAACTTACTTGAGGTGGTCTCTGGTTCAAACGCAAACCCACTGCTTCCAGCTCCCTTGTTAGAATCTGGCGATGGCCCTCACTCTAAAGATACATTGAAATTGTATATCATAGAATGTTGGCTTAAATTACACCCATAAAAGGAGAGAACTAAACATTAAAAAGAAATTAAAGTAAATTACAGAAAGTGATTGTGAACTGATTATAAAAATACTGAATGGCAAATAAAACAATATCAAATAAACATTCCAAAATGTAGCATATATTAATAGGCATATTCAAATAGTTAATAAAATAAAAGAATCCAATCGCCATAGTATGCTAAGAAGTTTAAAAACAAAATACTGGCCTTATAGAGACCTAGCATATCAGGAGAAAAATTTGCTTGTGAAGACCCATGTGACTGTCATGCATTTGGAAGGGGCAATATTCTCTTGACAAAAACAATCAAGAATACAAGAATAGGAAACATGAATTGATACTCGACTTTCAAACGGTTCTTGCAAATGAACAACTAATGTTTTTATTATTGTCCCAGATTTCCCTGTGAAAACTCAATCATAGGGCTTATCAGAGACCTTAATTTTAGCGCTTAACATAAAAATAGTGAAATAGTTCATCATATACAAAAAAACGGGTAACTCTCAAGCACATTAAGAGAATAAGGCAGTTAAAACTTACTTTTGAGGCATCAAGAACCATCAAGACTAAGTCTGAAGACTTGGAAACAGCAATAACCTGTAAATACAGTTCAAGAAAATTTAACATCCATGATACCCATTATATTGAATAGTTAGAAGGGAAGTGGTTTAAGTGGCCAAAAAACAAAATAGTTTAACTACTCTTCAAATAAAATAAAATAAAATAAATCATGAGATTATATCATCTAAAAAATGGATTCTCGTGTGGTATAAGCCCACAACAAAATAATGAAATTTTACCTGTCTACCACGCCCCTTTCCTTCAGATGCACCTTCAATAATTCCAGGAAGATCAAGTAGCTGAATTTTGGTGTCATTGTAATGTATAATCCCAGGAATGCAAGTAAGGGTTGTAAACTCATAGGAGGCAGCTTCTGATTGAGTGCCTGTCAACATTGTTAAAAGTGTGGACTTTCCCACACTACAAAGGGAAGAAGACTTGTCAGGTTGATTCCTCTGATATCAAAACAATGTTATTCTATAAATGAATAGACAGAAATTACTTAATAAGTAATAAATACTACAAGGTAATATCGAATCAGCAACTCAATTCAAAAAACAAATCGACAGCCACATTAATTTTTTTTTTTTAAATAATTAGATTGATAATAGCTCTGGTTTCTTATCAAAAGAAGAGAAAATAAAAACTAGGACGCCTAACATGGTTTGGACACAAACATCTGGAGATCCGAGCACGTAGGTTCAAAAGTTTTTATAGTCAAGTTTTTGTTCAGAACCCCTTAGATGGGTCTGCTTCCGATATCAGATTCAAGTATCTCTTTTCTCCAGTTTTAAAAGAAATAACAATTGTAAAGTCACAGTAGGAAAAACCTGGGAAATCCTATGAGTGCAACACGCCCATGGCCATATTTGGTAACTTCAAAACCCTCTCCACCTCCACTTGAACCCTGAATGCACCATGTTAAAAATAGTAAATAATAAATCCAAATTTTCGCGCGTCCCACCATACAAGGGGGGCAAGAAAAAATAACAAAGAGTAGGTCTTGGCAAAGTTAGCATGGAATAAAATCGGTGATGTTCTGAAAACAAAGATTTAAGAACTACCATCCTATCAAAGTACATCAAGTAGTGACTTTTATGAACTAGTTCATTAGTATGCAGAACAAACAACAGGATGCATCAAGAGCACAGAATATAAGAATTGTAAAATGGTTGAAAGAGGATAAATGGTTATAAAGCCTAGGGTAGGAAAACAGAAACCTCTTATTACGTTTGTCTCTTTCATGCATCATCCTCGATACATCATGAACTAGCTAAATGATTGATAATATGAATTCGGATATATGACTTTTTTAGGAAATAAACAAAGACGACAACGGAAAAAAGAAAAGGATTTGTATTTACCTAGCTCAAACTAATTACTAGAGAATTTTTTTAGAGGCAATACTGAACTAAATTTTGAAATAACTTCTCGGTGACAATAACGAGTGAATTATTCACAAATCAACGTGTAGTTTGATGAAAACACTAGAACGAATAGGGAACTGTCAATTTCCAATACGACAAGGGAGTACATCACGAGAGAAGCAGATGCATTCGCACAGGTCTCACTTAAACATATCTTACAAAACTAAATGAAGTAATCAGCAGACATTGGGAAACATAAGATATGCGTACTTTTGGAGGCTCTAACAACTGCGTCCTCAACTTTGCTATCTTTGCCTTCAGCTGACCAAGATGATATTCTGCATTTTGAGAAATACAAAAGACACCGTTTTGAACACGAACCAGAAAAACGGGAAAATTCTGGTACAAGCACGACGTAAAAGGAAGAGACTGATGATAAAAGATTAATGGATGAAGCCCAGTACCCGTGGCCTTATTTTTCTGAGTCCGAGCCATCTCGGCCTCGATTTCTTTAATTCTTTCAATTATTCCCATTTTGCTGCGTCTTCAACTGCAAAATCACAATCGGAAGCATTACAAAACAATAGAAGTTGATTACTTCTGATCAATGTATGTTTTGTACATCGATAAATTTCCAAAAGAATAAATGAAAGCAACAGAAAATCGATCATAATCATGAATTCAAGTTTAAGTTCAATTGTATGCTTCAACGAACCGTGAGCTGCAGTTATGAATGAATAATTCAGAAAGTTACAAAACAACCGGAGAAATAAAGAAGATGACGGAAGCAAGAACGTAGAATATGACTCACTGTGATCGACTAGCGGAGGATCTGTGGGGCTTGAATCACGGAGGAGGGAAGGAGGAGGGACGGTGGAGGGAAAGAGAGGCCAGAAAGAGTAGGTCTCTAGAGAATTAGATTGAACAAAATTGGGCTTTTTCGGAGGCCCACTCACTCAAAAGGTCCACCTGCTCTGTATGGGTAAGAAAATAAGAATATATTTATATCACTACCTCAAATCAGAGGTTGGATATGAATATTAATCATTATCTTTAATATCTTTTATAAATACTTATATTAACTCTAATATAAGTATAAATAATAATAAATTCTAGAAATAAAAATAACTTTAATATTTTTTAAATTTTATTGAATTACTGAAATAGTGGTTAATATTGATATTTTATATGTTTAGTAAAACTTCGTAGTGATAAAACCCAACCATTTGTGTAAAGAAACCAATTTAATAGTTTTTTTTTTTCATAGGTCTCTCAATCAGCCATTAGAATGTTAGTATAAATGATTGATCGACAATCAAATTATATTGTTTCAACAGGCTGAAGAAAAAAATCTACATATTTACAGATCGCCAAAACTAATTGGCTTGAAAGACACCATTCAACTAACACCACGCCTGTGCTATTCATTTAAACCTGTCTACAAAAATTTTAACTCCAGATTCAAACCAATAGTAAGCAACAAAAACAGTAACAAGAGGTAAGCTCAAATCCCATATAAATTAAACTCTAGGACTAATCTCTTCATTCCTCCTATACTGCAAGTGAGTATGGAAAGGCTCAGCATTATACTTCTGGAATCTCTATTTCAGCGGCTGGTGGTAGAGGAACAGCAGATGATGGCTTGGTGTAGTCCTCCTCCTCCTCCTTGGGTGTGTGGATTGTAACCAAATCAGGCAAAGGAGTGGTGGGTCCTTGCTTACCCTTGGGATCCCAATCAAGCATGATCTTAACTTTAATCCCAAGAACACCCTTGAAGATGAATAATCACAATCAATTGGTATTCAGTTGACCATATGGAAAGATGGTGAAGACCTTCCTTTGATTAAGGGTGAAGGCTAACCTGTCTTAAGAGGACGTGTCTCACGGCAGAGTCAATATAATCTTTGCAAGGCTGACCGGAGGATATCATATATCCGTCCTTGAACTTCATCGACTTTGCACGCTGTGCCCTGAGCTTACCGCTAACAATGACCTGCATATAGAAATGGAACATCTAAGCGACATGAAAGAGGTGCTTGGTTCTGTGGTTTACCAGAAAAGTTGTGGAAGAAAATAACAGTTGGAACAAGACAGACCTCACATCCTTTCGCCCCGCTCTCCATAACAAATCTAAGAACACCATAGCAAGCTCTGTAAAAATGAAGAAGAAAGATCAGCCCACCAATAATAAAATATACAAATCACGAAACTACAGGATACAGGATCATCACAAATTCCCACGAGCACAATATATGTATTCTTGTTAAAAAATTGAGCACGATCAGTATAAATTCACTTCCATAATTTCTTAGAACAAATAAAAACAACACCAAAAACCATAAATATGAAGAAGAATCATGTGATCAAGAACATTTATCAAGGTCAAGTTGTACACTCTCGAGCCAAGGGGACAACTATTTGATCTACGACATCAGAATCAAGAAACTCTTAGAAACCATGACTTAAAACCATTTAGATAGAAAGTTCGTAGACCTCAAACTCATTTAAGTTTGCAGCTGGCACCTTTAACCAATGGGCCAACCACGAATGACTATGAACAAATGAACCACCTAATAACAACGCACTCCCTAAAGTATATGAAAAAAGAAAAAGAAGGTCAGGCAAGGCAAGGAGTATAAAAGTGTCTACCTTAACATGTGCTTATCAATATATACAGCTAATCCTCTTAGGCACAGAGCATCGTTTGCTCACCTCCAAGCAAATTACAAAAAATAAATAAATAAAGTGGAGCTTCCGAACCCCCAGAACTATGCAAGAGCAACAGTTCTAAATAAACTCCATCACTACATATAAGCATTTTGAAGAGATCTCTTAACCCATACATATTGGAAAAGGGATGTGTGCAATGCTCAAAATATAAAAAAATCACGCATACCACAAGACAAGTCACAACTTTAAATGTCTAGACAGTTTCTAAGGAACACCTTGACCATACCCCATCCAAAGATTATTACATACATGGAGATTATCGTTGCAGAATACAGATTATGGACGACACTAGGAAAACATTCTCTCTGAATATAGAATTCAAAGTAGGAATAAATAACTAGAGGAACATGAAAAATTGTATCTATCTTTGAAACGAATTAAACTCTTGAGTTTCAAAATAGAAAATAAGATAGACCTCCTGACAGCAAGCCCTCCTAGAAGCTTGTAGCGCAGAGATTCAGCCTGAGCAATAGCACATAGACCTCTGTTATTCACTTTCTCAGCATAGAGCTCAACACTGTTCTCGGGGAATTTAAACCGCTTTTGAACAACAGATGTTAATTCTCTGATTCTTCTACCCTTCTCACCTGCGCACATCAATTTGAACATTCTTAAAAAAAAAAAAATGAAAAAACAGAAACAAAAATATTACCTAGAACATTTTGTGTCCGAGTTGCTCTGATTATAATCTCAGTACGCATCGGCGTAACCCTAACCTCGACGCCGGAGTAGCCGTCCTCAGCGAGCTCTCTGGTCAACACTTCGTTGAGCTCAGCAAAGAAAACTCCATCGGCGACAAACTGAATCCAATTAAGAACAAAAATGATCGTTAGATGAACCGAAAAAAGGCATCCAACTCTTAATAGCTTATGAATCAAACGAAGTAACCTTTCGTTTCTTGCTCATTTGGGAAGCCATGAATGAACGTTGTCGTACACTATAGCTTATCTCTTTGATGAGCTCTCAAAGTCTCTCAGAAGCCCTAGTGAATTTGGCCTTGGGGTGGAGAACAGTGGAAGACGATCCAAAACTTGCTGATACCGAAAGGCGACCTGTTCGATATCTCGTCCTTTTAATCTCTTTTTCTTATTTATTTATTTTTGTCATGTTTATTAGGTTGAATGCATAATTAAAAAGTTCCATTTTTAACCTCATCTCTCACAAGTTCGTATATATTTTTAAATCAATTTTGAAATTCAAGAATATTTTTAAAATCTAAGAAAATAATTAAAAATTCTTATTAAATTATAAATTAAATATTTTTAGTACTTACGAAAAAAAATTAAAAATTTGATGTGTGTCTAATAATTAAAAGATGAATATAATTATTTATAATTCTCATATATCATTTATCGCGTCAATTAATATCATTCATTTTAATTGACGTGTTGGATAAAAATTTTGAACCAATCACAAATTGTCACGCTAATATTTCATTTTAATTGCGACCAATTTTTCTATATTTTAAAAGACATAAAACCAGAAACAAAATCGATTTTTTTTTTGAGTTTGCAATGGACCGAACAATTGAAGCCCAATGGGATTTCCATTGCCTTGCAAAGCCCAAACTTACGCCGAACAAGATCTTCCGATCCAAGTCGGAGATTGTACCCCAGACGGAGGGGTGGCAGTTCCATTCCAGCAGTCCACGACGGGGCAAAATTATGGCTTCAACGGAATCTTCTATTTCTACTCGGAAAGATGAGCTTCTTGACGATGTATGAACAAACTCATCTTCAAATTGAGCTTATTTTGCTATATTTTGATGCATTGAGCAGTTGAGCTTTATTCAATCTTTACACTTGGTTGATCTGATAATAGAAGAACTATTTTATAGTTTCTGTTTAATTTTGATGTGGTTTTCATCGAGACATCTCGGTATTCATCTGAGTTATGAAATAGTCTCTTTTTTGTCTGCCAATTCATTTGAAACTTACGACAACTCACTATTCTAATTGTTTCTATTCTTTGAAGTTTGTGTTTGTCAACTGTGCACTCTCAACAGGTCCAGATGCGACAGTTACTGATTTATATAGTGTGAATTGATATTGACTCATTTCTTCCATTGATGTTCAAATTGCGTTTGTATTCTGTTTTCTTTAATTTTTGGGAGAAGAAAAGGAGGTGGTGGGGAATTTGCTTTTCAGAAGAATTGGCTGGAAATGGAAAATATCTTACAAAAACTCTATTGGCTAGATAAAAATTGACATCTTAATTGATTGGGTATCTTCATTGAAAGTGCAGAGTATAGGCCTCTGATGTTGATGTTGGTCATGAATCATTTATGAAAACACCGATCATCGTATATTCTTTGGGGTGAAAGAAAAAGGCTCGAGCAAGCTAGATTTGGAAACTTTCTGAAGCATGATCATCTGCAAATGTAGCATCAGATGAGTACCCCTCAATGTTCTATACATTCGTTTTTGTATCGCCTTTCTCTGAGGGGCCGTGTATGGATAAAATTGTTCCGAGTTCATAGCAGCTTTTCAATCTGTTAATGTACCTAAGAATAAATATATGGTTTTTCATATTCACATGAGTTTAAGGTTTTCTCAAGTCCTAGTAGCTAGGTATCTTATTGATTTATCTTTTTTCCTGTGCCTATTTGCAGAACTTTGGAATTGATGGGAAGTTGGTGATATATTTTACCTGCTCCATGGGTTGGGGCGAATGTGCAGTGTGGTAATGTCTCACTGCTATGGCTTTAAACTCGTCCATTTATTTTTTTACAAACTACACATTTTAGGCGCTTATCCAGATGGAAAAAAAACATATCAAGATGCGTTACAGAGTCATACCTGTCAAGGTCCATAGTCTATAATTATTTATTGATTTATTTGAAAGACCTATTTAATTAGTTGTTTTAACGTAGAATATGAAAGCCAAAGGATATTTTGTTTCGAATAGTGATACGAAAGCTCAAATTCTCGATTAGCCTACTCAGTTCCATATTTTTCTTCTCATAACAGCTATTGACCATCACCAGTGCTCATTCCTATCGGAGTGCCATATTGTGTCTGATGAAGAGATCAGTTCAAGATAACATTACTTTGTGTTTAGCCTTTGCACCTTGTCTAGTGCCTGGTGACATACTTTGTGTTTAGTCTTTGTATCAAATGGATGAGTTCAAGACAACATGCTGGGGGTATACAAATTCTCTTGTTGTTAAGTTTTTCTCCATGATAAGAGTTAGCTGGGAACTTAAAATTATAATAGTAAGCTGTATTGGGGGCCAATTTGATGGAATAGGCAGGAGGAAACAGAAACAAATGAGTTTGGCGACCGTCTGGGTGTTATGTAGATAATAGTAGATTAGTACTTGAGCTTTTCTGTAAATTTGTGCACAACTGATTTTGTTTGGGTAAAATCCAAGAATGACCAGATATACTCTGACTATATCAGGCCGAGTGTTATGTGGTGGAGGAATGCTGGTCTGCACTGTTTGTCTGATTCTGACCATCTGAAAATTTGGTCTAAACTCGTGAAAAAAAGTGAACAATTTTTTGTCTTTCAGAATGATTCTTTTCATATCCCCACCACATCTTTGGATTATGAGGCAATATCAAGAAAACTTAAACCATACCCTCTTATTGAGTGCACTACAAAACTCCATAATCTCTCTCTAAACTTGAGGGATTACTATATGTAGCACAAAATCTCTCTCTCCCCCTCTAAATTTAGGAGATTTCCATATTCACGCTAGCTGTTTCTTGCTGGTTCCTACGGTCGAACTTTCTTGTCTTTCATTATATTGGGAGAAGTTTAAAGAGTTACAATCTTTGGAGTTTGGAATTATGATATTTTGATAGTTGATCGCAGGTAGAGTAGATAGAGCAAAATCAAGTTAGTTGGAACCAGTTCATCCGCAACCAAATATTTGGAGAAGGCTACGAATGAAACAATAAAATTTTAGATAAATCACTAATGATTTGAATGAGAGTGCAGTGCACTAACAACCTAAGCTTATAGTTACTGCTTATGATACCCAATTAGAGGAATTTACTCATCCACTCCAAATCAGGCCCCTCATTGGAAAAATCAAACAAGTTATCGACATCAAACTCCAAGTTCGAGCTGCTTTCAAATTCTTGAGACGTTTCCTCTTCCCTCAACTCTGTGTCTACCTTCCTTTTACACCCTTTTCTTTTGAGAATGTCACTTTCTTTTTCACTATGTTGGTTCATTTTCTTGCTCAAATGAGAATTCCAATAATTCTTTATCTCGTTATCCGTTCTCCCAGGTAGTCTCCCAGCAATCAAAGACCACCTGAAAAAGACCAATCAGGCACTCCCCCCAACCCAGAAAATCAAAACTCCTTTTCAGATTATGAAACAGAAGATAACTGAAACGAGAAAATTACAGAGCGAATTAGGTAAGAATGTGACCTGTTGCCGAGAAGTTTATGGAGTCTGAGGATCAAATCTTCCTCTTGATCTGATATATTGCCTCTCTTAATGTTAGGTCTGAGATAATTCAGCCATCTTAATCTGCAACTTTTCCCACACCGATTGAGACCTGCAAGATTTCAGAAACCCATTGAGCCAAATTTGCTTTGCAGCTCAAGTTGGAAAACAGAAGTTGAAAAAGGAGTGGAAGCAGCACCTGCTTTGGCTGCAATCGTCTTCCACCTTTTCGCTCCATGAATGGCAATAACTTCAGCCAGTTTTTGATCTTCTTCTGCAGTCCAAGCGCCTTTATTGACTCCATTTCTCACATTTTCAGCCTCATTTATGTCTCCTTCAACTTGTTTCACTTTTCTTTTCACAGAGTCTTCTTCAGTCATTGGAACTTTAGGAGGTAGAGAGAGAGAGGGGGGGGGGGGGGATTATGTGTTAGAAGAGTGCTTTATTTCTCTTAAAGATGTGAAACTATAACAGAGATCGGAGGTGGGAATTAGAGATATATGTGAAGAGGTTGGAATAATTTTTTGGAGGTGGCAGTCTTTCAGGAAAAGGACACTCTGATCATGAGGTCGATGATTGAGTGAGATATAAAGTCTGCTTCTAAATAGTTGCTCACTGTTGTACAACTCAACAGACAACAGCTAGCAAAAGATCCTGTTTAACAAAAATGGGTTATTGCTGTTATTATCATTTCCTATACATCAAAATTCTAATGATATTTTCTAATCTTCCTTTTTTTTTTTACGTAAGCAAAATTTAATATCCTAAGATTTTTCTGGACAACAAATACAACAGGATAGGATCTGATGGTTGTTCTGTTAGAATAGGTATTTAAATTTTGAATCTCAAAGACCCTATTCTTGTTATATTTTTAGAATCATATACCATGATCTTCATCACTAAGTTGTCATTTGTAAGGTCTTTAGCCACAGAATCAAGTTGTTCTCCTCCGGACGACAAAGCACAAAGCTCAAGATCATATCCAGCAGTTGTTAGAGTTGATGGCGTCGAACATTTGGTACCACTCCCATGGACCCCACCGAAACAATGTATTATCCCATCAATCTTGTTGAATTATTTTGAACAAATGGAAGTCAGGAACTCTCATGAAAATCAGAAACAAGAGGGAAAGAAAGGCGTTTTAGAGGGAGAAAGGCCTCGAATATGGAGAAGAATCCACAATAATAGAAGAAGGGGAGCACATGAATTTAGAGAGAGAGAGAGAGAAATGAATGGCTATACATGGAGGACAAAGTGAAAAATAAGGAAGCAGAGAACAGAAAAGTGTTTTGTGTTGAAAGAATATAACTTTTTCAGAGCCATAGAAAGGAGAGAAGATCAAAACTCCTTTTTATTTTTTATGATCAGAATTGCATGAATATACAATTTGATTGGTTTCAAGTTTTCTTATTCCTAATTTCTCTGTCCAAAGCTGAGCTAACACTACTGTGCATCTTTTCTTTTCTTTTTTTTTTTTATAATTTTTTTATTATCAGAAAACCACCTGTGCTTCTTTATCACAATTCCAAACAACAGGAAAATGTTAAACAAAAAGCAAAATTAGGTTTAAAGTAAGATTTACTTTAAGTTGGGGTTAGGTGAAAATTAAATCATATCCATTTCCCATGCATAGCTTTTACGTAGTTTCAATTTTATACAGTCTAAATTTGTTTAATGTGATATTATAATAAAGTTTTAAGTTTTGTAACGTTCATTTATGTAGCTAATGAGATTAATAAATTTGTAGCCTCTTACAACATACTTGATTAGATTATCTATGTGAAGGTACAAGAATATGCGCTTTTTTTTTGTTTTTTTTTTAATCATATTATTGATGGAAGATCTTTATTGTATAGAGAAGATTACCCGTAGTTTCACATCGATGTTTTGATATTAACCCTACATTTTTATAATGATAATAGGAGGGAAATGTGATTTAAGATTAAAATATGAAAGCAAAACCAAAAGGTGTCCAGAATCCTTCCAACTTTTTGCTTAATTTGATATTCCCTTAAAAGCTGAAACATGAATTAGATTTCTTCTGTTTGTCTCTCCACATTAATGCACACCTTCTTCATTGATCCACCTCAATCTTTTTATTATTATTATTACTGTTGTGTTCCTTTTTTTTTTAATTATCATACTTTTTTCTTAAATTTAGTGCCATTTATTATTATTATTTTAAGATTTAAAGTCAATTAACCGACCCCATTTCTCGACACTTCAAATACATCCAGTCCCTATAATACAAATATTATATTGGATATTCCAACCATATTAGAAGAATAAAGTATTATACATATTAAGGCGTGTTTTGAAAAGATGATTCTAACGTCCACCTCGAGAATCAAAAGGGCCCAAATCTTCAACCGTGGGCCCGTCCAGTTGAAACACGAACAATTGGGCCGTTGCTTTCAAGCCCATTGGGCTGTATTTGTTCCAACATGGGCCCTTTCTAGCTCGGGTTTCACAATTTTGATCATTAAATAGTTTTTGAATTTTTTTTTTTTTAAACTTGAATTTCCTTCGTCGAAATTAAAGTTAAAAATGTAATCGTATGAAATTAAAATTAATAAACTCTAAACTCAGTGCTAAAATGGGATTTCCCTTTTCTTTTTTTTTTCCAATGATTTATTAATTGGATGAATCATGGTGGTCAGGTTGGGACGCGAGTAACATTCACTTAACACCCTCGCGAGTGAAGTCGGTGATTTTCAAACTTGGAGTCGGCAAAACGAAACGGTAGCCGGTTGCCGGTAATGTATTGGCATTATCCTAAGAAAATTTCATTTTGTTTTTTCGTTTAAAAGAAAGTAAAAAAGTAAAAAGAAAACTGTGGCTGGTTGTGAATTTACAGAACTGAAGGAGCTTACCACTTTCAAACAAATCACGACCGTTGAATCATATGGCAATATTGATCTGATCAGTGACGAGAGCTGTCGCTCGTACCCAAAAGTAAATATCGTACGCTCAAGATCTATCCATCATGTGAACTTGATTTTAAGTTTTGTCCTCTCTGCCCTCTTTTTTTTAATAAAAAAAAAATCCAAAATTCAAAATAATTATGTCCTGTTAGTAAATTTTTAAAACATAAAATAATTACGTTAAATTATGTTTCTCAATTTTAAAAACTATTTAACAAGCCTTTATGCTTTAAAATTAAGGATTTAATGTATATAATAATATCATGTAATATAATAGGTAAGACAACTCTGATGCAAATTACGGTAAAGACACTACTTAAACTAGACAACCATGTCTTGCCCGTTTTAAACATCTACATTGTTATAAGTAAGATATCCCATAGTTTGTATAGACTCTTTGATATTGTACCATGTGGGCTGCACATGCTACTAACTCCAAACGTGATCTTTAAAAAGGATCGAGCCAAGGAGATAAACCAAGCAACCTATCAAACATAGTATTAACTTAGTAAAAGAACGTATTATGGGCTTGACTATATATCATATGAAAAAAAGACATTGGACGTAACTTTAGTTGAGCTCGACATCACTACGGTTGGAAGAATTTAAGGAGGGACTAAAAACATAGGAGCTTGTTGGTAACTAAGTCATGGAAACAACCTCTAAATTATAGGAAAATAAAGGGGTAAAATAGCAACAAAAAAAAGATTTAGTAGGCTAAGGAAAGAAAATGAAAAGGGCACGAATTCCAATGGTGTTTAGCTAATTTCATTACAGAACAGAGAACAGAGAACAGATGAACAGAGGAACAGAGAAACAGAGGAACAGAGAAACAGAGCTCTGAGAATATGAAGACGAGGAGACAAACAACCCTTTGGATCTTTATACCCTTTTCATTTTCTCACAATATTTACTTTTCTCTTCCAAAAAAATTCCACTTTCTTTATAAAAAAAATTAAAGAAAAAAAAACAAAACTTGGATCCCTTAAATACCACTCCCCCTTCTCATCACATATCAAAACAATTCGTCAACTTCAGCTCTATCTATCTCACTTCATTTCCCACCATTTCCACCCTCTCTAAACTAACCATAAAAAGAACAAAGAAACTAAAATTAAACCCATCATCTCTGGATAAGAACAATAATGAGTAATTGGTTGGGTTTCTCTCTCACTCCCCACCTGAAAATCCATGATGCCACCTCCGCCGACGACCAACACCCTAACCCCAGCAGCTTTCCGCCTCTCATGCCCCTCCGCTCCGACGGATCCCTCTGTATCGACGCCGCACACGGTATGTTCTTGTTTATTAAGAATAACAGAGGAGGTGATTTAAAAGAAAAGCTCTGTTTAACTTTGTTCATCTTTTTTGGGGGTGTGGGGGTTTATAGATTGGAGATCGTACGAGAATGAAATGGGTGCAAGGAATGAAGAGGAAAGTCCAAAGCTTGAGGATTTTTTGGGGAATTGTTATTCAAACTCACCGACTCATAATAACAACAACAACTTCATCCAGGCGGATAGTAATAATAATTACCATTATCAGCCGGATCATCACTCTTTAATTTCTAATAATGGTAATGCAATTTACAAGTCGTGGTTAGGTCCTACGACTTCGAGTCCCCAAAACGAGTGTGGGTTTCGATCTTTATCTCTTGGGATGAGTCCCAACTCCCATAACGACATCGTTTCATTGCCATCGCCGCCTCACATGGCGGTGGATTCCCGGAAACGGCCGATGCCGGTAGGGAAGCCTCCGGTTAAAGAACCTGTTCCTAGGAAGTCCATTGATACTTTTGGACAAAGAACCTCCCAGTTTCGTGGTGTTACGAGGTACCCTTGTTGTTGTGTTCTTAAATTAACCATTTTTTTGGTTTGATTTTGATTTTTTGTTGGGATTTTTGTTTAGACATAGATGGACAGGGAGATATGAAGCTCATTTATGGGACAACAGCTGCAGAAAAGAGGGCCAAACAAGGAAGGGAAGACAAGGTAACAAAATTAAATAACATCCCATATGATAGCATTTTAAGCAACAATTTTGGAGAAATAAATTAACGATTTTTTATGTTTTTTTGTGCGAAAATTCTTGGTCGGATGGTCTGGTTTGGTGGCATCAATCAAATATCCGATTATGCAGTTTATCTTGGTAGGTGAAGAACTATTTTTCTTTATTATTTATTTAATCTCATGGACCTATATTTTCTCTTTTTAATTATTATGTTCTTATTTATTCCATCCATATCATTATAGAGTATTATTATTCATGTCATTTCAATTATTTCACTTTATTATCAATTAATATAACTTTATTATTTTGACTATGGAATTAATACATTATCAAATTTGGTTGTATTATTTAGATTGGAGGTTCATTGTATATCTGGTTTTATTAATCAGGTGGTTACGATAAGGAAGAAAAAGCAGCACGAGCGTATGATTTAGCTGCACTTAAGTATTGGGGTCCAACCACACATATAAATTTTTCAGTAAGTCTGTTATGTTCTTTTCGGTCTGATATTCGACGATACAACGTTGTTATTTTACGTAACGGGTATGATTTATTCAGTTGAGCACTTACGAAAACGAGTTGGAAGAGATGAAGAACATGACCCGACAGGAGTTCGTAGCCAACTTGAGAAGGTAATATATCAAAGGTTACCTATGTTAATGTTAATGTTCATGTCTGAAATCGATCGAGTTCTCTACGAAGTATCGTCGAGGCAGCGATTTGTGACAAAAATGTTCCTTTTGTGTGTGTGTGTGTGTGTGTGAACAGGAAAAGCAGTGGATTCTCAAGAGGAGCTTCAATGTACAGAGGAGTAACAAGGTATGGCGCAAACCAAAAAGTTGGAACTTTAATAATGGAGTTTGTGTTGTTTTTTTATGCACGTTGTCCCAGCTGCAGTCCTTTTCAATTATCATTGGCAACACCATAAATATATTCTATATATTTTTCTTAAATATTAATATATTAATGTATTCGTTGGGTTGGTTGCTTACTAGTAGTGTAATTAATACTTCGAAATTCACTTTTTTCGTGTTTTTTCCTATTGTCTTTTAAGGTTGTTTGGTTCTTTTACTGTTTGTTTTTGGTCAGACATCATCAACATGGAAGGTGGCAAGCTAGAATTGGAAGGGTTGCAGGAAATAAGGATTTGTACCTTGGCACATTTAGTAAGTAATTCATCATTATATTATTAAATTAAATGTGTGTTATGATTTTATCTTATGTATAGGAGATCATGTCTTATGTTTTTTTTTTTTTTATCTTTCTAAGGTACACAAGAGGAGGCGGCGGAGGCCTATGACATAGCGGCCATCAAGTTTAGGGGGACGAGTGCGGTGACTAATTTCGACATTAGTAGGTATGACGTGAAGAGGATTTGCTCTAGCTCGACTCTGATTGCGAGTGACCTTGCGAAACGTTCGCCGTTGAAAGATGGGATTCCCTCGACGACTGAGGAGTATAATGCATGTGCTTCGCCAACGTCCTCACAGCCTCTCTTGGGCATCACTGAGAATGGCGACGTCGAGAGCCACCATGAGTTGGCTGATATGGTTTGGTGCGACAATGGTGGTAAAGATGACGATAATGAACAACAGGAGAATGTGGCGAAGATGAACGACGACTTGAGTTTGATGGGTTCGAGGAATGAGACAGACCCATCGAAGTGTTGTATGGTGCAGAACAATGGAGAGTTTGGGGTCGGGGGAGGCGAGTATTCCCAAGGGTATTACTCGATGGAGGAAGCAAAATATGAAGATGGGAGGGATGAAAATAGGGAGGTGGAGAATGATGCAACATTGGCTCATCATCAGGTTCCGATGTTTGCTCTATGGAATGAATGAGCTTAGCTTAGGTTAGGGCAATAAGTGTCCTCTCTTTTATTTTTAAATTAGGGTTTTTTAATTTGTAGGTTAGAAAGGTAATGAAGGTGATAGATGGTAGGATTAGGGTTAGTTTTAATAGAATTAGTGGGTAATATAATTAGTTTAAGCTTCAAAAATGTTGGATTTTGATTCTTTTTCCCTTCCAACATTCCAGGCAATGCCAAATATAATTTAAGGAAGCGGTTTCCTTTATATATATATTTTTCTCTCTATATAAAATAAAAAATGATTACTTTTTTAACGTACAAGTTAAAAATCCCAACAATAAAAATGGGAAGTAAATTATTTTTATTATTATTTGTTTATTTACTACTATTGAATGTTGAAGGATTGAAGGAGTGGGCAGGGGTAGGGCAGGGCAGGGCAGGGCAGGGCAGGGCAGGGTACCCAGTTTGACTATTGGAAGAGAGGGAGAGGCAAATGCGTTTCAGCACTGGTGATAAGGAGGTGCCTTAAATTGCGTGCCCTCTGCTTTATTTATTTATTTATTTAGGATTTCCCTCCACGCGCCTTCATGGAGCGTCCACTCACGCTCTCCCCCACAAAGCAAAGCAGTGCAATGCAATGCATGCTTTTTCTGGCTCCCAAAGAATATATATGTACGAGGCAATGGCAGGGTTGGGAAATTTAAAGATAGATTCGGGGCAAAACTGGAACAAATCAGAAAAAAAGAAAAGGCAATTTCCCTTTGTACCCTTCCCATTCCTGGTTGTGATTCTTATTTAAAGTGCTGGTGTTTCTGAAAATGGGCAAGAGAAGGGTACCCTCTAAACCCAAACCCTAAACCCTAAAACATCCATTACAAAACAAAACAAAACAAAACCCTCCTTTCCTGTTTCTGTGTGTGTTTCCTGTTGTCCTATGCGCAAGGAAACAGAAAATGAAAAAACAGAGGAGTGGCATTTTGGTAATTTGGCGGAGAGAGAAGGGATGTTGGGATTGGAGAGACAGATCCAAATTAAAGGAAGGCGGAGGGGATGGGCCTCTCTCCTCCTCTCCCCCCTTACTTACTTTCCATTGTTTTTATTGGAAAGAGGAAAGAGGAAAGAGGAAAGAGGAAAGAGGAAAAAGAAAAAGAAAAAAGATTTAACCTTAAATGTTGTTGGCCTTTAAACATTCTTATTGGGCCTGTAAATTTGTAGTCGCATGGAGCCCACTTAACGCTTCAGACTTTGGGCCGTTGTTTTTATTATTTTATTATTTTATTTATTCCTCGTTATTTACAAATATAAAGAAACCACCAAACTTTTAATTTTTTGAATTAACTTTTGTATAACAAATAATTTAGGCATATCACAACAAAATTTAAAACCAACTTGAAGTATTGAATATAAAATAAAATGTATTATTTATTAATGTGTAGATGTCTTGAAGACTAACTTCAATCATTAATAGGTGATGATGTGAGTTTGAAAGAATTAGTATGTAAATATTGTATGATGAAAAAAGAAGAAAGAAGAAAGAAGAAAGAAGAAAGAAGAAAGAATGTGAGATTACAATGAGGGGATACATTTTGGCTTTGGTTGGGGAAGGGGGGGGGGGGAAAGGGTGGTGTTGTTCACAGTTAAAGAAGGGGATATAATTAGGGTGAAACAGCTAACTGGGATTTCATGTTGTCTCTCCTAAAAACAGGTTGGAAAGAATCTCTAATCAATCCATCAATCCATCAATCCATCGCCCTCCCCCTAAAATAGCTTCGACTGTTGTTCAAGTCCGCCTAAGCTCTCTCTCTTCCCCCGCCTTCAACCCATCTTATTTTGCCTCCTTTTTTCTCTCTCCCTCCCCACAAGGTGAGAGATCGGGCGAAGAACAAAAGAAACACACCACTGTGACTCAGTCAATCCCACATTGGACTTCATCACCTCCTTTTCCTTCTCTCTCTCCACTCTCAACCACCAATTCCCCCTTCTTATGCTCTCCTTTTCCCCCTTTCTTCAATCCCCCACCCCTTCAGGAACCCCCCAGATTCCAGGCCTTCCCAATGGCCATCTGCAGATGATCTTCTCTCTTTCTTAATCCTTCCGTCTGCAGATTTTGCTTTGGGGGATCCATTTTATGTTCTTATGGATGCCCATTTTGGGATTCGTATATCCTGATTTCAATCGGTCTTCTGATTTTCTCTCAAACCCTAGTCGCCCTCCAATCTCGCTGCCAATCTTGGTGGGTGTTGACGATTTTTGGGTTTCGAGGCTTCCAAGGCGAATTTTAGCGGTTGGAAACGAAACCCTTTTGGCGAATCACGGACAAAATTGGGCGTTGTTTTGAATTTTACGAGTTTCGGGTAAAGCCCCAGATGCGAGGGAGGTCTGCAAATTTGAATTTGAATCCTGCTTTTCTTTGATTCATTGCTGTTCAATGCAATGGAACGGCCATTGTCTACATTGATCTTCGTGATTTCGGGGTTTGCTTTCAGTATTTTATCGCTTCTTGTTGAGTCTCAGACTCGAGATGGAGCCATTTCCTCTTCCTCGCCGCCTCCGCCTCCTCCATCTCCACCACCTCCATCTCCGCCACCGCCACCACCACCGCCACCACCGCAATCACCACCGCAATCACCACAGCAATCACCACCGCTAGCACCACCGCTATCACCACCGCCCCCGTCCCCAAACTTCGTCCCGCCTCCACCCCCAAACTTCGTCCCGCCCCCACCGCCTGCATCTCCAACTCCACCTCCGCCAATATTTCCCCCACCGCCTTCTACGCCGAGTCTCCAGCATCGTTCTAGTCCGACGCCGCCTATTCCTGCATCCTCCGACGCGAATATAAAACCACCCCAAGTGAGTCGGAATAACAACCCCCACAGTATTGAAGGGTCGAAGAGAAATCTCAATATGGGGAAGAAAGTAGGGCTATTCTTTGTTGGTATTGCGGCAGTACTTCAAATCTGCGTGGTGGGATTTTTGGTATTCAAGAGGCGGCAACTCTTAAGATTCAAGGACCGGTACGATGGTTTTTCTTGAATCAATTGGCATCCGTTTCCTTCGTCTTGCGTAAGAGCCAAGGACTTTAGGAGTATGGTTGAGGATATCACGGCCATCGAGCTAACTGAATTGAATCACTGCTAAAAAAAAAGGCAACAATTAGGTAAATTTTCGTGACTTTGGGGTTGGGAAGATGCACAAAACATGTTCTTGAGATGCTGCAGAAAAGAAAATGGAACAGAGGAGGCAGCAGGCGGATATTGAGGGGCAAGCATCTTCTCTTAGGGTCTCCTCAGGTGTTGTGTAAAAATGGGTACATGATATGATGATTGGTTGAGTTTTTTCTTCTTCTTGTGATTTTTGAATTCTTGTTCATTCTTTTGTCCAATGCTGATTATACAGTTTGTTAATTCAGAAGAAACCGCTTGATATACATACCCCCTTCTTGTTGTTGAATTCTTTTTCTGCTAACCACTGTTCCTTATGGCTGTAAAAGATTGTGTTTGTCTAATATCACAAACTAATTATACACTCACCCTCTACTACTTTCTCCTTGCTTGATCGTGTAATGTTGATTGTAGTGTAACAGTTTTGTTTATCACTGATACTGCTGATTTTGCCCAAAAATGGTGGTAACGAATCTATTTCCATATGCAATTCCTGACTATCTAGTTATTGATTATCTATAAGCTCTACGGGTTTAGAATCAGCGAACTGCCTTAGATCTGAACAGTAGTTGGGTTCATTCTAGACCTGACCATTGAATCTTTTTCTAAATATGCTTCTATGCAAAAACTCTATAGGATAGGACAGAATTATTTTCTCTGAAGTCCTTGATTAGATTACCCTAAGAAAAAAAAAAGATCGATTTCGTTGCACCTTATTCTAGTATGGTTCTAGTCTTGAGCTCGAGTCAGGGAGACCCTGATTTTTTTGGTTTCGATATTCAAGGAGTGTTGGAGCTAGCTTGTGTGCATCTTCATGTTTCGATATTCAAGAGATTGGGTGAGGAGTTGAAGAGGAGGTGGTTAGGTTTAATGTCTCCCTGTGGGTGTGGCTTGCCAGGCCTTTTTGTAGTTATGTCTTGGTCTTGGTTTTGTTCTTTATTATTGGAGTCATTTCGTGTAGTTAAGAGTCAGAACTCTTTTTTTGTCCCCTTGGAGCACTTACTGTGTTAAGATAGAGGCGTTTGAAAATGGTTAGTTATTAATGTTTTAACATCAAGGTCAAATTGAAGACTGCTAAGGTCTGCATGCCTCATCTCTTGACATTATTTTAGCCAACTCCCTCTTCTATGATTATTCTGCACAAATTTAACCCATTAACTTCAGTTATGATTCCGAGCAGGGAAGCTCATTTCTGGTCAGTTTCTTCAGGTATGTTTGCTTTGGCCTTCCACAAATCTTATCAACTGAACGTCTTAACTAAATAGTTCAAAAGCTTATTGAAACGTCATCATTTTTCACTTTTTTTTTTTTGGTATCTTCGAACGTCGAAAGTTCATGAGATCTGAGGTATACAAATGGTTACTTGATGTGTTTGAATTCTTAGTCTTGTTGAACAACAAAAAGACAATAAAGAGGATCCAAGCTCATCGTTCCTGCACCAATGACATTATGACAAATAGTTTGACTTTTTCAAGGAATATGTGGTTGTTTGTGAGTTGTATTGAACAACACTTTCTATATTTCTTTTCTCATCTATTTTAAAGAGATTCGTGGGGGATGACTTGTAAAGTTCAAGGTCACTGTGCACTTGTGACAAGCTTATGGTTACAATAGAATCGAGAACACTGATTCTAAACAGTCAGTTCATCATACCCAACTGAAAAAAGGAGAAAAAGAAAATAACTCATTTTTTTCTGCAAATATTGTTTGTCCTGGACCTGCTTAGAAACATGGATTCCTTTTTCGATTTTAACAACACTTCAATGGGAGAGATTTGAGGTTTTGACTTCTTAATTAATAATATATGTCTATGTTGGTTGAGTAGCTCGTATTATGAACTATCTATACATTTAGATAAGTTAATGGAATATTATAATCTACATTAGAAATCATAAGATGGGTGAAAACCGATATGATAGCAAAATAAAAATATTTAGAACTGAAGATTTGTCTGGCCAGCCTCAAAATAGAAAATTTTTGGGAGTGTAGGAGCTGCAAATTTCAAATTAAAGAGATAGAAGAGATAAGGAGGGGTGTTTTGGAGGTTGGACAGAGCTGAAAAATGCAGAAGGAACTGTCAATCCTTCTGCAATCAACAGTGAAGCTGCAAGATTCTTTTACATGCATTTTCTCCCTCCTAAACACATCCTCATTGGACCCTCATCTCTTTTATTCTACAGAGTTTGGGCAACTCTCAATCATTTTTTTATCTTTCAAACTCTATACTTTCCCCCTTGTTTCATGAATGATGCGGTTGAAATTTACCCATCCAAGCTTGAGATTGTGAGGAACTGAATCTGTGAACAGAAAAGAAAACCACCAGCATCAATAGTGTTACCTTTGGCTGCAGGTGAAGCTTGGATGGATTCATTCAAGTAATGTCCAATCCAAACATGTACTATGTGTTGCCTTTCTCTGTCCCTTTGACGATTCGTACTCTGTTTTACCTCAGATATCAGTGAATCTTGAACTAATTTTTGTTCTTTAAAATGTTGCGAAAATGGGCTTTGAGTTCTTGACCATAATGTTCTTTGATTCTATCATTGGAAAACAATGACTAATCTTTATGTTTTGATGTGGGTTCCGGACTGTGCTTACAGCCTTTTTTGGACTTTTGTTATAGAACAACTTTTAATGATTCAGAAACGTTGAGATTGAAATCATTAGTTATACCAACCAAAAGCATGTCATTCTGAGCTGAGAGTTAAATTGTCATGTTTTTGCTTAATTAAGTACAAAAGATGTTATTCAGAATACTCTAGAAACAGCCTATTCGTCAAGACAAGGAAAGCAAATTTTCTGTTTGCTTAGGGAGAAAATTGTCATAGTGCTTCCATTCAAATAAGCAAGTTCGCATACTTTGAAACATGTTTCTTACAGAAAGAGACAGCAAGTGGAAAAAAGAAATATCAAAAGAAAAGCGAAGGACAGAAAATCTCTTGAGAATCCTGCAGTTTTACATTCAAAACTTTAGCAAAAGAAAAGCTTCCCTGACCGCAAACTAAGAAGAAAAGCAGGCACTTCACTCACTAAGTACTCTTTTGGCCATAGCCCAAAAACTCCTTATTTGGCACTTTAACCATCTGCACAGAGAGACAGAGAAAGAGAGAGAGAGAGAGAAGGGGAGGTGAAGTGAGAAGGATACTATCAGATTACGGCACAAGAAGCAAGCAGAGCAGCAAAAGTATTCATAACCCAATAAAATTTCCACTTTGTATACTTGAATTTGTGGCTAAATCAAGCCAGGAATCTGAGTTTTTTGGTGGGCAATCCTCAAAGAAGTGGAGTAGTGGCTTCTGGGTTTCTGCATCATCTTCTTCCTCTGTTTTAGCTGATCTTGATGATTTATTAAAATCTGTGCCCAAAACAAAGCAGTGTTGCTCTTGTTGTTGCCTTGCCTGTTTCGAACTGTAAATTTGGTGGCTGTTGGAAACAGCATGGGAGAATCCTTTGTAAGAATCCATCCCTATTGGCTGACTATAAACCTCACCTATGCTTCTTGCAGAGTCTGCAACGGAGGGAAAGAACGCCTGCACGCCCACACCCTCTCTTGGACCATTAATATCCCTATTTAACACACAACCCAATAAACTTTAAGCATATCTTATATTAATTAATACTTTATTATCAAACCTTTTTTATAATATTAATCATCAAAGTCCATGAAAAGAGAAATGACCCATCAAAGAGAACAGTTTTGAACACCGAACCTGTAGTCTTTGTCAGCTTGAGGATGAGTCCCTGAGTACAAAAAGAGTTGAGGGTTTGTACTATTTGGAGAGAAATCAGAACATGGAGGTCTGGAAGATGATGATTGAGGATACAAATATGGATGAATGGAGGATTCCTGATAAGCAGCAGCAGCAGCAGGAGGAGGAGGAGCTTGATGATAAGACTGAGTTTCACATGTCAGAGAAGAAGAAGAGGAAAGTGTAGAGAGAGAATAGGAAGAGGAGGTTGGGGAGGAAGCAGAGAGGGTCCTGGTTGAAGTGAGGATTAAAGGCGGTGGAGTTTGAGCTGGTGGCGTTGAAGAGATTTCCACAGGCTTTCTTGAACGGTTTCTGCCTCTGTGCATGTGCCTCTCGCAGTATTTGGAGTCCGGATAAGCTTCCTTTGAGCATCTCCATTTTTTCCCATCTGTTCTTCTGCACCTTCCTGGCTCAGGATCTGCTTTTCTGCCAAAACCCATCTCAAAGCATCCCCACCCAACTGCAAATAAAATAAAACACCAGAGTTAGTAATAACCCGCTTGCATCTGAAGAGATAAAAATGGGAGGGAATGGCGGCTACTTACTGGGTTGGTGAGGGAAGAGTCTTGCAGAAATGGAGGAATCCAAGCTTCTTTTCACAGAGAAGATTAGGTCAGGAGGGATAGGTACTCCTGAAACCATGTATTTGAATATGAGAGCTTGGTGTTCTAGTTCTTGCCATTGAGTTGGTGTGAAAGGAGAGATGCAGGGCTTTGGACCTGAATTCATTATTCTTGAAAGTAGAACCAAAAAAAGAAAGGAAAAATGAGAGAGAAAGGAAGAAAAATGTTTAAAAAGGAGCAAGTTTGAAAGTGTTGAAAGGCAGAGAGGAGGAGGGTATGTTGTTGGGGGCAGCAAGTTTTTGAATGGGTATTTCTGCAAAATCCATAGGTCGCAAAAGCTTGTTCCTGTCAAATGATGCCTTACTGATACCCTATATCTCTCTTTCTCTTTCTCTTACTCTTCCTCTCTCTCTCTCTCTCTCAGTTGCAGTCTGCAGTTTATATGACTACTCCTCTGTTGGGTTCTGCCTCTGCCTTCATTGCTTCTTTTGTCTCTGATTTGGTTGCAGAAATTGATATACAAATGGATATAAGAAAGAGAAAAGCAAACAAAATATCATAGACACACCCTTCATTTTGCTCTCTACACATCACATTCCTTGAAAACAGTGCCATCAGATTTTGCAAAACTGCTGAACACAATGAGGTGTGATGTACCTCCACAGACTCCTTTTTCAATACAAACAAAATCATTTGCAGCTGTCATCCTCCTATTGAACGCCCGGGAGGCTGAAGGATCTACCCAAACCCTCCCCCCCCCCCCCCCCCCCCCCCCCCCCCCCCCCCCCCCCCCCCCCCCCCCCCCCCCCCCCCCCCCCCACACCCCTTTATGACACTAACTTCCCCTATTTTTGCCTTTCCTTTTCCCCCTCAGATTCTTTATACCTAAAAAATGACTGAAAGTTTACCCTTCCCTCTTGTGGAGTCGTAATAAATCCTTCTCTATTCAACAGGTCAATGCAAGTTGAAGACTTCCATGATGGACAGGGCACTACACTTCATTAATGACCTAACACAACATATGGTTTTATTTTTGAAGAAAGAAATACACAATGTGTTTGTAAGTCTTTTTGTTAGTGGAAAGGAGAGAAATGGGTGAAAAAGCAGGGGATGCAAGTAAGAGAGTATTGGTGAGTGGGAGGTTCCAATTTGTTTGCTTCCAATTCAAAGCTCTTTGGTTCTCTCTCTCTAAGACAGTGTGTGTATGTGTGTGTGTGTGTGTGTTTTTGTCAGGGATGATGTGCATTGTGAGGTGCTAAAACTGTTCACCCCATCTGAGGTCTCTGCGCCAAGACACATGCCCTTCGTTCTCTCTCTCGCTGCTCTTGCTGTCCTCGTTGTTCTTTATTGTGCTTCCCAACCAACTCAACTTTCCACTCATTAACCCCCACAATTTCCTCATTTACAGCTTTGCTTTGGTCCTCACGCTTCTTTCCGTATCAGTCACTCTCTCATACATCCTTTTGAACTCCATTTTCTCCTGCAGACTGAGGCTCAACCCCTAGCCCCAAGATGCTTCAGAACTGACTCAGTGACCTGACCGACACCCTTTTCTTTTCTTTTCTTTTCTTTCTCTCAAGTGGGGTTTGGTTTGGCTTGGCTTGGCTTGGCTTCATAAAGAGATTAAAGTTTGCTTGTTTTAGAAGTTGTCTCTCTTTTCCTTTTGCTGCAATCTTTGCAAATCAGATACACTTTGCTTCTTTTTCAATTATGAATAATGTAACTCTCTATCTTATTTTCTACCCCCAAAGACATTTGCTTCCCACAACATGTTTAGTCCGTATTGGTTTGAAATGATAAAGATTTTAGATAAAAGGAGCAACCTTTATGGCAACAAGTTGAATTAGGATGCATGTCCAATGTCCTTCAAAATCTGCAGCTTTGATTTGTGCCCCAAATGCCTGCAAGTTCCAGCCTCCATTCACTGCTTTTGAATGATTTTAAAAGCAAACCCAACACAGTGGGAAAGAGAAAGACAAAGACATAGTTGATGCAAATCTGGTTTTATTCAAACTAGGTGTTGAATCCGAATTTTAAATCCTTGTTTGGACAGGTGACATTAGATCATTTCTTAATATTAAATTCTTGTTTGAGCAGGTGACATTAGATCATTTCTTAATATCGAAACTTTTTCATACAGTCTCATGAACCTTTTTCAATATGTTTCAGATTGGTATCACACTTATTTAGAGACAAATCTCTTCATCTATTTATCTCTTCACCAAAAAAGTCGAAATATAAATATATAAATGGACATTGTTGAAGCTTTTGGACAGGTCTCTAACTTGTAAAAAGAATTGCCATTTGGAGTTCCCACCGGAGCGAACAAAACAAGGCTTTTTTGGGTTTGTGCTTTTTGGACGTCCAAAATTGCATTTTGGTGTCTTCGCCAATCCAAAGGCTGCGTGGCGACAAGTTGCAGAGCCTGAAGTAGAGCTCCACCTCTGCTGTTTTGAGTATTGAAATGGCGAAAGAGCGGATGAGATGGAGCTCTGGATTTGTTCTTCCGTTGCTTCTTTTGGGGCTTGTAATTGCCATTAACATATCTTCCTCTTGCTCATCCATGTCCACTGAGAGAGGGAGAGAGATTCTGCAACTTTCTTCAGATCCTTCATATTGGCAGCCCTCTCCGGGACTTGCTATATATTGGCAAGGATTGGAAAAAATGTGTTAGTGAAATGAACTGGTTATAATTACTTTGCTAAAAAAAGGTGTTAATGCGGGTTCGGCCTTTGTAACCTTTAAAAGGACACTTCAATTAATAAAACATAACCAACGCTAGAAATTAGTACCGAAAGTAGCAAGCTAAAGTATATGTATATATTAACAGTTTAAAACCCCATTGAATCTAAATAGCAGACATGTACAAATATTTATAATTATCTACAAGAGAATCTGATCCGTGATAGAAACATGATATTTATAGTGCAAGCATAGAAAAGGGCAACGAAGCCACTGTTAGCTCATCCAACCAGCAGGCTGTGGAGTTGCTACGGTCAAGCCTCTCTCATACATTCGCTGGATTTCTTCCCGGTACTCGATCAACGACGTATCAGGTATCGGTGGGGTCAATTCCACCACGTCGCCCATCTTCAGCTTGCACTTGGGGTCGCTCACAGGCTCATGGTTCAGTCTAGGTCTCAACTCTTCCTTCACTGGGAACCTATAGTGAGCCCATCTTGTGCTTCCTCTCCCTGCTCTTTCTAAGAGATCTATCATCGTTGCATTAGCTGGGAATTCCTGGACCGACATCTGGATATAACAAAAACAAAGCCTTTTCCAATTGTCAAAAGCTGCACTCTCGCACCAGAGATAGATAAGAAACTTAACAGAAACAAGTAGGGCAGTAAGCATAGACCTTTTCGTTTTCAATCATAATGACAAACAAAGGCCCATCCTGGAAGCAGTGAGGTTTGTAAGAGTAGGAGCACTCAGAAGAGTGAAAAGGGAACTTGCAGGATGATTTGACAGAATTGATTGAAGATCGATCTTTGCTCATAGTTTCACAATGCCAAGTGAGAACCCATCTAGCCCATTCCACCATCTGAAGCACAAATGAAGAGTGCTTAGAATCACCCTCCTTGTACCTCCAATGGGCAGCAAACCCAAACTCAGCTTGCAAATGCATCTCCTTGGTTCGAATTTGAACCTCTAGTGGGACGTCACCTTCACCCCTTACTACTGTGTGTATAGATTGATACCTGTTTACCATCAAATGATATATGAGGAGAAATATAGAGTATAAAGCACCTGATACTGCTTTTACAGAAATACCCGTTCAACTTTGGTTTACTTATGTAGTCCTTGAGCTTTCCCTGTACTTCCGGCCATAACTGATGAACGATTTTCAATGCTTCATAGCAATCCTCTTCATTTTCAACAATGAGTCTCAATCCATGAATATCATGGATTTCATTCATGGTCAAATTCTTCCTACAAAATACATTCAAATTTACCTAAAATCACTATTCTGAACATGTCGGCCAGAAAATAATACACTGCTGAAATGAAGAGAGAATAAGAGAGAAATGGAAGGCCGAACGCATACTTCAACATTTTTCGGTGTAAGCTGTAGACACTTTTGTGCCGTCCAGTTACAGCATGGTAAGAGGTTCCCTTATCCTTGAGAGCTCGCTCTATTTTTTCAATTGCAGAATGTATAATTTCTTCATCATACAATCCCATCAGTTTGGAGGACAAATCATTGTGCTGTTCCAAGTTTAAGTGCTTAAAACAGAGGTTTTCTAGCTGCTCCTTCCAACTGTAGATTCCGAGGCGATTAGCCAAAGGAACGAAAATCTCCATAGTCTCCTTTGCAAACCTATGCTGCTTGATCAGAGGCAATGCATCTAAAGTTATCATATTGTGCAGACGGTCTGCTAATTTAATGAGGACAGCCCTTGCATCAGCCATAGCAAGGAACATGGTGTGCAAGCGGTCTGCCTCAACCATTCGATTGGCCATATCATGTTCTCGAGCAAGCTTGCTTAAATGACTTAGCTTAGACACCTATAACAAAATTTAGGAAAAATATCAAAAAGAGCGAGAGATTAGAAACTCATTCCTCGTCATTCAATAAGAGACTTATAGCATGAATGCTACTTTTCACCCCAGATTTAAGATTACTGAAATTTGCAATTTGCAATTTTCTTCCTCACAAGAAAATAGAATAAGCTTTGCCGATATGCATTATGTTCACAACATTCCAATGACAAAGAAAGTGTGCGCGGCACAGTATCTTACCCCTTCAACTAAATCAGCAACCTCAGCTCCAAATGTCCCCAATATGTAGTCATGACTCACAAAAGAATCATCAAGTGTGTCGTGCAAAAGCCCTGCAGCAACGACTGTGGAATTGGCACCAACAAGTGCAAGCATCACTGCTGTTTCCACACAATGTTCCAAGTACGGATCACCAATTAAACGCATCTAAGAAAAAATGAAAAACACCAAAAAGGGGTATTTCTTAATGAATATCATCAGTACTCAAGGCAATAACAACACTGTCAATATTGAAAGGCAGCATTACCTGTCCTCTATGTGCTTTCTCGGCCTCAAAAAAAGCCTTGATCACAAACTCATCACAAAAGATTTTGTGCCTTGATTGTGCACTAACAAGCAAATCCTTCGCATATGATTCAGATTTACCTTCCGTAACATTGTCCTCCATATTGAAAGTCAATTCATCTCCAAACAAAGTAGATGAACCCACATCTAACACATCACTAGATACCTCCAACCTCGGCGAATCATAGTCCACACATGATCCCAATGCATTTCTCACAAACCCATTGAACAGCCTGTTCGTACTTCCTCGACCATGAAAACTTGCTTCCCCACTCCTTTCCCATACAGTCCGCAATGGAGGGGTTCTTGCTGCCGACCCAACCCCACAACAACCACAGGAAACTGGACCTTGGAACACCGATACCGGGCTCTGATCCCGATTAACGAATGACCCAATGAATTTACTTGGGGAATAACGAAACGAGGAACTTAATTCCTTAAGTTCCTCCCCTTTATCATGCCTAAAAGAACCTAATTCATCTCCACCACTTGAAATGCTCGACGACAACATCGAGTGCCTTGGTGCAGATGATGAGAATAGACTTGACAACCCGCCTACTACCGGTTTTGGGGATGAAGTCGCTGTCGTAGACGCTAACGAGGAGGACCGAGGAGTAAATTCTAAATCATATGATGCATGAGAATTCAACTGGCAAGGGTGCGGTGAGGAGCAGATAGTACTCGGTGAACTGGTATACAGAGCTATAGTTGGCACAGCCATGATCTATTTCACTCAAAATCTCACCAATTATCTCAAGGAACCAACACAATTTCCAGTAAGAAAAACAAGCAATGGTAAAGCAGAGCAGGTGAATTCTTCCCTTTTCAAACGATCAAACGATGTGAGATACACCAAGCTTTCTCTGTACGCAATGAAAGGAACGTGGCAGAAAGCATAAAATTCACGCAAATCCAGCAGAAAACGTCAGAAAAGAAGGCAACAGAACCAAATTTCAATCAAATCACAAACCAAGAGGAAGCACAAGAGAATATGAAATCGCAATACAGTAGTTTCAAATTCATCAAAATTGAAGGGAAAAAGGAAGAGGAAAAGATGAGTAAAAGCGGGAACTGAAATTGAATAAATCTATGATAGGAATCCATAAGAACCCTGATTGAGGAGAAAGTACATACATGGACAAGAAAGTGAGAAGCAGAGGAGGGGGAGAGAGTTGGTTCTGTGATTTTCTAGCAATCTCTGTGCTCTCAAAATTGCTTGGGCGTCCTGGAAATGGAAAACATGAAAGTACCATATTACCCTTTGGATCTTTCTAAAATAACATCCAGAAGACCACTTCCTAAACATTCCTTCTTCCTATAAATAACTCCAACTATATTCTAGTTAATATTGTTAAATCAGTTAAAAAAATGTTTAATAAATTATAATGAAGTCTTAAACTTTAAAAAAAAATATCTAATAAAATTTAAAACTTCATTAGATACTTTTTTTGGGAGATAAATATTATTAATTACAAAAAGCAGATAAGTCTCTTTTCCAAGTGATCATTGGTTATTTTAATAATTTTAAAAAAAAAATTATTGTAGTGAGGTAAGTATAAAGTAGAATATTACAAAAGAATTTGTCTAAAGTTGATTTTTTTTTTGTGTGGATGCTATTGGCTATTGGCTATTGTACTTTTTTGTTTTTTGTTTTTTAAAATTTTCCCTAATAAAATATTCTTTTCTTCCTCTTTCCGATGTTCCCTCCTAAAATTCTTTTCTAATGTTTCGTTTTTTTTTTAAAAATTGATTTCTAATCCTTTATTAAGACCGGTCGAAGAGAGAATAGAAGACACTTTGTAAATACTACTACCTTTATATTGCTTGGAATTTGTTTGGGATGAAAACCTAGGTAGGGTGGAGGTGTATTTATACTAGAACCTATGCAGTCTATTCGTAACAAATCTAAATTTTTTTAGTAGAATATCTAGATCTCTTTCCTAAAATCTCTAGATATGTTTACCTAAATAAACATTAGGCTCGTATAAATATTGGGCTTGACTCTAGTGATGATATTTTAACATAATTATTCCAATATCACTTGGTCTCAGTATGGGCCTTATTGGCGTCAAAGCACGAAAGATATGTTTGTTGGAGCTTTTCAGTGCCAAGCGACTTGATTCTTACGAGTATATCCGAAGGGAAGAAAGGAATGGTTTGCTTAAACAAATATACAATTCTTGTGGGAAACCCATTAAGGTTAAATTGTACTTGTTTACTCTGAGTTTGAATGTTATTAGTCGGATGGTGTTGGGGAAGAAGTACACGGACGAGTCGGAGAATGGCATCGTTAGTCCAGACGAGTTCATGGAAATGATGGATGAGTTGTTCTTGCTGAGTGGTGTGCTTAACATTGGGGATTTAATACCGTGGATTGATTTCTTGGATTTGCAGGGGTATGTGAAGAGGATGAAGGCAATAAATAAGAAGTTTGATAGATTTCTTGAACATGTGTTGGATCAGCATAATGAAAGGAGGAAGGGAGTCGAGGGTGGGTCAAATCCAACTCTCAATCTTTGAATACTTTCAGGATCTTATAGCAGGGGGAACTGATACCTCAACAGTGAGCGTGGAATGGGCAATGTCAGAGCTTTCGAAAAAGCCAGAGATTTTGGAGAAGGCAACAGAGGAGCTTGACAGAGTGATTGGAAGGGAAAGATGGGTAGAAGAGAAAGACAGTGTGAATTTGGAATACATGGAAGCGATTGCAAAAGAGACGATGAGGCTGCATCCGGTGGTACCAATGTTGGTGCCCAGATTGAGTAACGAGGACTGCCAAATTGCAGGCTACGACATACCCAAAGGCACGAGGGTGCTCGTGAATGTGTGGACCATTGGGAGAGACCCCACAGTGTGGGAGAACCCAGATGAGTTTAATCCAGAAAGGTTCGTGGGGAAGGACATAGACGTGAAAGGCCAGGACTTTGAGCTTCTACCATTTGGGTCTGGAAGGAGGATGTGCCCTGGGTATAGTCTTGGTGTAAAGGTTGTAATGTCGACTCTAGCCAATCTGGTGCATGGATTTACGTGGGAATTGGTTGGAGATTTGAACATGGAGGAAGAGTTTGGCCTCACGACTCCCAAGAAATTTCCACTCCAGGCTATTGCACAACCTCGCCTTCCTGCTCATCTTTACTCTATTTGATGAACTTGAATTATAGTTTATTTATCCCGGCTTACCGATGTATATTTCAAGATTTATTTAATTCAAGTATCCGAGTCATTGAGGTTTTTCTTGTATTAGGACCATTTTTATGGAAGTGGGTATGGAAGTGCAATAGGCAATAAAATATTAGAAAAATATTAGTATGTGCATTTCGTGGAAATTTTGATTATATGGTCCACCATCACTTTTCCGTGTGAAAATTTCTGAGAAATTATGGTACCGTAACCACCCGACTAGTTTCACACTGACATGGCCCCTGCGTTTGTCCTCTCTGTTTTGTGGTTCATAAGATTTTAAGCTGCGAGTTCCAAGAAATTAATGGGATGATATTAATATGTTGACTTCGACTTTTTTTCCAATTGAAATTTGCAAGTGCCTACCAACCCGACAATGTCCAATGGAAATGACTGCAAATCCATGTCGAGTGGTCGTGTTTCGCAAGAATTTCAGCTGAAAGTTCATAGAAACAAATTAGTTAGGTTTCCATTTAGACGCAACTACTCTAACAATTTACTCACTTTCGGACTTCTTTTCTACCCAATTTCCATGCCTATTTATAGCCATTCCAACATCACTGCCTTTCCACCAACACCAAACATCTCTCCCCCATCTACACTTCCTTCTCTGTTTCTAATCGCCATGGACATTCAAATTCCTTCTTGGGTTTTTTACGCAGCACCATGGATGGCCACTCTCGCCATCCTCCTCCTCTCCCGCCGCCTCCGCCGTCCAATTCTCAATCCACCGCCGGGACCCAAGCCTTGGCCCTTCATCGGAAATCTCCACTTGATTGGTTCTCTGCCGCACCAGTCCATTCACCAACTCTCCAAGAAATACGGCCCCATCATGCAGCTTCGTTTCGGCTCTTTCCCTGTGGTTGTTGGATCCTCCGTCGAGATGGCTAAGATTTTCCTCAAAACCCATGATCTTAACTTCGTGTCCCGCCCCAAAACCGCCGCTGGCAAGTACACCACCTATAACTACTCCGACATCACTTGGTCTCAATATGGCCCTTACTGGCGTCAAGCTCGGAAGATGTGTTTGTTGGAGCTTTTCAGCGCCAAACGACTCGATTCTTATGAGTATATTCGTAAGGAAGAAATGAACGGTTTGATTAAAGAAATATACAAATCTTGCGGCGAAGAAATCCAACTCAAAGACTACTTGTCCACTCTGAGTTTGAACGTGATAAGTCGAATGGTGTTGGGGAAGAAGTACACAGAGGAGTCAGAAAATGGGATTGTTTGTCCAGACGAGTTCAAGAAAATGTTGGACGAGCTGTTCTTGCTGAGTGGCGTGCTCAACATTGGGGATTCGATACCATGGATTGATTTCCTGGATTTGCAGGGGTATGTGAAGAGAATGAAGGCATTGAGCAAGAAATTCGACAGATTTCTTGAGCATGTGCTGGATGAACATAATGAAAGAAGAAAAGGAGTGGAGGGTTATGTGGCGAAGGATATGGTGGATGTTTTGCTGCAATTGGCTGATGATCCCAATCTTGAAGTGAAGCTTGAAAGGCATGGAGTGAAGGCATTTACACAGGATCTCATAGCAGGTGGAACAGAGAGTTCGGCAGTGACAGTGGAGTGGGCAATGTCGGAGCTTTTGAAAAATCCAGAGATCTTCAGCAAGGCAAGGGAAGAGCTTGATAGAGTGATCGGGAGGGGGAGATGGGTGGAAGAGAAGGACATGGTTAATTTGCGTTACATAAACGCAATTGCGAAAGAGACAATGAGGCTGCACCCTGTAGCGCCAATGCTAGTGCCCAGAATGTGTCGGGAGGACTGCCGAATTGCAGGGTATGACATAGTGAAAGGCACGAGGGTGCTTGTGAACGTGTGGACGATTGGGAGGGACTCGGAGGTATGGAAAAATGCACATGCTTTTGACCCGGAGAGGTTCATGGAAAGCAGCGTGGAGGTGAAAGGGCAGGACTTCGAGCTGTTGCCGTTTGGGTCGGGAAGAAGGATGTGCCCTGGATACAGTCTTGGTCTGAAGGTTATACAGTCAAGTCTTGCCAATTTATTGCATGGGTTCTGTTGGAAGTTGCCTGGGGAGATGGAGAAGGAAGACTTGAACTTGGAAGAAGTTTTTGGTCTTTCAACTCCCAAGAAATTTCCTCTCCAGGCAGTACCTCACCCTCGACTTCCTCCCCATCTCTACTCTTTCAAATAAATATTATTCTCCATGGATATGTAGCTTTCATAAACGCTTAATATTGGTGTTTTAAATTTTAAATAACTATTTTATTTTACTATATGTCAGTTGTAATCTAAATAAAGTTATATTATAATGGAATTATACTCAAGTTGATATATAAATATTTATATTATTTATATTAACTCGATTAATTTTAGAAAAAATTTAAGTTATTAGTGTATATAATTTCAAAATTAAATAATTTCTTTTTACCCTACCTAATTCAAAATTAAGTATTATTTATTATACTTTCTAAAAGAAAAAGGGGGAAATTCCGAAATTAGAACTGGGTTGGGCCCATTTAAGAACTTCGGCCCAACGACTAATGGGATACGTATGAAATGGGTCGGCCCTTTATGGAATTTCGGCTCAATAAGTTCCTTCTGAATGGGCCTAATAGACCCATTTTAAAGCCCAGGCTCCAGGTGATTATTATTTGATCCAAGTCTCGTTTGTTTTACAGGTACAGCTTAGTCCTTGAAACGACCAGATCTGCATTCCCTCTTACAGGTTGAGAGTTCCTCACATCAGCCTAACGCACCAAACTTCTCGAGATCTAATTTCCTTCCCCTACCAAATCAGGTAGTTTCTTCAATTCTTGCTCTCTATTTCAACCTAGATCTTTGAATTTTCTGAATTCAATCTCTGTTTCCTCTCAATTCTGTTCCCTTAATTTCATTTTCTTTGAGATCTCAAACAAAGAGAATAGCAGATATGGAGAAGTCGTGCACTCTGTTGGTGCACTTCGACAAGGGCACCCCAGCCATGGCGAATGAGATCAAGGAAGCTTTGGAAGGGAATGACATTGAATCCAAGATTGAAGCATTGAAAAAAGCGATTATGCTTTTGCTTAATGGGGAAACCATTCCTCAGCTTTTCATCACAATTATACGCTACGTGCTTCCCTCTGATGACCACACCATCCAGAAGCTCCTCCTTTTGTATTTGGAGATCATCGACAAGACTGATACCCGGGGTAAAGTTCTGCCCGAGATGATTCTTATTTGCCAGAACCTCCGTAACAATCTTCAGCATCCCAACGAGTATATTCGTGGCGTCACCCTGCGATTTCTCTGCCGTCTGAATGAAACCGAGATCATTGAGCCGCTGATCCCTTCCATTCTCACCAATTTGGAGCATCGCCACCCTTTCGTTCGGCGGAATGCGGTGCTTGCGGTCATGTCTGTTTACAAGCTTCCTCAAGGGGAGCAATTACTGGATAGTGCACCTGAGATCGTCGAGAAGTTCTTGACCTCCGAGCAGGATAATTCAAGTAAGAGAAATGCTTTTCTTATGCTCTTCAATTGTGCCCAAGAAAGGGCCATCAATTACCTCTTTACTAACATCGATAGGATGACTGATTGGGGGGAGCAGCTTCAGATGGTTGTCTTAGAATTAATCAAGAAGGTTTGCCGGGCCAATAAGGCCGAGAAAGGCAAATATATTAAGATCATTATATCTTTGTTGAATTCTCCGTCAACTGCCGTAATTTATGAGTGCGCTGGAACTCTTGTATCTCTTTCCTCCGCTCCCACGGCTATTAGAGCCGCTGCAAATACTTACTGCCAGCTTTTACTCTCCCAAAGTGATAATAACGTAAAGCTTATTGTTCTCGATAGGCTTAATGAGCTTAAGACATCTCATAGGGAGATCATGGTCGAACTAGTAATGGATGTGCTTCGAGCACTTTCCAGCCCAAATCTTGATATTAGGAGAAAAACTATCGATATTGCCCTTGAATTGATTACTCCTAGGAATATTGATGAAGTCGTTATGTTGCTCAAGAAGGAGGTGGTGAAGACTCAAAGTGGAGAGCATGAGAAGAATGGGGAATATAGGCAAATGCTGGTGCAGGCTATACATACCTGTGCAATAAAGTTCCCTGAGGTCGCCAGCACAGTGGTACATCTCTTGATGGATTTCTTGAGTGATACTAACGTTGCTTCTGCAATGGATGTTGTCGTTTTTGTACGTGAGATCATTGAGACAAATCCCAAATTGCGAGTTTCTATCATTACAAGACTATTGGACACATTCTATCAGATACGTGCGGCCAGAGTGTGTTCTTGTGCGCTTTGGATCATTGGAGAGTACTGTCTCTCGCTCTCTGAAGTTGAGAGTGGAATCTCTAGCATAAAAAGTTGTCTTGGTGACCTTCCTTTCTATACAGCCTCAGAGGAAGGAGAGGCACAAGAGTCTTCAAAAAGTTCTCAACAGGTAAGCTCAACCACGGTATCCTCTAGAAGGCCTGCCATTCTTGCAGATGGAACCTATGCTACCCAAAGTGCTGCACTTGAGACTGCAATGTCCCCGCCTACCCTTGTTCAAGGATCCCTATCCTCTATTGGAAATTTGAGATCCTTGATTCTTTCTGGCGACTTTTTCCTTGGGGCAGTTGTGGCTTGCACGCTTACAAAGCTTGTTTTGAGGCTAGAAGAGGTTCAGGCTTCCAAAGTCGAAGTGAACAGAACCCTTACTCAGGCATTATTGATCATGGTTTCTATGTTGCAACTGGGTGAATCTTCGTTTCTTCCTCATCCAATTGATAATGATTCACGTGATCGGATTATCCTTTGTATTAGATTGCTAAGCAATACTGGCGATGACGTGAGGAAGATATGGTTGCAATCCTGCAGACAAAGCTTTGTGAAAATGCTGGCTGAAAAGCAGCGCCATGAAACTGAAGAGATAAAAGCCAGGGCTCAGATATCTCATGCACAGCCAGATGATCTAATTGATTTTTACCACTTAAAAAGCAGGAAGGTAATGAACATTTCACCTGCTGTCTCCTGTATGCTTCTTAGATTACTATTAGGTTTGATTTTTCTATTTTTCTGTATCATGGTTTGTAGAGGTTAATATAATAATTTTTAATCTGGTTGATCTCAATTTGCTTTGGATGAAGATATCTCGTGTGGGGGGTTACTTCTGATAGAAGGATACTAATTCCATGTCATTTTTAAACTCCTCCTTTTTCCTCTAAAAGTAGTAATGAAAGATATTAGGTTTTGTCTTAATGTTATTGATATTGGCATATTTTAGTCCAACTTGGAATTGAGCTTGAATGAAGTTGGATTCCATATATTTTTTAAAAGTATTAAAGTATTGGTATACGATGTCAATACCTGTTTCTTTGAATTCCTTGTGGAATAATCTTTTATTCATAAGGGCTCTGGAATGATCTTTTTCAGATTTCTGATGGTCTCAAGTTCCAATTCCTGTGCACATTATACTGGAGTTTTCAAGTTCTCATATTCTAAATCAACAATTTACTTGGCTTCTTGTTTTTCATTAATTCTGTGAACATTTTTCAGGGCATGAGTCAGCTAGAACTGGAAGATGAGGTCCAAGATGATCTCAAACGTGCTACTGGAGAGTTTACAAAAGATGGGGATGATGCAAACAAACTCAATCGCATTCTTCAACTAACTGGATTCAGTGACCCTGTTTATGCAGAAGCTTATGTCACTGTTCATCATTATGACATTGTTCTTGATGTTACAGTTATTAACAGAACCAAAGAGACTCTTCAGAATTTGTGCCTAGAGTTGGCCACTATGGGTGACCTCAAACTTGTTGAACGCCCTCAAAACTATACACTTGCTCCGGAGTTGAGCAAACAAATAAAGGCTAACATCAAGGTTTCTTCTACTGAAACAGGAGTCATATTTGGTAACATTGTATATGAGACTTCTTCTAATGTGCTCGAGAGAACTGTCATCGTTCTTAATGATATCCACATAGATATCATGGATTACATTTCTCCAGCATCCTGTACTGATGTGGCATTTAGAGCAATGTGGGCTGAATTTGAGTGGGAAAACAAGGTACCTACTCTATATTATTTGGTAGCATTCGCCTTAAAGCTACCACAATTATATCTTGTACTTGCCGTTGATGACCAACCATGGTTTGGTGAAAGAATATAATAGAGAGTTCAATGTTCAAATTTTCTGAACTGAATATAGGCCGTCTTGACATTGACAATGGAGGTAGTCTGAGTTCTTCGATGGGAGAGGATATCTCAGCAAGCCCTTATACATTATTAAATTTGCACCTTGAAAAAAAAAGGTTTCATTACATTGAGTGGTTATGGTCTTGGATTCATGCACTTCGGTATGTTGTCTATGATTAGATTACTTTTCCAAACTTTTGATTTGGATTGGCTTGTTTTGATGTCTTGAGAAATGCCTTGCATGGGAGTTGCCTTCTCTACTTTTTGGTATTGTTTTCCGTTTAGATGAGTATGTTTGAAAGGTTTTGGACTTTGTGTTATCTATCAAGGATGATTAATTGTTTTTAGTTTATTTTACTAATTTGTTTCTATTTTCTTCTTAAATTTTATGTAACAATCCTTTAGAATGGCTTTGACCCTTGCTTTTGCAGCAGAGATAGGACTGCTTATCCACTCCATAGATATACAATTTTTAATGTGAACTTTCCTTTTCCTATTTCAAGGTATTAAAGTAATTGATCCTACGCTAAAATTTGATTATGGGTCTTGTCAACTGCAGGTTGCTGTGAATACAATAATTCAAGATGAGAAGGAATTTTTAAATCACATTATGAAGTCGACTAATATGAAGTGCCTGACACCACTGTAAGATCCTTTAATCTAGTATCCTCTCTTACCTTTGGTTGCTTTATGCTTATGTGGACAGGACACCTGCACTATAGAACGGTTTAGATGTTCATATTATATTCCGCCATCCCCGGCTTCTGCGATGTTATCTAACTTAAAATTCATTCTGCTGGGACTTGCTCTGTTGCAACTACCCGTTGGTATCAGCTGTCTCAAATGTGAACTACCTGATTTTTTCCATTCCATAAATACTGTTTATAATGAGAACCGCTCCTTGCTTGTGCTACTAACCATTTTATCTGAATTGTGAAAATATTTCATGCTGTGCAAAGGTGATGAGAAAGCTAAGAGAGAGATTTCCATGTCATATTCAAGGGTTCTTTTTTTTTTTTTCAAAAAAAAAAAAAACTTTTTGGGTATAACCACCAACGTCACACTACGTGTATTTAATTCTTTCTCCTCTTTTGTTTTTTGGGCATCAGATCGGCATTGGAAGGCGAATGTGGTTTTCTTGCTGCTAACCTTTATGCAAAGAGTGTTTTTGGAGAAGATGCTTTGGTGAATGTGAGCATTGAAAAGCAAGCAGATAACAAGTTGAGTGGGTACATCAGAATAAGAAGCAAGACTCAAGGTATTGCTCTCAGTCTCGGGGATAAGATCACTTTGAAACAGAAGGGAGGCTCATGAACATTCAAATTTGATTGATAATATTTGGAGGTTTTTACTATTAAGATTTTGCTTCAACCTGTCGCTGTATTGCCTGCCCTCCTTCGCTTTGCGGCCATTCGGACTCGTTGCCATTTTATTTTCTTTTTACCGTTCATTTTTTTTTAGACCTTTGAGATATCTTGCTCTTTCTAGAAAGAGGGATCTGTTGCTATATGTTAGTTTCCACAAACAAGTGGCAATTCCATGCTGTCTTATTCTTTATTCCCTTTTTCGTCCTCCTTTTTGTAGTTATTGTGTACTTACAAGAGTACTTTCTATAGTTATAAATATTTTGTTGACCTTTTTATATGATTTAAATGTTTGTTCATCAAGCTAAAGGGGCTCTATGAAAAATTAACTATATTTGTAACGGGTAGCTAATTTTGGCTTAATATTTGCAGATCATTTTATGAAATTTTGCAAATATAGCAATTTTCTTTCAATCTGATTATTATTACTCTTGCAAAAACTAATGAAAGAAAGTTGCTATATTGTAATTTGAAAATCCATATCTTGTGTGTAAAAAACTAATTTTGAATATTTTTAGGACTTAGACTCAATGTTGTTTGGATTGTATCTCAAAGATTTTGGCGTTTGAATTTTGGAAGAACTTGTTAGTCTCATCAATATTGGAGATTATATCAAAGTTATTAGACATCAAAACAGCATATTGTTTATTAGTATTTTAAGTGTATTAATAGTATATGATATATCAGTCAACATTTACTCGAGTAAAACGGGAGTGCATATTATTTTATTAATATTTGAAATAACGAATTGGGTATTACACCAGTTACACCATTTGCATCGAAGTTCAAAAACGTCAAGTTCATAAGGGACATTAACGACTGAGGAATTTCTCCACCTAATTGCTTCAGGGAGAGATCCAAGTACTCTAAATGGCTACGTTGGTGGTCAAAGCGATGGTCCGCAACTGAGTTAAACGTGCAATTTCGGGTCCAAGCTGACCTGAAACCCCATAGGAAGAGAGATTGAAGGTTTTGATCACAATGAATCCCAGCCCAACACAGGGAGTGGAATCAGAGGCCATTCCAAACAGGGACAAAGGGAGTCTCAATAGTCCAGTGGCTTTGAAGAGACAATAAGGTTAGTCATATTCCCTGACATGACTTGTGTTTGAATCAATCAAGTGGTTCACTACATCTCTCATTGTTGGCCTCTTGTTAGCCTCCCTTTCTGTGCATCTCAAAACCACCATAAGCAACTGCTTAATCTGCTCCTTCTCATCAGAGTTTACAACTTCTTCCACCAGCCTTGGATCAACAATTCTATCTATTTCCTCCGTCTCCTTCCATACCGACCGAACCCAAGCCATGATACTCCCAAACTCCGTAAATGATGCATCTGATGGCTTCTTTCCCGTTATCAGCTCAAGTAAAACCACCCCATAACTGTACACATCTGAAGCTTTGCTCTTTGCTGCTGAAAATGCATTCTCTGTCACAAAACACAATTAAATCCTTTAGAGGGGGAAAAAAAAAAAAAAAATCACGAGCATCCAGAGCTAATTCAAAATATATGTGTAGAATGATACCTGGTGCAATGTAGCCAATTGTACCCGCAAAAGAAGAAGAAGTCGTCGATGCAGAGGTCTGATCCAGCAGCTTTGCAAGACCGAAATCACCGATACGAGGTTCCATCTCTGAATCTAGAAGTATATTCTGCGGTTTGATGTCTCGGTGTATTATAGGAGGATCACAATCGTAATGGAGATATGCCAATCCATGAGCTATACCAGTGGCTATATTATAGCGGACTTTCCATGTTAGAGCTGGAGATGGATTCATCCCATGCAGCGCATCATAAAGGCTTCCATTCGGCTGGTATCTGTAAAGCAATAGACCATGGTCTTTCCCCAACCAAAAGTCTTCCAAAGTGATCAAGTTCCGGTGCCTAATGTTGCCAACAGTTCGAATTTCTTTAACCATGTTCTGGCTTCCCCCTTTACATCCTACAAATGTAAGCTTCTTTACAGCAAAAGTTCTATTTGAATCTAGGGAAGCCTTATAAACAACGCCATGTGCTCCTCTCCCGATGACGAACCGCTCATCTAGATTATCGGTAGCCTCAATCACCTTGTTGAGCAAGGAAGTTTCTCCCACTTGAACAGAGGTCTCAATGTTTTGTTTGTTTCTTCTTCTGTAAGCAAACTTATAAACCAATCCGAGAAGCAAAAGAACAATAAAGATTGAACTTCCGAGAGCTATCATTGCAATTTGTATATTGCTAAGACGAGAGCTTGAACGGCTAGCACAAGGTTTGATACTGCTTGTTCTGCTGCAACTTAAGTCATCTAGTCCATCACAGCTGATGCATAGCCCAGGGTTACCGGAGAACAACGAGGGATCAGAATTCAGTAACTTCATTAATGTCTGTGGCACGGTACCCGTGAATAAATTATCAGAAATGTTAAGCTCAAGTAAGGATGAACTTAGTTCGCCAAGAATGCTTAAACTTCCAGTCAAATTATTGTGAGATATATCTAACTCCCCTAGCTTGACCAAACTAGCTAGCTCAGAGGGTAGTTGGCCACTTAACCCATTGTTACTGAGATTCAAGGAATAAAACAGATTCTTCAATGCTCCAAGAGATGAAGGGATTTCACCTCCAAACAAATTGCCACCAACGTCTAGCAGTGAAAGGCTGTCAAGTTCTGACAATACGTTCGGGATGCCTCCAGTAAATCGATTCTCCTTTAATATCAACGTGGATATAACTTTCCAGCTGGACAAGCTACGAGGTACAGAACCGTTCAATAAATTGAATCCTACGTCGAACTTATCCAGTTTGGTACAATTTGACAGCGAAGATGGTAAAGGTCCTTCCAAGATGTTGTGAGACAAGCTCAAGCTTTGAAGGTTCACAAGATATCCCAACTCATCAGGTATAGGACCTGTAAGCTTGTTGCTCGACAAATTAATCGAGGTGAGATTGATGCAATTTCCCAAACTTGAGGGAATTGTTCCATTCAGGTTGTTTTCACTGGCATCCACGAATCGAAGGCCATGATTTCTCTTAAATTCTGGCAGGGTCCCTATTAGATTATTCCTTCTCAAAATCAACCTCTGAAGAGTCGAACACGTTCCAATATCTGAAGGTACGCTACTGTGAAATTGATTCAAACCTAAATTTAACACGCGTAACGTCTTTCCCAAGCATAAATTAGGTGGAATTCGACCAACGAACTGGTTATTAGTGAACTCCACCTGCACTAAACTACTGTTGAGCCCCAGACTTTGAGGTATAACTCCAGAAAACTGGTTGTTAAACACAGATATATTCTTGAGGTGCTTGAGCTCAGTTATTATGAAGGGCAGTTCCCCAGAAAGGTTGTTGTTGTACACTATAATATGCTGGAGACTTGCAATCTTCCAGATGCTAATTGGAATCTCACCAGTCAAGCTATTTGAAAACAATTGAAGGACCTCTAATCCATGTAGCAAACCCAATTCATTCGGGATACGTCCCTCGAGTTGGTTGACGTACAAATCCAGTTCTTTCAAGGATTTGCAATCCCCAAACTCGGAAGGTATATTCCCTGAGAGTTGATTTCTAGAGAGATCGATAGTCGTAAGATTACTTAACTGACCGATGGAGGATGGAATATGACCTGTAAGGCTGGAATTTACAATGAGCAAGGTTCTTAGGCCACTACAGTTGCCCAGCCCAGCAGGTATACCTCCACTATAACCATTGAATGACAAATCTATATATTCTAAACTCTGGCAATTGCCAGAACCCAATGGAATTGGACCCTCAAGATTGTTGTGGCTGACACCCAAATTCACAAGATTATGAAGATGGTTAAGAGTATTGGGCAACACTCCCACCAACTGGTTCTGGTTCAAGTAAAGATCCAGTAATTGGCTACAATTCCCTATGGAAGAAGGTATGGTTCCAGACAACTCATTTCCATACAAATACAAATGCAGCAGCTGCTTCAAATTCCCCACATTTGAAGGAATAGAACCGTTGAGATTATTTTCACTAAGATACACATACTGCAAATTCAGAATTTGAAATAAGGAGTCAGGTATTGCACCTGTTAGAACATTGTCATGGAAGTTCAAAAACGTCAAGTTCCTAAGGTTTGTTAAGGAATGAGGGATTTCTCCACCAAATTGGTTAAGGGAGAGATCCAAGAACTGTAAATGGGTACACTTACCTATCCCATAAGGAATTGCACCAGAAAAACTGTTGGATATCAAATCAATGGTACGCAAGTGGGTCAAATTCCCAATTTCGGGCCCAATCTGACCTGAAACCCCGTAGGAAGAGAGATTCAAGGTGATGACACGAAGGTTTTTATCACATTGAATCCCACCCCAAGAACAGGGAGTGGAATGAGAAGCATTCCAAGGAGGCACAAAAGGGGTGTGGGTAGTCCAGCGGGTTTGGAGTGACGATAAAGCCAACCCATCGGAGGTTAAACCAGAAACGACATAGATAAGGAAAGAGAAGCATACCAGTAGCAAGCAATGGTGGGAAACAAGCTGCATAACAACGTAACCCACAAATTTGAGCTCGAAAAAGAAGGTCGGTTGGAGACGGATTGGGGGAATTTGTAGAATGGAAAGACGTTTGAAATGGGAAAGAAAGAGATTAGAAGAATGTTGTTGGGAAAGGAGCAGAAGGAGAAGCAAAATTGGTGTGGATGGTCGTAGGCAGTGGCAGAACTTTGGAGCCGCTTTAAATATGGTGGCGCCGTATCACTCGTAAGTGTGAACGCATTGCTTCTCGTCTTTTTTCCATTTTAAAACTCTTTTCCATAAATATGTTCTCATGCAAATGTATTTGATTTTCAAACGTTGACTTCGTGTTGCTTCCTTCTAGTTTCTTCAGCTTTAAATTATCTATCTTAAAAAATAGTCACACTTCGTCAACTTTCAAAAATAATTATGATATTCTTTTTATCCAAGTTGTTGTTTTCACACGCTTTTCTTTTATGTATTAAAAAAAAACATTACGCTTCAACTTTGATTTTCCCGGTCCAAAATTAGAAAGGAACTCTGAAATCATCAACAAAATCGTGACTTACAAACAAAGTCAAGTCAACTTTTACAAAAGTAAATTCATGTTTTTTTTAAAACGTGGGGACGATTAATCTCAATACTATATATAATCTTAATAAAAACTGGGTAGTTTAACTATTACACGACCAAACCAAACAAAAACAAAAACAAGAACAAAAACAAAAGCAAAAACAAATCAAAAGTTTCATGGCTTATAGGTTCAAAAACACAAACTCTTCGACGGCAGGAACTTCTCCAATTTTCCTCAGACTTTCCTTATTGGGTTCTTCATCCACCCCGATCGCCATTATCGCCCTTTTCTTCCTCGTCATCCTCCCCACGCTCATGAAATTCACATTCACATTGTTCTCTCCCAGAATGCTCCCCACCCGTCCGATCATCCCCGGCTGGTCCACCTGCCGGCACAGGATTAACTTCCCTTCCAAACTCACGTCCACGTTGAACGATGCTACACGTGTCAGATGCGGCACCCCGTATTTCACCTTCCCTTCGATTGCCACCTCACCCTTCTCGCTCACTGCGCTGGCGAACTTCGACTCCACGTTGGATATCTGGATTTGGATCGAGTCCACTGGAAACTCCGGTGTTGCGTTCACTTCCACCCGCTCCTCGCTTATTCGGAACCCCTTTTGCTTGGCCGTGAAATCCGCGTTCACCAGGTTTATGTGGCTGTCCGATACGGGTTCGATTATGCCTTTCGTGATCATGGCTCGTAACAGCCTCGTGTCTAAATCGTCTGGGGTTCGCCCTGTTCTGTACACCACTTTTATTGATTTTATTCCGCTCCCTCCCGCCACCAGCTGCACCGCCAGCCGCCCCAGTTTCTCCGCCAGTACCACGTACGGTGCCAACTCCGACAGTACCTCTGGGGCGACCATGGGAGCGTTGACGGCGGTGGCAGAAAGTTCACCGTTCAATGCTCCAACCACAGCTTCGGCTATTTCAATGGCAACACCTTCCTGAAACATTTGTAATTAAAAATGCACAATTTTAGTTACATCCCTAAATTCATCGGAAAAATTATACACATCAAATTTTGGTGTAGAAACCAAACCTGTGCTTCCTTAGTGCTAGCTCCAAGATGAGGCGTGACAGTAACATTCTTATGCTGCACCAGCTTGCTGTCCTTCGGCGGAGGCTCCTCTGTAAAGACATCAAGCGCCGCCTATTTCACCAAACACCAATAAATTAACGCATTCCATTTCCATTCAATAGAAATTAGAGTTTAGGATTTGAAATTACCTGGGCAACCACTCCGCTATCGAGGGCTCTAACAAGGGCATCTTCATCAATGACACCTCCTCTAGCAACATTAATCAGACGAGCCCCTTTCTTCATCAGAGCAAAGGTATGATCGTTGAAAATCTTTGAGGTCGTGGGAGTGAGCGGCATATGAAGCGAAATGAAATCAGCGGTGGAAATGGCTTGGTTGAAGGACACCAATTCGACGCCGATGGCTCTGGCTCGGTCCATCGGCGCGTAAGGATCGTGCGCTATTACTTGCATCCCTAATCCCTTGGCGCGTCTCGCCACTTCCGAACCCACTTTCCCGAATCCCATCACTGCCAGTGTCTTACCCACCAGTGACACTCCCACGTACTTGTTTCGTTCCCATTTTCCTGGAAACCCATTTCAACAACTCTCCACAGTTACTCCATTTTCTTTTTTCTATTTTTAAAAATATTAATAATGCAAATATATATATATACACACATCCTCTACCTGCCTTTCCGATCAATGTTTATATGTAACTTTTATAAAAATAAATTGATTATTAAATGTAACTTTTGTTTTTTTTTCCCTACTCCCTAAACATGTGTTTCCAGATATTTATAAACTTTTAAAAAAGTATTTTTTTATCTTTAAAATTTAGCAAATAAATGAAATTATAGTAAAAAAGTTGTGAGGAAATAAAAACAGTTTTAAGAACTAAGAGCGAAATTAGTAATCCTTTTCTTTTCCAGGTCAGAGTTTGGGTCTTACTTTGAATTTTTGGTGTGAGAACAAATCTTTCACCTGACAAGGTGATTGATTCGTGTCATATACGTTTATAGATGCCAATACACTACCAGCCAAAACAGAGGTACGGACAAAAAATAGTTTTTAGCTTTAAGCAGAGGCTTTTTCAGTAGAATCCTGCTCAGATTTTCAACTTAAAATCAAGCACAACAGTTCAAGATCATTTTTTTTCAAAAGAATTCTTCAGTTTGGAACCTGGGTTACTAATTATTAGCAGATCTAATCGTTAAAACAAAAGGGTGTTTTTGAATTTCGTGTTGCAAAACAGAGCATCCATTACCGACCTGCTTTCATGGAGGCATCAGCCTGAGCGACGTTACGAGCCATGGCAGTAAGCAACGCAATTCCATGTTCGGCGGCGGCGATGGTGTTGGCAGTCGGAGCATTCACGACAAGACAACCGAACTCAGTGGCGGCTTGCAGATCCACATTGTCGATACCGACACCGGCTCTTCCGACAACCTTCAACCGCCCTTTCGCGGCTTCAAAGACCTGTCGGTTGACAGTGGTGCCACTTCGAACAATTAAGGCGTCGCAGGAAGAGATCTTGGCGCAGAGCTGTTCCGGCGAGAGGTCGTAAGCGCAGTCAACGTCGCCGAAGCTCCGGAGAAGCTTCAGACCGGCCTCTCCAAGTTTCTCGGCGACCAAAATGGTGGATCTTGTGTTGGGGAAAGTGGGGTCGGCGGGATCGGAGGTGTGAAGCTCCAAGGATTCCACCGTCTTCAAAACGCTGCGGATTGGAATAAAATTGCAGCGAGAAGAAGCAGAAGAATGAAGAGTGGGGAGGAGGTTGAGAGAAACAGGGGAATTGGAGATGGAGAAAAGAGGGGATTTGGGAATGGAGGCTGCGAGGGAAGAGGAAAAGAGGGAATTTGCAGAGGAGGAAGCCATTGGAGATGGATTTGGAAGCTGAGAGTGAAAGGGGGCTGAAGGGAATTTGAATGGGGGAGGAAAGAGGGTTGAGTTTATTTATGTTGATGGTGGAGAAATGGGGTTGGGGTTCTTAAAATAGAAGCGCTGAAATTTAGGGAATAATTAAACATCATTTACCAACCACTTAAGCTAATGCTCTTCTCCTTCTAAAAAAAAGATAATATTAAACTATACTTATTTAATATAAGTAAATAATTAATTGTTATTTAATCACGCATTTACCCCCACGTCAGAGCATGTGATGTGTCCTCAGTTAAGTCCACAAAGCGACCAATTAATAAAAGGTTTGAAAGTTGGATCTAAAACTGGGGCCCACAAGGAAGGGTTTCTCCGCTCTTAAGAGGAACGGTGCCCATCTGACCAACCCCTGGACGTGGCGCCTAGAAAAGGGCGGAAAGGAGCTTTTTTTTTTTTTTGAATATCAGTAATAAACTATCTAAAAACATAATTATATTTCATATGTGTTTCATACTAAATTTAGAAATTTAATTCCAATTTAAACCATTATTCAAGTATTTTTTATTAAAACAACAAAATTGAAACAATACTCTATTAATTATATGCGCAGTAGATTCACGAACCAGAATAAATTTATAATTTAATATACTATTTATTTGATAAGAGAGGTAATCTTTATTCTTATTCCACGACGTGGTCCAAAGTGAAACAATGTAAATATAAATTATATACTATCGAAAGTGAAATTACGTCGGTGTAAAAAATGTTTGACCTTGTAACGGCCCACGTTTTTTCCGATGAGTATTGTAAAAATTTCTTCTTTCCACTAACCAGCCCAGTGATAAGGAAAAACAACGCAAAACAAATAGATATAATGAATCCACAATTACTATTTTGCTCCGATCAACGGTCTCTGCTCGTCGGTTCCGTCGCCGCCGTGGCCCATCATCGTGGCCCGTTACAATTTATTGATGTTATTGAAACTGAAACGGCCCAATACTCCGGGCTTGGGCTTATTGGGGGGAAATGGGCCTTCTGAGTTTAAAGCGGGCTTCGGTTGCATGGACCGCTCACACGGAGCCATAGCATAGAGACAAGAGGACGTATTAGCCATTGGGCGGTCGACGTGGAACTGAAGTAGCAATTGGTCCAAAGAACACGCTCCGTCCCATTCTGAAATAATTGACCTTTCCAATAATGCTCCAACTCCATTGGTTCGTGTTGTTTACGCTCCTTCCCCACGCGTCGCCCCGTCCTTCTCCATAATATGTATATGATTCCCTCGATCTAATATATATATTATATATAAATTTCTTTCCGTTAACCCCCAAAAGTAAAAAAGAAAAAAAAGAGAGAAAAAAGAAAAACCAAGGGATAGGACGGTCTTCCTTCCCTGTTCTTCTCTCTCTCTCTCTCTCTCTCTCTCTCGTTTCGTTTTTGTTTTTGGACATAAAACTATTTTGGTTTTCCCCTTTCCCCTCTTCCAAGAACTTTCTTTCTGCTTCTTCATCGAGATCGATTTTCTTAATCCTTTCTTCTTCTTCTTATTCTTCAATTTATTTGTTTTTTTTTTCTGGTGGGTTCGATTCAGATTTCTATTGGGTTCTCCTTCATCGTCGTTGTTGTCGTCATCATCATAGGCACAGAGATGAGACCGCTTCAGCCGCCGCAGGGTGTGAATCCGGCAACCGATCGTCCTCGTCGCCGCCCGAATCTAACCCTTCCTCTTCCGCAGCGGGACAATACGTCTTTGGCTGTTCCTCTCCCTTTGCCTCCGACGTCTTCTAACGCGGCTCCTCCTCCTTCCACCAGTCAACTCCACAACGGCAACCGTCCACCGGAGCCTCAGCCACAGCCTCAGCCGCAGAAGCATCAGGTTTTCAGCCTCGCCGACTTTGAGCGAGTCAGTCGAATCGGAAGTGGATGCGGAGGCACCGTCTACAAAGTGATTCACCGTCCCACCGGCCGCGTCTATGCTCTGAAGGTCATTTATGGAAACCACGAGGACGCGGTTAGGCTTCAGATGTGCCGTGAGGTTGAGATCCTTCGCGACGTTGACAATCCCTATGTGGTCAAGTGCCACGATATGTTCGATCACAACGGCGAAATCCAGGTTCTCCTTGAATACATGGATCGAGGCTCCCTGGAAGGAACGCACATCCCTCAAGAACATCATCTCTCCGATTTGGCTCGCCAGATTCTCAGCGGCCTCGCTTATCTCCATAGCCGCCGCATCGTACATCGCGACATCAAACCCTCGAATCTCCTAATTAATTCCCGGAGGCAGGTTAAGATCGCCGATTTCGGCGTCGGTCGAATCTTGGAACAGACGATGGATCCTTGCAATTCCTCCGTTGGAACTATTGCGTACATGAGCCCCGAGAGAATCAATTCCGATCTAAATCAGGGCCAGTACAATGGCTACGCAGGGGATATTTGGAGTTTTGGGGTTAGCATATTGGAATTCTATCTCGGACGATTTCCTCTTGCTGTGGAGAGGCCTGGGGACTGGGCGAGCTTGATGTGTGCTATATGTATGGCTCAGCCACCGGAGGCGCCGCCCACCGCGTCGCCGGAGTTTCGCCATTTCATTGCCTGTTGTTTGCAGAGAGAAGCTCGGAAGAGATGGACTGCAGCTGCACTACTGGAACATGCGTTCATAGCGGGGAAAAATGGAGCGGCGAGTCAGTACCAGAATCAACCAACTCATCACCAGAATCTTCGTCAACTATTACCTCCGCCGCCCCTTCGTCCTTCCAGCCTTTCTTGAGAGAGAGAGAGAAGAGACTGATAATTTCTCATATTGGTTTCTCCTTTTTTCTTGAATTACTCTTGTCTTCCTAAGAAGCATGACGCCATTGTTGTCCTGTAATTTTTCTGGAATAGCCGAAGGAATGGGGAAATGATTTGCTGGATCAGTAAATCTGTAATCTTTTGCCGATGGCTTAAATTCAAGCCTTCTCGAATTTGATCTAGCTTCTTTCCCTTAACTCTTCAAGCTCTTTAGATTAGACTGTGGTGTTCTTTTGGATATATGGGTGTTCATTTTTTGCTTCTCTTTTTCCCATTCTCAGTCGAAGTTCGCATATGATTAAAGCCTATCCTTAACCGAAGTTTGGTATCATAGATTTGATCTGTAGAAAGGAAGCAATCCCATTTTCTGGGTTGTTCAATCATTTGAATTTGTTTGTGGAATCAAGTAAGTTGTAAAAGTTACATAAGAATGGCGTAGGGACCCAACTTTCATTTGATGATTAGGATAGTGTGTTTTCTTTTTGGCACTTCAATTCTAATCTGATATAAATGGCAGAGGGGGCTGGCTTCATGGAGCGATGAAGCATTTTGACTTTTGGAATTGACCTTTTTTTTAATGGGCCAGACGAGGAGAAATCGCTTAAACCCATTTCTCAACCCTGCCCAATGCCATTTTCACTTGCAGAAGCAGCAGCCATCGTCTCACAAGAGATTGATTCTTACAAGCAAAATACTCCAATGCTGAAAACCCAAAAGTCCACTTTTTTTCTCACCTAGTCCTCCATTTCTCGACGGGGTTTCTCCCTTTTTACCCTCTGCTAATTACCCACCAAAAAAAACGCAGCCGTTACTCCTTTGAAACTGAAAAAGCTCAAATTTTTAACTGTACAGAAGATTTGAGTTCTTTTCCAAACTCACAATGGGGGTGGATCGAATAAGTGTACGGCTACTTATTCTGTTTTATTATTGTTAATTTTATAAAAATTACACTTAATAAACAGGTCAAAGCTAAACGGGGAAGACGCAAGAGGACGATATTTCGCAGAAGCTTCCTAGCTGCTGTGGAGCTTGCCGTCTTGCCTTCCCTTCCTAATCGCCACCCACTCTCCTCTTCTTCATCGCTTGATCTATTTATTATTTTTGTGAACTCGAGGATCTTATTTCGAAGATCTTTCCTTCTGTCTGGCCTTTGCCGACTGTGGTCACCCAAGTATTTATTTTTAAGCAACCGAATCAACCTATACGATCCAATCTAGTGGGACCCGATTGTTTCTTGTCTTACTTTCGCCTTCTTGCTTTTGAGGTTGGTATCTCAGCTCCATTTCAGGAGTTCTTAATCATTTTTGAGCTGGGATTCGACCTGGATATCCTCGTTGCGTCACTTCAAGTTCATCTCCAATCTGGTAAATGCTCCCCTTCACTCATTCTATTCATACAGTAACTAAACCTCGTCCTAATCTCGACTCGATCTGGTTTCTTCTTTCTGTTAAGTTAAAAATGCTTCGGAGTTGACATGTGGAAGATGAAGTAGCTGATGGGTAGCACATGTAATCTACCCAGATTTGGATTTTACTGTAGTTTTGTCTAAAAGGGTCTTTGGTATTGGAAGTGAAAAGGGTTAATTGATCGAGATAACTATGCTTGCAGATGGGATCGATAGAGGAGGGAACAAATTACCTATCAGACGAAGATATTCCATTGAAGGGAACACCAGTTGCGAAAAACTTATCGCATAGCTTTGACTGTGAGACGGTTCATGTGCGTTCCTCCCCAGATGATAAAAGATGGTGGAAGACTAACAACATTCGTTTTAGACCTCTTGAAAGTGCTAAAATAGTGTTGATTAAAGCAAAGATCAACGTGTTACTTCCTTTTGGTCCTTTGGCAATCCTGCTACATTATCTAACTGGAAAGCATGTAAGAAGTAGTACTCCTCTTCATGATCTTACTGGTTTCATTTCTGAAATTTGTACTAAGCAAATGACATGACTAGATTTGAGAAGAAATAAATGGTGGAAGACTTGTATTTAACAAGCCTTTCATGAAACAGAAGCTCCTAGACAACCAAATATTTTTCCTAATTATTTGATAATGAGGATATGGTCTATGATGACCTCGTTGTGATGCTTTATATCATCTATTGATGTACTCGTAAAATCTTGGATCTTCGAACATTCTATCTTTAGGATCTTTTTGCTTCCTAGTACCGTGGCTTGTATGATCTGTCTCATGGTTCATAATTCCTTGATAGTCAGCTTTATATGTCAGGGGTTGGTCTTCTTTTTCACTTTACTTGGAATTACACCTTTGGCAGAACGTCTTGGTTATGCGACTGAGTAAGATTTGGCCTCCCATATTCTCCGTTTTGGATTTCATATTATTTCTATTGAATTGCACTTATGTTTAAAAATACTCGTCATGCAGGCAGCTTGCTTCCTATACTGGTCCAACAGGTACAATTGCTAGCATGATCTGGCATTGCTTGTTTTGGTCATTTTGTTTATTCAAGTAGTTCCTCGTTTGATCTCTATCGATGGCTGTTCGGTTAGTTTCTTTAGTAACTCAAATGTTTTAATGGACTTTGCAGTTGGTGGTCTTTTGAATGCAACATTTGGAAATGCAACCGAAATGATTATATCGATTTATGCATTAAAGAGTGGGATGATTAGGGTTGTTCAACAGTCGTTATTGGGATCAATCTTGTCGAATATGCTCCTAGTGCTTGGTTGCGCTTTCTTCACCGGTGGGATTGTTCATCATAAGAATGTGCAGACTTTCAATAAGGTACAAAGTTTTGAGCTCTAGGAAACTTTCTTCACCGGTGGTGATATTTTACTCCATTTTCTTGGTTTACATTAAAATCTGACTATTTGGCAACAGGGTACTGCTGTTGTGAATTCAGGATTGTTGTTAATGGCTGTTATGGGAACAACGTTTCCGGCTGTGCTTCATTTCACCCACACAGAACTTCATTCTGGAGAGTCAGCATTGTCTCTTTCAAGGTTTAGCAGTTGTATAATGTTAATTGCATATGCAAGCTTCCTTTTCTTTCAACTAAAAAGTCAGCACAATCTCTATGGTTCTCTTGATGAGGTGGGTCTAAAAAATGCAGAATCAAGGAAATGGCTATCTATCTTTTCCACGCAGTAGTTTCATGTCAAGCAGAGATGCTTTTAATTCTAATGGTTTTAGCCTTTTTATATTTCTTTAGGAAGGTGATGGTGAAGTTGAGGAGGATTCTGAGATTTATGCTTGGGAAGCAATTGGGTGGCTTGCTATCTTGACTGTATGGGTATCGATTTTATCTGGATACCTTGTTGATGCTATCGAGGTAAACTTTATGCTAATCAGCATTACAACATTCTCGTTTTCACTACAATCATGTGGTTGTTTGCTTTGCTCGTCAATCCATGGCTTGACTCTAATGTTTATTCATGCTAATTCAAAGCTTTTCTATAGTGAAGTTTACAAACTTTGTTCAGTAGGTTTCTTTTCGGGAAACCGTTGATAAAATAACAGCAAGAAGATATAGAACAACAAAAACTATTTTTCACTCACCTAAAATGTTGATGTTGTGTGAATCTCTTAACCTCAAAATTCTATGGTTGAACAGGGAAAGTTTCTAGTACTACCACGGTACAAACTCCTTTCATTTAGCATTTGACACGTCATTTAGTAATCCTATGGGACAAACCCATGTTCTATGGTCTGTTCTCATTTGCGTTTGGATCACTCATATTTTCTATATGAAGTCTTCAAATTCCGTACTTCATTTTTATCTTTATCTTGGTCGCTGGACTCTCTGATTTTTTCCGTCAAAAAAAAAAAAAAAAAAAAAGAAGAAGAAGAAGAGTGATAAGGACCTTGCAGTATCCAGCAAAATTTAATTAGTTTGTGTGTATTCTCTCAGGGAGCATCTGAATCATTACATTTGCCTGTGGCTTTTATAAGTGTAATTTTGTTGCCAATTGTTGGAAATGCTGCTGAACATGCAAGTGCAATCATGTTTGCCATGAAGGATAAGCTTGTGAGTAACTTTGTGGATTTTTTCATTTTCATATAATCATCTCTTTTCTTTGGCTTAATTGACCTAAAAATTACTGCAGAACATCACCCTTGGAGTTGCTATTGGATCATCAACACAAATATCCATGTTTGTGGTAAGTCTTGAAGATTATTTTTAAGCTCCTAATAACACTTAATCAGTTGATTCCAACAAAACTTTAGGTGAAATGGAAACAGAATTACCATTAGCTTAACTCTACTATAACATTGCGTTGGATATGAAATTGATTTTGTATTTATAGCTGTACTGTGTGCCATTGATGATTGCAGATCCCATTTTGCGTCGTTGTTGGATGGTGTATGGGAATACCAATGGACTTGAACTTTAAACTCTTTGAGACTGCAACTCTGTTTATCACTGTGCTAGTGGTGGCCTTTATGTTGCAGGTGCGTTATCTTCTATCCATCTTTCCATATTTAACGCTGCATTATGGGACTATTACTTTGAACTTTTCGGTGCATTTTCATTAAAAAGTTTTCGTTTATATACCAAAAGAAATTTAGTATAAATGAGAATGGGAGATAAAAGTGGGTTATCCATGACGTGTTCAGTATAAATGCATTAGACATTGTAGTACGAGAACAATTGCTGTCTTAATCTCTGTATGTTCTATATGATAAGTCATTGTTCTCATGTTCTTGGCAATGGTCATATTTGCAGGAGGGGACGTCAAATTATTTCAAAGGTCTAATGCTTATTCTATGCTACCTCATTGTGGCAGCCAGCTTCTTTGTACATGTTGACCCTAGCAGTGGTGAGTAGTTACTCCTTCAATCCACTACAGATAGAAAATCTACTGCTTCTTAGTTTCTGGAGAGAACAACAAAAACCTGCCTTGAAATTACTTCTTCTCACCTTATTTATTTTTAGTTCAACGGTATGTTGGGGTTGGAGTTTCGAACCTCTGACCTTTTGGCTGAGATTACATGTTTTATGCCAGTTGAGTTTTGATTTTCCTGAGATATTTTTGTTCATTACAATCTTCTGGACTCGTGGGCATAGGATTCCCTTCTGTCCACTTCTTATGTCGATATTTAACAGCTAAAACTGCGAATGAATTTGGCTTAAAGAGTCGGAGCCATAATTATTTATTGGATTGCTACACAGATGATGATTAACCCTGGAAGCAAGTTGGTCCTGGAACTTTACTGCAAGCTGAAGTTCTGCATTGCATTAATCCTCAAACCACCACTGCTTCACTTCGTTGGAACCTGCAAACATTAGAGGACTCACAGAAATGGTTTGGACATCAGATGGAGTTTGGTTTCATTAGTTGAACTGTGCTATAATATTTTTGTTGCTTGACAGTTGATTTTTCTACTCATTGGTCATCTTCTTCCTTAGCTTGTTTATCATAGGCTTCAGCTGTAATCTATATTCATTAATTGTAAGCTCTTCCTTTGAATGCTCTTCTTTGTGGTCTTAGCTATAAGAGGTGTTCAACTAATCAAACTAAATATCACTGGGATTCAAAAGATGTGGGCTTCTTTGAAGGAACAAAAAATGTCCCACACCCAAACAAATTGTAAGGTGGAAGATGGTTTGTGTGTGGGATCTTCGAATTTAGAACTTTGTAGCTTAGCTACACGGCATATATTCTAATGAAACGATCACAATCAACTAAAGCAGAGTACAAACAATGTATATTTAAAGAAACAGAAATCTTATCCTATTCAATCCAATCCAATCCCTCGTAAGTAAATTTAGTTTGTTTCTGTCTTTATTAAATGACACAATCTTTTGTCTTCAACTGAGGCAGTTGAAATTGGTTTGATGTGTGTATGTATACGTACATAAAGACCAGGAGATTTGGTAACCAAGATTAGTATCCACCTTCCAAAAACCCTATTTCAGGGTAGGGTAATCGGAAACGAGAGACAACCTCTTATAATGATATTCTCATCATTAACAAATTATTTGTAACAGTCCAAGCCCATCACCGCTAGTAGATATTGTCTTCTTTGGATTTTTCTTTTTGGGCTTCCCTCAAGGCTTTAAAACAGGGAAAAGTTTCTACACCCTTATATAGGGTGTTCTGTTCTACTCCCAACCAACGTGGGATATCACATTATCCTACTAATATTTCTATCAACGGAGGCCACTCGGCCATTGACTGCAATTCACCAAAATATGCAAGCGTGGGCTCCCTCCAATTTCCAAGCTTTGTGATTTCTATCACCAAACTGGTTGTGAAAATGTCGCAGAGGCCGACCCCACTTCAAATTTGTCTTGGACCCCAACGTTTGCGAGCTCGTGACTACCCACCACACCACCTAGACGTAGCCCCATCATGTGTCCACCACTGTTTGTCTTTTCTCCTCTTTTCTGATTGCCCATTTCATTTTCCAATTTGTTTCTTGGCTTTTGCTCATTATCGTGGACACTAAATACTTCGATGCATTTATAGTAGTTGTTTTCGCAAACTTAGTATTGTAAAGTTAACTTTTTCAATGTTTGCGAATTCCCTATGCAAAACAAAAGAATAGAAAAAAGAAGTCTTCATGCACACTCTTGTTTCTAAAGAATGATACCTCTGTTCGTTGTTTTCTGTGACGAGATGAAAGAATCTGATATTGATGTGGAAGAAAGGAGCTCATTATTATATAAATGTCTTGAAAGAATCTTATCATTTATCCAAACATAAATGTCTATTTGAAACCAGCAGTGATGTAAAATGAAAGCAAGCACAAGTTCTGACACTGCTGTTCTGCTACCTCAAGACCTACCATTTGTCCGGAGTTCTGTTTCTTTGTTGGGCTTTGCATTTGTCTTCGAATCCTTAAACCAACTTTCTAGAGCTTGTTGCTGGTTTTCTTTGATTTATGCATCTCAAATGAATTGGAGTTTTGCTGCCTGCTTTTTGATGTTCACTCTACAATGATAGTTTGGTTGTTGAGACCCGCTTAGGAAACGTGTTTGAAAGCTACCTTAAACTTGCTGTTTATTATGTGTACTTAAACTAATCGCATATATTCTTTGTTCGCATGGCAGACACTCAAGCTGGTAATCCTCCTCGCGTGACTGCTTCTTGGAACTATTTATTTCCAATAGCCACCCGTCAGAATCAACGGTAGAAATAAAATATTCTACCAGCCCATGTTTTTCTTCGCCTTTTCTATTCACGAAAAAGCAGAAACATGGTAAAATCAAAATTTAACCCGAGAGAGAGAGAGAGAGAGAGAGACAAAATAAGTGGCAACAGTGGTAAAGAGAGACCTTTCCAAGGCCTTGGATACTATCTGACAAGTCCTGCTGCGATAGCCATAAAGAAACATTTTTCCCATTCTTAAAAAGGGTAAGAGGTAGAATTAAAAGAAAGAGAAGGAAAAAAAAGAAAAAGAAAAAAAAGGAGGCAAGCTGATTTGTTTTCTGCCTTTTCAGGCAGGGAGGAGCAAGTGACTGAGAGAGAAATGGTGAAGAAATGGAGTTGGGGGGAGGCGTTGCTGCTCATCAATATCTGCATTTTGAGATGGAGGGCCAGTTTTATCTATGGAGCTACGGATCCAGGAGATGGTCAGTACCTGAGTTCTTTGTGTCTTGTTTCACTCTGCTTGTTTTCCTTCCCACACGGTGTTTCTGTTCTTACATTAGCTTTCAAGCATTCCTTTTCTTCTTCCTTAATGTTATGCACTGCATTCACTGAAAAGCAACCTGGATGTTCCTTACATTACATACTTTCAGCTACACTTCAGTTTTTACATCACGGGGCCTCATATAACCCTTAAAGAAGAAAATGATTTTAAAGAGGTTTCAGTTAAAAGAATGTTGCTTTTTATTACTATTATTAGGGCTCTCATCATATGAAGAACTTTCTTCCTCTCCTGCAAGGAGCTTCCTTAGGAACAGTGGTTTTAGGAGAGTATGCGTGGCGTATATTTGCCATGTCACAACTTTCAGCCTATAAGAATGTGAGTACTTAGAGATGCCTCATTTTGGATTTTGATAAGGATACCATCTCAGTAGACCTTGTTACTGCACAAAAATAGTGACTACAGGGATAAAGAAATCGAGCAAGAACTCCACCTTGTTGTACCCATTTGTATCTGCTCCTTGGCTGTAACCTGAACAATGTTACTTGTCTAGGAGATCATCATGTATGCATTGTTGCTTCCGAAGTGATACTTTGACATATTTTGTGTAGAAGATATATTCGCTGGAAAGTTATTGTTATTTTTACTTGAACGCACTCAGTTACTCAATACACACAAATATCTTAGTAGCATTGTTTCTGCAGTGTCTGCTCTAAATGCCATGTTTACTAGTTTAAACTCGCCTCCAATTCTAACCCTATGGACTGCAAGTGGTGGAGATCCTTGTGGTCAGCTTTGGAAAGCCGTTACTTGCTCGGGTTCACGGGTCACAGAAATGTATATTTCTCTTGCCCTGTTATATACATTTATACAGTTAACATTTATGTGATTTCACTTATCTATATAATTTTTTTAGTTCACTGTCTGGTTTAGGACTTTCTGGATCACTGGGATACCAGCTCTCAAGTTTGACATCTCTAGTTAATCTGTAAGATCTTTGGTCTTGTTTGTCAAATGGATATAAAACTATTTTTCTTAATCGTATGTCATATAGATAATATGTCAATAAATGCAATCTGCAGAGACGTGAGTATCAACAATCTTGGACCTGACATACCTTATCAACTCCCTCAAAACTTGCAAAAACTGTATGCTTCTGTTGTTTATTCTGACAAAGTTATATTTCCATCTCAATTTATAAAATTAATTTCTTTCTGCAGAAACCTTGGATGTAATAACTTCAGTGGAAGCCTTCCCTATTCTATTTCTCAAATGAGTTTGCTTATATCCTTGTTAGTACTTTCAAGTTTAATATATATTTTTTTCCTTTTATGCATTCTACCTGCATGCTGAAGCTAACGCTTGGTCTTCTGCTCTTGCCCTGGAATCATAGGAACATCAGCCACAATCAGCTTCGGGATCAAGTCAACAATATGTTCTGGAATCTTTCTTCCCTGTCCATGTTGTGAGTTCACATTCTATCCTCAATCGACTAACTGAAAAGATATTGTAGCTGGTTTTCTTTAAATTCAGAGTGTAAATAACCATCTTTCCCTTCTTCAGGGATGTTTCTTTCAATTTTCTGTCAGGTACTCTCCCCCAGAGTTTTAGCAACCTTACCAGTATGAACTCAATGTGGGTATTGAATAATTACTTAATCTGGAATAAATATGTAGCCAATGCTGATTCTTCATGTTTTTCCTTCTAAATTTCTGTAGGTTTCTGCAAAACAACCAGTTCAGTGGCACTATTGATGTTCTTGCAAATCTTCCTCTCCAAAACTTGTGTGTATTCTTATACGACTACTTTTCAGTAGGAATTTAGCATGTAGAAACAACTTATATTGCATTCTTCTCAGGAATGTCGAGAACAACAATTTTACCGGTTGGGTTCCTGAACGATTGAAGAACATAAATATTCAGTGAGTAACTGACCAACATAATTACCTTCTCTAAGATATTCTGTTTAGCCAAATGTTATAGTCCAATTGAACTTGTGCAACTATGTGACAGGGATGGTGGCAATTCTTGGAGCTATGGGCTTGCACCCCCACCTCCGCCCGGTACATCTCCAGCCTACCACAATTACAGATATCACAAGCCTGGGAACAATTACAGCCCACTGAGTAGTGGTGCTGCTGATGGAGAGGGGGATAGCAGTAGATCAGGAATCAGTGGTGGTGCCATTGCTGGAATTCTTGTATCTGTGCTAGTTGTGGGAGCAGTACTAGCATATCTCTTTGTAAAGAGAAGGCCCAAGAAGTCATCCACAGACATAGAAAAGCTTAAGCTTGGGAACCAGCTTAGCGTATCTACTGCTTCAAATGCAGCGCAAGGTAAACATGCTCGACTGCTTTCTTATTCATTGGGTGAATTCTTGTAAACGCTCTACAAGAAGTTTTTTATTGGCCTGCATTCTAACTTTTTTGTATTCTGATCGAGTGAATTCTTTTGGAAGATTCATTTGCAGAAATGAAGCTTATTCATACTTCATCCTCATTTGATACAAAAGCATTGGATTCTCCTGCTTCAATCAATCTAAGACCCCCACCTATGGACAGTCATAAATCATTTGATGACAATGATACATCAACGATACCTGCTGCGAAGAAGACCAATGTCGCTCCTGATATAAGTGTGAAGTCATATTCAATAGCAGATCTGCAATTGGCTACAGGCAGTTTCAATGTAGAAAACCTTCTTGGTGAGGGATCATTTGGACGTGTTTTTCGGGCTCAGTTTGACGATGGGAAGGTACTCTTTACCTTTTATTTGTATCTGAAGTTGGAAATAATAATGAGTTTGTTTACTGGCCAACTATGATCTATCTGATATGCTAAGTCACGCGCTTTAAGCGTTCTTGATTAAGAAGTTCAGATCAGCTACTTAAACGCAAGAACAAAAACCAACCTGATCTATTGTTCAACTCTTGGCAATGATATAGGTTCTTGCCGTGAAGAAAATAGATTCAGCTGCCTTCCCTAGAGAGTTGTTGGAAGATTTCACAGAGATCGTTGCTAATGTATCTCAGTTGCATCATCCTAATGTAACCGAGCTAATGGGTTATTGCTCAGAGCATGGTCTGCATTTGCTACTTTATGAGTTCCATAAGAATGGCTCACTTCATGACTTCTTGCATATATCAGATGAATATAGCAAGCCACTGACTTGGAACTCGCGTGTCAAGATTGCTCTGGGAACGGCCCGTGCACTAGAGTAAGTTCATGAACTTTTCCTGACATATTTGTGGTTATGATGTGATTTCGAGCAATTAGGCAATAATGCTTGTTCAAGTTTTAGTATTATCATTATACTTTTCACATGCACACCATTCACAAGATGCGTTCTAACATGCGTGGTAGAAATTCAAGCCTCTAACTTCAGTCGAAGGTATATGTATTAACTAGTTGAACTATCCTCATATCGGCATAATATGTATATTATGTATGTGTATGTTTCTGAAAGTACAAAGTTAACTCTACGAAGGTCATTCATATCTTACAATTTGAAGATCCCAATTGATCAAAACTTTGTCGAGCAAATAAATTTATTTATAGTTGTTTCTGGACCATCTGAAGTTGGAGAGGACTTTGTAGGTACCTACATGAAGTTTGTGCACCATCAGTTGTACACAGAAATATAAAGTCAGCTAATATCTTACTGGATGCCGAACTTAATCCTCATCTTTCCGATTGTGGCCTGGCTAGCTTTATTACCAACCTAGATCATGTGAGCTTCTCAAACCTTTCCCACAAGTTACTTCCTTCATATCCTTCAATGAACCAACTCCTAGAGCAGAGTTGCATGATATGTAAATAATTATAATGTCAAGGCATTGAATATGTTCATATATATGAATTTTTGTTAAACGCTCAGGCATTAGATCAGCAAGCAGGATCTGGATATAGCGCTCCGGAGGTTACCATGTCTGGTCAATATACATTAAAAAGCGACATATACAGCTTTGGAGTGGTGATGTTAGAACTTCTATGTGGACGTAAGCCGTTTGATAGGTAAATATAGGCAAATTCAAAGCCGGAGTGTGAAGACTACTTGGTTTGTTTAATGATATTTTTATGACTTCGTTGTAGTTCAAGGCCAAGAGCTGAGCAATCCTTGGTTCGATGGGCAACGCCTCAGCTCCATGACATTGATGCCTTGACGAAAATGGTTGATCCTGCACTTAAAGGCCTTTACCCAGTCAAGTCTCTCTCAAGATTTGCAGATGTTGTGGCTCTCTGCGTCCAGGTACTCGGCCTTGGTCAAAATTTTGTACTCCAAACATATAGTTAAGAAGCAAAAATCTTGCAAAATACTGTGCCATTCAGTCTTTCAATCAGCTAAATGAAGGTTCATTTGGGTTTTCCATTGCAGCCTGAGCCCGAATTCAGACCTCCTATGTCAGAGGTGGTGGAAGCATTGGTTCGGCTTGTGCAGAGATCCAACATGAGCAGAAGAACATTTGGAAGTGATCACGGATCATCTTTTAGAACTGATGAACCTGATGCACATGAGACATCTTAACTGGCTTCTTTAAGCAATCTACAAGGAATGCTTAATCATTCACATCGATGTCACGTTAATATTAGGATTTCATGCATACCCACCTTACTTCATAGACAGAAGCACGGTAATGTTTTATGTTTACACATTGCTTTTCACGCTTTATGCTTGCTGAAAAGTTCATAGGAAGTGAACCTGGTCGTGCAATCAATGAAAACTGAAGTTATTTTGAAACCTATTTTGCTTAATACAAGCTTTCATATTGCAAAGATCTTATTTACTCAATCAAAGCCTTCCCATATGGGAAATATTGTGGATTATACAGTGACAATGCGAAGTTCAGTGTCTCAAGAATCTCTATATACATGGGTTACAGCCGTAAATATCTTATTAAAAGTACTTAATACATGGAAAAGAATTCGTGCAAACTTCATCAGGTGCCATATCATACAGTAAACTAGATTCTAGATCAAGCCTAAAAATGGATCAGAGTGACAGCTTCTATACCTCACGGAATCTTTACATATCATTCATTTTCTGAAATGAAATTTGGTTCCTCGCCTTGGCAAAGGTACTCATCACAAGTAGATGCAGAGCCCCAGTCCTTCCTTAGCCGCAAAATGTCCTCAGTGAATGTAGACCCAGATGCACCGATAAATGTGCTAGACATAGCACCAATTGTCTTGTCCAGCATTGCTTCGACCTACACGATGAACATTTGAGTGGGAGAATGCTAAGGAAATTCAAGATTTCATAATTTCACATAGAACTCAATTCACATGACCAAAACAAGTCGAATGTTAGATTTTATTTGTTTGGATGAATCAAACAAAATTGCTTGTCACATCGTGAGCAGTAAGTCGGGAAGGACTCTGATTCAACATTTGTATCAAGTCTAGGCTTAGATCATGTCCTCCCACAGCTGAAAAATTATGATACCAAAAGCATGCAAAGAAAAAACCACTTGAAAGATTTTTGGAATCGAACCATGAGCTTTGGCAACATGGTGAACTTCGAAGTCTCTAACAAACCTAAATAAAGTTAAACAAATAAATCAAACCAGCAACCTTTAACAGTTTGTCTTAAGAATACCAGACGACTGCCCTCTATAGCTACCCCCATCTAAACTTGATCATGAACAGGCCGTAATTATAAATGAAGGAGACATCGTGTGATTTATACGAGAAACACTACTGTTCATGACACAACTTGATTCGGACTATTCAATCAACATATGTGCGCATGTGGAACTTTGGACACAGCTAAAATCAAACACTCAAAATGCTGAAAGTACTGGAGCATCATTGACACACTAACTCTAACCTCTGCTAGTCATCATGCATAACATATCGATAGAAATAAAATAAAAAAAAGAGATAACCTTTTCCCTACAAAACAAAGAAGTGTGAAAGAAGAGTTGAGATTCTTAGGCTGACCTGAGAATCTCCCTCGATCCCATGCCTATATAATAAGGCATCCCATTTTTCAGCTGAATTACGTGGAGGCCTCTTAACAAGTGGTATGGGCTTCCCATTCAACACAAGAAGTGACTGCAGCAATCCATATTCACTCTCTGCTGCATCAGTGGAAAGATAAATGACTGGAACGTTTGCCCTTTCAACCACTCGAATTAAGCAGTCGGCTGCTTGGGGAATGGGGTAAAAGCAACTTGGCTGCTTTGCATTACTGAAAGACAGAGAATTTCATTACGCACTTTGATATGAAATCTCCCTATGGAAAACCCAACTTGCAAAGTACTTCAAACAACAAGAAACAATAATCACATTTGTTAACATTGTTCGTCAAAAGGCCAACCAGAAAACGAACAAAATCTTAACCATTCGTTTCTAAAGAAACTAATAATGCAGCCTAAATAGAATTTGTATGAACATATTGATCGTAAATGTATTACCAGAACTTTAAAAAACCATGTCGTCGGAAATGGAATGCGATATAATTCTTTCCTAAGAAGGTTTGAATAAACCGTTGGGCCGTCAGCTTGATAAGACGACTTGGTTCTATCAAAGTCTGACATTTATGAGCGATGGGACCGCCTGGTTGATTCACCCACTCTTGCTCTACATTGGCAAAGAAAATATCTCCTACAGCTACAACATCGTCATTAGAGGAGAACTTGGATTCAATGTCAGAAACTGTCTTTCTAGTGGGCTTCTTAGTATCTTCATTCCAGGCAGATTCGAGCTTGCCCATAGAGACCCCCAAGTTCTTCAACTTTTTAATATGTTCGTCATCCACATAACAAGGATCTGGCTTTGAAAAGTAACAGAAGAACCGATCAATGTGCAAGTGGTGCTTCTTAATCTCAGAAAACTCCTCAAAAGAAATGGCGACCTTTCTTCCCAAGCATGAATTAATATGATCAATGTCAATTACTCTACTGAACTGAAAATCAACTTTGTGACTAGGAATAACAAGAATTCTGTTGAGGATAGCAGCAAAGAACATATGCTTCTCCAAACAGATCAAATGGTTCGACATTTGCCCCGAAGTGCATATAGCGAACAAAAACTTGTTCGATTTTGGCTTCCACTCAATAGTTCTTCTATCGGACAGTTTCTGGTCCATCTTTCTACATCTATCAAGGGCGAAGCTCCCCATGGAATGAGCATCACCAACTTCCTCTGATATGTTCCCAGAGCTATGGGGGGACAAAAGAACGTTTTGGATCGCTTTGTTCAAAGAAATCTGCTTCAATATAGCAGATTTGAGATCTTCTGTAGATGGGGTTCCTGAGGCTGAATTGGAACTCAAATTATTAGAAGAGGTGGAGTTGAAACTTGAATTAGATTGAACGAGCAAGGAGTGATTCCAAAGATCGAAAAAACCGAGTTGTTGCTGCCTCAACAAATACAAAGCTCTTAATTCCGCTTCCCTCATGCGGTCACTGAGGGAATCGGAACTTTTCAGTGGGGAAGAGAGATTAGTAGAGAAGAGAGTTTGGATGTCGGCAGAGAAAAATACAACAACAATGCATAGAGGGAGGGCGGCCGCTAAAATGTAGTAGTACCTCTTGTCAAATGCAAATTTGGGAATGGAGAAACGGAAAGTCTGAATGGGAGGCCGGAAATGGGGATCGTCGTCGATGTCGAAGTTAGAAGGGACGCGCTTGGGGGAATTCTGGTCAATAAGGTTTCGGCAATCATCTGATTCGTCATCCATGAGCTTCTTCAGGTCTTGTTGTTTCTTCCTCTTCTTCAGCAGAGTTTGGTTGGATAAAATTGGGTGGAAATCCGCAGTGTTGTTGTTGGACTGTCGCGAGAAACACAGTGGATCAGCGAGGAAGATGGAAGTTTAATGCGAAAAGAAAGCAAGGCCGAAGGATGGAGGAGTATCATCACATCCGTCGGTGAAAGAAAATGGCACGCCATCGTCCCTCACCAAACTCTTTAACATTGGGCCGCCCCCACCAAATCCTCTCTCCATCTGCTTAATATATACGCCCGGGTGAAATTTCTCTCTCTTTTTACGTTACATACTAAAATTTAAAATTTCAATTATTATAGATTTTAAAAAATATCGATAAATTTATTCTAAAAGAAATATATATATTTTTTATTTTTAATTCAAATATAAGAGATTCGAATATCTAACCTCTTCGTCTAATAGCGTACATATATGTTAACGTCTAATAGCGTACATATATGTTAACGGAATAGCGTACATATATGTTAACGGAGTTGTACAAAATGCAAGGGCACTCATGTCAGTGACTCAGATAAAGAGGCAAAAGCTGCGATTGTTGGCATCCAAGGCCTCCAACCGAGCCGCCGTGCATGGTTTCAAGGCCAACAATGTTTAGGTAAGCAAAGTTGGATGGTGTTAATGGGTGTGAAGGGAGAAAGACAATTTTCATAGCCAACAATGTTGAAATCGAATGCCAATACTACACGGCTATGATGAATGCTCCAAAAACTCAACAGAATCAGCTAGTTTGTAATACAGAGATGTGATAAATAAAATGCGCTTCATACTCATTAAACATCAACCCTAACCTCCATCACCTACTTCAAACAGCCTCCCACGAACCCATTTCTTCGTGACACTAGTCACTTGGGAATCCGGTTTCTCTTCCAGGTGGTGAAGTTTTGTTCCATTTAAGGAAGGTTTATGGTCAGATGGCTTGTTCCCATTAGGGTGGTTTGTCAGACTTGAAAAGCTTGAATGACATGCGCCATGCCCATTGGAGCTTGCTGGAACTTCCTTCTCTCCGCCAAGTATATCCTGTAAACTTAACTTGCTAAAATCAAAATCCTTATCCATGCTCGATGGAAACAACTGGGTTCCATTTGCCATTGTTTGAACCACTCCATTTTGGTTCTCTTTTCCGGCAACTGAGTCTCCCTCGTCATTTGGGCTACCCCCCACTTCGTAGGTGTAGGAGGCTGCTGCATTCCGTTCTTCAGTCTGCGGCGATGCCATTCGCTCTATTTCTACGGATTCGATTGATTGTTTTGCTTCAGCTATAAGATTTCTTGTTTCCAATAGGGAAGCTCGAGCAATGGAACTTCTAGTAGCAGCGACCTCAAGGGCCATGGCGGCTTTCTCAGCTTCAGCAATCAAGAGTCTGCAAAGAACAAACTGGAATGTCCTTAACTGTTCAATGTTAAATCAAGCCGTCTCACATTCTTGATTAGAAGCTACACTCCAAAAGGCTACAGATACAGTCAACAGGTTCGATTTCCCTCGAATTATCTTTCTAGAAGAGTTTTATGATTTCAAAAAATGTAATCACATACATGCTCAACGAGTTTTATGTCTATGGCTAGGCCTGCCATCCCTTAATTTATTTAAGAAACTGCAAGTAAAGGAAAAGAACAGACCTGGCTCGTTCAATGGCTTCCGTTTTTTGAGTTTCTGCGATTGCTCTCTCTGCCCTGATACTCTTTATCATTTCCAGCTTAGAGCTCGCTAAGGGGTCTTTAAAACGCGGTGCTTTGCTTTTCCTGAGTCTCAATCGTTGGCTTTCAATCTTAGACCCACCGGAAACAGGAGATTTAACACCACTCTTTTCTTTCTTTCTTGTGGTCTCTGTACTTTCACTACGCTTCCTCCTTGGCCTTCTGTTGACTCCAATAGGTGTGCCATGATATTTAGCCAGGCCAGAGAAAACTCGAGCACGATATTCCTGACAGAAAATAAGCAAGTAAACATGCAGAAGGGATAGCGGCTGTTAAGAACATATGGTAGGATCGTGATAAGCTGCATAAAATCAAATCTATCAGCATTAACCACCAAAGATAAGACTATGGTAGTTTGAAGGTTAGTTATAGGCTAATGGTTTGTATATGCCAAACGATGATCCAAATCTATCCGGAGAGGGTGTAAAGGAGCTCTAGAATTAAATCCAAACATTTCTCGACAACTTAAATAGGTTCCATTCAATGTAACTAATGAAGGATATAAAACAAAACATACAGAATCAGCCCATTTTGCAGAGATGGATTCGGATATCTTCTTCCTCTGCTCAGCTGACTTTGGTGCTCTCCTGCCGCCAACCGGCCTGGGCATTGTCTTCCGTTGCTCAACACTCTCCTGCCACTCCTTTTTAAGTTGTTCGTTCATGATTTGGTAGGAGTCCCACTGCAACTCTTCCTCACCCAGACCGCCTTGTCTTGATGCTTCAGCAATTAAATCTTTCCACTGTAAGTAGCAAGTTTCCTGTAATTTCAGCTTCTTACGGCGTCTTTGCCACCCCATTCGCACTCCAACGCCAATTCTCATCCTTGTCTCTTCACTGTGGCATGAAAAACAAGGGGCAATTGAAATTCAATGGCTCAGGGATCCCATATTTAGACAGTATTAACTGCAGATTCACGGATCATAAACCATCCAAGTAAACAGACTGGGATGACACCTACCTCTGAGAACGGCCAAGATTAACTAACTTCATTTTTATCTGCACAGAAAAGAGGATACATTACAAAAAGAATATAGTATTAAAAAGTTGTGGGATATCAAATATTATGTTCATGACCTACTGTTGAATCCTAGGCCGTGTAACACTTCTCATGGTTCTAAGGGTCTCTCCAAACCAGCTTACGTTAACTATTAGTACGTGACAACTGTCTAATCCTACTACATTTTAGTAAATAGGAGCGGGTTTAGGACACTTAACAACATCGACCACCATATTGCAAAATTGGTTGTTAACAGAAAATGATTAACTAATTTACATAGCATAACCAGCTTAATGTGTAGCGATTCCCCTTTCAAGTAGATGAAAGCCGGATACAATATCCTACAAGAATGTGTATCACCATTTTTATATCCACAAGAATACATAAAACCATTCTTACATGACTTCACCTTAGGATTCTGCATTGCAAGCCTTGTTCGCTCCTTGATTCGTCTAAGGGTCTCTGCAAATGACTTGCTTATTAAAAGAAAACGGTAAATCCTCAACGTGCATAGATGAAATGTCGGTGTGTTACCTGCACTGTGCTTTCTCCCTTTGTTCCACGGCGTGTTTCCTTTATTCGCTTTGGAAATCCTCTCTCGCCTCAACCTCTCTCGCGCATCCATTTCTTCCGTATCTTCACTGGACCAGGAAAGCTGAACATCTGAACTACTCGGGGCTCCACCCATCTGAGAATTCTTAAATTCAGCCCCTTCCCCCATAGAAACGTCCCCCTTCCCATCATGAACCACACGCTTAGGTTCAAGAGTAGCAACTGCTCTAATCAGGAACCCCCGCCTAGAGATTTCAGGCTGGCATACAGTGAAACTCACCCATTTCGGTACAATCAGAGATTTCCAGGAAGGATAATTTTCCTTTTCATTCCCAGAAGTAAGTGACGCAAGTGACTTTTTAACATGAAAACATGATTGGGCATAGGAGGTACGTGGGAAACTGTGGAAAACAGGCTGAGCAGTAGAAATCTCAGCTACAAACACGAGCAAAACCAAGAAAAAAGAAACCCTCAATGAGAAAATTATAACGATAACATTCGAAACGAACAGATGCCACTGAAAGCAAACAAGAGAAGCATACCAATCAAAGGCATGGGAGCTCATTCAGCCAAAATCAACCACTATGATTCAGTTGAAGAAGCAATGGACGCAAACCAGTTGGGGAATTTGCATTATAATCGCCTGTGCAAGGATAGTGTGAATTGATGGAAGATGGGCAGCTTCGCTCAAAGGATTAGGGAGCAGAGACGAAGCCAGTCTGAGACTGAGAGCCTGAGCCACACAAGGAACCTCTCTCCTTTGTCCGATTCGACGGAGGCGTTGGATAACAAGCACCGTAGCCAACAGGCCCATTTAACTTCAATTGAAAGCAGCCCATTATTCCAGCCCGAAGCCCACCAGAGGTAGCCGCGGTTTGGGTGATTTTCACCAAGTACAGAGCGATCTTCAATTTCCGGCAGCGTCTGCATCGGCGAGTCATTAACTTCATTGATGATATACAGATTGATCTTCATTTCCGCCATTGGAGCCTAATGAGGAGAGAAAATTACCAGATCCCACAAGATTGAGGACATTTAAAAGGCTTTTGAGTAGGCAGGGAAGAGTGAGTCCTTGTAATCCAACGCCTAGTTCAAGAACATCTCTGAAATGAATGTTCTTCACCCAAAAAACTCTTCCATTTTGTTAGAATATGATTATATTAAGAAATTTTGAATCCCTTGAATCAATTTCGATCTGTTTAGTATGCCATGTGGTATTGACTGATTGATAAATGAGAAACAGTAACAGTTAACAAACGTTTCTTGTCTTTAAAAAACAGAAACGAGAAACATGAATATTATCAAACAAAAGTAGTAGTGGAGTTGTAAGTTGTAACCAAGATCTCCAAATTTCGAAGAGGGCCAAGAATCAAACTTGGCTCATAATATTCATAATAATCATCACACATACAAAACAAAGCAAGACAACATTTCAAAGCTGCACTGGCTCCAAGATGAGTTGAGACCATGTAGGACTATGTAACAAGATAAATTGGACCATAATAGTGATTAGGAATGGGGCTAGTGAGCTGGTGGAGACACATATAAGGGATCTCCATTTCCGTTCGCATACTTGGATTGAAGAGACTCGCAATTGGTCCAGAAGTCGGACGGTGTCGGGGTCTGCCATCGACGGCCGTAGCTCCAGTGTAAATCGGACCCGAAACATGAACACGTTTTTTATTGGATGTGTGAGAATTTCTTTCTAGTTTGGGAAGAGATTTGCTCGTTTTGTCACTATTCAACCAGGAGAAGAGTGTGTTTTTCCATGATTTCTTGCTCTTTTTCTGTTGTGCCAACCATTTCCTTCCTGTTTCTTCTTGTGTTGAGGCCTTGAAATCCTCTTCTTTGGCATGATGTTTTGCTTCTCCCATGAACTGGTAAATTGACAGACATTTCATTAAAACAAGAAGATACAAGATGAATCTAAGAGGCGAAAAATGAAAAAGAAGAACATTACTGAATCACCTTGGAAAAGTTGGGGCGAGGATCAAAATCATCAAAACAAGGATCGTCCATCTCAAAATCAGGAGAAGCAGATGTGTTCAGAGAACAAAAGACAGCCAACCAAACAAAGCAATACTAGGTAGGAAAGGTAGAAGGCAAGAACCAACAGAGAATTCAGACACATCAAATTTAGGGATCAGAAGAAATGGCATCAAAATTGAAGAACGAACAGGAAGCTCCTCTGCATCTAAAGCAAAAGAGGCAAAGATCAACAACCGCCATAGAAGAACTTACAGCTACAAAGAAATCAAGGAATAAAGTTGAGGGAAATGGGAGAGAAATAAATATGTAAGCAACAAATTCTACCAAACATAATCATCATTACTTATCCTATGAATACAAACTCTGTCTATGCTATGTGGGTGTCCCTTTTTATATTATGCTCTTAATTAATGCCAATGTCGTTAATTGCACCTTCTTTTTTTTTAAATCCCCACTTAAATTATTTACTATTTTAAACCTAAATCCACCCTTCAATTTATTTATATTGAGCCTAACCTCTCTGTTTTTCCTTTAATTTTTTGTTTATAGAATATACCATTAACAGCTCCAAAAGTTAATATGCTAATATGCCTCGACTAAATTAGCCATATTTGATATGATATGATTTCTAAAATAATCATAAACTCCTTTTAAAATAAAGAGAATAACGAATGAAGCACGTCAAATGACAAAGATCCATGAATCCCATTTGCGTCGAATTTGTCAAAAGAAAGAAAATAGATATATATCCAAAATTTGCTCCCCAAGCAAGAAGGTTCCTCAGCATAGCGAATGGATTAAATTCCACGAAGTAGTTGCTCACAATTAAAAAAAATACTCGCATGCTTCAGAGAAAAATAGCATAGAAAAATGGATAATGGCCCCATTGGGGAATAAAGAAGCAGAGGAGCGTAAAACACGGCGAAACTTTGGGGATGCTCCGAGGATCTTTCCCCAATCTAAAAGGAAAAACAATAATCCTGCGGTGGGGCCCTGTGCAGCGTCACGCTCAGCTAATAATATTATTTAAACAAAAACATTTATAGACAAACAAAGAGGTTTGGTTTTCAAGCGACTATTTCAAACATAACAGACTCAGTAAGGTGAAGGCCACATCACAGACAGACACCAGACCATCTATACAGACACTGTGTGTGTGTGAAGTACATGCAAAAATATGAGCATCCTCGACTTGCACAAGCAGAAGCAGCAGCTAGTCTTTCTACCATTACCTATGCAATCTTCCCATTTCCCAGCTTCATGGTTGAAGGAGAGGCAATGCCATTAGGACGCCGAAGATCGAGAACAGCAGCAACAACATCCATGTAGGGAACGACTGCTTCCGATTTCTTTTCATGTGGTCTCCATCTGCTTTGTTTATGTTCCCTTCCATGGACTTCACCTTCTCAATTAGTTTCCTAGCTTCGCCTTCCACTGATGGCTTTGGTGATACCTGTTCTGCAACAAGCTGCTCTGATTGCTGCTGCTGATTGAAATTCTCCACGTATTCGGGAAACAGTTTTCTAAATGTTGGGCTGTAAAAGTATTTTTTTGTCGCAATGGATTATCAATGAAGTCGTGCCCAAAAAAAAGAAAAACTGATGGTGGGTGGTTGAAAAAGAAAAAGAATAAACAATGGTTTCGCAAGGAACATGCCAATAAAGTAAGTGTGAGATCTAAATTCAAGAAAGATAACTTGCATTTCACACACTCAAGGACGCCCAAGTTTTACGGCCTAAAGTAGAATAATCATTGTTGCACGTCTCCGTGTTTCCATGAAAACCAGTAAAAATACCCTACTGCCTCGAGAAATATGAGATGGTGATTTTTTAAAGATAGAGATGGCCCATCCACATTTCCAGTAATTATTAAGGGCTAGGTCATTAACTCCAGCAAGCCTACATAACAAGGGAATGTGGATGGCAGATGGAACCTCAGCGGTTCAAGGACACAAAATCTTGCACAGTGGGCGGATTGACTTACTTTTTACAATTGAATGCAAGAGAAGCCTTAGCCAAGCGTTCCTTCTCAGCAGCAGTAGTATTCACGCTGCCAGTAGTAGGACTGTTGTCCATCTACATAAGAAAGTAGACCATCTCTCAAAATTAATAGATAACAAAAACAGATAAAGGCACAAAAGCAGCCACCTCCAATTAGACAACAATAAGCCAAATGACCCAAGAGCCAAAATCTACTCACCATGAATGAAAGAAGCCCGGTTAGAATGCTACAATTGTTAGAAAACAAAGTGCACCATGAGAAAAGTTAGTCCCATACCAAGCAACCCTTTATTAACTTGAATAAAATTTTGGCAGCAGAAGAAAACACCGGTACTACAAAGGAATTGTAGCATCTCAGGGGGGGGAAAAAAAAAGGGAGAGAAGGATTATGTCTCACCTAGAGACAGACCACATAGGATTCCAACTTTCTGGGTGAACTGCAGACAGATCATGTCAATTAGAATCATTTATCTCGACAAGCAGGCATGATCATCTTTAAACTTCAAAACTTACAGTCGCTCATAGATAAGCAAATTTTCTTCTGAGTCATGAACCGACCATTTGGGGTGATCATGCTACAGAGTGTCGTAGTAGGATCAGAAATCACAGTAAAGATAAGCAGATAAGAAAGCTAAGTAATTATTTATTCTCTTCCCAAATATTTTCCAGATTACCATACACATCCAAGATGCTTATACCTGATTCCCGGAGGTTTGTATGGATACTCTGGAGGAAATTTAATCTTTCCATGGTAGTACCCACCTAAAAAAGATTTAAAAAGATTTCAATAAAATAATAATAACGATACTAAGAAAAAGAAGTTGATACCCCAGTGTAAATCAAAGAGCAAACTTAAAGTAATCTTGAACCAGACAATCAGGAAAGGAAATCGATGATTGAATTGATAAAAGTGTCCACTGTGTAATACAAGGGAACAAAGTAAAACATACTCACCTGCAAAAGGAGTCCCCTCACTTCCCTCCAAAACATAATCTGAAATAGGACAACATTCAATAATTAATACGCGAACTTAACTGTCTAAATGATGGGCAGAGAGCACATGTTTTTTAATAAAAAATAAGAGAGACAAAATCACATAGCTAGAAGCTGAAACTTGAGATTAAAAAAAAAGCTGATGCAAAACATTAAGAAAAATAAGAATCTAATCATGCCATGGAACGGGCTATCAATACTAACAAACCCTCAAGTCCGAACAAATTATTGCTAAAGGTAAGTGCAGTCCTAGCAAAGAATAAATCGAAGACCCCAACTTTACCATTCAGCCAATAACCTCACAATTTAATCATTATTGAACATCGCAATGTCCTCACAGTTATTTCTCAATCTATCAACAGACAAAATTATATAACTTGTCATTTTAAACTTTGCATCAATTAAAAACTAGACCAAAGTCAACTTCAAAAATTCGTTGGTGTAGCCTAAATGCACATAAAAATGAGGAGCACTATGACCAACACCAAAACAATATCAATAGGAACAACTTACGCCACTCAAGAATATCACTGGGAGAGGGACGAGCAACAATGTGTGAAACAGGCTCCTAAAAATTTACAAATAGCAGAGTCAGCAATTGGGGACAAATACAAAAACATATGTCTACGCTTCAGCATGAAAAATGAAGAGCAAGAGTTAAGACATTCAGTTTCTCGAGTAATAAAAAAACACTTATGAAATCAGCCATAAGATAAACACCAATCTAACGTTATGTTGTCAAGATTGGTCAATAAATAACTTATCCGGTAAATGTGTATGCATTGTAACAGTAGTATTTAAAAAAAAACAACAAGAAAGCCAAACAATAGAAAACAAAAATAAAGTCACGTACTTTACAAAGAGCCCTATATTCTTTCTGAAGCCGCTTGATACATGATTTATCTGCCATTCCACAAGCTATAGACAAAGAAAATCAACTGTTATTGCTCTTTCTTCAACCTCAGATTCAATGCCTGTGAGGTGACATAAAAAGAGGGCAAAAAACAATAATTATTGGAAAGAACTGATGAACGCCGTAAATGATTATTTTCCCAAATACAGAAGCAGTTTTATTTTTAAAAACCCTAAAGAGACAAGATATATTTCTAAACCAGAAGGCATACAATGTGAAATTTTTAGTTCAAGATGTTGATACATGCAGCAAACTTCTAAACAGAAAACATATGGACATATAAACTTTATACACATATGGGTGAGAAACAAGACTTCCGATACACAAAGCAGACTATCTCTGAACTGCGGGAACAAGCAATGCTACAGCACCCGATTCAATTGCTAGTAACTCTTTGTTATTCAGGTCACATTTCACCGTTACAGCTCGCAATGCCCTTCGTTTTTCATCCTTCATATTTAATGCATCATTTGTCTTTTTCCATTTAAAATTTTATAGAAGACAAGAGCAGAATAATTGAATTAATGGGTGATTTGCGATTAAGAGTAGTTGACACAGTAGAAAAGCAATAAAAAAAAAAAAACATGGGAAACAGACCCAAGATAGTCTAGAAACTGTTGAAGGTTGAAATAGAACAATGGCAGCAAAATTCTTCTTACGTGCTCCAAAATTCCAACAGGATCATCGGCATAGAATAGTATCATATACTCATCCGCCCGCCAAACAATAATAAAACGAATAATCCAATTAAACGCGCAAGCACGGAAATTTTGTGGCAATTGAGAACCTGCAAATCCCTCGACGCATTAAAATTCTCTCAAATTTCAATTGTTCGTTCTTTAAAATAGAATCTGCGATCTATCACTAATCCAGACCCTCAAACCACAACCCAACCCAATCCCCGCATGTTCAGATCAGGATCACCCATAAACAATAAAAGGACGAATTAAAATGGGAAGAAGGAAATGAAGACAATAAAGAAACCTGCCGGCAAAATCGGATGGGAAAATAAAACAGAAATCAAAACCCCACCCGGAAGGAATCGAGAGTGAAATGGAGTGGGAATTACCAGAAATGGAATCGTCGAAGTTAGGGATTTGAACCACAAGGGCTGGGGTCAGATTCAGAGGAGTAAATACGTCCGATGGCGGTGGAGGATCGGGAGATAAAATGAAGAGGCGCGCAATTAATGAAGAGAGGAAGATGGCGATGCGTTTGGGGACAGAACAAAACCGAGACGCAGACTTAGAATAGAACAAATTGTAAGAATGTGAAATGGGGGAGAATAGAGGCGCACCCTGAGTTTGTTGACTCCCTCGCCAAGCCACAGCCGCACCCCCTCAAATTAGTTATCTTCGCGGCTTTCTTCGCAAAATCCACCCAAAGTTTTCCCCTTTTTTATGTATAATTAATATAAAAATAAAAAAAAATTGCCGGGAATAACTAACCTAACACGCTCGGTCAGTTGTGCATCTCAAATTATTATTCTTTTTTGTAACGAATGCTGTTGGTTTAATAATACTAAAAAGCTTTGATTTTTGTGTTTAGCTAAACAATGTGGAAGGATAAAAGCTTGTTTGTTTTGGCATTACCATTCAAATAGTGAAGTCTTGAAGCATGTTACTGAACAAAAATATTGATTTCATAGTGTGTTTATACGCCACATATTCTTAATATCCAAACCAAATTGTAACTAAGAACAACAACAATGGCCATCCCACTTAGATCCACAGCCGTAGCAAAATGCTGATCCGCACCTACAAATTTCACATAAAACTGCTTCACAGAATTCTCAACAAAAAGTTGTGATAAAAATGAGGCTACAAACCTTACCTGCAAGTAATATGGAGGCAGCCTTGAATCTTCTCAACATAAATTTTGCAATACGGACATCTCTTCCATTTCCATGTATCAGCGAGCTCCTCCATCAGCATCTCGTCTCTGTCTCCTCCTTCCTTGCACAGATCGGGCTTTGCTGGTTGTGTATTAGCCATTGCTCGAAGTCTCATCGGTGACTGGGAAGACCGGAGTGAGAAGTATAAATGGTGGAGTAGGAAGGGAAGGGCCATGGCTTGATGATGCCTCGACTTCCCAACTGAACTGGTTCAGTGTCATAGAGAGCAGACGCCTTGGGTATTGTGTTGTTCCATTGGAGTAACCATGAAGAACTAAAACTAGAATTTTCAGAATTCTAAATGGAATGAAGGAAGGCGAAGCGTTTCATTTCATCATCTGCACAAATTTTTGAAATGCATATGAAGTAGTGATTGATTATTCATCTACTTTTGTTGGACCATCATATATATTATACAGTAAAAAAATGGTAAACTGGATATATCCTCGTTAAAATACATCACTCACTCATGGCTTAGCTACAAGAATACACGTATTTTACAGCGCCCCTACTAAAGTTATGAACTCCCATGCTGCTAACTAACTTTCCTCCTAAACTACTACCTTTAGTTCTCTTCATCCTGAGTCTCATAAATTTACTCCTCAGTTAATGGTTGAGCAGCACACCACCTGAAATAAAACTCATCTACGGACCCAAACAATGAATAATTTCTCATGCAGGATAAGAATATGTGGAAAAAATGACAGTGCAATCCAACCCTTGAGACGAAGACCAAAAATGACTCAAGGTATCCGTGGATTTGTTACTCCTTGCGGAGACCCGTTTGCTACACTATGTGGTTTCTTCTTGTAAGTTGTAATGCTACAATGTGGACAAACATACTCTAACCCATCTGTTTTGGCATAATCCTGCAATTAAGAAACATAATTTAGATCATCACAGTGAAAAGATTAACCATATTGTACACTCATGCAGTTCCACGACTCACGAACCCAAGATTTCCCAGAATTTATGTGAAGGTGGTCGGAAATTATACCTTAAATGCACCAAGACCCTGCCTCCGGTCGCACCCAAAATGGGCCCATTCACCACAAATACCACAGTTCACCCAATCCCCTGCTGCACTACTATTGAACAGATGCAAATCCCATGGTAAGAAAGTGATCTTGCTACAATTATCAATTTCATGTTTCACCATGTAAGTGAACGAATCAGTAGAAAAAATTGACGAACCTGCGACACAAAAGGCAACATTCTCCATCTACATCATCATGAGCCAATTCATATTCTAGAAGGTAAGTCTCATAATGTCTTTTCAATGTATTTCCAACACCCTGTGAGAACATATAGGATCAACTTCTTACAACATATGAAATTAGTAAAATTGAAAAATATTTCATCTAGCATCAGAAGGGTCACAAATCCATGAGAAAAGGTTTGCTGTACATACAGTCATTCTATTGGTCATTGTGTAATTGTGCATCTTAGAGAAGATCTGCCCCTTCCAATTGATACCATTGCCGACATGAAACCCTCCTCGGGTGACCACCTACAGACCAGAGCAACACTTTCAAAACGGGTCTCTATAGTTAAAACACCAGACAGGAGGAATCAATATACTATTCTGGAAATTCATTGACCATGCCTCCTTATACAAGTTATAGAGGTCAAGACGCTTCCCATTGAGTACGGCATCTGGGAACTCCTCAACTCCACCTTGAGGAATAAGTCGTGAATGTCCTCGAAGTAGTAAAAACTCCATAACATCCTTCAAGAACTCCTCCTGCAATGAGAGCAGAACAGAAATGTCATTAACAGTAGAATGAAATCCATATCAGTTCAGACAAAAACTTCTGAAAAAATGTGTATGAACATATAGCATGAAGTTGAGATCTTTTCCTCCTAAACACTTTTTAGTCATGAATTTCCTCATAGACATGATGGACATCCACGTTTTAATGCATAGATATTTTATAGTTCCAATATTTACTGCCAATAACTGGATATCCACGAACCTCTTAAGCTAAAACTTCACTGATCATAGTAACTTACCTCAGAGCAATCTTGAACTGGATTTCTTCCACAGCCATGTTTCTTTAAAGGTAGAGGATTTAAGGGAATAATTTGCTGCTTAGACTGAGATGAGCTTGAAAATGATTTTCTTTGTGTTGCAGAAGTTGATCCTACATTTACATGCTTGGACGGGGTAACGACGGGCAAACTAGCCTTGGGCTGGCCTCCATTATTACCATCTCCTTCAATCCATCCAGAGAAAAGTTTCATTTTATTCCTATGCACAAGTGGAATAGGCCTCATGGTGGCTACTTTTAATCTTTTCCTAGCCGGGAGTAAGGGTGCCTTAAACCCATTCATTGGTGCAGGCTTCTCTCTACCTACTCTTCTAACTGAAGGGATATTTGCATATGCAAGACTGTCATGTGAGAGAGTATTCCTTATTCCTTGGCTTGGTTCCACTCTCTTTCTACTAGGAGTAGGTGGTTTAAACCAGTTGGGCAGTACACTTACAAGCAACTGATCTGAATGTTTATCATTCTCGTCCCTTGAACAAAAGAAGAGAAACCGCTCAGCATCCTCTTTCTCAAAGGAAGCAACAGGAAAGCCCTGAACTCCCCCAATGCCAAGTGCAACTAAACTCCGATGTGACATATCAGGTGCTAGTTGCCTCAAGACCTGAGCATCCAATGGCAAACAAATTGATATTAATACATTATAGATAAAGCGACATTGGATTATTCAACCACGTACAAATCCAGATATCAACATTTCATTGATCATATGAATCAACCAAGTTTGTTATTTTTTTTAATAGAAAATATATCAAAGTAATGCTTCTGCTTAATTTAAGTGGGGGATGGGGACCTGTGATGCCCAAGCGGGAACCTTCATCGAAACCTCAAAAACTGTTGCCCCACAAGCAACTGAAGCAGATTTTCGAGGCTTGTGCATGTGATGTTTGTTGCCCTCACAATCATGCATGACATGAACCAATTGGCTATTTTCAATAATCTCATGTTTGATATGTTTTTCCAACAGCTGAAATAATTAGTAGCATCTAGGCATTAGACTCCTTCTATTTGAAACAATTACAGTATGAAACGGGTCAAATAGTTCAAATTAGAAACAGACCTGATCATCAAAACAAGTATGAGCACTACCAGACACCAATACTGAGATGTGGGCCGAACTACAGGTCACTATATCACATCGCATTGTCACAACACCGCGAGAAAAGGATCCTGCTTGAAGAGGTGGCGGAGGAGCACTGAACCATATTTTTAAAGGCATCAATAGCATATACAACAGATATTCACCGAACCAAAGATTTAATTCCTACCAAGAAGGCATATCCTAGATTATGACATTGAGAGTTAACATATAAAATTGGCGTACCAATGTGAGAAGTGGTCTAAGTGTTTAAATCAAAAACATTCCTATATATTTCAACATAAGTCTAACCAAGAAGAAGCTAACCTGAACTTTCCCTGAAGTTTACTCCCACGTATCTGTATCACCCATAAAAACCAAAAACTTGGACGGTTAGATGGGAATGCCCCCAAAACAACTTAAGTTGCAACAGTTCATAGAGATCTTCATCGTCCATTCATTGAGAAAATGTTAACGAATAATGTCAAACATAAAGAATGTCATTGGTCAACTCCTACAAACCATAAAACAAACAAAAGTGCAAATTTGAATGGCACGTACTTCAATATTCAAAAGGGCATTAAGGCCATCCTCCAATGATCTCAATAAGCACGCATCCTATAAAGCATGAAAACTATAATGAAAACCATGCAAAAGAATTTATAATTGAAAGGGTACTCGTTCTTGCACACCTATATGCAGGTGTACCCAATGGCTCATGAATACAAGACGAATGCCTGGAAACTGCTTACCGGTGTGCAAGGCAATCCACAGATGAGAAGTCTCATGGTCACATTATTATCATGTACACTTATAACAGGGAGGGCTTCTAAAGAAGCATCTTCATCTTCATCTTCACCAGCATCTAGCTCGGGCGGTTCTACGTTAATCTTTGGAGGTTCTCCAATAAGTTGAGGCTCTAGATCACTCCTAAAATCGTCAGCATTCCCAGGAAGAGCATAATTTCTCCCCACACAATGAAGCCTAAAAGCAGCATGTGCAAGCTGAAAAGCATCCCATGTATGAGTAGATGAACTGCAGCCCACAAGTGAAATACAACATAAAAATCAAATATGTAACACCCTCCATAGACACAAGTACAAAAGTTCAACAAAAAAGTAAAGGAAGGCAATACATGCAAAACATAAGTGCCCCCAACAAGTGGGGAGGGCCTAACAGTGTCACTTACAAGTTAGTTGGTTTGTGTTTTCTTTTTTTCATCTTACACATAAGCCCTAAAAGGGCTATTGCTCTTTAACTTGCTTTACATCTTTAAAAACACTACCCACAACAACTTCCACAGTAGTGTGAGCTAGTATATGAAAATCACAAAGCAGCTTTTATCCTACACTAAATGTCAAGATAAGTATTTTGAATCCATGAAGAAGGGTAAATAGCCACCTAAAACAACACAATTCTAGTCTGTCTAATAGCAAGTAGGGAAGAGCCTTAGAGTATGTAAAGTACCTCTGCACCACTGAAAGTAATGCATTGCGGAAATGAGCTGCAGCATAACATGAAAATGTGTTGTTCCAATATATGACATAAGGAATTCCCTGCACAATGATGAATCTGATTCAATAAACATCCTTCGACAAAGAAGACATCACACACGAATGTTATACACATGGGCTGCCCTCCTTGTTCATATCAACAACATAGTTTAATCCAAGTGGTGGTCTAAGGACATCATAGAAATCACCTTAAAATGAAGAGTCTCCGCTATTATGCCTCCATTTGGGAGTTCTAAATACACCTGAGTTCATAGATGAATTAAATTATCAAAACCTGAATGTACTCTAACCAAATCCATTCCTCCAACCCCATCACAAAGGAGTGAATGGGCAGAAGAAAAAAATGAGATGGTTATGCAAAGTACTAGTTGATAAATTATGGAAGGGAGACAGAGCATACGGTGGTTGGTAATGCATTATCGAATAGTCCACATAAATCTTCAAGAGATAAATCAACACCATTCCAAACCAACGACCCAAGTTCGTCATTCTCAAGTTGTTCCCCTTGCAAGTAGACAAAGCTCGGTTGACATGATTCGAAAATTCTACTAAACTCATTCTTGCTTGGATTTGTTAGAACTTGGACCTGCAAATTCAAGCAGTTCAATATCTTGACAAGAACCATCTTTAATCGAGTAGGAAACTTGCAGATAAATGACAACTAATGCAGATTTGCACCTCCAATCGTCCGGAAGAGACTAATTCTGGAAAGGGGTATTTCAAAGTATGCTCCGCAACATCCTCCTCGCATTTTACTTTAGGCAATCTTCCGCAGGTAACAGCAAGTAAGATACAAGTTTGTCTCGCAGCTCCTATGGAATGAAGCATGATTTACAAGAATAATCGGGAGAAATTGCATTAAGCGAAGTTCCTTAAGCAATGAGACCTTTCCACTTCCTCGAGGAACCGTTAGAACACAAACATTCACCAAAGCAGAGCCCCAACACCCTGGAATCAGTTAAAAATCTCGGAGACCAATACCCATTGGACATGACATAGAATTAAAGAACCTGAATTTTCATTCTGAGGTTCAAACAATGCCATCATTCCAAAGCCCCTCAGAAACGGCTTTAAGATCAAAATCACAGCCGTCCAGAACCTCTAATTTTTACCGGACCAACAGTTAAACCCTAAAACTCACCCACCTCACCACAAAATTTCTGCAAAAATAGAATGCAGAACTTATTAAGAACTCAAACCCTATCTGTTAAGAATCTACAACTGTGATCAACATGTACTGCAAGAGCAAAGAATACATTCAGCTGCTGGTTGAGCAAAATCACTTCAAGGATAACCACAAAAACCATCATAATCGAAGCTCCAAAGCGAAACCCATAAGAGAAAACCTCAAAATTAAAGGAACCAACCTCCACCGGAAGAAGCAAAATGAAATTCACCGCCTCTGACGACAGAAATGGAATAACCCACCGACCTAGGGAATAATCAAGGAAATTTGAACATCCAGCGGGATGAAATCAAGAAAAATCGACGACAAGACACAGTCCGTAGCCCCTAAATTCATACGAAAGGGGAAAATTGTTGGGCACCGATAGAAGACTGAAGCCCGAAAAGCGTACCCTAGGCCCTTAAAATTCACATCATTAAAAAAAATCTCCAAAAAAAATATTGAAATAAGAAATACTCTTACCTTTCTCCATGTCCACATTCCACGCAATAAACACGAAAATCAAACAAAAGTTCTCACAGTAGTCGCCAAAATTAAATCCAAATAATTAGTTCCTTTCTGCTAAATAAGTGGGTGTCAGATCAAAAAATTCCCATTCGAAACCGGAAGTCAAACATTTCGAAACACATTACACCCAAGAAAAGTGAAGCGTTTATATCACAGCCGATTCGAACCCAATCAAGAAAACACATCGCCATCGCCTTCCAATTTACTTCCCTCGGGTTTTCATTAAAACTGGTAATGCCCATATTGTGTTTGTCTTCTGAGAAAGTTATAAACAATATCAGAGCATAAGAGATCAAAATCCAGAAATTTGCGTTAATTGGATGCTCAAAAACACTGTTTTTTTTCTTTTTTTTTGTCGAGATTCTTCTTGTATGTATTTTCAGCCTTGTCTTGTTCGTAATTTGGGTTTCTTTCTCTCTTTCCTTTATCATCGTCGATTAGATTGCTGACAGATTCTTCTAGTTTCGTCAAGTTAGTTGAGCAAGTTGAGCTTGTTCCATAAATGAATTGAAATGAAAATAATTCTTAGAATATGATGGTTATATAAACGAATAGATTTGGACATGAGGCGTTACATAAAGAAAAGCTATTACAATGTTTGTGGATTCAAACGAGAATCTATGTAGACGTGCTTCACAAGGTAATTTCTCGCGATGGTGTTCGTCATCACATCTTTGGCAAATAATCTCTCCATCGCAGTCTCTGTGGTGAATCACACCATTGGAAAGATCCTTGAAAGCCTACCAAAATGAAGTAGGCCATAAGAAATGTACACACACACACACAGAGTAAGCAGGTTGTTGTTTATGGAAGATGTAATTGGGAGTGTGGCAGTTGTGTTGACTGAAGCTTCTTGGATGAGTGAGGAGGCTTTGTGTCTTTTAAGCTTGGATGGCATGCTTTGAAGAATCCATTGTTGTTGCCTTTTCCCCTTCTTTGTCTTTTATCATTTGGCAGTCACCCATTTGTCGTATGTCCTTGTCGCATCTGCAATGCTTCTTCTACGCCCCCCTCTATGCTCCAATTCCTCTTTACAAATGACTTGGGTTTCATTAACATTTTTAAATTCTAGATAAACCCATGTGTCCATTACATGCACGATCCGAAGTCACATGGGTCAAGAGGGATCGAATTAAGGAGGCACAATGAAGGGACAAGACAGCCGAACTATCAAACTGAGGCAGACATCACATTTCCCTTAGTTTCTACTGTCCTGTAAGGTATGATCTTATCAATACAAAAGTGAAAAAGGCATAGTTAAAAGTGAAACATTTTTTTGAAAAATAGCATCTACTACCTCATTTGTTGATCATATTTAAGTAAGGGAAGGTTTTGAGAAAGAATGTCAGAGGCTGTCTTATTTGATTCCAATTCAAACTACCCATGCTGACCCCTATGTGTAATAATGCATATGCTTAGCCTTCCTTTTGTTAGGTAGTTAAATGAGTTGAGAGGACAATGATCCTCCTCAAGAATTTGAAACCAACAAAACAAAAGAAAATGAAATTGTTTGTGTTAAATTACAAATGTCAGAATAATTTTTGTGACCACAAATCTTGTCGGATGGAGGTGGGCATCTTCGGGAACAGACACCAAATTATAAAACAAAGGGCTTTGCTCATAGACTATTGTGTAAACAAAAACAGGACAAAACCAGCTTTTTCCTACAAACCCTCCCTTTTTAAACTTACAGCAAATCCCATCTATAACTCTTAACAACCTTACCTTTTCTCTAAGTTTCAAAATTTTGAATATATATATAGATATTTAGATATATAGATATATAGATATTTAGATATATAGTAGATACAGTGGCTTTTGCAGGCTACCCCATGTGAGTAGCTGCATATTTCTTTTTAATCCATTATTCCAAGTAGTCAATGCTTTTGGGTTGGGACAGTGCGGACTCTGTTTGACTGCAAAAACAGTCACTTTCTTATGCCACACTACTGCTTTATATCTAAATGATGAACATTGAGATTGAGAAGAAAAGGAGAGAGCCCTTTCTTTAACAACCAGAAAGAGACTTCCTTCATCGTCGAAGCTGCTTACTGTTGTTCACTTCGCGAATGGATCTTCCCACTCCCAAATACTTTCAGTCTCCTCCCATATTCGAATCAAATGGGGTAAATGATGATCAAGTCTTATGCCTTTTGTTCTGTTTCTTTTGGTTATCTTCTCAAACTCTTGATGTTTTTTGTCTGATTCAGGACCCGCCATTGGAGGGCAGGAGAAGCTTCTATGGTAAAACCAAGGATGACCCTTTTGCAGACACCTTCCACGATCCACTTTGCAAGCTCAACCTCAAGGAAACTTCAGAGTTTGTCAAGTCATTACCCATGGTGAACACTGTCACCTCCTCTGTTTCGACTCAGAGGAGGAGTACTCAAAGACGAGTCACAGAGTCTCCTTCAACTCCTGGAAGGCCTGTTTTTGGCTTCAGCGTTGGAAACCTTTCAAGAAAGAATGTCCCTTCAAAGTGGGACGAAGCAGAGAAATGGCTTGTTTGTAGCCCTTGCAATGACTCCCCTGCCCACTCGTTGAAGCCATCAGAGCCAACAAAGATATCAAAGCAAGCTGAAAACGTCAAGCCTCAAACAGAGGTTTTTGCTGAGAAGTTTAGAGTAACGGAGGAAAAGGTTTCTAAAGCAGTCTCAAGCTTTCTTGGATCTGCAACTTTGTGCAAAAATAACAGTAACTCCTTGAGACCTTTCAATGGCGTTTCTGATTTACACCTAAAAGGTACTATCTTTCCTCTTCCACTTTAGATTTTCGGCTTTACTCAGATACCCTTTTTCTTTCTCAACTGTTGCTGTACTTTTTTCAACGTTTTCCTGTAGCTTGTGTAAAAACTTGCTTTACCCCCCAAAATTTCAAGCTTCTCTGTTAAAACTTTGTCCTTTGGAGTTTTGGAAGATGGAATTGCATGTGGGTCTTGATGGTTTGGTTTCTTCTAACGCGTAATTTGATTGCTTACAGACAAGTTTATGGACAATGTAGAGCCAAATTTGCCGACGAAGGAAGGCTTTGTGTTCAGCAATTCCGCCATTAGCAAGATGGAAGTTACGGGCGCCATTGTTGAGGTTCAGCACAGAGACATTGGAACAGAGATGACTCCTTTAGGCAGTTCCACCACTTCAAGGTGCCCAACACCATTCAAAAGTACATCCCCAGCTCGCCATAACACGCCGGCGAACAGATCCGGGCCGCTCGGTCTGGTCGGCACCGGTTACGACGCCGACAATAATAGCGCTACCATCGACATTACCCAGTTGCAGGAATGCCATTTGGCTAAGCTACAGCTTCCATCTCAATACGATTCTGTTGCATCGAATTGGAGCTCGAGGGAAGAGGAGGAGGAAGAAATTTCAAAAAGCTTGAGACACTTCGAAACGGGCAATGAATGTCGGAGAAGTATATCGGATTCCAGAGCTGCAGCTTGGGAAGAAGAGGAGAAAACCCAGTGCTGTAACAGGTAAAAACAAATTTATCTTCTTTTATCTTTTCACATTCCACCATTGATTTTAATTACACTGAGTTTATTCTTTTATGAAGTTTCAGATATCAGAGAGAAGAAGCCAGGATACAGGCTTGGGTGAACCTTCAAAATGCAAAAGCAGAAGCTCAATCGAAGAAACTTGAGGTACCCCATTATCAAAAAAGTCATTTTTTATTATTATTATTTGTTTATATTGAAGATGTGTGTTGTTTCCATGTTTTGGGTTTCGTCGTTTTTCTTTCTCGAGCCATCCGCCATGACTGGTCCACCTCTGTGTCTGTGCTTCACCTGATTTCAGTAACCCTCGTATCCTGCATATGCTTGAAAGCTACGAGTCATCTTCCAAATTTATTTTATGACACCAAAATCCCCATTTGGAAAAAAGGAACAGAAAAAAAGGAATTTGTTTATTTGAATTGAGCTCTGCCATGCCCAAGAACATGGTTCTTTTAGTTTCTGATCAAAAATTTGAGTCCATACTATACTGCCTACAATTGCTCTACATTTAATGATCTTAAAACCCCCAAGGGATTCAAAACATAAATTGGCGATGCAGGTGAAAATAGAGAGGATGCGATCAAATCTAGAGGGGAAGCTAATGAAGAGACTGTCGATGGTACACAGGAAAGCAGAGGAATGGAGAGAAGCAGCCAGGCAACAGCACACCCATCAGATTGAGAAAGCCACAGAAGAAGCCAAGAAGCTAAACTGGCGACGCCCTTATTCATTACCCCACAACACCACTTCTTGTGGTTGCTTCCCTACCCACCATTCATAACACTCACTCAAATACAACAAGCAACACAAAATACTTGTATCATTTTTTCTTTCTTTTTTATTCATGTTGTTTCTTGAAAGAAATGCATAGAGCAAATGGAAGAGAGAGCCACTTTCTGTGAGTTTCCAACAATATTAGATTGGCTTTTGTTCCCCATCTTTGAAACGACTTTGATATGGTTTTGGGAAGACTTAAGTTCTCTACTAGATTTGATATATATCTTAAGACTTTTCCACGGATGCGAATAATTCAACCGGATACCACCAAATTTGTCGAGGCTTTACCTTCCAACAGCCAATCATTTGTTTTTTTTTCAAACACAGCCGCAGCAATTTGGCATTTTCTTGGACCAGTTTTCATCCCTTAGTTTCTGATAAAAACATCACATCAGAACTCTCCAACTAATTGTGTTGGTCATTAATGGCGACTCAAAGCACTTGGCGTGGTCAACTAATTGTGTTGCTTCTGATCTTTTTCTTCTTCAACTTCATTTCCATATATTGCTTTGCTGAAGTTGAATTCAATGTTGTGCCTGAAAAGCATGCTGCTTTCTTCATCTTTGGGGACTCTTTCTTGGATGCTGGCAACAATAATTACATCAACACCACAACTCTTGACCAAGCTAACTTCTGGCCCTATGGCCAGACCCACTTCCGATTCCCCACTGGAAGATTTTCCGACGGTCGTTTGGTGTCTGACTTTATAGGTAACACTTCCCATATATTTGGTTTATGTCCTCTTCATCTCTGTTTTGTTGTCTTCTGCAGTCTGTGTAGCTACTAACCCAATATTCTCTCTTTTTCTGATAAACTATACATTTGGGCAAGGCTCAACTTTTCACGACTTTGTTGCTCTTATCTTTTAGCTGAATTCGCCAAGCTGCCTTTGATCCCACCTTTTCTTCAACCGGGTTTTCATCATTATCATAATGGAGCGAACTTTGCTTCGGCTGGAGCAGGTGCTTTATCCGAGACTTTTCATGGGTCGGTAAGAATAACGTATCCTCCTTACTCCTCACGCACCTTTTTCCATATTAAATAGCAAAGCAAATCATTATCAACTCTTCTTTCTGCACTGTCCACAAAAAAATCATCACTTTGATCTAAAAACTTTCAAACCTGGTTCATGATTAAACAACTCGGTTGTGAACGTATTCAGGTGATCGAGCTGAAAACACAGATTAAGTACTTTAGGGAGGTAGTAGTGACATGGCTGAAACGAAAGTTGGGGAAAGCTGACGGTGGGTTGATGGTGTCAAAAGCTGTGTATTTGTTCAGCATCGGAACCAATGATTACATGAGCCTCTTCTCAACCAATTCTACTTTACTCAAATCCCACTCCAAATCCCAATATATTGAGTTGGTGATTGGCAACTTGAGTACTTCCATCAAAGTAAGCTAAGCTTATGTGCAGTCTTCAATTTGCATTCAAACACAGTAATGTGGATGTTTGTTTTGTTGGTTTTGACAGGAAGTATATGATAGCGGGGGCAGGAAATTCGGGTTCCTGAACTTGCCGCCTATTGGGTGCAGTCCAGGGATGAGAGATGAAGATGGCAGATGTTTGGAAGAGCTGTCGGCGTATACAAGTGTTCACAACCAGAGATTGGTGAAGCTTCTTCAAGACTTGGAGAAGCAGCTGAAGGGGTTCAAGTATTCACTCTACGACTTCAGTAGCAGCCTCACACACAGAATGGAAAATCCATTCAAATATGGTAGCACAACTTTCACTCCCTGTCTTATCAGATTCTAAACTTTGATACAGAGATTTTGAAGTGTGTAATATAATAATAATGTAGGGTTGAAGGAAGGGAAGGAGGCATGCTGTGGAACAGGGAGATTTAGAGGAGTTTTCAGCTGCGGAGGAAGAAGAGGAGTGAAGGAGTTTGAATTGTGTAGGAATCCGAATGAGCATGTCTTTTGGGATTCTTACCATCTCACTGAAAACCTCCACAAACAGCTTGCTCATAAAATGTGGCGTGGCTCATCCAGTCGCCATTCCTCTCTCAAGTATCTTTTTCAAACCATTTGAGAACACCATTGGCCATGGATTGTAATCATAAATCATATCCATTTAATCCTTTCCTCTTTCTAATGGCTATTTTAAACTTGAAACAATGTAAGATCTGAAACAAATATACATTTAGAATTGAGAATTGGGTTTAAAAAAATGTTCTTTCATATTTATTTCTTTTACATTCTAGACCCCTTTTTAGAACTTCTCGACTCTCAGTTCCTAATTCAAAATATTATAATTTTACATAGTGTATCATACAAAATTTCAACAGGAAACGAAAGATGAGTACTTATAATTCAATTGACATATTATCAATTGGACATGAGTATCACTATGACTGTGTCCAATGGAGGATCTACCACCACCCATTATTTAGTGTCATTTAGATGGATGTCCACTAAACTTGAGGCGAGTAAATTCCATATATCCCAAAAAAATTGCACCAAGATACCAAAGTTGAAGTCAAAATTTCAATCTCAAAATCTAAAACTGGACTCTATCAGAAAAGAGGCAAGCCAATTTTGCAACCAAAAAAGGTGGTACCCCTACATAAACAAGCAAACTCATAAAACGATTTAATGAATTCTCGATAGTTCCCTTAGTACCCTACCAACTGGCAGCCGGAGGCGCAGCACCTTCGGCTGGAGGTGCTGGTGGTGGTACTGCAACATCCCATCCGTCTGATGCTATAGCAACTGCACAAGGGGTAAAAAAACCCAGAAAAGAAGGCGTCAAAAAATAAGTATGTTAATGGAAAAAAATGTTATTTTTTGCTAAAACTCAAAACAGACAACCAACCAAGTTATCGAATGACAACCTACAAGGTAACTGGAACTGGCAGGTACTAATTATAAACAGAAACCAACGTGATTTCTTTTAAAAGCTAAACACACGGCAATGAGCACGGGTATTCAACTAAATCATAAAAGGAAACTCGGGCTCAACCTGGCTCTTGGGCCCACTCAACACTCGGAACAGGTGGCACAACTGCAGCAGCTACAGGTGGTGGAACCACATCAGGGTCACCCCACTGAGCATCAGAAATTTGTCCTGCCCATTGATCTGAAGCAACAAGTGGAGCAGCACCATAATCGGCAATGCCATAATCTGGAGGTGCAACAGCCTCTTCTTCTTTCTCCTTGGCCTCCTCAGGCTCTCGGTAGAAAAACAAATCCACCTGCAGAAGAAACACATACATTGATTCAATCCAAACCTTCAATTAAACTTCCAACACTAAAGTGTTGACCTCAAACTTCCAGTTCAGAACACGGTTTACAATGTTACGATATAAAATATAATGTTGAGCTTACCATCACGTCCCATTTATGCCCTGCACGAATTGTTCCACGCATCTGCAGAACCATCCTTGCCAAAAGCCAGAAAAGACATCCAATGCTATGTTTCCCCTTGTTATTTGCTGGAATCCCAATATCAACATACCGCATTGGTGAATCAGTATCGCAAAAGGCAATTGTCGGAATGTTTCCAAGGGCACCTTCCTTAATGGGCTGGAAACGAGAAACCAACCAGACAACACAAATAGCAGCAACAAGTCAGGTATAAATAAAACGAAGGGAACAAACAAAAGTGAATCTAGCATAGGTAAAAAGAAGACCATCCTTTTGACTTAAAACTAATAACAGAAAAATTTTATCGGTCTTTTAAAAAGGCTCAATCACCTGATGATCAGTTCTAGGATCAGTAAGTATCAGAAGACGTGGTTCATTGAAAGAGGTCTGAAGCTGGTTAGTGAAGGTTCCAGGGGTATGCCTCCCGGCTATTGCATGAGCCCCAGTGTGTTGAGCAAACTTCAAGACGGCCCTCTGACCATAAGGCCTTGCAGACTGAACAATGATGTCCTGTGGATTCTCAATACCCACAATAACTCTGGCAGCCATCTGAAGTTTCTCCCATGTCTTACCAAGGTTAATAATGTAGATTCCTAAAAGGAAGAATTAGAAAAAAGGTTCGTAATATGGAAAATATAGAGATCAAACCTCTTTTTCAGCCTTTAATAACTCGACATTCCTCAAAGTAACAGACTCGAATAAAAAATTGATTCTTCAAACAATAGAGATTGGATTAATCTTCAAATCTTTGACCGTATGAACCAACATTTTGGGATCAAATTAAAAATGACGTCACACGTGCTGTCGCACACCAAACATGTAAAATCCATAGGATTATTCAACAATGTGTCCTTGGCAAATACAGTCATAACTAAAGAGATAAACCAAACAATAGTCAGACACCGTCTCTGAATTGTAATCACTACAACAAATTTAACAAAGAGATCACGGATATATATACGTACTCATGAAATTATGATCGCTCTAGTCCTTAGAATTTCATATCCAAAACTTAGTCATTGGGCACGGGGACATTAGCGCTCAATGTTACAGTGCAAGACAAATCACAGTCAATAATGAAAACAAAGAGGATCTAGTAAGCGGTTTGGGGAGTTCAACAAACTTGGAAAATCTAAAAGTAAAGTGATTCACAACATACCATCGTTTCGACGCTTGAAAACGTAACGCTCCATTTGGAAGTTACAGTTCTTAGTGCCTAGATGAACCTCGGCGGCCAACATCATCTGGATGTCGGCCTCCTTCTGCGAGAGCTGACGCGGTGCTGTTCCAGTCGCCATGGCGGGATCTCTGTGAATCGAGAGTTGTGTTAGGGTTTGCAGAATAGCAGTAATTTAAGGAGGTTAAGCCAACAAAGAAGGGGCCTGTGAACAGAGCAGGAGGGGGCTAGGGCTTCTCTAGGTTTCTTTCTTTCGGCCGGAACAAAGAGTTGCAAAATATTTTCCAAATTGCCATCGAGAATAAATTGGGCTGGGTTCGTTATAAATCGGGGCCGAGTTTTATTTTTAAAAAACAGATTCTTTATTTATAAATTTACACGTTAATTATATATATATATATATATTCGCTAAATTAATAAAAATATTCGTATACTTCATATTTTGCCTAAAAAAATCACTCATATCCCCGATATTTATTAAACTTAAATATTTTCTCATATAGGAAAAAAAAAATTTGATAATTGATATGATGTTTGAACAGGTCTTTATATATATATTCAACGTTAAAATGACATTCCTACCATGATGCTGACGTGTGCGGGACCGAGCTCTTAAATAATTTTGCAAATATTTGTTCATTAAATTGAATGGTGTCAAGTGTGTAATGTTATGTAATGACGTGTAAAATAAAATAAAAATGAAGGGTCGGATTTGTATCTGTGTTGTCGGCTGGGCTGGGCTGGGCTGGGTGAGCCTTCTTCCTCGACTCAATTGATGGGCTCAACAAACCAAGCTGCAAAGCCATATAGAAGCCGAAGGGAAGGAACGCCACTAACCACTCATTCCAATCAATCATTTAACCAGATGACTTTTGTTACTCCCATCTTCTTCATCTTCATTATAAACCAAAGGCCTCTGAGCTCCTTCTTCCACTTCTTACAGAGGGACATATAATTCATAATTAATTCACCATGAGTTTCCTCCACAAGCTTTGGGACGAAACCCTCGCTGGTCCCGCGCCGGATTCCGGCCTCACCAGCCTCCGCAAGTACAACTCCTTCTCCGCCTCCCGATCTCCGCCGATGCTATCCAACATTCCTCGCAGTATCGAGATCCCTAGCCCTACGCTCTCTCAGAACTCATCCACCACCACCACTCCACCGCCCACTCGTAAGTACTTCATTTCTTCTGTTTAAATCCCGTCTCTTGATTTTGGTCGGCTCGTTATTGGTGTTGAATCATGCAGCGCCGGAGACGCCGCGAGGAGACGATATGAATAGACTGGCCAGGAGAAGAACCATTGATTATCCTCGCCGTCGCCCTTTGGAAGGATCTGACCGAACCAGCACCCCTTCTGTTTATGATTGGTTAGTTTTTTTCAACCATTTTTCACAAATAAACTTCGTAACTATTTTGTTTGACAAATTATTATTTATTCCCTAAATTAGTGTCTAAAAAAAACTTAAATGCTTCAATAGTATGATTTATTCCCTAAATTAGTGTCTAAAAAAACTTAAATGCTTCAATAATATGTTTATACTTTTAAATAAACAAATAAATAAATATTGTGAATATATGGACGCAAACCATCCACACTGTAAATGGTAAAAAATTTATAATTCGTATTTTATAAACGTTTTACTTATAGTTTCGTCCCTATAGTATTTTGAACTTTTTAAAAAGCTCGAGAATATTAACAAAAATTTCAAAAAGTTATATTTTTTACCCAATTTTGAAAGTTTATAAAAAACAAATTTAATCTCTATTGAAAATTTAAAAATATTTAAAAAATGAAAGATAAAATTTAGAGATATTTTTATTAATTTAACCCTGATTATAAAAAAAATATGAGTTTCACATTTTAAATTTTTATATTATGAGAAGTTGGACATTTTAAAATTTGTAGTCCTATTTAGAGCATAAAAGTTTAGGTTGAAAATTAAATTTTATGCGAAGAAAATGGCTCAGTTCTACACAAAATTGATTTAAAAGTTCCTGTAATAAATTGATTTTAACATTCAGTATAAGTTTGATTCTCTCGCTATAATTGGTTATACTCCAATACATTGAATTAGTAAAGATATTTTGTATATGTAATATTAGTGATAATTTTATGGTGAGATTTTTGTGTTTTATAATTATATAGGATCGTTATAACTGCTTTAGACCGTTGACGGATAGAGAAGCATATCGGAGGAAGAAGAAAAGAACGTGTTATTATTATTATTTTTTACAAGGAAATTGACTTAGATTTGGATATTTTTTCCACTCGCAACATATTCCCTTGTATATGTAGAATGTATTATTAGAATATGCAAAGAGGATTTACCCGAAAAGGGTTTTTTTATTTTTATTATGTATATAAAGGATTAATAGAAGTTAGAGATTAAAATATTTTTATACTCCAATTTTTTTATTAGTTGAGCACGACACTTTCTACAATTGTATGATATTGTTCACCATGAATCTAAGTTCTCATGACTTTGCTTTGGGTTTCACACCAATAAAAATAGTATTCCTTAATTATAAATTCATTATAATTCATCCAACAGGTATAAAAAAAAAAAAAACAAGTGACATTCATGTCCCTTTTATGCATTAGTTAGAAAAAAATTAAATTGGAGGTTGATCATCCTCTTGAAGCAGCAGAATTGATTGATAAATAATAATGGGTCGTAATGTTTGGGCTGGGTCTGTTATGCATGGCCCATACTCATCTGTTTCATAATGGAAAATAGCTGGTCTCCACTTGGTGGATCTTAAATGTATTTTCAGGAATGTGCGTTCCATTTCAGATTTTAATTAACTATAATTTAAAAATTGTTACAAATTTGATATATGAATTAAGATCAAATCCATCTCCAATTCAATTGAATGACTCAGAAAAAAAAAAAAAAAAAATCAAATTGAAAATTGAAATTCACCTTAGCTCCTCAAATAACCGTGCAAAGGGCCGGAGTTGTCAACGTTGGAATAGTGGTCACAGCACTGATTGGCATCCGCCGTCACCATCGGCATTAATTACCATAAAGCAGAGTAGTTGGAAGGTATCAACAAATTTGCAATCACCATCGGTTTTGGGTGGTATATATTTTATCCAGACTTCGCCTTCCAGCAGCCACGCGATCCTTATCAACATTTTTACTTTCGGCTTCTACTTCAACTTCAACTTCAACTTCTCGATCATTTCTCCAGTGAAGGCTGCAGTTTCAAGTTTGGGTTAACAAACCTCAAGGTACGTAAATATTCCCAAAAGCTCTTATTATAAATTTAAGAAAGTTCACAAAATTCCTTCAATTCATTCCCGCGCGTTTCAAGACCTTTATGTTTAATCGATCTGTGGGCGACATCTGGTACTGTTTTTGAATATCAATCAGTTGATTAAGAACCTTCTGGTCTCTATTTTGTCAGGGTAAAATGTCTTCTGAACCAGTGAATGTGAATGACTTCAAGGAATTGGCTAGATCAGCACTTCCCAAAATGTATTACGATTTCTATGCAGGGGGAGCTGAGGATGAGCACACACTAAGAGAGAACATACGGGCCTTCCATAGCATCACGTAATTTTAAAGCTGCCTAATCATGCTATAATATACTATTCGGGGTTTTTGTTAGGTTATGGAGCCTATGCTCATTTATACTGAGTCAACGGTTATATTTGGTAAATGACATATAAATGGTCATAAATAGTAAATAGCTATGTATAGTAAAAGGCTATATCTGGTAAAGCTATATGGTAAATAGTTATATATAGTAGATGGTTATATCTGGTGGTATATATAGTAAGCTAAACTATATATATATATCCCTCAGGCAGAACTTTGAAAATGTACTTTCTCTATTCTCTGTATTCTCTTTGTTGTACATAGCTGAAGTCATCAATATAAATCATTTAGCCATAATTCTCCTTGTATTTTCTCTATCCTGTTTTTTGTGTTCATCTAGATCGAGTGTGTGCGTTGTTGTGCGATCCTAACAACTGGTATCAGAGCTAGGCGTGGAAGTCACTTCGATCTGTGAAGATGGAAAGTTCAAAGATTGGAATTGAGAAGTTCGATGGATCCGATTTCGGTTTCTGGAAGATGCAGATTGAAGATTATCTGTACCAGAAAGATCTTCACGAACCCCTGTTGGGGGTGAAGCCGGATACTATGACCACGGAGCAGTTGAAGCTCAAGGATCGACAAGCCTTAGGGCTGATCCGGTTGACGCTATCCAGAAACATGACGTTCAACATCATCAAGGAGAAGACAACGTCAGATCTGATGAAGGCGCTGTCGAATATGTACGAAAAACCGTCGGCTATGAACAAGGTGTATTTGATGCGGATATTGTTCAATCTACAGATGTCTGAAGGTGGATCTGTTGTTGATCATATAAATGAATTCAATATGATCGTAAGTCAACTGAATTCGGTGGAAATTAATTTCGAGGATGAAATTAAAGCATTGATTTTGATGTCATCTTTACCCGAGTCGTGGGATACTGTTGTTACCGCAATCAGCAGTTCGCGAGGATCTGATAAACTGAAGTTTGATGAAATTCGAGATGTAGTTCTCAGTGAAAGTATTCGCAAACGAGAAACTGGAAATTCATCTGGTAGTGCTCTCAGTGTTGACCAACGGGGAAGAAGTAAACCGAAGGGCCCAAACAAAGGGCGATCAAAATCAAGGAACCGAGAAAAATCTCCAAACAAACCAAATGTAAAGTGTTGGAGTTGTGGAGTAAAAGGTCACTTTCGGACAGATTGTACAAGACCAAAGAGGAAGCAGAATCACAAATATGGAGATGATGATGATTCTATAAATTCAGCCGAAGACATTGGGGATGCTCTAATCCTCAGTGTGGACAGTTCGATTGAATCCTGGATTTTGGATTCAGGTGCATCTTTTCATTCGTCTCCAAATAAAGAGTTGTTCCGGAATTTCAAGTCTGAAAATTTCGAGAAGGTGTATCTTGCCGACAACAAAGATTTGGAGATTAAAGGAAAAGGAGATGTCTGCATAAAAACTCCGGCAGGAAACCAGTGGACATTAAAGGATGTCAGATATAGTCAGATATATTCCTGGTCTCAAGAAAAACCTGATCTCTATTGGTCAGTTGGACAACACAGGTTATGCAACAGAGTTAGGGAAGAGTTCGTGGAAGATTATGAAGGGTGCTACGGTGGTAGCACGTGGCACAAAATCTGGAACCTTATACACCACTGCAGGGTGTATGAACATAGCTGCTGTTGCTAAGAGTGCTTCAAATTCAAGTTTATGGCACAATAAACTTGGACATATGAGCGTGAAAGGAATGAAGATGCTGGCTGCGAAAGAAGTTTTAGAAGGTCTGAAATCTGTTGATGTGGGTCGTTGTGAGAACTGCGTTATGAGCAAGCAGAAACGAGTTAGCTTCACAAGGACTGCCAGAGAATTGAAGAAAGTGCGGTTGGAAATGGAACCAGATGTGGAGCAAGGTTCGAAGACAACGAAGCAAGTGGGAGTTGAGCTTGAGTTGCAGGAAAACTCACCTAGTGATGTTGTAGCAGATACTCATGAAACTCCTGAGACTATTGCTGAGAAACCAGAGGTGAAACAAGGTTCCAAGACCACGGAGCAAGTTGGAGTTGAGCTTGAGTTGCAGGAAAACTCACCTAGTGATGTTGTAGCAGATACTCATGAAACTCCTGAGACTATTGCTGAGGAACCAGAGGTGGAGCAAGGTTCCAAGACCACGGAGCAAGTTGGAGTTGAGCTTGAGTTGCAGGAAAACTCACCTAGTGATGTTGTAGCAGATACTCATGAAACTCCTGAGACTATTGCTGAGGAACCAGAGGTGGAGCAAGGTTCCAAGACCACGAAGCAAGTGGGAGTTGAGCTTGAGTTGCAGGGAAACTCACCAAGTGATGTTGTAGCAGATACTCATGAAACTCCTGAGACTACTGCGGAGGAACCAGATGTGAAGCAAGGTTCCAAGACCACGAAGCAAGTGGTAGTTGAGCTTGAGTTGCAGGGAAACTCATCTAGTGATGTTGTAGCAGATACTCATGAAACTCCTGAGACTACTGCTGAGGAACCAGATGTGGAGCAAGGTTCCAAGACAACGAAGCAAGTGGGAGTTGAGTTTGAGTTGCGGAAAAAATCATCTAGTGATGTTGTGGCAGATACTCAAGAAACTCCTGAGACTGTTGGAGGAACCAACAGTGGAGCAAGTGACACCTGAACTGGTGTTGAGAAGATCATCCAGTACTATCAGAGTACCAGATATGTATGTACCTTCATTATACTATCTGTTGCTGATGAAAGGGAACCACAACCCTTTGATGAGGCCCTACAGTTGGAGGATACAACCAAGTGGGAGCAAGCCATGGATGATGGGACGTCTAGGCTTCAAAAATGCGTTGTACTGAGGCTGAGTACGTGGCAATAGCTGAAGCTGGAAAGAAGACGATATGGATGACTGACTATCTGGAAGAATTGGGCAAGAAGCAGCACGGAAAGATTCTTTATAGAGATAGTCAGAGTGTCATACAATTGGTCAGGAACCCGGTCTATCATTTGAAGACAAAACACGGAAGACGATACCATTTCACTTGCAGGTTAGTGGAAGATGGTGATGTGTTTTGAGAAGATAGAGGGTGCAAAGAATCCAACAAACATATTGACAAAATGTGTTGATGTTGGAATATTGAGGTTGTGCAAAGCCTCAATTGGTATAGTGCAGTGAAGATGTTCATGACCGTTTGAGAATGAAATTCTTGGTTGACTGGATCAATCTCTAAGTGGGAGAATTGTTAGGTTATGGAGCCTGATGCTTATTTATAGCTGAGTCAACGGTTATACATAGTAAAGCTATATTTGGTAAATGACATATAAAGTAAATTGTCATAAATAGTAAAAAGCTATGTATAGTAAAGCTATATATGGTAAATAGTTATATATAGTAGATGGTTATATCTGGTAAAACTATATATAGTAAGCTAAACTATATATATCCTTCGGCAGAACTTTGAAAATGTACTTTCTGTATTCTCTTTGTTGTACATAGCTGAAGTCATCAGCCATAGTTCTCCTTGTATTTTCTCTATCCTGTTTTTTGTGTTCATCTAGATCGAGTGTGTGCGTTGTTGTGCGATCCTAACATTTCTATGGTTTTTAGGATTCGACCTCGAGTTCTTGTGGATGTGAGCCAAATTGATATGTCAACAACTGTATTAGGGCATCGCATCTCTGCACCTATCCTGGTTGCTCCCACTTCTGCGCATATGTTGGCATTCCATGAAGGTTGTTGAGAACATTGCTTAGTTGAGAGAACTGATTTTCATTCTACTTTTTCCTGATCGTATCTATGTTTTTTCAGGAGAACTTGCCACGGCTAGGGCAGCAGCTGCTGCACAAACTATAATGGTATACAAGCTATAAGTTATTTAACATGTGCAATTTGGTAATTGAATTGAGTTGCTTCCGTAGGTGCTGTCCTATTCTTCAACCCGTTCAATCGAGGAAGTGGCAGCTAGCTGCGACGCTGTCCGCTTCTTTCAATTATATGTAAATGACTCTTCTTTTTCACGTTTAACTATCTTTCCTTGTTCGCAAGTTTGAATTGAACTTCCATTTTGTAATCAGGTTTTCAAAAGGCGTGATATCACAGCTTTGATAGTACAGAGAGCTGAGAGATGTGGATACAAGGCAATTGTGGTGACTGTTGATACTCCTTGGCTTGGTAGAAGGGAGGCTGACATGAAGAACAAGTAAGTATCTATGCTTCACATCTCATGCACTGTATATTCCTTTTGCTGGGTATTGAGTGCATCAATTGTAAGCTATGCCTTTGTCTTTGTCTCATCTGGAAAATCACTTGGATGAATTTGTAGGATGATTGCATATCCAAAGAAGAATCTTGAAGGCCTCATGTCTGTTGAAATTAACTCTGTGAGTAATGGTTCGATTTTCTTGTTTAGAATATTGGAATTACATCTCACGATTAAATCTAGATATATTTTCATGGTTCTCTGGATCAGTAATTTGGGCTGTGTTTTATAATAAATATCAACTCACGATCTCATGCAGGAACCCGGTGTACAATTACGAACTTTTGCGAAAGCAACCGTAGACGCATCTTTATCCTGGAAAGTATGTATAGAAAGCTGCTCAGATTCCTATCACACACTTAAAATGTCTACTTTACTTTGGTGCTTAATAAGCTTTGGAGCATATACTTCATATAACTCAGTAATTTAACTACTCCTATGTTGTATGAACTTCTTTCAACTAATGTAATGTAATGAATATACAGTGTTTGAGATATCTTTCGAATCATCATCTTGATTAGATGAGATTTTCTGCTACTTGAAAGGTTTATTCTTCTAACATTCTTGTTCTTCCAGTTCAGTTTTAATATTTTTCTGTTTACAGGATATAGAGTGGTTAAGATCAATCACTAGTCTGCCAATTCTGTTGAAGGGGATTCTCACTCGTGAAGATGGTAAGTTCAAGTTATGTTTTTAAGTGTTAGGAGAAAAATAATAAATACTACGCCCAAACGATAAACACAAGTAGCAACTGTCAAGTACGTATCAGATATTGTAATGGCCCAAGCCCACCGCTAGTAGATATTGTCCTCTTTGGACTTTCCCTCAACGCTTTAAAATGTGTTTGCTAGGGAAGGTTTCCACACCCCTATAAAAAGTGTTTCGTTCTCCTCCCCAACCAACGTGGGATATCACAATCCACCCCCCTTCAGGGCCCAGTGTCTTCGCTGACCCTCGTTCCTTTCTTCAATTGATGTGGGACCCCACCAAATCACCCCCTTCGAAGCCCAGCATCCTTACTGGCACACCGTCTCGTGTCTACCCTCTTCGGGGAACAGCCTCCTCGCTGGCACATCGCCCGGTGTGATACAATGAATGAATGAATGTAAAAGATGTCATGACTTGTAGAAATGCTTATCCATCTCAGACAGCACAATTTTCCTTTCAATATATTTTCTTGCTTGGTTTATGAGTTTTGTCAGAGTTCATGGATAGGCAATTTCTTTCATTAGCTTTCTTGATGATTGGCAGCAACTAAAGCTGTGGAAGCTGGTGTTGATGGAATTATTGTCTCCAATCATGGAGGCCGCCAACTAGACTTTACTCCGCCCACTATTCTCGTTCTCGAAGAGGTCAGCTTCGCTTCATTTTGTGCTACTATATTACTCAAAGATGTGAATGCAAGGAGATAAAATTACTTCAATTTCTGCATAAGTTAGCTTCACATTACTTCAACATGTGTCTCTGCAAATATTGTCCTTCATTTTTAAGCTTTTAAATCAAATCTTTGTTTTGAAATAGATGAGTCTTTAGTTTTAGTAAATGGTCCCTCCCAATTCACTCCATGTTCTTGTGAGAATTCCACATTCGTTTGGTTGGGGACACAATCCTACATTGGTTGGGAGGAGAACGAAACACCTTATAAAGGGTGTGGAAAATTTTCCCTAACAGACACATTTTAAAGCTTTGAGGGGAAGCCCGTAAGGGAAAGCCCAAAGAAGACAATATATGCTAGCGGTGGGCCTGAGCCGTTATAGTTTTGTAGGTCGAAACCAAGTTGATACAAATTTAGGACAAATATGAGTGAACCCAAATGCATATTCACGGCTTCAATTTGCGCAGCCTTTTGGGTTTGTGTCCTAATTGATAAGCATGAAGTTTGATGCAGGTTGTCCAGGCTGTGAAAGGTAAGGTTCCTGTGCTCCTAGATGGAGGTGTGCGGCGAGGAACAGATGTATTTAAGGCATTAGCCCTTGGAGCTCAGGCAGTCCTTGTAAGTTCTATACTCCCCTCATATAAAACATTTAAAATGGTATTATTATTATTTTTATTTTTGTGTGTGATGGTATAATTTGATGGTGATTCAGACGGGGAGAGCAGTTTTATTTGGGCTATCTGCAAAGGGAGAAGAAGGAGCAAGAACAGTGCTGGAAATGCTGAAGAATGAGTTAGAGACCACCATGGCACTCTCAGGTTGCCCATCTATCAGGGATATTACTAGAAACCATGTTAGGACACAGTATGATAAGCTGCAAGCAATGCTTTGATGATCTGTTTGCTTTATTATGTAACCAAGCACAGCTTCTCTACTGTTTCACAAAAAGACAGGTCTCTGCAATGATGTATCTCTCTAAATTCAGTAATGTTATTCCATTATTTGGCAACTTCTCAATCAAATAAAAAATCTACCCTTGGATCATATGGAAACTAAATTAATATATCATAGAAAATACGCCCATGGCATCCAACCTAAATTATCAATAATATCATCGTGTCTTAGATTGATATGTTGTATTGCATAAATTTTTTGTTAAATATAAATAATTTTTGCCTTAATAAAATTAAAATTTGTCCAAACTTAATTTAAAAATAAGTATGTGAATCAGTGAAAATTAAAATTTTATAGGGAAAATCGAATCACTTTGACAAATTTAGTAGTGAAATTTGTTTTTTATTTTTTTATTTTTCCCTAAATATATTCGATAACCGACGCTGACCGCCGTTTTAATGCTTGTTAAAATTGGTGGCAAAAATGTGAATTTTCATGAAGAAGGAGGGTCTTTTCTAATCATTTTAAAACAATTTATTGAGAGGATCGCACGCATTCGCACACTGGAATAGCTACGTTTATCCAGACCAATGGCGATGGCAATGCGTTGCTCTTGCTTCCTTTCCCGCCCGAATTCCCCGCGATCTCCTCCCTCTGATCAGTTATTGAGGAAAGTCCATGTTTCCGGTTAGTATCATGGTGCTTATAACGTTCTTTTGTTTTTCATCTATTCTTTTAAGTTCATTTCGAATGGGAGATGCCTGTTTAGAAGCTTTTAGCTTGAGGTTTTGATGTTTTGAATAACTGAACATGTTCGAACCATTTCTCGATTAATACTTAGGATTCAAGCATTCTCCTATTAGATGAGTTCTGATATGGTTAGGACTGGGGACTCAAATGACAAATTAAGGAAGAAAAAGGATTTCCTATCCTGGCGTGTTTATGTGGTCGAAGCAGGCAAATGGACTTTTATAGTTACAAGTTCAAGTACAATAAGCTGGTGTTCTGTGGTTCTGGGCACGGAGCATACACTAATTTGGTATTCTTTCATTAGAGGGGAAAATGAGATTCAACCCAACTGTTCGTAACATTTCAACTTTAAGAGTCAGAACAAGCTGACTTAGGAGTTACTTGTGTGTCTTTATTTATGGCAGGGAAAATACCTCATATTTCACTTCATGTGAACAATTTTGTTACGTTTTGTGAAGACAGCATCGTCAAACCACTTGGGATGCAGAATTTGTTGCCGGTTCTAAAATGTCAGGTATGATGGTGAGTTTTCCCTGCTGATCAGTTTTGAGTTTGGTACATTAGATTGTGTTTTTGTTAGAACTTTCAGTCAACCAGAACTTTCAAATGAATGTTGTGTTTAGATGATATCAAAAGGAGTACTGCACTTATTTAGCAATTATTGTTGGTGTGATTTCCCAAATAAAAGTATGATCTGGGACTCTGCTGAGTGTGAAAACTTTAAGTTGCAGAAGTACCAGAAACGTGTAAGAGTACTTTAGTTAGGGTTGAATTTCATTCCACTACTTGTTATTACTATGTTTTTGGCCAATTGAATATGATGTTTAATAAATTTATATGTGGCAGGGAAATATTGAGATGAGATCTCCAGTTTTGGCGTTTCTTTTAGCTAATGTATTTACATTTTCCGCACCATTGAAAGCTATAGCTGAAACTTGCGAGGCTGAAAATTCTGCTTTCAACATGCCAATACTTCTTTCTGTCGCCCTTGTAGGGGCTACTGTTGGAGGTAAGGGTCCTTGATGATATGTAGGATGGTTATCACTTGATCACTTGTATAGATACTTATATCTCAGTAATCTAGAAGAGAAACTTAACGACTGAGCTTTTGATCCTTGTGCGCAGCATCATTGTTTTCTTCCCACTTTTTAGTTTCCATGGGGTAGGCGTGGAAAGCGGAATGATAAGCAGAATACTCCACTGTAAAATTTCCCATTCAATTCCAAACAAAGACTGTTGGTCCTTTCACTTATGGCCAAATTTATTTGTCTTAAAGGGTGGAAAAAATGTGGATGAGAAGTAATTTGCTGGGTTTCACTATTAAATTTCTACTTGTTCCATAGTAATTATCCTTTGTTATATATCTTGTGAAACTTTTACATTTCTAGCTGAATTGGGAACATAAAACATATTTAATTTATAAAACCTTTAATAGGGTTGCTTGCTCGGCAAAGAAGGGGAGAGTTGAAGCGATTGAATGAACAACTTCGCCAGATTAATGCAGCACTTAGAAGGCAAGCAAAAATTGAGTCTTATGCTCCCACCTTAAGTTATGCTCCTGTTGGTGCAAGAATACTCGAGAGTGAAGTTATTGTTGATCCAAGGAAGGAGGAGTTGATCTCGCGGTTGAAGTCTGGAAAGAACTTTTTGAGAAATCAAGACCCAGAGAAGGCGTTTGTGGAGTTTAAGACTGCTCTTGAGCTTGCTCAGGTTCTACAGGATCCGACTGAGGAGAAGAAGGCTGCAAGGGGTTTAGGTTTGTCTTTGATCTCCTATTTAACTCCTTCTTTCTTATATTTCTTAAATGACTGAGCTCCTTTTTATTTTCATGAAAAATTCATTCTTTGATATCTATAATATTTTATTGGGAGCCGATTGCCAAAATTATCCACATGCATATTACATATACGCGGGTGTTCTGTATTTTCCATATTTATTATTAGATTCATAATTAAGGCTAGTTGCCTGTTCTTATTCCTTCTACGAAAACAAGGAATTTTTTATTCTAAGTTGGTAGTGTCAATAGTTCTTGAACAATGATTTGTTCATTGGATTTAATGCCTTAAAAACCAGCATGTTGAATCTGTAACTGTCTACCTGCATCAATCGCCCTGTATGTATACAAAGCTGCATTCTGGCTTTTCACCAATCAACAACCCTCTTCAAAGGGCATTCTCATGGGAGGAAGTCTCCGTTATAGGAGGTGTAAGTCTTCTTCTGTAGGATGCACAAGCCATTTGTGTATCGAAGGGGAGACATCGACCATGAGATTTAAAATTTGAGTCCCACCTGGCCTTGGAGCTGCCTTGAAAGCCTTCTAAAATCAGTTTCTTCTGTTAATTTCATCAGGTTATGCACCTAGAAAAGGGCTAGCGTTAGCAATGTTGCCTTTCATGATCTATGCATATTTTTCTCCACAACTTTTGAAATATAAAATGTTATTATTGTGGAGCAATTGTTGGTCTCACTTTGACGAATTGGGATTGAATCTTTCAGGGGCTTCACTGCAGAGGCAGGGAAAGTACCGAGAAGCAATCAAATACCATTCATTGGTTTTGGCAATCTCTGAACGAGAAGGAGAACAATCAGGAAACACTGAAGCTTTTGGAGCAATTGCTGATTGCTACACTGAACTTGGGGATCTTGAGAAAGCTGCCTTCTATTATGATAAGTACATAGCGAGGCTGGAAACAGACTGATCAATATGCAATCACCGGTGGTTTTTGTTCCTTCATAATGTAGCCAAGTACTCAGTTTTAGTGAATGGTTGGTAGATGTTGAGTTGAGAATAATTGCAGAATCGTATCATTCTCTGTGTTTATTCCATCTGAATTCCGAAATATTACTTTCGAGCCTCCTTTTTTTTTTTTTTTTTTTTCTTTTTCTTTTTTGAATATTGATCAAGTGCTTCGTATATAAAGTACTTTTAGTATTTTCAATACTTCGACCAATTGGGCTATGTTCCTTCCAATTTCAAGCAATTAGGCTATGTTTAGTTTAAAGTGAAAAGTGTTGGTACACTTGAGACTATCACTGATTTTTCTATGAATTTTTTTTCCTTACATTTTGCTCAAGATTAAGTATTATGTTTTCTCAAGTTTGAAGTGTGTCGAGTTGTTAGAGAGGCACTGTATACGAACTAGACATTCAGCAACTCAACGAACTTGGTCGGGGAGCCTGCATTAAGTTCCCTTTTCACCTTTCCTAGTACGGCATCATGTCAATCATGGGCGGAGCTAAGAATCTTCATAGAAGGGGGCAAAATTTTACTTTCGAACTCTTTACGTACAATCTTTCAGAAACATTTTAAGGGTTGTTTCCGTTTTGTTCCCCCTGAAAATTTGGCGAATTATTCTTACCTCGCCGACATATGGATGATGTTCAAATGAAGGGTGCAAGCTTGCAAGGAAGGAGAGGGTTGGTCTTTGCAGTGCATATGATCCTTCTTCAAACTCTAGAGTATTGGACCAGTCGTTCATTTGTCAGTTTTAATTGCCTGATTTATCTGCGTTGCCTCTGCCTTTTATAGTCATCTTATGGATTTGTCCACTATTTTTATTGCAGATCAACCCCTGGGAATGTGCACTACTTCATATGTGGGCATAAAGATGTCTATTTAGCCAGCGGAATCGGGACTCCATAAAGACTCGCCCAGAATGGGGTGGGAGATTTCCGCTTAAATGGGGGAGTGGAAAGCTTTCCTCATTCCCGCTCTGTGGATAATCTCGTTTAAGAGGTGATAAACTCCCTTCGTTAATGCATGATCCAAGTATTTACCTCTATAACATACAGATAGAATGTGCGCTACTACCTTCATTAATGTATAATCTAAGCATTTACCTCTATAACATACCCATAGAATGTGCACGCAGGGAGGGCTCTTTATGGGACTCCATGTATAGGGGGAAGTATAAGATTTCAATCATTATCTTTGATCTGTGACATGGTATTAAAATAGTATTAATAAATCAAATCTTACCATTTAGATAAATACTGTACTCATTCATGGCACAATTATTAGGTCCAGTTATCTTATGTCAAACAAGATAATAAATTAGCCTTTGATTGGAGAAAAGTTGTCTTCAAATATTTCATTCTATCCCCTTTAATTTTCATGTTCAAGCACTTCCCTTTTAATCAAATTAAGATTAAGTTTCAGGTTAAACCAAATTGCAGCATAAATTATCCAGATCAGCCATAATACCTCCATAATCCCCGGAAATAAAACATAGATCTAAAAATTTCATAAAGTCAACAAATCAGCATCTTTAGTCTGAAAAATAGTTACAGAGCTCTGTTCTTGTTCATATTCATTCTGATGGCAGGGGAAGGGTTATGACAATAGGTATAATGTCAGAATTTTAAGGTAAGATTAGGCAGAAGCTTAACGGAATAACAACTATGGTGATTTTATAAAATTTTGCCTATATGTTTAGATCAAAGTGGTTTGAAGATAGCTGGTTTCCCTTCTCACCGATGTTGACTCTGTAGCTTTCGCCTGCTGGTTTAGAAGAAGCAGAATATTGCTGTGAATCCAGTTGGTATGGGGCTCTTGCTGAAACTCTGAATAAAATCAAATAAAAAAGAAGTAAGTAATCTTCCTTTGATATATATGAAGTTCAAGCAGAAGCGGATTCAAGAAATTCGAATGGATTTTCAATTCTTTTGTCTGAATCTTACCTGTCCTTTCTCTTCTCGAAGAATCGATGGAGAGAAGCTCTTCTTGCAATGGGCAAATCGCAGGAAACTTTGGTCTGTGGTTGTTCTTTGGCGGCGGCTGGCTCCGTTAGCTTGTTGGACACAGCGGCAGCGGCTGGCTCCGTTACCTTGTTAGACACAGCGGCAGCGGCAGAGGCAGATCTGGAAGAGGACACGATTCCCTTGCCGGCCATGGCCATAATCTCTTCCGCCCTCTCCGATGGAAGATCATTGAACACCAGCACTTTTCCTTCGTAAAAAATGGTCATTTGCATCGCAGACGGCGGCTCCGCCGATGGTAGAAAAAGCCCCACCGCCTTCTCTTCTGGGTTTTCCATGTTCGTCAGCAAGTTCATTATTGCCGGCGGCCGAGGCGTCGGAAACTCATCTGAAACACAGCCATTGAAGGAACAATAAAGTTAGCGAGGATCCACTGGGAAATGGTTTGAATTAGTTAAAAGTTTTCAGAACCAAGAAAATGAAAGTACCTTTCGGTTCAATCCTGGGGGAAATTCCAAGGCCTCTCTTCTCCTTTAAGTACTGGCTCAGCAGATTACAAGTCTGCGCAAAACTGGACTTCTCCGGCGCCCGGCCCGACCTTCGGGCAGCGGCGTTGTCGGAGGGAGTGGACATGGTGGAATTGAAAACAAAGAGTTAGGGGATTTGGAGCAGATCTGAAAGACTTGTGTGTTCAAATTTGTTGCAAGCTTTGAATATGAGAGGAAGAATATAAAGTAGAGCTACCTTCCTTGCATCTTCTTTCGAAGCTGATTGGTCTTCTTTTTGTTTCATTTTTGTTGTCTTTTGAAAATTATTCATTTGATTAATTTATTTGAGTTGAAGCACGTGGTTTATAAAACATTTAAAAAAGGAGACCGTGGGAAGGAAAAGCAATTATTTATTACTCAATACCTTAATTCAAGGGGCCAAGAGTTGCGGCGGTTTCTCACTAATAACTCTTTTTTTATCCTTAGATATTTTATGAAATTGTGTGGAGTTTCAGGTTACATAACGAAGGATGACCGCTCTTAATGTACACGAAAAGCCCAATAAGAGAGAGTGAGGCCCAATACCCAATAAGAGAGAGTGAGGCCCAAGCCCCAATAAGACTCAGGTTAGCTATAACTATCCAATCATATAATCATTATTAAATTTTCTTCTTTTGAATTTATTTGTTTGATTAACCGTAATTTTACATGTACGTGCGAGCATGCATGCACGTGGATGTCAGGCTAATCTGTCAGATCATTAATTAAAATTATTAAATTCGGATAATAATAATATAATAATAATCAGACAAATCAGTTTTTGTTTTCTTCTGTGGCCAACCAGGGAATCATGATCTAAGTATTAGCATGGCCCGGGAAAGTTCTACGCCATTCTTTTATTTACTTTTAATTTACCCAATATTAATTTCTAAATCAATAATTTATTATTATTATTATTATTAAAGAATTTAACACGTGGCAACCGGATGGAAATAGATGACTTCCTCTAAACGTCGACGGATTTGGATGAGACGGTACAAGAATCATATGGGCTTTTATAGGACAGCCCATTATCAAATAATAGGCCCACAACAGCGAGCCCAATGATTAAACAGTATGAAATGGCTATAAAATAATAATAATAATAATAATAATAATACATATTACGATTCTATTTAAATAAAAAAATATAATTTGTTTAGTTCAAACATTTATGGGACTGGGAGTAGGAGTGAGTTTCCATTTAAGAGTTACGTGGGCCCACGCAAGTACTCAAAAAAGCCCAAGCAACCACCCTTTTCTTTGCAAAATCGAAGGGATTGATTGGCTCTTTTTTCTGATATTTTTTAATCATTAAATATTGTTTTGACGACCATCATTCAATTGTTCTCTCTACGAAACAATTTCCTTTTATTTGTTTCTGAAAAAAGTGTCAATTTATTTTGTAAAAATATAACAAATCAGATAGGTTGCGCAAATAAAGGCCTAAACTTATATTTACAATTTAAAAAATTATATTTAAAATTTTATTATAGGTACTACGTGACATGGTAAAATAAGAGAAAAATAAGTAGATTCGCTCTAATCTATTTGTCATAAACTATAGTTTATAAATATTGTCATTATTGGTCTCGAAAATAATAATGGAAAAATAAGTTTAGAATTATATGTAATTATACAAACCCAAATGTTATCAATATTCAATAACAATATTTCTTTTATCCTGTATTTGCATAAATAATAATTAAAAATATAAATAAAACTGAAGATGTTAATAGATTAATAATTCTTCGTAATTAAAGTAGACAAATTTAAAATAGAAAAAAAAAGGGTAATTTTAGGGAGGGGATGTAGAAAAGTGATAATAAAGTCCACATACTCTGCACTTGGTGTCCATCTGTATTGTCAGCAGAAATACAGACAGAAGCGGTACCTCCGCCTCTTCTTCCCCGGTCATCACTCACTTCCCACACAACACTAAGATCTCTCAGATTTTGGTTTCTGTTTGTTGATGGAGCCCTACCATGAAGTTTCAGAAACGCCAGAGCAGATTATACTACGCTGGGACTCTGCCGCGCCGGATGAAGTGAAGGATAACATGATTTTTGACTCCGACAGGGAAGAGATCGACCGATACTTGCGGGCCGTCGATGAAATCCAGAGGTCGATGTCGTCGGCTTCAATATTGGACGATCAGAACAAAGTCGATTCCACTATGCAGATTGCCATGGCCAGGCTTGAGGATGAGTTCCGTCACATTCTGTCCACTCATACCATTCCGATCGAGGTCGAGTCGCTTACTGATCCGACTCCATCTGCTCGCTCCATGTCCAGTTGTACGAGTGGTGTCTTCGAGGACGAGAACGACGACGAACCGGATTCGCAGGAAGTTCACCTCGATTTAAGTGGTAGTCCAAGTTTTGGGTCAAGTGGACGATCGAGATATCGGAGGACGAGCAGTATTCGTGAAATTGATCTGATACCTTCGGAGGCGATTATCGATCTACGGAGTATTGCTGAGCGGATGATAGCGGCAGGGTACCTGCGCGAGTGCATCCAAGTCTATGGCAGTGTGCGAAAGTCCACCTTCGACTCCAGCTTCAAACGCCTCGGGATTGAGAAACTGAGCATTGGAGATATCCAGAGGTTGGATTGGAACGAGCTGGTGACGAAGATCAGAAGGTGGATCAGAGCGGCAAAGATTTCCGTTAGGACTCTGTTTTCCAGCGAGAAGAGGCTCTGCCAGCAAATCTTCTATGGCATAGGGACCGCCATAGAGGATGCTTGTTTCATGGAGACTGTTAAAGGTCCCGTGACTCAATTGTTCAATTTCGCCGAAGCAATCAGTATTAGCCGCAGATCGCCGGAGAAGCTGTTCAAGATTCTAGACCTCCACGATGCCTTAACAGATTTGATACCGGACATTGACGTTATATTCGAATCAAAATCGGCGGAATATATTCGGATTCAGGCGGCGGAGATATTGTCGCGGCTGGGGGAGGCCGTCAGAGGAACCTTATCGGAGTTTGAAAACGCGGTGCTGCGAGAGCCGTCGCTGCATCCGGTGCTTGGCGGGACGGTTCATCCGTTGACAAGGTATGTAATGAACTATGTGAGTCTGATTTCCGAATACCAAGTGGCCTTAGAGGAGCTCATCGTGTCCAAACCGTCGACGGGCTCAAGGAACTCGGCAGATATGGATGAGTTCGCGGAGGTAGAGGGGAAAACCCCGCTAGCGCTCCATCTGATATGGAGCATCGTGATTCTGCAGTTGAATTTGGAGGGAAAATCCAGGCAGTACAAAGACCCTTCTCTAGCTCATTTCTTTATCATGAACAACGTTCATTACATTGTTGAGAAGATAAGAGGATCCCCGGAATTGCGAGACATGATTGGAGAGGTTTATCTGAAAAGGATGACCGGGAAGTATCGAAAGGCGGCGACAAACTACGAGCGAACAACGTGGGTGAATGTGGTGTACTGCCTGCGGAACGAAGGGTTGAATGCGGGGGGGAGCTTAAGTTCGGCCCCCTCAAAGAGCGCTATTAGAGAGAGAATGAAGAGTTTCAACGCCATGTTTGAGGAGGTTCACAGGACGCAGTCGGCATGGTTGATCCCAGATCCTCTGCTGAAGGAGGAGCTTCGCATATCCATAACCGAGAAGTTGATCCCGGCTTACAGGTCGTTTCTTGGCCTCCATGGTCACCACATAGAGAGTGGAAGGCACCCAGAGAATTACATCAAGTACTCGGTTGAGGAACTGGAAAATGGCATCCTGGATTTCTTTGAGGGCTGCTCGGTACCCCATAACTTGAGAAGGAGATCTCACTGAAAAACATGAAACTAAAATTCTTTCAATTTTTGGGGGAGTTTTTGAGGTCATATGGTGGTTGCCTTCTTTTATCATGCTTCGAATATTGGGCAACTGATCTGCTCTGCTTTAGCTTTCCAACGGACCCTGAATTCCCCTTCCTTGTAAGCATTTTTTCTAAATTATTTTGTTCATTTCTTATTATTTATTTTGCTGGCTGCCTCCTCCTAAGCATCTAAGTCTTTTTCCAGTTCAGCATTTTTCCTCTTTTCCAAACAATTTTAGATGTCTATCTCATATGCGTTTGTATTCAATTGACGAAGAAGCTTTGAAAGCCTTCAGAAATAGCAAATAAAGAGAATTAAGTTCTCATTTTCACTTCTAAGTATATTACTTAGAAACCAATGTGGCCCAGAGAGCCCAATGTGGAACTCGTACTCATACTACACTGTGGAGTTGCCTAGTTTAGATTGTGAACCTGCAGAAGCCCAATATGATATGAATATTGAATACCTTTTCTCTTCCAAAGAAGAACAAAACCGAGTGTTGTTTTCTTGGCGACAAAGCTTCGGCTTTCTTTACATCGCTCCTCCTGTTTACACACATTTCACTCGAGCAAGAAGAATCGGAAGAGGTGAAGCGGAGGTGGATACGATCGTCACATCACAATTTTCTCACCCGAAGGTCGTCTTTTTCAAGTTGGTATGTATCTTAGTTCTTGCAGTCCACTTTCGTTCTGGTTGTTTTGGGGGAATAAGTATGTGGAATGCCCAGAGTCTATGAGCTCCACCATAGTGTGTTCGTATAATTCCAGGTGATTTATTGTTTTTCTTAAATCGAAAACAGAATATGCATTTAAGGCTGTCAATGCTGCTGGAATTACTTCTATTGGCGTTCGCGGTAAAGATTCAGTTTGTGTTGTGACCCAAAACAAGGTTCCGGTGAGTACAATTGGTTTGATTCTTAGAGAACTTTTCATCTTTATTAATAATATAATGTATGGACGACGCTGAATGTGTTACTTTGGAAATTCAATGCAGGACAAGCTTCTGGATCAATCAAGTGTCTTACATCTTTTCCCTATCACAAAATACCTAGGGTTGTTAGCAACAGGCGTGACAGGTGTTTCTCGTGCCCTTTTCAGATTTACTTACAGATATATCATGAAAGGAGCCTTAGCCTTATTTAGTTGAGCATAGTACTCTATTCGCCCGTGGAGGCTAATATGAACGAAAGAAATAAAATTGTATTTTTTTTTCAATATGATTTTCCCGATGAAAGATTTCAGTTAGTTAGCTCATCCTACATAGATTAACCGACGAGTGATCTAGGCAGAAAACGGAAGGAATGAGGACATAGCAAATAAGATCCTAGTGTTTTTCCTTGATGTATCGCTCATGGATTCCCAAACCAAACAAACCTAACCGACTTCTTCCCCTTTTTTCAAAGGTCACCGATCTACCATGTCGTAGGAACTTTCCACGTATCCGACTCAATATTTCTAAGACCTTCTGAAGATCAAAAGCAAGTTGTTGGGTAGTTCGTCTTTTTACTAACATATCATCCACATACACTTTCATGTTTTTACCGATCTGTAGCTTGTTCAACTAGCTTCGGGTAAGTGTCTCCGACATTTTTAAGGCCTAAGGACATGGTGGTATAACAGAAAGTTCCTACTTCGATAACGAAAGAATCGTCTTCTTCCATTCCTATTTGGTTCAGCAAGCAAGGAATGAAGCAGCCGAGTTTCGTTTTAGATATGGATATGAGATGCCGGTGGATGTATTAGCTAAATGGTACCATATTTATTTCAGACAATACTATGCAATTATTACTTTAATTATATACTGCACAAGTAAAAAAAATCTGTTTAATCATATGAATTCTGGATTGTAGAGAAAAGAATAGCTCCACATGTTGCTTATTGACCTTAGTTTATAGTTGCATAATCCGTAATTTTGTTCTGGATATTGTGAATTTTTTATTTTAACTCAATTGGATTTATATTTCTATTTGCGTTGTGAAAATATAATCTTTTACATCTGCAAAATATAGTGGCTTTTTGTATGCATCTCTTTTTCATCTGCATGTTGTCTACATTGTGTAGTAACTACAACAATGAGTAATTCTGTTGTTGGCATGGGAATTAAAACTTCGGTTTTTTAACCAATGTGTTTAGGCTACGAGTGGTGGATTAAAGAGCAGGAATCAATCAATTTCTAGGAAAAGAAAATGAAGAACCATCCGGAGTTCACCTATGAAGAAACAGTAAAGGTGGATGTGCTTTCTTTGAAACTTCGCATGATACTAATGCATAGAAAAGCCTAACACTATAATGAGATAGTATTGTTCCTTGCTGGGGAAATGCAGCAATAAAGGGGTAGGATTGGGTGACAGCAAATTAGATGCATCAATCATTGGCTTGTCTCACTCTCTCTCTCTAGACTTTTCTCCTTCAAATTTCCCAACCACTTTCATCTGCAGACGCAGAGGCAGTGGCTGTGGGTGTAGGAGAAATAAATCCCAAAACAGTGCTTTCCCCTTTTCAAATGGTTTTCATGTCAGACCAAGAATCTGGGGAAGAAGGAGAGTGGGAAAGTGAAAGATAAAACCCCTTTTCAAGGTACGCCATCAATCTTCTCTTCTTCTTCCCTTCATCATCTGATCCCCTCCATCCCCAATTGGGTTTCTTTTATTTCTTCACACTTATGATTCTGTTGTTTCATTTCGTTCTAAAGTTTCCTGAAATGTCATGGATCAACTTGGTATTGGTTTCTAAGTCCTCTACTTGGTTTTTTTTTCTTTCCTAAAGGTGTTCGGAAATCTCTGCGACCATTATCACAGAACCAATGGCGGCGATAGCAGCGCCAGTCCTGGAAAATCCTGCGGCGGCGATGCTTATTGGGCAAATGGAAGTTGAATTTTTTGCCAACTGCGAGTGTTGTGGGCTGACGGAGGAGTGTACAGAGGCTTACATCGAGGGAGTCCGCCGCCGATTCGACGGAAAATGGATTTGCGGCCTGTGTTCGGAGGCAGTTCAAGACGAGATTCTCAAGTCCGACGTCGTACTAATCACCACCGAGGAAGCCATGGCCAAGCACATGAGCTTCTGCAAGAAATTCGCCGCCACCGCAGGGCCACCTCCGGACCCGACGCCCCATCTCATAACGGCAATGAGACAGATCCTCCGCCGCAGTTTAGACTCCCCAAAAGCCTTGAGGTCCAAGCCGACCAGTGGAACCTCCGGCGCAGACAAAATACGCGGCCGGGTTCTTGGTTGACGATGAGAAATGAATTGACAGACAATTGGGAATAGAATCGATCTTTGATGCTCAACGTCAAATGGTAAGGCGTTAAGTCAGATCTCTGAATCTGTAATTTTGCAGAATATAGTTTTTTTTTGTTCTTGCTTTCGTTTTATTTTCCGAGAGAAAATTGACTCTGAAATAGGAATAATATTAAATAACAAAAAGACAAATTAAAGAGAAATTTGTGGAAATGGGTGACCTAAGAGAATCAATAATTGAGTTTGAAAAATAGGTTAAAGGAAATTAATAAAATAAAAGGTGTGCAGAATTCTTGGTTGTACTTGTTCTGCTACAGCTGGTGAGTGTTTGTTTAATGGACCCGATGGCCGATGCAACTCCAACTTTCAATATATTTAATGAGAAAAGAAAAAAAAGTATAATTACATTTTGTCATAAATAAATAAAAATAAATAAATATTTACGGATAAGGTCAACATGCATAGAACCATGATAGATAGATATAAAATGAGACGCAAACACATAGAGAGTCACATTGTGGCTTAGGTTGTAGTGAGTGCAAGCAAGAGGAATACACCTATTGGCCCAAAGTGTCGGCCATTTTTATTCTCAAAATCCACCTTCATTTACATGGAATTATGTGTTTGGATTTTAATATATACTTTTTTCTTAATTAGCAAGTGGCCTCATTAATCAGATTAGATTCATCCGCTATCATAAATTACAAATAAATAAATTTAAAATTAAATTTGAAGTTGTAAGTAAAATATTATGACAAATCAACTATTGGCGGCCGCTACTGGAGGCACTAGGGTGGTTGTGGTAGTCGCCGGAAGTAGATAATAGCTGGTAGCTGACGGAGGTGGGTGGTGGTGGCAGCGGCTACTAGAATGGTCACCAGAGATGGAGTGATGGTTATTAGAGGTGTTTGGTGGCAATTGTTGGCGAAGGCGGATGGTTTGGGTGGTTGCGGCGAGGTGGATGTGGCAGTGGAGTGGTAATTAAATGGTGGCAATTTTTGAGAAAGTCATTTTAAGTGGTAATTAAACGGTGGCAATTTTTGAGAAAGTCATTTTAAGTGGTAATTAAACGGTGGCTATTTTTGAGAAAGTCATTTTAAGTGGTAATTAAATACGATAATTATCACAATCAAATTTTAGATTTTTTTTTTTAAATGAATGAGAAATTTATACAAAATGAAGACAATTTCTTCCATACAAAATGAAGAATATTATATTTGAAATAGTTTAGTTAGGAATAAGTTAAAATAGGGAATATAAAAATCAAAGCGACCTTTGAAGTGTATAGATGGAGTTACATTACATCAAATTAAGGCTGGCTCTTAATAATAACAAAATATATAATTAAATGTGAAAGGCCATATGAACATAAAATGATGTAATTAATAATGCATATTATCTTAATATTTAATCCAAAACAGCCACTGCAGTCCCCATGTTCTAAGCACAAGTCCTTACTTCATTACTCTCTCTATTTTATGCGTTCCTCTTCTTAGCTTGTTGCCTCATACCTCTCTTTCTTTCATCTCCTCCATATCTCTCTTTCTCAAATGCCTCAAAGCTCTGAGCAGGAAGAAGGGCAGCAGGGTGGTGCCGGGTTGCGGTGGGCGACACGTCAAGGGATCCAGTTTCGGAGGCGACGAATGGCAGTGGCACGGCTCGGGGGGAAGAGATCGGGGCGGCTCGTGGCGTGGGGGAGGAGGCTGAGGAAGATAAGGCTGAGATGGGTGAAACTGAAATGCATAGCCATGGTGAAGAAGGTGAAGAAATACTGCGCAAGTTTGATGAAGGATATGATGGAAGCAGGGGCATATGGTGACTCCTATCAACATAGGCTTCTCTTGGAGACTTCTTTTGCCATTCCAATTTTGGGCGTCTCGTTTTCTACACATTCAACTCATGCTACACATTCAACTCATCATGCTGCAGCGTCCGCATAAATTTCTATCCCAAATTTGTCCATATAGTTTCATGACTGGTTTGGAATCACTTTTTAAATATTTAAAAAAACACTTAAAAAATTATTCCAAACCAATCCTTATTTTATTTTTAATTACGGACGTTGGTAAAGATAACATAAAGTTTTTTTCTTTCCTGCCATAGTGTTTTTTGTTTTTATTGTTATATTTCTATCAATCAAGCTTGTGTTGCAATAATGTGTTAATTTTTTTTATTTGTATGATATTTAAGTTTGTGTTGAAGGGATAAAAAAATTAAAAGTATCTCATAAAAAGTGCATAATCTGATCGAGAAAAATATTAATCCTTATTAAAAGATTGATTTTCTAAATATTTAATAATTTATTAGATACGAGATTATTTTTTTAACTTCACACAATCCTAAACTTTAAAACATTGATCTCATATGTTTTTTAAATTTATCTAATAGATCAAATTAAATTGGTCTCTTTAGTTTCAACAAAATTAAAATTAAAATTAAAATTTGTTTGTATGATTTTATATTTAAGTCCAAAGAAAAGAGGGGAAATAGATGGTTGAAATTCTTATTGGGCCCAAATATTTAACTTTGGGCCTTAATTTCCAAAAGTTTGATACCCGAGGCCCAAGTCTTATATAGTCCTAATTTCTTCTCAGCCCAGCAGGTGGAAACCCTAATCTCGCTTTGTTTGACCCTGCACATAATTGAAGCCTTGAAGGCACCCACGAGGTCAGCTAGTGGCTTTCTCTCTACTTCCACGCTGTCCAATCTTTATTCGATACGTTTAGTGTAATACTCATTTTCGTGAATTTTGAATTCTGAGCCTCTGAGCTATGGGTTTCTGATGATATTATTCTTTGCATTTGGAACTGAAGCTGTAATTTTGTATCATCCTCACAACGATTCTCGTTTTATTATTATTCTTTTATTGTGTTTACAAGGATTTTTCCAGTTCCTTTTTAATGTTGAACTTTTAGGAATGTGATTGTTGTTGTGTGAACTTTTAGGAATCCTTTTTAACGTTCAATTTTATATTAACCAATTATATGTATACCAATGCATACAATAGGTGTTGCAGTTGTGCTTTTTTATCCTTTTTTCTTTTTCTTGAGATTGATTATTGGAAACCAGTTTATGCTACCAATCTAAAAATTCTGTGATTGTCTAAGCGAGAAAGCGATGTGGAAATATAATTTTTCATTGGAAGTTGATTCCTTTGCTCAATATATATTTTCCTAGTTATGGGCGAAGAAGTCAAGGTAATGATTCCAGAGTCAGTTTTAAAGAAAAGGAAGAGGAATGAAGAATGGGCAATGTCAAAGCAGCAAGAACTTGGAGTGGCCATAACGAAGAATGCAGAGAATCGTAAGTTGATCTACAACAGAGCTAAGCTATATTCAAAGGAATACGAAGAGCAGGTAAACCTTCCTTTTTTAAACCTATTTTATTATGTTGGAATCCCTTAAGTTGGGTGCTTTCTTTTTGGAGCATTTACATTTTGTTCTTTTTGAGTTGTTATAGGATAAAGAGTTGATTAGACTGAAACGTGAGGCAAAATTAAAAGGAGGATTTTATGTTGACCCTGAGGCTAAATTATTGTTTATCACTCGCATTCGTGGGTATGCCTATTTTTTGAGTGAACTGGTATATCACTCGCTATACATGATATTATGTTCTGATGTCTCAAATTTTGATGAAATATCAGTGTCAATGCCATGCACCCAAAGACTAGAAAGATATTGCAGCTGTTGCGTTTGAGGCAGGTACAATATCAAGGCTGTAGTTGTTGAGCCTGGTAAATAAAGCTGGTAGTTACCGATTAGTATGGGGGTGACATAGCTGGTAGATTTTGTTTGGACGATCACTGCTTTTTTCTACTACAGATTTTCAACGGTGTTTTTGTAATAATCTTAAAAATATATAATGTATAATGTATTTTGGAATTAATGTTTTGTATTTAATAATAATAATAATAATAATAATTAATTAATTAAAAAAAAAAAAAAAAGACAGCAGCAGCTTGAAGCTGCTGCAATGGAGAAAGAAAGAATGGACAGGTGGTTTATGGGTGGAAAGAGAGAAAGGTGGAGGTGTGTGGTGGTGCTCAAGGGTGGTAGAAATGAGAGAGATGGTGTGAGATTAAAAACGAAAAAAAAAAAAAAAAAAAAAACGAAAACGAAGAAGGGAAAATCTGAGATTTTGTTGTTATTTAGCGTGAGTTTGGATCGATTAAATTCGACTGTCGATTGAGAGTAAGGAAAAAGAAGTTTTACTGAGTATTACTTGAGGAGGAGACACGGCGACGAGCTGAATCGAACGTTTATACGAAGGTAATGCAAAACCCATTTTACCGAATCCTTAAATCCCGATATCTTGGTTTATACTACATAATAAGTTATGAAATAGAGCTTGTTAGAATCGTAATGAGGAGATCGATAAAGTTGTAGAAGAAGTCGGGACGAAATACGGGTTGTAGAGGTGGAATATAGCTTCGGGACGTAATCGGTATTAATGAAAAAGTTGGAAAATTGCAGAAAACGCGAGGAAGAAGACGAGGCGCGTGAGAGACACGCGAGGCGCGTGGGAGACCGTGAGTGAGAGTGCGACTGTTTGTAGATCAGGCACATGAGAAAACATTTCCCCCGCGTGTGAGGGCGCGTGAGACATCATTTTGGCTTCCGGTTTGTCCCGTTCGACTAGTTTTGACCTGTTCTATCTGGATTGACCTGTACTTACCGTGAAAATTGTGAAATATAGGTCTGATTGGAGGATATTGTGTTGAAATACCCTATTAGACGTACATTGAAGAAAAAAAGGGGTTCAAAACCAATATTGTGTTGAAATACCCTATTAGACGTACATTGAAGAAAAAAAGGGGTTCAAAACCAGGTAAGTAGCATATCGTTCTTTAAACTAGTTCTTAACTAGTTTTACAACATGTGAGTATGTTGTTTACATGATTAAGAGCTTAGTATGATAATATGTGCTTTGATGATATTGAATGTTTATCTGTATGTTGTGACTGCTTGCTTGTGATGTAAGCATGTTATAAATGATTATTGGAATGTTCTATGTGTTGAACATATGAAAGCATGCATCAGATGTGAGTATGATGTTCAGGTTAATGAAAAGGTTATGACTCTAAGATATGCTTATAGATTGTGCGTCATGACTTATTTATATGAGTATTATAGTCTACTAATTCCCGCGGAGTTCCTGACCAACGCGCTGTGTGCTAAGTCAGGGAGCATGAGTACTCCTGATCGTTGGTATATTAGATAAACAGGCCGCCAGAGAAATGAGTAGACGGACCGTATTTGACCGAGAGCGAGTCTTACATACGAGTCCGAAAATTCTAGATAAGCATATCGAGAGAGAGTTAGTAACCTAAGTTGGAGGTAGCTGAGATACCTCATTAATGAACATATGACCCTAGTAAGAGAAACTAGGAGTCAATGGCGAATGAGAGTTAAGTTAGCTACTTACCGGGTAATTTTAATTACTCATCAAAATTATTGTTACTTTTCTTTCCAGATTTGGTAGATGCAGGCCAATCGAGGTCGAGACCAGCGGGCTAGAGACTATTGGAAATCCATGTCAGGGTCTGCTTATGTATATATGCTTTCGCTGTTTGAAAATTTATGTTGGTAGTTAATGTTTTAAATAGTATTGGTTTTAAACATTTTACTGGATGTTAGTAAAAATGTTTTGGAAATATTATAATTGGTTGTCGGTGTTATTGGTAACTCCTGTAATTCGCGTTGTCGAAGAGCGGGTGTTACAGTTTTCCTCAAAGTAAATAAAGCAACATTGAATATGCTGCACAGAGTGGAGCCTTATGTGACCTATGGGTACTTTTCTTCCTAAAGCTTTTGTTTCTTTAAAACTTTTTACCTCCATAACAGACTGAACTATTAATTTGACCTTTTCAGGTACCCCAATTTGAAGAGCGTTAAAGAACTTATTTATAAGCGGGGTTATGGGAAGCTAAACAAGCGGAGAGTTGCATTGACAGACAACTCAATTGTGGAGCAGGTCGCTCTCTCTGTCTTCTCATTCTTAGCTAATGTGTTAATTAATTTTCTTACCTTCTCCTATTATTAAATGAAGGCACTGGGTAAATACGGCATTGTCTGCATGGAAGATCTCGTCCATGAGATCATGACTGTGGGTCCTCACTTTAAGGAGGCAAATAACTTCCTATGGCCGTTTAAGTTGAAGGCACCTTTGGGCGGATTGAAAAAGAAGAGGAATCACTATGTTGAAGGAGGAGATGCAGGTAATCGTGAGAATTATACCAATGAGCTTACCAGGAGAATGAACTAGATGAGGACGACGGCCAGTTTTGTTGTTGTCACTCATTCTTGTTTTTCCCAATCAATTAGATGGGTACTTTCTTTTATAACATTTCGCACATATACTACACGTAGTGGTAATAATCTAAAGTCACCTATTTGCTTTTGAATTCTATGTCCTATGTTTAGTTGCGGCAATATAAATTCACACCAAAATATGAGTCAAATCCACAAATATTATCATAATCATCTTTCCACAAATATTATCATAATCATCTTTCCAAGCTATTATATCATCCTCTTCCCATTCCAATTGGATGGATGCAGTGTTGTTATTGTACAGGCTCAATGAACTAGATGAGGACGACGACCAGTTTTGTTGTTGTCACTCATTCTTGTTTTTCCCAATCAACTAGATGGGTACTTTCTTTTATAACATTTCGCACCTATACTACACGTAGTGGTAATAATCTAAAGTCACCTATTTGCTTTTGAATTCTATGTCCTATGTTTAGTTGCGGCAATATAAATTCACACCAAAATATGAGTCAAATCCACAAATATTATCATAATCATCTTTCCACAAATATTATCATAATCATCTTTCCAAGCTATTATATCATCCTCTTCCCATTCCAATTAGATGGATGCAGTGTTGTTATTGTACAGGCTCAATGAACTAGATGAGGACGACGACCAGTTTTGTTGTTGTTACTCATTCTTGTTTTTCCCAATCAACTAGATGGGTACTTTCTTTTATAACATTTCGCACCTATACTACACGTAGTGGTAATAATCTAAAGTCACCTATTTGCTTTTGAATTCTATGTCCTATGTTTAGTTGCGGCAATATAAATTCACACCAAAATATGAGTCAAATCCACAAATATTATCATAATCATCTTTCCGAGCTATTATATCATCCTCTTCCCATTCCAATTGGATAGATGCAGTGTTGTTATTGTACAGGCTCAATAAGAGACGACTATGAAAACTATATAAATAAAAACTATATAAATAAAAGAACAAAGTTTTCCCCATCTAAATGATAGTTGTACAATATTTGTATATCAGAATTGAGTGGGAGCAACAAAATATTTAGTCAGAGAATGAATACATCTAAGGGTAGGAGGGATTTTTCTTTTCTTTTCTTTTTCTTTTGTTCTCAATCAACCTCTACGCTCTACAAGAAAGGCACAGCACAGCCAAAACGAAGTTGCAGAAGAAATGGAAGGAAAAATTGTCATAAGATGAGTTTCAATTTCGTTCTCCACACTTCACCAATCACCTTCTTCGGCGAGGGATTATCGGGTCCTTTATCTCGTTGTCCAGACGTAAAGTACAACCATCCATCCCAATACCCAACCAGTGTTGTCTTCACACGGAATGGGAGCTTCCCTATCACTGACCATTGCTGCAACACAAATTTCAACAAAAACATGACTCAACTAAATCAACCTAACACCCCACCATAATTCTACTCCTTTCTCTGGATATTTGCAATCATACAACATAATAACACAAGGGCAGTGCAAACAGGGAAGGAGTTGATACCTGCAAATCCAAGTTAAATTGGAATACTTCTCCATTGAGAACCATCTTCTTGGTTTGAGGATGCTTATCTGTCGTGCCCCCAACAATAACAATTGAATTGTTAACCACCACCCAAGCAAACTCAATATGGGAATCCGGTTTTGGCATTGATGGCAGCACTTTCCATTTCATATCATCATCCAGCATGTAAACATCACTGTAAACCACCTAACTCAACCCACAAGATTGAATCAGCCATAACTCACCAAAGTTTATTAACTTCTTGCATTCTAGTTCAAGGCCTTTTTTTCAATCATAAAGAGTGTCTTAACGACATTAATAAGTTTCAAAATCCTTAGCAGAGATCAAATACACGAGTAAAGATGTTGACGAAACTAAGGTATAAAGCTGTAGATATGAGCTTACCTCATTCCTGCGAGAGCATTTGAAAATAGGGGATCCTGGTTTTGCCATAAAATCACCTTCTTGACCTCCAATAACATAAAGTCGGTCATCAACAACAATACATGCCCTGCAACAAACCAAAAATACTTAATAAAATGCAAGAGAAATCCATGCAGCGACTGCAAGACGAAGTTAAGAATGTTTTGATCTTTTCGAGGTCTAATAGAAAGACTACTCTAAGCATGCATACAAGAAATACCAAACTGGTCACTCAAGGAACAAGTCATCAAGGCTTGTAATCATCAACAAACTGGAAATGCGTATCAAAACTGCATTTATAAGTCATGACAAAAGACAGCACACAGACCTGTGAGGTCCTCCTCGAGGAATAGGTATCTCGCTCCTCCACTCCTTTTCTAAGGGTTTCCCATCCTTCACAGCAAGACTCCAATGCTCCAAACCAGGTGTGTACCGGTTTTCCTTGCTACCACCCATCACATGGAGTCTACCTCTCCAAAGTTGAGTTGCCGGTGCATACCTGCAAATATCTCATCATGTTAAGACTATTTAATGGTATGACTTCTAATATAAAATCACAGTGTCCGCTCCTTAAAAAGGAAAAATACCTGGGGACTGGTAATGGGGGCATATCCTGCCATTGCTTTGTCTCTGTATCGAGCACAAATGTATGAGCAGTAGGCCCCCGGCACTGTGGACCGTATTGCCCTGTGACTACATAAATGTACCTTCCATCAGTTGCCATCCCTAAATGTGAATGTGCCATTTCCTTTGGCATATCAAATCTTCCTCCCCATGTGTTATCAGTAAAATTATAAACGTCAACATGTGAATGTACCTATAACCACCAACAGAAAGGAGCTACAAAAATAAGAGCCCAATAACAGAGACTAACACGTCCAAATCTTCCTTTCTGACCAGTAATTGGTTACAATATCCATAAATAAGTGTACCTGTTAGTCATTATAAAAAATTAGGAATAAAAAGCAGAGAGCCTATTAAGTCTGATCAAGTATGCTGAATTTACAGGGCAATCTCCTATTCTGCCATCGAAAAAATATGCCTAAATTTTGCTAAAAACTGATATATTGGTTCTTTAGACAATAAGTATACAGCCTATACAAAAGTTCTTCAAGGAAAACAAAAAATTGCAGAAGGTTGCAAGATATTTGGAGAAATCTGCATTATTTTAAAGCAATTTTGCAGGTTTTTTTTAACTAAGTCACAGTTATCATAATGGCTAAAATAATATATGGAACTTAATGAGCAGATCATCCGCAAAGATATTACTAGAGTCTAGCTGCAAAACATATCGTTCCCTCGGCATGAACCCACTAGATCTGAAAACGAGGCAAGATTCTCACAAGATCAATGGTGCCATATCCAGCAAATACATATAGAAGATTCTTGATCTGTATTGCAGCACCATCCAATCGAGGCACAGGAGCAGTTGCCATCTTCTTCCACGTTAACTCTGGAGCTGGCAGATCAGCAAAGGTTGCTGACAGGGTTCTCCCAGGATTAGTGTCTTTACCACCTTTAGCAGCGTCTCCCTGCAATAACCATAGAATGTAGCCGTTAACTGCTTAAAAAGAGAACTCAGATTGTTCAAACTTTTGTATGGTTTGATATTCTCAAAATAGGAAAGTAAACTGAAAGAGTACCCAAAACATTGCAGACTTATTCCATCATCACGGCAGTAATACTTGCTCTCTCAAATTGTCGTATAATCCAAGAATAAGCATTCTAATTCTATTTCTTCCCAGATTTTTCACATTGAACAATGAAGACAACCCAACTAAATTATGGGTATAAAATGGTCTACAATGAAAAAGTGAACCCACCTGAGTGAATAGGAGTTCACTCAAATCTTAAAGAAACAAAAGAGCGTAACATCAAATTCAAGCAGGGAAATGTTAAGATTGACGAAAGATAATAAAAATCGGGAAAGAAGAGGCAATGCCACGGCTAGTGCTAATCCTTCATATATGGTACAAAAGAGAAAGCTTTTCAAGTTATACACAAATCAATATCCAAAACCTTTGAACGTTAAGTAAATTGCACAAATCAATGGACAAGAGTGAAGCTGACCTTGTTGAGATTTCCATGATCTGGCTTTCTGGGCATCGTTATGCTGCTATCGGAATGGTAAGGAGGAGCCCAATTGGATGCGATAGATAATGAATAGGAAAAGCGCGAAGAGGAAGCCCACATAAAGTCGGCCATGAGAGCAAATCCAAGAAGCCCCAAGCATATTAGCACCAACTTCACTGATACGTGCTTGGATGACGGCCTCGCCATCTCTCATGCGATCGAACCCCAATTGTGCAGAGGGAAAATGTGAAAGCCGATTTCAAGATCTGTGAAACGGAGGATTTGTATGGGTATGGGGCAGCCCCGCCCTCAGTCTCGTCTGTAATCACATTTACACTGCAATTGCTTAATGGATCTCTTATAGACCATTTTCAGAAATTATCTAACATTTATGTCCCTCCGTTTTATTCCTATTTATAAATATTTGTGACAATGTTTTTACTCCCACCGAGTAGAAGCCGCAGAGAACAAGCTTTCCACTTACCAAAGAGGGAAAATATCCTTCCATTTCTTTTGTTTTGGGCATGGTACCAAAGGATCTTTCACCCCAATTTTGTGTTTAATCTTATTTTGATTTGGTCCAACTTGTAAGATGAATTAGACATTTATGAGTTATAAAATTGTAATGGCCTAAGCTCGGAAACTGTCCTCTTTGGGCTTTCCCTTAAGGATAAAAATGCATCTGCTAAAAAAAAAGTTTCCACACATATTTCGTTCTCCTCCCCAATCAATGTGAGATTCTCACAAAAATATAGGCAAACATAGATGCAAGTGACAAGTTTCTATTACGCCCTTAAGCTTTCAAATGAGTTGCAATTATGCTCTCGTCATTTCAAAACTAAGGAGAGGTTTCATGATATCAGTTGAGGAAGGCATTCAACGATAAACGCGTAACACTTTGAGAAGTAAGTTGTCAATCTTCTTAAATACACAAAAGCACCAAGCCCATTCCCTATTACAAGAAGCTTTCTCATGCCCTTTCCCTACACCAAAAACGTGGAAAAGAAACTCTCGAAAACTATACACCAAAACTAAAAACACCACCACCCCACCCATCCATCCATCTTAAACCATCGGAATCTGTGTCAATTCATCAATCCTAACCTACCTACCTATCAACAACATCAACAAAGCAAATATTAAATGAGGAAAGACGATTCCTTCAAGTCAAACGAGTTCGTGTTCGTGATGCTAAACCATCACAGGTATCGCATCGTTCTTCGACGTGTCTTCACATTGCAAAACAACACCTTCAATACTAGCTGGAAAAATACACTTGCTCCATTCACACCCACTTGCAATTGGATCGGGCGGAGGGACAATCATCAGCACATTTTCATTTCTCTGAACAACTCCCATTACACTGACAGTGCTTCCTTCCTTGATATGCCTGCACATATAATAAAACAGTAAGACCTGCCACATATCTGTTCTTCCATGATGCAATGTTCTAATTCAAAAGCGCTCATAAGTTCACTATGTTGGTTACCCTTCTCTTAAACGCATTACTCGACCATCACTTGAAAGATTTCTTTCTCCCAACCACCTAATGAAATCTGGCGACAATTCTTCGTTTACTGGATTAACATCAATAACAATCGGATCGTCAACATAAGGAGTCACCCTGGCGCCACAACCAGTCTTGACCAATGCTCTTAATCCAGATTGAAAATCGGAGATGTAAAAGTCGACCACATGTCTCTGTGAATAACACCAAAAAGTTCAGCTTTAAGTGGCCTCATAACAAAATTGAACATTCAAATCAAGCGACAAAATAGCTGAAGATATTTACAGACGACTTGGTCCGTATCTTGTATTTATGATATTGATTCATTAATCACTATGTAAGCTCCAACTGAATTTGTGAATCATAGCTTTTAATGGAAAAGGAGTTCAATACTCATAAGTTTGTAAGAAAAACTATATGATCAAATGAACCATAATATGCCATAATTCTCAACCCCCCAAGACACACAAAGAGAGAGTAGCAGACAATAAATTTACTTCAAGGATTAATCAACTATAACCATAAATTGAGTCTTCAGTCACTCACTTCTAGTGATCTGAGCCCCCAAGTAAAACGGCGATGTGTAGGATTGGCAGCTTTGGAGCTCCACGCACGATACTCATATAAACTCGTTGATGTGTAAACACATCTAGGAACTTTCTGGAAGGACGACTCAAGAGGCATGTTACCGCAGGTAACCACCTTTAAAACAGGACCAATACAAATTACAATTTACAATTAAAGCGATATAATGATAACAAGATAATGATAACAAATAAAGCGATATAATGTCTGGATTCTCGATAGAATCCTAAGAGAAGAAAGCCAAACACGGGGGTAAACTGAGGATTTCAAATGGACAAAACAGACAATTGAAATGAAACGTAATTATAACAAAGATCAGGCTAAGGAAAAAAACTATTAGCTTCTTGATTTCATCAATTCTATCTACATCATTTGGCTTAGTACGTTTTACTAATATCAAGAAACATACTTACCCCAGAGACCTTCACAAATTGTCCATTCTTTGCAGTTCTAAGTTCGGAATCTGGATAGCGAGAAATGAAACCCATAATTGCTCTTCTTCCCCAGTAAGTATTCCAAATGAAAAGTGTACAAACAGCACCAAAAAGAACCACAACCACAATGAGGAGGATCGCATTATGGACAGCTCCAAGAATAAAGCCCCCGGCAATAAAGCCCATCACAAATAGAAGAATTAATGACCATAATACTATTTTTGGGAAGTTCTTTGCAAATGAATAATCATCATCATAAGTAAGAGTAGTCACAGCATGACTGTGAGCTGCAGAACCCTGTAATTTCAAGGATCCTACTGATTCTAAAGGACCAGAAACCTTCCGTGGAGCTCCAGACGAATTTAGAGGGCCAGAAGAAATGGGTCCTGATGTGATAAGGCCCGTTGCAGGTAGTACAGGAGGAAGAGGCCCAGAGTTTTGACGACCAGTAGGTGTTACTCCACAAGACTGTGGACCAGACAACTTCTTTACAGGTTCCCCATGCTTGCTCAGAGGTCCAGAATTTGATTTCTTTAGTGAAGCTGAACCAGAAATGCCTTGAGAAGATAAAGAACCTGAAGTGGTGTACATGGTGCGAGCTGTAGCATTAGGCATAATAGGTCCAGAATGAGATGAAACACCTCCGAAAGATCCAGACCTCAAGGAGCCACTAGTTATAGGTCCTGACTTCTTGGACTTGGAGCCATCCACAGGAATATCAAACATTTTCCCTAGCTCTCCTGATTTCTTAATATCTCCACCAGTATAGGGCATGGCCACAGAGCTCATAATTGGAGTTTTCTCCTTAGGCTGTTCAGGCCTCCCTGATACGTAGAGGCCATTGCTAAGCTGATGCGATGGTATTCTAGAACTCATCTTGCCTCTTCAAAATAGTCCCAGGAATTAACACAACGGAAATATCAGCAGCCGATGTAATATTCAAGTCTCTCCTGAAGACCAAAACTTTCAATCAATTTTAATCAAAACGTTAAACATGTGCCAGGTAATGAAAACAAAGAAGTCTCAAAAGCTGGATAAGAGCCAGAGCCAGAGATAAGTTTATCGTGAATATGAGAGCATAAAACATGTATAGCCATAGAACTGCGTTAATAAATTGGTTCAGAATTAGAATTGATTGGCCCTAAATAAATAGATGATTAGGAGAGAAAAAGAGGTCTAGCTGCATAATAATTCAACATATTTAACATTAAACTAAATTTAAACACACATTTTTCTCTGATAAGTGGAGAAATGCAGGGCAGGATCAGCAGGTGATTGTCATATGAGAAAGAAACAACTATGACTGCCAGTAAACTCGGGGAAACAGCAACACAAATTAATTAAGATATGAAAAGGGAGTTGAACATCGTGTTAAAGAAATGATTAAATTGCTGGAAAATATCCACGCTAAAGTACATCTAGAAAAGTGAATAATAATGAATGACAAGGTACAAAAAGAAGCGATGGGAAAGGGGTAAAAAACACACAGATAGTATCCACACATAACCAATTTCATAGAACCTTTGTTGGTATAGTATCAACAAGCAGATAATTAGCTTCTAATACACCTATATAGTCAACCATTAAGCTGGGAATTCAATCATTAAAAGAACTGGAATTCCAGACTTTATTCAACAAAGACAGCAACCCCGAATCAAGCTGATACGCAGAAGTGATGATGAAAAAATGTTTGGAGTTGAGGAGTTGGGTGACGTGCAGGAAACTAGACGATGTGAAACGGGCAGAAATGAAAAGAAATCCTAGGAACAACAGTTCATTACATGAAGGTCTCCTCAATAGAATAGCTTCACCGTAAAAACTATATACTTGAGTTTTACCCTTTATACAAAGGGAGGAAAAACACCAGAAGAAAATAACCGAAATTATGAAGTTAAAGGGTTATGGGGAAATAACAGATTAAATGTCTCATGATTGCGTACTGAAATTGAAGACGGTGCTAGGATCTGTAAGAATACTAAGACATTTAAAAGATTCAGACTTAGAAGCTTGAAGATTATAATCAATTGAACAATTAATCTTTTTAAAAATAAAAAAAAACTCCCACAAGCTAAGCAGAAAGGCATAAGAACAGCCAAGGAATAAACACCCATGTCCCCATTCAAAGAAACATCAGTGAAATGGAGAAGATCTAGGAGCGAGGAGGAATTAGAAAGTTTAGTAGAGAAGAAATGAAGTGGAAAGGGGAGAATGATGATAGGAGAGGGGGGAAAACGCCATTTTGAGCACTTACCAGTAGGAAAAGCAGTGACAGCAGGTGTAATAGCAGATGGATTAGGAGACATAATGTGCCGAAAATAGAAACTTCCAAAACCAATCCAAATCCAAATCTCAGTATCAATCCCAAAGACGGTTCCCTTCCCTCTCTCGCTCGCTATCTGACTTCCGTCGCTCTCCCTCTCCCTCTCCCTCCCCCTCTCCCTCTCCCTGCGGAGGACCGCATCGACTGGTGGGTTTTGTCAAAAAGAAAAAGGAAAAAAACAATCTAACCAGAAGTGGAAAAAATTGATTCTGTAACTACTGATAACCATCGGTATTCAGTGTCTCTAAAATCCGACGAAAAATAAAGTAATTATATTTTTGTATTTATAATTAAGGACAATTGGGAATTTCATGTACAAATATCATTGGTTCCCCAACTTTCCCATATTTGGCACTTTCATTTCATCTCAGCTTTTGCAACTTATTCCTACCTCCTTCAGTTTCCGTTCTCCAGGTTAGAACTATATTAGAAGACATTGTGTCAAATATTTTACCACTTTTTTTTAAGTTCTTTTACAACCATTTTTGTTCTCCAGGTTCCGATCTTAATTTTACTAAGAAAACCAAAATATTACAAGTTTGAATCTCAAACTAAAAAAATTAACCCAAATACTTTAATATGTCCTGTAAAATACTTGCATTTCTTCTTCATATAATACTTACTACTACTACCAGTCAGCTCAAGATTTAAAGTTCTTCTTCTTCATAACAAATTAAACCCAACAATGTAATTTCAAGCTCTAGAAACATAAAAAGAAGGAATATGAATACAAACTATACATCAAGCCAAGAAGAGAAGTGAAGTCTTCTTTGGTTGTTCAGTGGATGCACCCTGATCATCAAAATATCGTTAAAATAACCGCAATACCTCAACAACTTTCTTATGCACATATAACTAACTACACAGGAATCACATCAATTTTTGATGAGTCCTCGCATCTGAGGCCGATACCATCAAGGCTAGCTGGAAAAATTAATTTGCTCCACTGGCATCCAGTGGTCAATGGTTCTGGCGGGGGGACGATCATAAGCACATTCTCATTTCTCTGAACCACTCCCATCACACTAACAGTGCTACCCTCCTTTATGTACCTACATTTTATATCATTTCACACTTAACAATACCACTTGCAACCATCACACTGATTCACATAGCTTCTGAATTGTAAGACAACAACAAAAGTTGCTTACCCTTCTTTTAATCGCATTACACGATCATCACTTGAAAGATTCCTCCTTCCCAGCCATCGGACAAACTCTGGAGATAAGTCTTTGTTTGATGGATTGACATCAACAACAAAAGAGTCGTCAACATATGGGGTCACCCTAGAACCATACCCCGTCTTAACCAACGCTCTCAATCCGGACTGGAAATCAGAGATGTAAAAGTCGACCACATGTCTCTATGAAAGGAAAAAAACATGAGCACAAAATTAATTTATCAATATAGATATTGAATTTCAATTATAGAACCGATTTACAAAATTAGGGTATTATCATTCATACAATATCAAAGCACTTCTAAAATTAGTAATTTCTTGCTTTTAGAGATGGCATGAAGATGAGAGAACAGACAGAGGAAACCTGAATACCTTTCAAATATCCTCTCAAATCTAAAACGTAGAGAAAAATATGTTTCTTACAGTAACGTTCAATAAATGTGTATGAATATGTCCTCATATGCAAGTGAGCACTGCCGTCTTCATCAAATCAAGATTCAATCATGGTGGGAATTCCTTAACTAGCTATTGCCATACTTCCGGGAAATTTTATGAAACTCCTTGCTCAAAACCTCCAAACCCGACTCCTCGCCCACAACATACTCCTTATATCTGCTGTACTTCTATTTTCCTTAATCGAAATTGGATGCTTATTAACAGGAAAGGGGAAAGAGTTCTTGTAGTTTTTTACTTGATGGCAACAATTGACTTCAATTTTAAGAAATCTGGGAATGAAGAGAGAAAAGTCAACAACCAAGTGTATTCCATCACCTCATGGATACATTACCTCCGATGATCTGAGTCCCCATGTGAATCGGCGATGTCCAGGATTTGCTGGTTTTGAACCCCACCCTCGATACTCGTATAGACTTGTACATGTATAGACACATCTAGGAACCTTACGGAAGGATGACTCAAGAGGCACATTGCCACATGTAACAACCTGCAGAGTTTGAGGAGTATTGTGACATCAATAATATATTCCCTTTTACAAAGTACAACAAAATATCATAAAAATAAAACAAAAAATGATTAAATTTGGGAGTTTGCCCAAAATTCACATTTCAACAGGAAGTACGCCTACTTCATACTTCACTAAAACCAAATTTATTGATAGTTAAATGAATCAAAAGCCAGACAAATGGTTATGTGCATTTCATTTCATTCAATATCTTATAGAATATCCATCACCATCAAGAGTGCTAGCTAGGTATTGTCACCACAATCAAAGAGTAGTTTGTTAGGCAACATACCCCAGAAACTTTGACATATTGCCCATTTTTTGCGGTTCGGAGTTCAGCATCGGGATACTGAGAAATGAAACCAATAAGAGCTCTCTTTCCGAAACAGGTGTTCCAGGTAAATATTGCAGCAACTACTCCAAAGAGTAGAATTATAACAATGAGAAGAACAGGATTGTGGACTGCAGCAAGAATAAAACTACCAGCAATGAGCCCCATCACAAATATGAGAATCACAGACCAGAGTATTAATTTCGGGAAGCTCTTTCCAAACGAATATTCATCATCTGGGCTAAGGGTAGTCACAGCCGGATTTTGTGCTATTGAAGGACCATTTATTTTCATCGAATTCATTGATTCCAAAGGACCAGACGTTTTTTTAGGTGCCCCAGATGAGTTTAACGGACCAGAAGAAATGGGGCCAGATGTGATGAGTCCAGTAGCAGGAAGAACTGGAGGAATAGGTCCAGAATTTTGGCGTGTCACTCCACCAGATTGAGGGCCAGATACTTTCTTTACAGGCTCTCCATGTTTGTTTAGTGGCCCAGAAGTAGACTTCTTGAATGAGGTTGAGCTAGTCATCATGCCAGAAGAAATAGGACCAGAGGTGGTATAACCCGCCCGGGGGGCTGCATTTGGCATGATGGGTCCTGAATGAGTCCCAGCACCTCCAAAGGAACCAGTCCTTGTAGGAGCAACATTGAGGGGCCCAGACTTCCTAGATTTAGAACCCTCCATAGGAATATCAAACATCTTTCCCAGTTCTCCAGACTTCTTAATATCGCCACCAGTGTAGGGCATTGCCACTGAACTCATTGTTGGAGCCTTTTCTTTGTGCTGCTCTGGCCTCCCCGAGACGAAGAGGCCATTGCTAAGTTGATGAGATGGGAATCTGGAACCCATCAAATCAGTTCAAACAATCTCAAGTGGACCAAAGCAAGCTAAGAAGGCAACTATTAGAAGGCCAAACAAGAAGTCCCGGTGTCCTACAAGAATAAAACAATAGCATAAGAAAGAGAGAGAAGGGCAGGAGAACAATTTCAATTTACTAAAACCCAATCACAGGGCCAGAAATGCAGTAAGCAGATGGAATTCCAGTATTTATAAGTAGAAAGTGTATTCAATCTTCATTTCACTAAGAAAAAATGAAACCTTACCAGAATATATTTGTACATCAAGAATTGGAGAAACAAGATAAAAGAAATGCTTAAAACAAGACTGGACAGTTGGTGCTAAAAAAAGCAATAGAAAATAGTGAATTGCTAGGAGATCCAGTTTCCACTTTGTTTGGACTGAGAATTTAAGTATTTGAAATGTCGGAGAACAAAAGAAAACTCAGCTTCAAATACATTGTCCTAGATTGAGATAGGCAAAATTTAATCCGCAACAAGGTTGTCCACACTGAACGCAGACTTGTAAGACTACATCTTTTCCTTATCGAACATCTTCCATGATGACAACCCTCAAACGACTTCAAATCTAGAAGTGTAAGGAGATGATAGATCCATAGGTCAAAGAGAAAATTCAGAAAAAATGATGAAATAAAGGTCGACCGACCACATTCTTGAAATTGATGAAGTCCAGAGTTGAAATCAAAGAAACAAAGTAAACCCATGGTATCCCTGTGTGCAGGAACGTGAAAAATTGTGAATTCCAGAGCGGAGGGCAATTAAAGAAAGAATCCAAAAGTAACCCATTTCTGATTAATCCCATCTACAGTCAAAACTCAACTGAAAATGATGACATTCGAAATCTCAGATCACAGAATCATCAAGCAGTGGTAGGAAAGCGGGGAAAATGGGAAAGATCTAAAAAGAGAAGCAGAAATAGAAAGGCGGATAAGGGGTGGATGATTGATTAAGAGTAGAAAGTACCTGTAAGGCGAAGGAGAACGAGACAGAAAAGTCAGTGAGTGAATCAAAGGTATCGATGGAAGTAATGGCGCTGGTAATTCAGCTGGGAAGGCAAGACGACTGAGATCCCATTTCCATAGCAGAGGATGATCTCTCTCTCCCTCTCTCTCTGTTCCTCTCTCTCTCTAAGCGTGAGTTTGAGTTGTGAGTATGTATAAAAAGAATTTCTCTCTCTTCAAAGAGCCGCAACAACTGGTAGCTTGTCTGGCCCGGCAAAAACCACCAAACGGAGTATAAAGGTGAAGCAAAACAACAATCCTCGTTTAACTATTCAGCTCGGAGGACACATCCCACCTCTCGCTTTCTCTCTCTTTCTTCTCGATTCAGCATATTTTATTTGATTTTGTTCATTTGGCACTGCTGTAATCTTTCATTATCCTTTTTTTTTTTTTAAGAAAAAAATCTTTTTTCTTGGTGAAGAAGTTGAAAATTTACCAAACTCACACAAATCATAATTATGGCAACAATTTTAACCAAATACATCAAATGGTATTTTGTAAAATAAGAAAGTAGAATGAAATAAATGAAATTGGATCTTGATTCTAAATTAAAGAGAGAGGAAGAAGGAGAATGGAGGGGCAAGGAGTGTACATTATCACATGTAGACAAACAGTAATGACCTTTACACGGTATCTATATAGCTGTAAGGAATGGATGTGTATAATATGTAACACCCAGGTAAGAATAAAACTTAAATTTATCATTTTCTAATATGCTTGCTTCCTCTTCAGTCTTCACTCTCACTATGGATATTATTTCTCAATCTTCCAACCCACTCATCCTAAACCAGATCCCACATTTCTCTCTAAAAAAAACAAAAACAAGAACAATGGCCTCCTTGTCCTGGGCTCGGTCCGCTCCAGTCGGCCGGCTCCCTGTTCTTCGCGGCGCTCCGGGACCGCCCAAGAAGATATCTCCACACGCCTTTGACGGTGGTGGCTGCAGGGATGGCCAAGTGGGGTTTTGATGGTTAGGGTTTTGCTTAGTTGGTTCCCCAGGCACCCACTCTCTGCAATTCGTGATCTCTGCGATCCATACTTGAACCTGTTCCGGAATATAACTCCTCCAATATTCGATGCCGTGGATGTTAGCCCGCTTTTGACTTTTGCGGTTCTGGGCACCCTAGGGTCAATTCTGAACAATAGCAGGGGCGGCATGTATTGAAGGAGACTGACTACAAGTGGGTTTGTTTGGTTGGTTAGTAGCGGAATTCACGACGAGTATGCTATAATAATTCATTTAATAGAAACTTGGATTTGATACTGTAATTTGGTTAATTTAATAGAAAAAGTGTTGATTGTTGGGATGCCAGAACAAGTCTTCCACCTTTGAACGCATCTGGCATTTGATTATTGCGTACAGGTGGATTCTGGGTGTATCCATACATACTTTGGCATGGAGAACCACTGAGATGAGTTGGTTGGATACTGCGTGCGTATATATGGTATGAATATGCATCATTTTACTCTTCACCTTGTTGAAATGAAGTTGGCTTTGATAAACTATTATTATTATTATAAGAAATATGTTTACCTCCGGACAGGTGGAAGGTTTCTGAAATAGACAGAGTTCAAATAGATGAAAAAGGAGGAGAGTTGGGTTGGCTCCAAAGCCCAAAGCATGGATACGTGTAGGGAAAATGGAAGATGCAGTGTCCACCTGGAAGTCCTTGGGGAACTTGCAACATATAATATATATAATATAATGTGTATACATATTAGTGTAGTGGTAAGGCGTAAGGCGTAAGGCGTAAGGGGTTTGGTAGATCAACTAAATTAGCAGTTCGTAGAGAGACTAACGAAGATGAAGAAGAAGGGTGGTTTTGTTTTGGTGTTAGTGTTATGGATGGTGGTGGTGGTGGTTGGCGTTGGCAAGGCCGACGAGGAAGCACCAAACAATATCGAAGAAACAGTAGGTAGAGTAATATCGGCATCGGCAGCATCCTCTCCTCCGCCTCCGAACTCCTATTGGGAGGAGGTTCGAAAAGTGGTCAATAGAGCCGTCACCTGCCTCTTCCCACCAAAAATAGAGTCAGTTAACTCTCTTCATATTCATATTTGGTTTCCTTTGCTTTACCTGCTTGTTTCTTACACATAATACGCGGCATGGTTGGGTCTCAGTTTCCGACCAGGAAAACCGGTGGAAGATGGACAAGTGAATGGGAATGAGAATATGAAGGAATCCCTTACCAAGAGCTTCCACACGACCAAACAGATGGTGGAGGGTTCTGCCAAGGCTGCCGCTCAAACCCTCCGACCACAACCAGATTCAGAACTCTAGAATCTCGGTAATTTCTTCTCTTTTTTTCTTTCTTTGTTGTGCTCAAATTACTTTTTTTGTGCTCAAATTACTTTCTTTTGATTCATACTTCATTCACTATAAATTCTTATACGTTGTTTGTTTCTTCTTCTATGAAATCGAAGGATTAGCTTCTAATCTCCAATTCTCTCCCTCTTTCTCCGCAAAAGCCAAACCGACCTCTTTCCTTCCTTATGAAACATCTTCACATACGAATGCTGAAAGACTAGAACTACATAATATCTAGTTTAATTTGAAGCATCTTGGACAACTCAATAGCTAACAGATAAATTACAGTTTAATTTACTAATTTGAATCATTCACAAATAAATACAAATCCAAAAGGATATGTGAAATGTGGGTAGCCTTCAGGTGTAAGTGGGAGCATGGCGGGACGGGAAGCAATTTCCTCATCACGTAGAATGCCCATTTACACGGGCAAATCTGTGTGCCCAACCAAGAAGTGACTCCCTGCAGGATTGTCCTCTCAAATATTATGTTTTTTTTCATTGCAGTTACTTGTTCAAACAGACCGCTATAGAAAACGAGGAGGAGACACACTCTTCTTGCTAGGAATCTTGCGAAATTTTATAAACAATTTGCTGTGTTTGATCATATCTGCCAGATCAATCAAAACCTGTGAGATTACGAGGTCAAAAAAATGTAAAACCTCCAGGATTCTTGCAGCCTAATTGTAAATTGAAATCTGAAGTTACAAAACAAATATTATGGCCAGACAACATTACCCAAATGCTAATTCTCCAATGAGATATAAAAAGATGAGGAATTTATACACTACAGAGATCCTTACATCAAGTAGAGTTCACTGCAGATTCAGAAGTTCCAGATTAGTACAGGCCTAACATCCTTAGCTCCATAACATGACTGGGGTCTAGTTCAGGAACACTTTTGTTATGTTCTCGATCTTCGACTATATACTCCTGAAATATATGAAGTTTTTCTTTTAGTACAACCAATAGGAGATAGGACGTTTGAACCGTCAATCTAAACTCTTTTAAGGGGGGAGGACAATTTTACAATATTCTTATCTTAAATCATTACTGGACCTTTGTCAGTTCTTGCTTAGCAAGGACATGGTAGTGGCGTTCATTTATCCTCTGCCCGCATATAATCGCTATGAAGAATCCATAGAGTAATCCAACCAAGATGATAGCCAGGACTGCAGAAAGAAATTATAGATCGAAGCATTTAAAAGCCGGGTAGTGTAGCAACTGTATTTTCTTAAGCCGGTGTGCTTGAATTCATTCAAGGATTCGTTCTAGATTCTTCTTATCAAAAGAGACCAAAAAATTGTGGGAGAATATTCACTTTAACAAATACAATACATATATAAGAAAGACCAAAAAGTAAGGAGTTAGTCGGCAGCCTGAGTATACCAGCCATGGCGTAGAACCCATATGGGTGTTCTTCGTAACCAAACATTTCCCTTAGTTCCTCCCCGTAGAATTTGTACACCAACACCCCCAAGAATGCCACAATCTGTTTAAAGCACACGGTGAAGATCTCTCTAGAAAAATCAATCATAACAATGAAATGGGTTTATATGATAATAATAAGGATGACAATTTAGCCAAACTCGAATCGAACTCCTTGACTTAAAAGTGAATGAACTCAGAGAAGTTGAAAATATAATTACAAGAATCTACCAGCTGAACAATGATGAAAATGAACGCATGGTCTCTAGCAACGAGAAACTGAAACTTCAGTCTCAACCACCAGCGATCAGTAGGGACATTTGCACGTATCATGAACATAGCTCTGCACTCTGTACAATGAGCAAAAGCAAAGCCCTCCTGACAGAATTACTGAAATGGATTAGAAGTCAAAAACCTCGTGAACTTTATCATTATCGAACATCCACTTGTTTGGAAAGTCTATGAAAGCAGATGTATTAGATTGGTAATCAGGAAGTTCAAAACTTTTAAGATTTGATGCCATATATAACCAATTAAGTTTCCACTAGTAGATATTTGTCGCTCTTTAGCTCATTATGTATTGCTGTCAGCCTCACAATTTTAAAATCCTCCTATTAGGGGGGTTTTCACACCCTTATAAGAAATGACTCGTTTCCCTCTCCAACCAATGTGAGATATCACAATTCACCCCTTTTGAAGGCTCCGGGCAAATCATCTGAGCCACTTCAATACTATTTGCAACTGTCCAAGCCCACTGCTATTTGATATTGTCTGCTTTGGTCGGTTACGTCAGTTACGTGTCGCTGTCAGCCTCACGGTTATAAAACGCGTCTACTAGAAAGATGTTCCACACCCTTATAAGGAATGCTCCGTTTTCTTCTCCAACCGATGCGGGATTTAATCGACTATGAGATCTCTCATTGTCTGGAGAGAGAAAGAAAACATTCCTCATAAGAGTATAGAAACTCCCTAGTAGACACGTTTTAAAATCGTGAGGCTGACGACGATACGTAATGGGTCAACGCAAATAATATTTGCTAGTGGTGGGCTTGAGTTGTTACAAATGATATCAGGGACAGTCACCGAGTGGTATGCCAAAAGGACGCTGGGTCTCCAAGGGAGTAGATTGTGAGATCTCACACTGGTTGAAGAGAGAAACAAAACATTCTTAATAAGAGAGTAGAACTCTCTAGTAGATGCATTTTAAAATCGTGAGACTGACGATGATACATCACGAGTCAAAGTGGGCGGGGTAGGGAGTGACAATTAAGAATAGAGAGACAACATGAAATTGGGGGAAAACTAACCTTTGTGGACCTCCAATTATCAAGACATAATCTATGGACATACTTCTGAGTGCCTTTGCAGTGACATGGAGCGATTAAATCTTCTCCTGAAAGAAAATTCATAGATTAAATCTTCTCCTGAAAGAAAATTCATATCAATTATAAATAAGGGAGATCGAAGCCACTGAAGACAATATCTTTATTTGTTAGAAAAAATGTGACAAGCACTGTCTTAACTGATGATGATGAAATTGCGTTGCATATTGACAAAAAAGAATGTTAAAAACCTCCGGTGTCGAGGCATATCCGACATTGCGGTAGGTCTGCGTTCACCAGGTGACAAGTTTCATCAACGTTAAGATTGTGTAAATCATCATCAGTAACAGAGCTCTCTCTCCCTATGGCAATAATCTCAGCAAGGGATGACGATTCTACAAATTGTGGCTGAAAATCCAATTGACTTAAAATGTGTGCATTTTCATCATTATTTGGTGCCAGTTGCATTGTGTGGAGCCTACCTCTTGAATCAGACTTCTAAAGTCATCGCTTGAGCTACTGCTCAGGTTGATCATTTACATGAAAATCAACGAACCTGCATAATTGTGGAAATCAGAGTAATTAAGTTTGGACGAAATTATACACACAGAAGATCAAATATACAGTTAACCGTAGGATAATATTATTATCTTTCATAACGGATAATGACAATTTCTTTATATACCAAATCTAGGAGGAGGTTACCTTATATGTAACCTTAATTCTTTACTACTATTTATTGTAATTGGTTAGGGATAGAAGCAAGCTCCTGGCACCTAGCCTACCAGTGAGAAATAGGTATCGCTTAGCAAGTACTTCCTAAGCACAAAGGTTGCTCTTAGTTAGTAATTCCTGCTCCCTTGGTGTTGAAGCCTTGCCGGTTCATCAATTCTTTCGAGAAGTGGCAAGCTTGGCAGACAAGGGCGGGTGTAGAAATGCCTTGCCAGTGGCCACAACCTCTGTATCTTCTTCTTTAATGCAACTAAGAACTCATAGAACTTTCTGAATTCCAATGTAACTTATTCTTTAAGAAGCTGGTGTAACGAACTACCAAGCTTGCCAATTAGCAATCTTATCCATCAATGCAGAAAATACTCCAAATTTCCATTCTCAAATTAGGAACGGTTTATATCCCCCATGGAGAACTAGACCAGAAGAGAAAAGGAAGGGGGCTCAAAGTAGACGCCTTCCAAGGATTTTTGTAAGTACCTTTATCCCCACCAAGCACCCACTCGAACAGATGAGGGGGTTTTAGACTCAACCGGGAATCATTATTGTGATGATCAGTGTATTTGAAATAAAGAAGAGGGAAAGTGATGACAGCTAGAAAATAAATAAATAAATAAAGAGAAGACACTTTCAATCGCCACCGTACACTATCACCACCGACGACACTGTACGGCAACAGAGGCGTGCTCGAACAAAAGGGCTCCTCCAGATTTATGAGTACTAACTTAGGGCCATTCCATGAGTCACGGTGACTCGAAGGGGGGTTGGGTACTCCTTAAAGGAGATATGCTTAGGATTTAGTACACAATGTTGTAGTTTAGATACCTCTAGAGACAATTATGAACACACATGGGTTTTCATGTATAGGAATGAGTCTGACAAGAGCCTACGAGTTGGTTGCTTAATGAGTATTTTATACTCATCCCATATTATTTTATGTTTTTAGATGGAGCGTAAACCACAGTGGATCGTGGGAGCATACGGAGTCGTGCGACGGCAGGAGGGCCCATAGATTGAGTCTTTTAATATTAGTTTAATGTTATTCTCCTAAAAAATTCGTGCTATCTTGTGTGCTATTTTGATGTGACAAACATTATTGTACCTTTTTACATCAGTTATAAAAGCAGGCTAAATTTCAAATTTCCTTTCTGTCTCCAGCTTTACAATTTGCTGCCTTTTGACCTTTGAGTCCACGTGGTGATGCGTGATTTGAATTTAGAAAAGTGGGTCGTTACAATTAAAGTCATTTAAAGTCATTTAGTCAGCAAGACTTTGTTTGAGATCCATAAATTTTCTAACTTAAGTCCCTCAAGATTCTCTGGCTTCCCCACCTTAGTCCCAATTTACCCAATTCACACTCCTACCCTCATCGACCCCTTCCGATGGTAAATACCTCGTAAGCTTCTCTAAAGACTTAGAAACAGAATTGGGGGCTCTAAAAAGGGAAAAGAAGTAGACGGGTAAAACTAAATAGATAAAAGTCAATCTACACTCTTGTAAAAAAAATAATTAAAAAAGAAAAAAGAAAAAAAAAAGAGGCAAATCTCTTTCGACCTTCTCCACAATATGATTCCAGAAGGTGATAGAATTCGGTTTATGGCCAATAGGGAAACCTAAATAAGACAAGGGGAAGTGCCAATCTCACAACCAAGTTGATGGGTCTAAAGTCCTTAACCTTGTTTGCCCTCTCTTCTTTAGGAATAAAGCAAACAAAAGTCTGATTAAGAGAGTTATCCAAAATGCCTCATTCAAAGAACATCAGCACCCGCATCAAGTCCTCTTTTATGCCCACCCAATTGTCCTGAAAGAAGGCCGTGAGAACCCATTATCCTCCAAGGGCTCAATCTCATTCTCCTCCTTAACCAACATTCTCATCTCATCCTCCAAGGGGTCAATGAAATTCTTACTGCTTCTCCCGCTACCCACCCTATGGAAAAAGCATGGCTTATTGTTTCTAGCTTACAGTTTCCTTCTCATGGACGCTTAACTGCTATCTAGCATCCAGTTTAGTATAGTTCCTCGGGCAGCTTTAACTACATGAACATGTCCGAGAACAAAAGAAAACTCAGCTTCAAATACATTCTCCTAGATCGAGATTGGCAGAATTTCATCTGTCACAAGGTTATCCACACTGAACGCAGACTTCTAAGACTACACATCTTCTCCTTATCGAACATCCTCCATGATGACAACCCTCAAACGACTTCAAATCTAGGAGTGTAAGGAGATGATAGAATCATAGCTCAAAGAGAAAATTCAGAAAAAATAATGAAATAAAGGTCGACCACATTCTTCATACTGATGGAGTCCACAGGTGAAATCAAAGAAACAAAGTAAAACCATGGTATCCCTCTGTAAAGGAGAGTGATAGTGATCAATTCCAGAGCGGAGGGCAATTAAACAAAGGATCCAAAAGTAACCCATTTCTGATTAATCCCATCTACAGTCAAAACTCATCTGAAAAGGATCAAATTCGAAAACCCAGATCATAAAATCATCACCCAGTGGTACGAAAACGGGGAAAATGGAAAAGATCTAAAAAGACAATCAGAAATAGAAATGCGGATAAGGGGTGGATGATTGATTAAGAGTAGAAAGTACCTGTAAAGCGAAGGAGAATGAGACAGAAAAGTCAGTGAGTGAATCAAAGGTATCGATGGAAGTAATGGCGCTAGTGATTCAGCTGGGAAGGCAAGACTGAGATCCCATTTCCATAGCAGAGGATGATCTCTCTCTCTCTCTCTCTCTCTCCTCTTACAGAGCGTGAGTTTGAGTTTTAGGTATGTAGGTTGTCTGGCCCGGCAAAAACTACTAAACGGAGTATAAAGGTGAAGCAAGAGGAAAGAACAATCCTCGTTTAACTATTCAGCTCGGAGGACACATCCCACCTCTCGCTTTCTCTCTCTTTCTTCTCGATTCAGCATATTTATTTGATCAATTGTTCGTTAATTCCCCTTTTTTTTTTTTTTTTTTTTAATCTTTGTTCTTGGTGAAGAAGTTGAAAAATTACCAAACTCACAGAAATCAAGTAATTATGACGACAATTTTTAGCCAAATTCATCCAATGGTACTTTGTAAATCAAATAATTATGGAACCAGTTGCATTCTTTAGGATCCGAGAAGGATCTCTAGAGGGTCAGAAGTATGCAGTCAGCCTCGTTCGTTAAGGGCCCGTGGCCCAAAGTTCGCCCAAGCCCAATCTCCTTCAAAAGGAACTCCTCTTAAAATCAAATTTGACTGCCTCATTTGATCTGAATCATTTATTTGTTGAATTAACACTGGGTTATCCATTTGAACTACTTTTGGACCGACTCTTACAATTGGGTCATCACATGTTTGTTTATACACCATATTTTAAATTCCTTTTAAAAGTAAATCTTTTATTGTTTTTTCTTAAAATATATTTTTATAATTTATATATTGCAGTGTATTGTTTAAAGGAAATATTGAGTGAACCTTTATAACACAGAAAATTTTATCTAACAAAAAACGCCCAAAATTTTCGGTAAATATTTTATGTATATGTATATGTTGTTTTGAACTTAAATATTTTACCTATATATAATTAACTGTCTAAAATGAAGATTTCTGGTAAATAATTACTCGTGTAATAGAAAACTAATGTATATTTGGATTCGAGCCTCGATTAAGGGAAAAATTTTCAAGGACTCCATAGGCATCATGGGAGGCTCCATATTGACTAATTTAGGGAGTGATCACGGGTTTATAAGCAAGGAATACATTTCCATTGATATGAAGCCTTATGGAAAAGTCTAAAGTAAATGCATAAAAATTTATGCTCAAAGTGGACAATATCATATCATCGTAGAAATCTAATATCTAATATTTTGATGGATTAGGCAAAAATGGGATATTTAGCCCTTCAGATGATACTGCCAATGAACTTTTGCATTCCCAAGGCTCCCTTTCTGCTCATCGGGAGAAGATTTCTGAAGATAGACTGCCGAAGCAAGTTTCAGAAAACTTTATTAGAGAAGAATGGTGCTGCTTTGCCTGCTCAGACCAGATCTTTTATCACAAGTCACCATAAGAGCTTGGTTGATTTGATACAGGTACTGTGTACCATTTTCAGCTGAGACCATTGCCATGTTCTTTTTGAGTTGAGCTTCAGAACATTTTATAAACGTTCTCAACTCTGATATTTGTTTTTAAGACTGCAACAGATCTTTCATTATTCCTTTTATTTGATTGGCTTAAAACTTAATCTTCCGAATCTATCTTTATTTTCTGGTTTCACCGTCTGGTACTCAAATCATTTATATCACCTACCTGTTATATACAAAATATATTCTTATGTGTAATTCTGAACTTGAGTCTCTTTCATATGCATCATGATTTTCCACACCTATTTACTTCAGTGTTGATCAACTTGCTGGACAGATATTGCCTCGAATGGTTGTCGTGTGATCCAGAAGGTATGTCACAAACCACTTTTTTTCCCTTTCATATTTGCATTTTCCGTTGAGATTGGACATAGGAGGATTTATATTATTTCTTATGTTAATAAAACCATAACCCCTAGCTTCCTCTTGTAAAAATGCTTTCTTTCTTCTTTCCCAATCTTTATTTGCTATAATGAGCAATAAGAATAAACTTTTTCCAACCAGAACTTAATGGTAAATTTAAAATATGATGATAATTAAGAAAAATAGCAATTCTAGCTTCGATGAGGAAATAGTTGAGAGGCAACAGAAATTGGGTACATCCTAAAAAATTCAAAGGCTGGCCTTGGATATCTCCCCATCGTACGTGGGCATGGAAGACACGGTGGGGGGTTGCAATCTAAGCGTACCCTTTCAGTTCCCTCCAACCTTCTTTCGTTTGAACGCCAATCTTTTGCTGCATACCCTCCTCGCCCGCACGCAACCTCTATTAATTAAAAATGGTCCCCAAATTGATGTGACTCCACATTGAAGGGCCTTCTTCTATCTAGTTTCCCATGAATTCTCCACCAATTCCTAGGTGAGTGTGTATGTTATTAATTCAGAGCCACGTTGGGTGGTACAGTTTTGAAGGCCAATGCGTACGGGCGTGCGCGTGGCGGGGCTTATGCGCGCACCCGCCCCAACCATCAGCGCCGCTTTCCTCTTCCTTCCTTTATGCATAATGGTCGTCTTGTCGGCTTCCGATGCCGAAACTCTCCTTCAATTCAAGCGCTCTTTGACCTCCACAACCTCTCTTCGCAGCTGGGACCCCTCTGTTCCTCCTTGCGACAACCGCAAGGCTAACTGGGCGGGTGTGCTTTGTATGAATGGCTATATTAAGGGTCTGCGGCTTGAGAATATGGGGCTTAAGGGCGAGGTTGATGTGAATCCCCTCGTTTCTTTGACTCATTTGCGCACCATCAGCTTCATGAACAACACCTTGGTTGGGCCTTGGCCTAATGTTATAAGCAAACTAGGCAATCTACGATCTGTTTATCTCTCCTATAACCATTTTTCTGGAGAAATCCCAGACGATGCCTTTACTAGTATGAAATTTTTGAAGAAAGTGTTTTTGACCAATAATGAATTCAAGGGCCAAATTCCCTTATCTCTCGCTTCCGTGTCTACGCTTATGGAGTTGAGACTTGATGGAAACAAATTCAGAGGCCAAGTCCCCCACCTTGAAATGGATACTTTGAAGAAACTTAATGTTTCCAACAATGAGTTGAGGGGCCCCATACCTAGAAGCTTAAGCCATATGGATCCTACCTGTTTTTCAGGTAACTTAATAATCACCTTTACACACTGGCTCAAGTTTATGTCAGTAACTTGCAACAACTAATAAATAAAAATCAATTATGAATGGCTGTAGGTAACAGTGATTTGTGTGGAGATCCTCTTCCAGCATGCGAGATATCCCAGTTGTCACCCTCAGGGCTGCTGAAAATTGCGGTGATACTGATAGTTTTGGGGGTAACATTAGCAGTGATAGCTGCAATTTTCATCATTTTGATTTTAAGGAAGCGTCCAGCAGGAGGCAGTATTGAAGAGGAGAACAAGTACAGGAGTAGGCAAACAACAGCGGGGAGTGCATACAGATCCACGCAGTCGTTGTCGGTGGCACCGGCTCCGAAGAAGGGGGCAGAGCATGGCAAACTGTTGTTCGTGAGGAATGACCGGGAGAGGTTCGACTTACAGGATCTGCTCCGAGCGTCCGCCGAAGTATTGGGGAGTGGCTCATTTGGGTCTTCCTACAAAGCAACTGTTCTCTGTAGTGCGGTGGTGGTGAAGCGATACAAGCACATGAACAACGCGGGAAGAGAGGAGTTTCATGAGTACATGAGAAGGCTAGGCAGGTTGACGCATCCAAATCTACTGCCCCTGGTTGCCTATTATTACAGGAAGGAAGAGAAGCTCTTGATTTTCGACTATGTAGACAACGGCAGTTTGGCAAGCCATCTGCATGGTAAGCAGAGCAGTAGTAGTATCTTAATTAATCAAGTACGTACTAGTATCTTAATTAATCATATATGCACCCAGGGAACCATAACTTGGAGGAGCCAGGCCTGGATTGGGGCGCCAGGTTGAAGATCATCAAAGGGATAGCAAGAGGGTTGTGTTACCTCTACACCTCCCTGCCCAACATAGCAGCACCCCACGGCCATCTCAAATCTTCAAACGTGCTGCTAGACGAGTCGTTTGAACCTCTGCTCACGGATTACGGCCTAATCCCGGTGGCCAACCTTGAGCACAGCCAAACACTGATGATGGCCTACAAATCACCGGAGTATGCGCAGTTGGGGCGCATAACCAAGAAGAGCGACGTGTGGAGCTTGGGAATTGTGATACTGGAGATGTTGACTGGTAGGTTCCCAGAGAACTACCTCACCAGAAATCATGACATCAAAGCAGACCTGGCCAGTTGGGTGAACAACATGATAAAGGAAAAGAGGACTGCACAAGTGTTCGATGCAGAGCTGGGGAGAGCCAGGGAGAGCAACAAAGGCGAACTGTTGAAGATGCTGAAGATTGGGTTGAGTTGCTGTGAGGACGATGTGGATAGAAGGTCGGACTTGAATGAGATAGTAGAACAAATTGAAGAGTTGAAGGAGAAAGAGTTGGAGGAAGAGTTGAGTGATGATGGAGTTGACTTCTCCCCACACTAAAATTTCTGTTTCATCACCTTTATTTTCTTCAATCCCCTCTGCGATCGCCTACTTCAACTCAAATCTTGCCTGCCTCAACTTTTATTTTCGAGGCTAAAAACAATGAACATAAATATACTTTCATTCCCTCTCTCTCTCCCCTTTTATTTTCCTTCTTTTCTTCAACAACAACATATCAAATTCATCCGATTTGAACGTTTCTTACAATTTCGTTGAAAAATATTGAAATTTACTTATTTTTTCACATAATAATTTAAGTGTCTCCATTAGGGTCTTCTCGAGCGGGTTAAATGGTGAGGTCTTATAGAAATGACTACATGTTTTTTTATTGCTTATTATCCACTAAAGATTGTCCGAAGCTTAGAGTATGGAAGAAAGAGAACATTTACTCGTGTCTATAAGACCTCACAACCTCAACCACGTCGAGAAGACCCTCGTGGAGGCACCTCAATCATTATGTGAAAAACCCAAGGGTCCTTCGATCTTTTTGAACGAAACAGTAACCAACGCTCATGCCTGGTGAATTGGAGGCATAAGTGGGGTTAAAATACGGAATTTAAACACATTCGTCTCCGGGCCGTTTTGGTCCCAAAATCCATAGGTGTTAACATTGGAACTTTTTTCTCCTTCGAGTGACGGTCGTTAACTCGATCTGAAAAAGTTGTTTTCTCGTTTCAGTATCATACCATATCCACTAAAGATTGTCCGAAGCTTAGAGTATGGAAGAAAGAGAACATTTACTCGTGTCTATAAGACCTCACAACCTCAACCACGTCGAGAAGACCCTCGTGGAGGCACCTCAATCATTATGTGGAAAACCCAAGGGTCCTTCGATCTTTTTGAACGAAACAGTAACCAACGCTCATGCCTGGTGAATTTGAGGCATAAGTTGGGTTAAAATACGGAATTTAAACACATTCGTCTCGGGGCCGTTTTGGTCTCAAAATCCATAGGTGTTAACATTGGAACTTTTTTCTCCTTCGAGTGACGGTCGTTAACTCGATCTGAAAAGTTGTTTTCTCGTTTCAGTATCATACCATATCCACTAAAGATTGTCCGAAGCTTAGAGTATGGAAGAAAAAGAACATTTACTCGTGTCTATAAGACCTCACAACCTCAACCACGTCGAGAAGACCCTCGTGGAGGCACCTCAATCATTATGTGGAAAACCCAAGGGTCCTTCGATCTTTTTGAACGAAACAGTAACCAACGCTCATGCCTGGTGAATTTGAGGCATAAGTTGGGTTAAAATACGGAATTTAAACACATTCGTCTCCGGGCCGTTTTGGTCCCAAAATCCATAGGTGTTAACATTGGAACTTTTTTCTCCTTCGAGTGACGGTCGTTAACTCGATCTGAAAAGTTGTTTTTCTCGTTTCAGTATCATACCATATCCACTAAAGATTGTCCGAAGCTTAGAGTATGGAAGAAAAAGAACATTTACTCGTGTCTATAAGACCTCACAACCTCAACCACGTCGAGAAGACCCTCGTGGAGGCACCTCAATCATTATGTGGAAAAAAAAAGGGTCCTTCGATCTTTTTGAACGAAACAGTAACCAACGCTCATGCCTGGTGAATTTGAGGCATAAGTTGGGTTAAAAATACGGAATTTAAACACATTCGTCTCCGGGGCCGTTTTTGGTCTCAAAATCCATAGGTGTTAACATTGGAACTTTTTTCTCCTTCGAGTGACGGTCGTTAACTCGATCTGAAAAGTTGTTTTCTCGTTTCAGTATCATACCATATCCACTAAAGATTGTCCGAAGCTTAGAGTATGGAAGAAAGAGAACATTTACTCGTGTCTATAAGACCTCACAACCTCAACCACGTCGAGAAGACCCTCGTGGAGGCACCTCAATCATTATGTGGAAAACCCAAGGGTCCTTCGATCTTTTTGAACGAAACAGTAACCAACGCTCATGCCTGGTGAATTTGAGGCATAAGTGGGGTTAAAATACGGAATTTAAACACATTCGTCTCCGGGCCGTTTTGGTCCCAAAATCCATAGGTGTTAACATTGGAACTTTTTTCTCCTTCGAGTGACGGTCGTTAACTCGATCTGAAAAGTTGTTTTCTCGTTTCAGTATCATACCATATCCACTAAAGATTGTCCGAAGCTTAGAGTATGGAAGAAAAAGAACATTTACTCGTGTCTATAAGACCTCACAACCTCAACCACGTCGAGAAGACCCTCGTGGAGGCACCTCAATCATTATGTAGAAAAACCCAAGGGTCCTTCGATCTTTTTGAACGAAACAGTAACCAACGCTCATGCCTGGGTAATTTGAGGCATAAGTTGGGTTAAAATACGGAATTTAAACACATTCGTCTCCGGGGCCGTTTTGGTCTCAAAATCCATAGGTGTTAACATTGGAACTTTTTTCTCCTTCGAGTGACGGTCGTTAACTCGATCTGAAAAGTTGTTTTCTCGTTTCGTTTCAGTATCATACCATATCCACTAAAGATTGTCCGAAGCTTAGAGTATGGAAGAAAAAGAACATTTACTCGTGTCTATAAGACCTCACAACCTCAACCACGTCGAGAAGACCCCTCGTGGAGGCACCAATCATTATGTGGAAAACCCAAGGGTCCTTCGATCTTTTTGAAAACAGTAACCAACGCTCATGCCTGGTGAATTTGAGGCATAAGTTGGGTTAAAATACGGAATTTAAACACATTCGTCTCCGGGCCGTTTTGGTCCAAAAATCCATAGGTGTTAACATTGGAACTTTTTTCTCCTTCGAGTGACGGTCGTTAACTCGATCTGAAAAGTTGTTTTCTCGTTTCAGTATCATACCATATCCACTAAAGATTGTCCGAAGCTTAGAGTATGGAAGAAAGAGAACATTTACTCGTGTCTATAAGACCTCACAACCTCAACCACGTCGAGAAGACCCTCGTGGAGGCACCTCAATCATTATGTGGAAAAACCCAAGGGTCCTTCGATCTTTTTGAACGAAACAGTAACCAACGCTCATGCCTGGTGAATTTGAGGCATAAGTTGGGTTAAAATACGGAATTTAAACACATTCGTCTCCGGGCCGTTTTGGTCCAAAAATCCATAGGTGTTAACATTGGAACTTTTTTCTCCTTCGAGTGACGGTCGTTAACTCGATCTGAAAAGTTGTTTTTTTCTCGTTTCAGTATCATACCATATCCACTAAAGATTGTCCGAAGCTTAGAGTATGGAAGAAAAGAGAACATTTACTCGTGTCTATAAGACCTCACAACCTCAACCACGTCGAGAGAGACCCCTCGTGGAGGCACCTCAATCATTATGTGGAAAACCCAAGGGTCCTTCGATCTTTTTGAACGAAACAGTAACCAACGCTCATGCCTGGTGAATTTGAGGCATAAGTTGGGTTAAAATACGGAATTTAAACACATTCGTCTCCGGGCCGTTTTGGTCTCAAAATCCATAGGTGTTAACATTGGAACTTTTTTCTCCTTCGAGTGACGGTCGTTAACTCGATCTGAAAAGTTGTTTTCTCGTTTCAGTATCATACCATATCCACTAAAGATTGTCCGAAGCTTAGAGTATGGAAGAGAAAGAACATTTACTCGTGTCTGTAAGACCTCACAACCTCAACCACGTCGAGAAGACCCTCGTGGAGGCACCTCAATCATTATGTGGAAAACCCAAGGGTCCTTCGATCGATCTTTTTGAACGAAACAGTAACCAACGCTCATGCCTGGTGAATTTGAGGCATAAGTTGGGTTAAAATACGGAATTTAAACACATTCGTCTCCGGGCCGTTTTGGTCCCAAAAATCCATTGGTGTTAACATTGGAACTTTTTTCTCCTTCGAGTGACGGTCGTTAACTCGATCTGAAAAGTTGTTTTTTTTCTCGTTTCAGTATCATACCATATCCACTAAAGATTGTCCGAAGCTTAGAGTATGGAAGAAAGAGAAGAAACATTTACTCGTGTCTATAAGACCTCACAACCTCAACCACGTCGAGAAGACCCTCGTGGAGGCACCTCAATCATTATGTGGAAAAAAACCCAAGGGTCCTTCGATCTTTTTGAACGAAACAGTAACCAACGCTCATGCCTGGTGAATTTGAGGCATAAGTTGGGTTAAAATACGGAATTTAAACACATTCGTCTCCGGGCCGTTTTGGTCCCAAAATCCATAGGTGTTAACATTGGAACTTTTTTTCTCCTTCGAGTGACGGTCGTTAACTCGATCTGAAAAGTTGTTTTCTCGTTTCAGTATCATACCATATCCACTAAAGATTGTCCGAAGCTTAGAGTATGGAAGAAAGAGAACATTTACTCGTGTCTATAAGACCTCACAACCTCAACCACGTCGAGAAGACCCTCGTGGAGGCACCTCAATCATTATGTGGAAAACCCAAGGGTCCTTCGATCTTTTTGAACGAAACAGTAACCAACGCTCATGCCTGGTGAATTTGAGGCATAAGTTGGGTTAAAATACGGAATTTAAACACATTCGTCTCCGGGCCGTTTTGGTCCAAAAATCCATAGGTGTTAACATTGGAACTTTTTTCTCCTTCGAGTGACGGTCGTTAACTCGATCTGAAAAGTTGTTTTCTCGTTTTAGTATCATACCATATCCACTAAAGATTGTCCGAAGCTTAGAGTATGGAAGAAAAAGAACATTTACTCGTGTCTATAAGACCTCACAACCTCAACCACGTCGAGAAGACCCTCGTGGGACCCTCACACCTCAATCATTATGTGGAAAAAAACCCAAGGGTCCTTCGATCTTTTTTGAACGAAACAGTAACCAACGCTCATGCCTGGTGAATTTGAGGCATAAGTTGGGTTAAAATACGGAATTTAAACACATTCGTCTCCGGGCCCGTTTTGGTCCCAAAATCCAGAGGTGTTAACATTGGAACTTTTTTCTCCTTCGAGTGACGGTCGTTAACTCGATCTGAAAAGTTGTTTTTTCTCGTTTCAGTATCATACCATATCCACTAAAGATTGTCCGAAGCTTAGAGTATGGAAGAAAAAGAACATTTACTACTCGTGTCTATAAGACCTCACAACCTCAACCACGTCGAGAAGACCCTCGTGGAGGCACCTCAATCATTATGTGGAAAACCCAAGGGTCCTTCGATCTTTTTGAACGAAACAGTAACCAACGCTCATGCCTGGTGAATTTGAGGCATAAGTTGGGTTAAAATACGGAATTTAAACACATTCGTCTCCGGGCCGTTTTGGTCCCAAAATCCATAGGTGTTAACATTGGAACTTTTTTCTCCTTCGAGTGACGGTCGTTAACTCGATCTGAAAAGAAAAGTTGTTTTTTCTCGTTTTTTCAGTATCATACCATATCCACTAAAGATTGTCCGAAGCTTAGAGTATGGAAGAAAGAGAACATTTACTCGTGTCTATAAGACCTCACAACCTCAACCACGTCGAGAAGACCCTCGTGGAGGCACCTCAATCATTATGTGGAAAACCCAAGGGTCCTTCGATCTTTTTGAACGAAACAGTAACCAACGCTCATGCCTGGTGAATTTGAGGCATAAGTTGGGTTAAAAATACGGAATTTAAACACATTCGTCTCCGGGCCGTTTTGGTCTCAAAATCCATAGGTGTTAACATTGGAACTTTTTTCTCCTTCGAGTGACGGTCGTTAACTCGATCTGAAAAGTTGTTTTCTCGTTTCAGTTTCATATCATACCATATCCACTAAAGATTGTCCGAAGCTTAGAGTATGGAAGAAAGAGAACATTTACTCGTGTCTATAAGACCTCACAACCTCAACCACGTCGAGAAGACCCTCGTGGAGGCACCTCAATCATTATGTGGAAAACCCAAGGGTCCTTCGATCTTTTTGAACGAAACAGTAACCAACAACGCTCATGCCTGGTGAATTTGAGGCATAAGTTGGGTTAAAATACGGAATTTAAACACATTCGTCTCCGGGCCGTTTTGGTTTCAAAATCCATAGGTGTTAACATTGGAACTTTTCTCTCCTTCGAGTGACGGTCGTTAACTCGATCTGAAAAGTTGTTTTCTCGTTTCAGTATCATACCATATCCACTAAAGATTGTCCGAAGCTTAGAGTATGGAAGAAAAAGAACATTTACTCGTGTCTATAAGACCTCACAACCTCAACCACGTCGAGAAGACCCTCGTGGAGGCACCTCAATCATTATGTGGAAAACCCAAGGGTCCTTCGATCTTTTTGAACGAAACAGTAACCAACGCTCATGCCTGGTGAATTTGAGGCATAAGTTGGGTTAAAATACGGAATTTAAACACATTCGTCTCCGGGCCGTTTTGGTCTCAAAATCCATAGGTGTTAACATTGGAACTTTTTTCTCCTTCGAGTGACGGTCGTTAACTCGATCTGAAAAGTTGTTTTCTCGTTTCAGTATCATACCATATCCACTAAAGATTGTCCGAAGCTTAGAGTATGGAAGAAAGAGAAACATTTACTCGTGTCTATAAGACCTCACAACCTCAACCACGTCGAGAAGACCCTCGTGGAGGCACCTCAATCATTATGTGGAAAACCCAAGGGTCCTTCGATCTTTTTGAACGAAACAGTAACCAACGCTCATGCCTGGTGAATTTGAGGCATAAGTTGGGTTAAAATACGGAATTAAAACACATTCGTCTCCGGGGCCGTTTTGGTCTCAAAAAAATCCATAGGTGTTAACATTGGAACTTTTTTCTCCTTCGAGTGACGGTCGTTAACTCGATCTGAAAAGTTGTTTTTCTCGTTTCAGTATCATACCATATCCACTAAAGATTGTCCGAAGCTTAGAGTATGGAAGAAAGAGAACATTTACTCGTGTCTATAACCCTCACAACCTCAACCACGTCGAGAAGACCCTCGTGGAGGCACCTCAATCATTATGTGGAAAACCCAAGGGTCCTTCGATCTTTTTGAACGAAACAGTAACCAACGCTCATGCCTGGTGAATTTGAGGCATAAGTTGGGTTAAAATACGGAATTTAAACACACACATTCGTCTCCGGGCCGTTTTGGTCCCAAAATCCATAGGTGTTAACATTGGAACTTTTTTCTCCTTCGAGTGACGGTCGTTAACTCGATCTGAAAAGTTGTTTTTTCTCGTTTCAGTATCATACCATATCCACTAAAGATTGTCCGAAGCTTAGAGTATGGAAGAAAGAGAACATTTACTCGTGTCTATAAGACCTCACAACCTCAACCACGTCGAGAGAGACCCTCGTGTGGAGGCACCTCAATCATTATGTGGAAAACCCAAGGGTCCTTCGATCTTTTTTTTGAACGAAACAGTAACCAACGCTCATGCCTGGTGAATTTGAGGCATAAGTTGGGTTAAAATACGGAATTTAAACACATTCGTCTCCGGGCCGTTTTGGTCCAAAAATCCATAGGTGTTAACATTGGAACTTTTTTCTCCTTCGAGTGACGGTCGTTAACTCGATCTGAAAAGTTTTTTTCTCGTTTCAGTATCATACCATATCCACTAAAGATTGTCCGAAGCTTAGAGTATGGAAGAAAGAGAACATTTACTCGTGTCTATAAAGACCTCACAACCTCAACCACGTCGAGGAGACCCTCGTGGAGGCACCTCAGTCATTATGTGAAAAACCCAAGGGTCCTTCGATCTTTTTGAACGAAACAGTAACCAACGCTCATGCCTGGTGAATTTGAGGCATAAGTTGGGTTAAAATACGGAATTTAAACACATTCGTCTCCGGGCCGTTTTGGTCCAAAAATCCATAGGTGTTAACATTGGAACTTTTTTCTCCTTCGAGTGACGGTCGTTAAACTCGATCTGAAAAGTTGTTTTCTCGTTTCAGTATCATACCATATCCACTAAAGATTGTCCGAAGCTTAGAGTATGGAAGAAAGAGAAACATTTACTCGTGTCTATAAGACCTCACAACCTCAACCACGTCGAGAAGACCCTCGTGGAGGCACCTCAATCATTATGTGGAAAACCCAAGGGTCCTTCGATCTTTTTGAACGAAACAGTAACCAACGCTCATGCCTGGTGAATTTGAGGCATAAGTTGGGTTAAAATACGGAATTTAAACACATTCGTCTCCGGGCCGTTTTGGTTCCAAAATCCATAGGTGTTAACATTGGAACTTTTTTCTCCTTCGAGTGACGGTCGTTAACTCGATCTGAAAAGTTGTTTTTTCGTTTCAGTATCATACCATATCCACTAAAGATTGTCCGAAGCTTAGAGTATGGAAGAAAAAGAACATTTACTCGTGTCTATAAGACCTCACAACCTCAACCACGTCGAGAAGACCCTCGTGGAGGCACCTCAATCATTATGTGGAAAACCCAAGGGTCCTTCGATCTTTTTTTTACGAAACAGTAACCAACGCTCATGCCTGGTGAAATTTGAGGCATAAGTTGGGTTAAAATACGGAATTTAAACACATTCGTCTCCGGGCCGTTTTGGTTCCAAAATCCATAGGTGTTAACATTGGAACTTTTTTCTCCTTCGAGTGACGATCGTTAACTCGATCTGAAAAGTTGTTTTCTCGTTTCAGTATCATACCATATCCACTAAAGATTGTCCGAAGCTTAGAGTATGGAAGAAAGAGAAATTTACTCGTGTCTATAAGACCTCACAACCTCAACCACGTCGAGAAGACCCTCGTGGAGGCACCTCAATCATTATGTGGAAAACCCAAGGGTCCTTCGATCTTTTTGAACGAAACAGTAACCAACGCTCATGCCTGGTGAATTTGAGGCATAAGTTGGGTTAAAATACGGAATTTAAACACATTCGTCTCCGGGCCGTTTTGGTCCCAAAATCCATAGGTGTTAACATTGGAACTTTTTTCTCCTTCGAGTGACGGTCGTTAACTCGATCTGAAAAGTTGTTTTCTCGTTTCAGTATCATACCATATCCACTAAAGATTGTCCGAAGCTTAGAGTATGGAAGAAAAAGAACATTTACTCGTGTCTATAAGACCTCACAACCTCAACCACGTCGAGAAGACCCCTCGTGGAGGCACCTCAATCATTATGTGGAAAACCCAAGGGTCCTTCGATCTTTTTGAACGAAACAGTAACCAACGCTCATGCCCTGGTGAATTTGAGGCATAAGTTGGGTTAAAATACGGAATTTAAACACATTCACATTCGTCTCCGGGCCGTTTTGGTCCCAAAATCCATAGGTGTTAACATTGGAACTTTTTTCTCCTTCGAGTGACGGTCGTTAACTCGATCTGAAAAAGTTGTTTTCTCGTTTCAGTATCATACCATATCCACTAAAGATTGTCCGAAGCTTAGAGTATGGAAGAAAGAGAACATTTACTCGTGTCTATAAGACCTCACAACCTCAACCACGTCGAGAAGACCCTCGTGGAGGCACCTCAATCATTATGTGGAAAACCCAAGGGTCCTTCGATCTTTTTGAACGAAACAGTAACCAACGCTCATGCCTGGTGAATTTGAGGCATAAGTTGGGTTAAAATACGGAATTTAAACACATTCGTCTCCGGGCCGTTTTGGTCCCAAAATCCATAGGTGTTAACATTGGAACTTTTTTTCTCCTTCGAGTGACGGTCGTTAACTCGATCTGAAAAGTTGTTTTCTCGTTTCAGTATCATACCATATCCACTACTAGATTGTCCGAAGCTTAGAGTATGGAAGAAAGAGAACATTTACTCGTGTCTATAAGACCTCACAACCTCAACCACGTCGAGAAGACCCTCGTGGAGGCACCTCAATCATTATGTGGAAAAAAACCCAAGGGTCCTTCGATCTTTTTGAACGAAACAGTAACCAACGCTCATGCCTGGTGAATTTGAGGCATAAGTTGGGTTAAAATACGGAATTTAAACACATTCGTCTCCGGGCCGTTTTGGTCCAAAAATCCATAGGTGTTAAACATTGGAACTTTTTTCTCCTTCGAGTGACGGTCGTTAACTCGATCTGAAAAGTTGTTTTCTCGTTTTCAGTATCATACCATATCCACTAAAGATTGTCCGAAGCTTAGAGTATGGAAGAAAGAGAACATTTACTCGTGTCTATAAGACCTCACAACCTCAACCACGTCGAGAAGACCCTCGTGGAGGCACCTCAATCATTATGTGGAAAACCCAAGGGTCCTTCGATCTTTTTGAACGAAACAGTAACCAACGCTCATGCCTGGCGAATTTGAGGCATAAGTTGGGTTAAAATACGGAATTTAAACACATTCGTCTCCGGGCCGTTTTGGTCCCAAAATCCATAGGTGTTAACATTGGAACTTTTTTCTCCTTCGAGTGACGGTCGTTAACTCGATCTGAAAAGTTGTTTTCTCCTTTCAGTATCATACCATATCCACTAAAGATTGTCCGAAGCTTAGAGTATGGAAGAAAAGAGAACATTTACTCGTGTCTATAAGACCTCACAACCTCGACCACGTCGAGAAGACCCTCGTGGAGGCACCTCAATCATTATGTGGAAAACCCAAGGTTCCTTCGATCTTTCTGAACGAAACAGTAACCGACGCTCATGCCTGGGGAATTTGAGGCATAAGTTGGGTTAAAATACGGAATTTAAACACATTCGTTTCCGGGCCGTTTTGGTCCAAAAAATCCATAGGTGTTAACATTGGAACTTTTTTCTCCTTCGAGTGACGGTCGTTAACTCGATCTGAAAAGTTGTTTTCTCGTTTCAGTATCATACCATATCCACTAAAGATTGTCCGAAGCTTAGAGTATGGAAGAAAGAGAACATTTACTCGTGTCTATAAGACCTCACAACCTCAACCACGTCGAGAAGACCCTCGTGGAGGCACCTCAATCATTATGTGGAAAACCCAAGGGTCCTTCGATCTTTTTGAACGAAACAGTAACCAACGCTCATGCCTGGCGAATTTGAGGCATAAGTTGGGTTAAAATACGGAATTTAAACACATTCGTCTCCGGGCCGTTTTGGTCCCAAAATCCATAGGTGTTAACATTGGAACTTTTTTCTCCTTCGAGTGACGGTCGTTAACTCGATCTGAAAAGTTGTTTTCTCGTTTCAGTATCATACCATATCCACTAAAGATTGTCCGAAGCTTAGAGTATGGAAGAAAGAGAACATTTACTCGTGTCTATAAGACCTCACAACCTCAACCACGTCGAGAAGACCCTCGTGGAGGCACCTCAATCATTATGTGGAAAACCCAAGGGTCCTTCGATCTTTTTGAACGAAACAGTAACCAACGCTCATGCCTGGCCTGGTTGAGGAGGCATAAGTTGGGTTAAAATACGGAATTTAAACACATTCGTCTCCGGGCCGTTTTGGTCCAAAAATCCATAGGTGTTAACATTGGAACTTTTTTCTCCTTCGAGTGACGGTCGTTAACTCGATCTGAAAAGTTGTTTTCTCGTTTCAGTATCATACCATATCCACTAAAGATTGTCCGAAGCTTAGAGTATGGAAGAAAGAGAAACATTTACTCGTGTCTATAAGACCTCACACAACCTCAACCACGTCGAGAAGACCCTCGTGGAGGCACCTCAATCATTATGTGGAAAAAACAAGGGTCCTTCGATCTTTTTGAACGAAACAGTAACCAACGCTCATGCCTGGTGAATTTGAGGCATAAGTTGGGTTTAAAATACGGAATTTAAACACATTCGTTTCGTCCGTTTTGGTTTCAAAATCCATAGGTGTTAACATTGGAACTTTTTGCTCCTTCGAGTGACGGTCGTTAACTCGATCTGAAAAGTTGTTTTCCCGTTTCAGTATCATACCATATCCACTAAAGATTGTCCGAAGCTTAGAGTGTGGAAGAAAAAGAACATTTACTCGTGTCTGTAAGACCTCACAACCTCAACCACGTCGAGAAGACCCTCGTGGAGGCACCTCAATCATTATGTGGAAAACCCAAGGGTCCTTCGATCTTTTTGAACGAAACAGTAACCAACGCTCATGCCTGGTGAATTTGAGGCATAAGTTGGGTTAAAATACGGAATTTAAAACACATTCGTCTCCGGGCCGTTTTGGTCCCAAAATCCATAGGTGTTAACATTGGAACTTTTTTCTCCTTCGAGTGACGGTCGTTAACTCGATCTGAAAAGTTGTTTTCTCGTTTCAGTATCATACCATATCCACTAAAGATTGTCCGAAGCCTAGAGTATGGAAGAAAAAGAACATTTACTCGTGTCTGTAAGACCTCACAACCTCAACCACGTCGAGAAGACCCTCGTGGAGGCACCTCAATCATTATGTGGAAAACCCAAGGTTCCTTCGATCTTTTTGAACGAAACAGTAACCAACGCTCATGCCTGGTGAATTTGAGGCATAAGTTGGGTTAAAATACGGAATTTAAAAACATTCGTCTCCGGGCCGTTTTGGTCCAAAATCCATAGGTGTTAACATTGGAACTTTTTTCTCCTTCGAGTGACGGTCGTTAACTCGATCTGAAAAGGTTTTTCCCGTTTCAGTATCATACCATATCCACTAAAGATTGTCCGAAGCTTAGAGTGTGGAAGAAAAAGAACATTTACTCGTGTCTGTAAGACCTCACAACCTCAACCACGTCGAGAAGACCCTCGTGGAGGCACCTCAATCATTATGTGGAAAACCCAAGGTTCCTTCGATCTTTTTGAACGAAACAGTAACCAACGCTCATGCCTGGTGAATTTGAGGCATAAGTTGGGTTAAAATACGGAATTCAAACACATTCGTTTCCGGGCCGTTTTGGTTTCAAAATCCATAGGTGTTAACATTGGAACTTTTTTCTCCTTCGGGTGACGGTCGTTAACTCGATCTGAAAAGTTGTCTTCCCGTTTCAGTATCATACCATATCCACTAAAGATTGTCCGAAGCTTAGAGTGTGGAAGAAAAAGAACATTTACTCGTGTCTGTAAGACCTCACAACCTCAACCACGTCGAGAAGACCCTCGTGGAGGCACCTCAATCATTATGTGGAAAACCCAAGGGTCCTTCGATCTTTTTGAACGAAACAGTAACCAACGCTCATGCCTGGTGAATTTGAGGCATAAGTTGGGTTAAAATACGGAATTTAAACACATTCGTCTCCGGGCCGTTTTGGTCCCAAAATCCATAGGTGTTAACATTGGAACTTTTTTCTCCTTCGAGTGACGGTCGTTAACTCGATCTGAAAAGTTGTTTTCTCGTTTCAGTATCATACCATATCCACTAAAGATTGTCCGAAGCTTAGAGTATGGAAGAAAAAGAACATTTACTCGTGTCTATAAGACCTCACAACCTCAACCACGTCGAGAAGACCCTCGTGGAGGCACCTCAATCATTATGTGGAAAACCCAAGGTTCCTTCGATCTTTTTGAACGAAACAGTAACCAACGCTCATGCCTGGTGAATTTGAGGCATAAGTTGGGTTAAAATACGGAATTCAAACACATTCATTCGTTCGTCCGGGGCCTTTTTGGTCCCAAAATCCATAGGTGTTAACATTGGAACTTTTTTCTCCTTCGAGTGACGGTCGTTAACTCGATCTGAAAAGTTGTTTTCTCGTTTCAGTATCATACCATATCCACTAAAGATTGTCCGAAGCTTAGAGTATGGAAGAAAAAGAACATTTACTCGTGTCTATAAGACCTCACAACCTCAACCACGTCGAGAAGACCCTCGTGGAGGCACCTCAATCATTATGTGGAAAACCCAAGGGTCCTTCGATCTTTTTGAACGAAACAGTAACCAACGCTCATGCCTGGCGAATTTGAGGCATAAGTTGGGTTAAAATACGGAATTTAAACACATTCGTCTCCGGGCCGTTTTGGTCCCAAAATCCATAGGTGTTAACATTGGAACTTTTTTCTCCTTCGAGTGACGGTCGTTAACTCGATCTGAAAAGTTGTTTTCTCGTTTCAGTATCATACCATATCCACTAAAGATTGTCCGAAGCTTAGAGTATGGAAGAAAGAGAACATTTACTCGTGTCTATAAGACCTCACAACCTCAACCACGTCGAGAAGACCCTCGTGGAGGCACCTCAATCATTATGTGGAAAAAACCCAAGGGTCCTTCGATCTTTTTGAACGAAACAGTAACCAACGCTCATGCCTGGTGAATTTGAGGCATAAGTTGGGTTAAAATACGGAATTTAAACACATTCGTCTCCGGGCCGTTTTTTTTTGGTCCCAAAATCCATAGGTGTTAACATTGGAACTTTTTTCTCCTTCGAGTGACGGTCGTTAACTCGATCTGAAAAGTTTTTTTCTCGTTTCAGTATCATACCATATCCACTAAAGATTGTCCGAAGCTTAGAGTATGGAAGAAAGAGAACATTTACTCGTGTCTATAAGACCTCACAACCTCAACCACGTCGAGAAGACCCTCGTGGAGGCACCTCAGTCATTATGTGGAAAACCCAAGGGTCCTTCGATCTTTTTGAACGAAACAGTAACCAACGCTCATGCCTGGTGAATTTGAGGCATAAGTTGGGTTAAAATACGGAATTTAAACACATTCGTCTCCGGGCCGTTTTGGTCCCAAAATCCATAGGTGTTAACATTGGAACTTTTTTCTCCTTCGAGTGACGGTCGTTAACTCGATCTGAAAAGTTGTTTTCTCGTTTCAGTATCATACCATATCCACTAAAGATTGTCCGAAGCTTAGAGTATGGAAGAAAGAGAACATTTACTCGTGTCTATAAGACCTCACAACCTCAACCACGTCGAGGAGACCCTCGTGGAGGCACCTCAGTCATTATGTGGAAAACCCAAGGGTCCTTCGATCTTTTTGAACGAAACAGTAACCAACGCTCATGCCTGGTGAATTTGAGGCATAAGTTGGGTTAAAATACGGAATTTAAACACATTCGTCTCCGGGCCGTTTTGGTCCCAAAATCCATAGGTGTTAACATTGGAACTTTTTTCTCCTTCGAGTGACGGTCGTTAACTCGATCGAAAATCTGAAACCATAGGTGTTAACATTGGAACTTTTTCCTCCTTCGAGTGACGGTCGTTAACTCGATCTGAAAAGTTGTTTTCTCGTTTCCGTATCATACCATATCCACTAAAGATTGTCCGAAGCTTAGAGTATGGAAGAAAAAGAACATTTACTCGTGTCTATAGTAACCAACGCTCATGCCTGGGTGAATTTGAGGCATAAGTTGGGTTAAAATACGGAATTTAAACACATTCGTCTCCGGGCCGTTTTGGTCCCAAAATCCATAGGTGTTAACATTGGAACTTTTTTCTCCTTCGAGTGACGGTCGTTAACTCGATCTGAAAAGTTGTTTTCTCGTTTCAGTATCATACCATATCCACTAAAGATTGTCCGAAGCTTAGAGTATGGAAGAAAAAGAACATTTACTCGTGTCTATAAGACCTCACAACCTCAACCACGTCGAGAAGACCCTCGTGGAGGCACCTCAATCATTATGTGGAAAACCCAAGGGTCCTTCGATCTTTTTGAACGAAACAGTAACCAACGCTCATGCCTGGTGAATTTGAGGCATAAGTTGGGTTAAAATACGGAATTTAAACACATTCGTCTCCGGGCCGTTTTGGTCTCAAAATCCATAGGTGTTAACATTGGAACTTTTTTCTCCTTCGAGTGACGGTCGTTAACTCGATCGATCTGAAAAGTTGTTTTCTCGTTTCAGTATCATACCATATCCACTAAAGATTGTCCGAAGCTTAGAGTATGGAAGAAAAGAGAACATTTACTCGTGTCTATAAGACCTCACAACCTCAACCACGTCGAGAAGACCCTCGTGGAGGCACCTCAATCATTATGTGGAAAACCCAAGGGTCCTTCGATCTTTTTGAACGAAACAGTAACCAACGCTCATGCCTGGTGAATTTGAGGCATAAGTTGGGTTAAAATACGGAATTTAAACACATTCGTCTCCGGGCCGTTTTGGTCTCAAAATCCATAGGTGTTAACATTGGAACTTTTTTCTCCTTCGAGTGACGGTCGTTAACTCGATCTGAAAAGTTGTTTTCTCGTTTCAGTATCATACCATATCCACTAAAGATTGTCCGAAGCTTAGAGTATGGAAGAAAGAGAACATTTACTCGTGTCTATAAGACCTCACAACCTCAACCACGTCGAGAAGACCCTCGTGGAGGCACCTCAATCATTATGTGGAAAACCCAAGGGTCCTTCGATCTTTTTGAACGAAACAGTAACCAACGCTCATGCCTGGTGAATTTGAGGCATAAGTTGGGTTAAAATACGGAATTTAAACACATTCGTCTCCGGGCCGTTTTGGTCCCAAAATCCATAGGTGTTAACATTGGAACTTTTTTCTCCTTCGAGTGACGGTCGTTAACTCGATCTGAAAAGTTGTTTTCTCGTTTCAGTATCATACCATATCCACTAAAGATTGTCCGAAGCTTAGAGTATGGAAGAAAGAGAACATTTACTCGTGTCTATAAGACCTCACAACCTCAACCACGTCGAGAAGACCCTCGTGGAGGCACCTCAATCATTATGTGGAAAACCCAAGGGTCCTTCGATCTTTTTGAACGAAACAGTAACCAACGCTCATGCCTGGTGAATTTGAGGCATAAGTTGGGTTAAAATACGGAATTTAAACACATTCGTCTCCGGGCCGTTTTGGTCCCAAAATCCATAGGTGTTAACATTGGAACTTTTTTTCTCCTTCGAGTGACGGTCGTTAACTCGATCTGAAAAGTTGTTTTCTCGTTTCAGTATCATACCATATCCACTAAAGATTGTCCGAAGCTTAGAGTATGGAAGAAAGAAAAACATTTACTCGTGTCTATAAGACCTCACAACCTCAACCACGTCGAGAAGACCCTCGTGGAGGCACCTCAATCATTATGTGGAAAACCCAAGGGTCCTTCGATCTTTTTGAACGAAACAGTAACCAACGCTCATGCCTGGTGAATTTGAGGCATAAGTTGGGTTAAAATACGGAATTTAAACACATTCGTCTCCGGGCCGTTTTGGTCTCAAAATCCATAGGTGTTAACATTGGAACTTTTTTCTCCTTCGAGTGACGGTCGTTAACTCGATCTGAAAAGTTGTTTTCTCGTTTCAGTATCATACCATATCCACTAAAGATTGTCCGAAGCTTAGAGTATGGAAGAAAAGAGAAC